>OZ024891.1:51335290-51935290 GCA_964017195.1 Siderastrea radians | reverse complement strand
AACTGGTAATAAACGGAAACTATAAAGCAATGAAATGTAATTGTTTTTTAACTGAAATGTAGGCACGAACAAAAAAGAAGGAAAAAAGAAGAGAGGGATACACTGATACGCCCAATTTGTTATTCTTGCATCTGTTACCTATAGGCACACCAAAATTAAGGGAACACTGCTCCTTTTCCCCAGGTAGTCCCGTGATGGAGGATCCGCTGTAGTGCAGGTACTGTTAGAGGACGGCTTGTTGATTAAAAAAAGTTCGCATTTTTCATGCACTGAATAACTGGGTAACATTTCAAGTTACATTTTAGCTGTGATTTTGAACAAGAGTCGGTCATTACTTCACGCCATCGCAAGGGCGTCGACGGATAACGAATTCGAAGAGGTGTTTTTTCAAGGTATTTTGTCATTCGCTGTTTTGTGCACTAGATTGGTGAAATGCAGGAAGATGAACTTCTGAAAAATCGACAGCCCGCGTGCATAGCTAGCGCGCGTACCCAACCGCGTAGTAGAAATGCATCCTTCACTACAAACACCTTCGTCGATTTCCGATACAATTGGACTAATTTTCTATCAGTTATTATTGATAATCGATTTCATCGGGCCTTACATCACGTTTTGCAACGTCTCGTTTGCTCTTTTTCACGGTCATTTACAGATAAATGTGAAAATTTCATTAAATTTGTAACTCTAACTCTAACTCGAACTCGAACTTGAACTCGGGTCCAAACTCGAAGGTTCTTGGCTCCCGAGCGTTAAGTGCGTTGCTCTCTTTATTTTGTGATTATAATCTGTCTGATGAGATGCTTTTCAACCAGTAGATTGGTATCTTCCTCAATTCAAAGGGTGGTAAAATATACCTCTCCATCGCCGGCAAGAAAGAAGTGACATAATTAAGGTTGGTTTCCACATGATGCAATCGTTGCGATCGCTACAAAAATAGTTGAGCGATCGTTGCCAGTTTGATCGCTGAGCGGTTTCCATATGATCGCTAGGATCGCTGAGAAAGTTAAAAATCACCGAGAGAACTCGGATACAACAACATCTCGTTCGCGCCATTTTTCAAACTAAACACGGCTGCAGTCAATCGTATTGTGGCTCTACAAGAACCAGACAGCCTTTTTTTTGTTCTTTTTCAAAAATCTACCGTTCGCTGTCCTTCTCGCCATCTTCAGCAGACATGCCGAATTTTTTGCCAGTTGCTATCCAGCAATTGACCTTTATTTATTCATGTTTGTATTAAATCTTTTGAAAATTTGTCAAGCAGTCGTACCGTCAATTGTTCGCTGCTAATGAGTATAGGACACAGTGCATTCTGGTATATTTACCTTTGCAAAGATCGCTGTGATCACTACGATCGCTGACGAGTAGTTTCCATATGATCGTAACGATAGTTTCTGGATCGCTACGATCACTGAGATAAAACTAAAGTCTATCATCAGATTTCAGCGATCGTTGTCGCCACGATCGCTGCGATCGCTATGATCGCTGAAGAGAGATTTCCATATCAATCACAACAATCACTTAACCCTTTCTCTGCACACTTAAAAAAAAGCAATTTTTTACCGTTGTAGCAGTTTTTTGAGTGCTATGTTGCCAAATGCCACTAAACTTGCTACAAAAGCATTTTCTTACAATTTAGCTAGATTTTGAACCAGCTTCTGTTGTACATTGTACAATATTTTGCTTTAACGCTGCGCATAAGGCAAACTTTGGTCGAATTTTTTTTTGTGGGTTCCTTCCAATTTTTTTTTTCTTGCTTCTTTTGCTTTCCTTTTTCTCTTCCTTTCTATTCTCTTTATCTTCTACCTTATATCCCCTTTCTATCCACTGGAAAAGTTTTGGACCCATCCCTTCAATAAACCTGGAAATAAAACATTGATCAACTAGGTGACTTGGCCTATTTTACCACCAATTTTGCACTTAAAATTAGACACGTTTTTCTGGAATAGCTCTGCCAGAATTTGGTCGATATTCAAAATGGACACACGTATGGATGGATCTGTCCTTGTTGTGCTAGCTGTTTATCAAAGCAATCTGGTGTCGTCAGAAAATGATGACGTCACAAGTGGTTCAATGAATACGACTCTGGCAGCGATAGTGATAGTTGCAATCATATGGAAACGTACCTTTTACGCTTTTATGCGTAACTGGTATGTATTCACTAAACTGGTTTGCATAATGTAATTTTCAGTGATCCGGAAAACAATTTGTTCAAGGTCGTTCAACAATCGAGCGATCAGAGCGGTTATTAAGGCTCCAAAAGTATGTTGATACGATTGCTAGCATTGGTAAACCGAGCACGCCATGTTCCTTTTTTATTTTTACTAACGATAAGCACTTTTTTTTCAGCGATCGAGCGATCGTTAACATTCATTTACCAAATTGCATGCATCACTGACTAACGTTTAGATCGAGACGTCGTCTTAAGTGAAAAGAAGATCACCTTTTATTAGATATAACATAACGTAACTGAAGAGGCGACTTCTAATTCAGTTTATTAAAGGGAATAATTTGAATTATAACGCCGAGTTGTAAATTCTAGTGTGATCGTATAATGCAGTTGTGAATTGGAGTCCGTGTTTGAAATACATTTGCGAGTTGGGGTTGAATAAAATGCATGTGTCGCTAACTTAGATTGAGAATAAAGCATTGTGTAGGTCTTGTGGTACATAAATTAATGTAGAATTGCCTTTTACATGATGCAAAATAACAATTTGTTTCACGGCCTTTTAAAAGGGATAGTAATCTAAGCTAACACATATTTATCTGGTCGGATTCTTTAGCTCAATATTTAAGACACATAATTTTTTTTCAGTTGAATCGTATCGTGTTCAATGCATCATTGATTTACGTGTAGATCAAGACATTGAAGTTAAATGATGTGCAGATCGCCTTTTATTAGATGCAACATAACCTCAAGAAGCGACTTACACTTGAATTATTTGGAGTAATTACTGCCGAGTTGTGAAGTCTGTACTTGCTAGTGTGATCGTGTAATGCGGTTGCGAATTGGTGTTGCGTGTTTAATAGTTGCCAGTTGGGTTGAATGGAATGCATACACCACTACAACTTAGAACGAAAACAGAGCATTGTTTAGGTCTTGTGATAAATAAATGTAATGCGGAATTGCCTGTTACATGATTCAACATAACAGCTCGCCTCACGGCCTTTTAAAGGGAATACTAAGCGAAGTTAACTCATGTAGTCTTCATGTGGATCTGTTCGGATTCTTGCTTCTTTTGCTTTCCTTTTTCTCTTCCTTTCTATTCTCTTTATCTTCTACCTTATATCCCCTTTCTATCCACTGGAAAAGTTTTGGACCCATCCCTTCAATAAACCTGGAAATAAAACATTGATCAACTAGGTGACTTGGCCTATTTTACCACCAATTTTGCACTTAAAATTAGACACGTTTTTCTGGAATAGCTCTGCCAGAATTTGGTCGATATTCAAAATGGACACACGTATGGATGGATCTGTCCTTGTTGTGCTAGCTGTTTATCAAAGCAATCTGGTGTCGTCAGAAAATGATGACGTCACAAGTGGTTCAATGAATACGACTCTGGCAGCGATAGTGATAGTTGCAATCATATGGAAACGTACCTTTTACGCTTTTATGCGTAACTGGTATGTATTCACTAAACTGGTTTGCATAATGTAATTTTCAGTGATCCGGAAAACAATTTGTTCAAGGTCGTTCAACAATCGAGCGATCAGAGCGGTTATTAAGGCTCCAAAAGTATGTTGATACGATTGCTAGCATTGGTAAACCGAGCACGCCATGTTCCTTTTTTATTTTTACTAACGATAAGCACTTTTTTTTCAGCGATCGAGCGATCGTTAACATTCATTTACCAAATTGCATGCATCACTGACTAACGTTTAGATCGAGACGTCGACTTAAGTGAAAAGAAGATCACCTTTTATTAGATATAACATAACGTAACTGAAGAGGCGACTTCTAATTCAGTTTATTAAAGGGAATAATTTGAATTATAACGCCGAGTTGTAAATTCTAGTGTGATCGTATAATGCAGTTGTGAATTGGAGTCCGTGTTTGAAATACATTTGCGAGTTGGGGTTGAATAAAATGCATGTGTCGCTAACTTAGATTGAGAATAAAGCATTGTGTAGGTCTTGTGGTACATAAATTAATGTAGAATTGCCTTTTACATGATGCAAAATAACAATTTGTTTCACGGCCTTTTAAAAGGGATAGTAATCTAAGCTAACACATATTTATCTGGTCGGATTCTTTAGCTCAATATTTAAGACACATAATTTTTTTTCAGTTGAATCGTATCGCGTTCAATGCATCATTGATTTACGTGTAGATCAAGACATTGAAGTTAAATGATGTGCAGATCGCCTTTTATTAGATGCAACATAACCTCAAGAAGCGACTTAGAGGGGGACATGGGGATTTGCGGTGTTGCGGTGTCGCTTGTTTTTTTGTGCGGTGTTGCGGTGAATAAAATCCCATTTCGCGGTGTTGCGGTGATCTCAAACCGCACGGTGTGCGGTGTTTTTTATTTTAACCTGCGATGTTCGGTGAAAAACGATTTCTTGCGGACCCTTTGCGGTGTTCTGGTTTATTTATTCCTTTAATCCTTATATATGCACGACTGAAAATAGAGTTCTTAGAGTCTTGAGGTCAGTCTCTATTAATCCAAACCAGCTCCGAGATCCTCTTACCCTAGTTATATGGAGATTTGGATTAGATTAGCTCCCATTAGGTCCATTAAATGGTCAGTTAAAGCACACTGAAGGGGGATTAATAGCGACTGATACTCGGGGGAGGGGGGGTACTCCCTCTAATGGCCTATACGGGGAGGCTCTGCCCGAAAGGGGTACCTTTTTCAGGCTTCAGGTATATGAAACGGTAGGGATTTCACGAGCTGAAGTATATGAAAGGGTAGGGAAATCTGTCATTTAGGTATTTAAAAGGGCCTTTAATTAAAATATTTCGAGTAGACGCACCTTATAACGGTATTATTTTAATTTATTAAACGCTACATGAAAACGGCAAGGAGATTTCCTTCCAAGGGTTTAGAAAAGGGATGCAGTGTTCTTAGGTAGGTATGTGAAAGGGGTACCATTTTTCGATGGAAGGTATACGAAAGGGGTACCTTTTCTGTCAAAAATGGTATATAAAAGGGTAAGGGGTTGGACCTCGGGGCGGAGCCTCCCCGTATAAAACTTTGTTGAGTGCCCCCCCCCCGGGGGCTGATACTACCCCTTTCCTCCGTGTCCTTTCATCTCTCTACGTCGCGGTTGCGGAGGTTTTCGCGAGAGAGACTCGTCAAATGTCGGAGGGTGATAAGGATCTTATATTTACAGGCTGTGCTAATGGATTGAATCCATTAGATCCATTAGGTCCGATTTTTTGGTTAATAGACGATAAAGGAGCGCTATCATCCCAGAAAACATTAAAACACGAAACTAAGCAAGTGAGCTCGTGGCAACCACTACCGCGCTGGTCAGTGGGAACGTTACCTGTTCATCTTTGTCGTCATGCACATACGACAAAATGTTGGCTACAGCAAGAATACAGACATCATCAGTATCCGCGTGATTCACGTGCAGACCACAAGGTGAAAACAGTATGGCTTTGTGATTTGTATCTGTTGAGTGGAAAATTGCTGAGGTAATAACATTTGTTTAAATGAAAAATATTACATCACGTGCGGACGTTTTCCCTTTTCCAAGAAGCTTTTTAGATCATTTAAATCGCAGGACAAAAATTAAATTGCGGTGTCGGTGTTTCTTCAACTTTTTTTGCGGTGATGCGGTGTTCGTTATTTTTTTTCTGCGGTGTTGCGGTGTTGACAGTCCCCCAATGTCCCCCTCGACTTACACTTGAATTATTTGGAGTAATTACTGCCGAATTGTGAAGTCTGTACTTGCTAGTGTGATCGTGTGATGTGGTTGCGAATTGGTGTTGCGTGTTTAATAGTTGCCAGCTGGGTTGAATGGAATGCATACACCACTACAACTTAGAACGAAAACAGAGCATTGTTTAGGTCTTGTGATAAATAAATGTAATGCGGAATTGCCTGTTACATGATTCAACATAACAGCTCGCCTCACGGCCTTTTAAAGAGAATACTAAGCGAAGTTAACTCATGTAGTCTTCATGTGGATCTGTTCGGATTCTTTAGCCGAAATTTTAAGCCACATCACTGAATTTTTTAATTGGCTCGTATCCAGATGAATGCATCATTGACTTACGTGTAGACCAAGACATTGAAGTTTAGTGTCTTGCAGATCGTCTTTTATTAGATACAACATAACGTGAAGAATCGACTTCTACTCAGTCAGTTTCGAAGGGATTGTTCAGTCTTTCTGCTGGTGAGAAGTAAAGTTGGCTGTTGCGAACTGCGGTTGCATGTTGCGAGCGGCTAATACTTCAGGAGCACTAGACAAGAAAATTTAAGCAAAATGCTTGAGATATCGTTCAGAGTTTCTCAGATTGTTTCAGGGCCTTTACAAGGGGCATTATTCTAAACTGACACGGCTTCTTGATCAGTTCGGATTCTTAAGCTGAAAATTGAAGCCGCATGCAGAAGATTTTAGGAAACGGAATATTATCCCTGAATTTTGGCTTTCCGAAAATTCTGACTGTCCTTATTCTAGCGACGTATGTGTCTCTCCGAAAGTAAAAGAATTTAACTTTCCATGTTAAGAAATTCACCGCAAGTAAATCTGAATTCCTCAGTGGACTCAGCAGATTTAGGCCTCCCGAACAGATATTCGAACAAACGAGCTGTTGAGTGGCGCATCGTCTTCAAGGGATGGTGGAATAGCTACAAGACTGAAAATTACGAGTAAAGTACGTGTCTGCTTGCGGTAAGCCAAGAAGAGTGTCGCAACACTCCTAATAGAAGAAAAGAAAGCTGCATCTCACTGTAGCATGGGGCAAACAATCGTGATTTCCCTAGCAAATATAGAGAAGCAAGTCGAAAAAAATTCTGAGAAATTGAAAACTTACCCACGTCAAACGCTAAAGACTGACAAACCGTTATGATTCCTCTCTGAGTCATTATCATCCTGCCTCGGAAATTTGGTGCATTTACATACGCACCCTTGATTACCATAAGAAAAAAATGACAACAACGCGCTTGGCGCCCATCCTCACTGAAATGGAACAACAAAGACCATGCATTAGAATGTCATTGAGAGAAACTAGCATGTCGTTTCTCGGAAATGAACTTTGTGAACCGTATCTTGGGCAAGCCTTTCGTAAGTTTTTAAGAGCAAAAGAGCTAATTTCCAGCATTTAAAACAAACCTGATAAAATATGCATATAATAGGGTGATTTCTAGTGTGGTCTAGTGTCCAGCCGTAGTCAGGAGGATACATTGCTCAGGAAAAATTCCAGAGCTGCAGCGTGAGTCGAACTCACTGTGGAAATATACCGCCATGAGAAGAAAAAATTTTGCGAACTGCTTCAGACCCATAAGGGAACCAGTCATTATTTATCGCCTTGGAAGGGAGGGGAGGTTGGAGGGGGTCGGAGGTTTTTGGTATGAAACCAGCTTAAAATATCTAATCACCCCGTTAAGCAATGGTCATATTTTCATACACCCCCTAAATGGAAACCATAATTTCTTGTACACCTCACCTCTTCAACTACTTTACTCCTTGAATACACCAATCATTTTCTTGGTCATTATTTGTTGGTTTTTGTACTATGCTTATGTACTTCTTTCATGTACAAATGCCTGAAACTTCCGCAGGAAAATTTAAACAAACGTATAGAAAACTGAAAACAGCTCTCAATTAAGTTTGAAACTAAAAAATACAACACAAAATTCATAGCTGACAAAATGTTTGGCATTGAAATGAACAATACAGGTTTTTTTCGGCACCATTTTTTTTACCTGATTTTATAGTTCTTGATATGATAAAGTTTTAGTCTATGTCTATGCCCATAATGCGAAAATGGGGGAAAAAAGCGCTGCAAAGGGCTCAACCTGGAAAGCCTGGAACGTGTCAACACAGGGTAGCAGCCATGAGACGGGCTCGAAGATAACATCTTGATCAAACCGTTTAGAGGGATCCGGGGGCAATCTCCCCCGGAAAATTTTTATTTTTGGGTCTTCTGTATTGGCTGGAAATGCATCTTAAACTGCCATGCGCTATGAAATTTGTTTATTTATACTCACTATAAATGACCCAAATTTCTAAAGCTGAAGCAATCATGGCATAAATCCCTGGCATGAAGGTCATCATCATACTACAAGATGAAAATAAAAGGGTTCAAATTTGACACCCCCCCTTCCGTCTGAGCTTCACTCAGTGAACCCCCCGTTCGTTAAACGTGAAATTCAGTGAACCCTCACAAAATCCTTCTTCCCCCTCCCCCCCCCCCCCCCCATCCCCAGGCGATAAATAATAATGACCGGTCCTTAAGGTTACTTTTACTTGGGAAGATAGTCATTTAGGTATCCCTTTTGTACTACTCCTGTACGTACTCCTTCAAAACAACAACTGGGAACTGCACGCTCCCTTCAGCGAAGACATCCGATGAGTCTACAAACTGCTTATTAAACCACCTCACTTGTGTTTTCCTTCTGGGGCATGCGTAGCATTGGAAGATAATAAAAATTTCGCCCTGAAGGGAACGGCGAGGCTCACGGGCTTCATATAAATTGGCCAAAAATTCATGGATTTCTGACTTAAGGACGGTTTCCATATCATTTTTCAACGTTTGTGGATATGTTCGCTGACTAAAAAATCTGCCATCATATTAGAGATTGTTAGTGACCATCGGTAATCGATCGATCATCTGCGATTGTTGGCGATCAGGTGATATGGAAACCAACTCTTAGGTTGTGCAGGGCTGGGGAGAAACCATCAAGAATTTCTAGGTCTTCGTTTTCTGGCCTTCGGTTTGTAGACACCAATCTGCACACTGAAAAGAAATCGTGCATCATCAGCCTAGATTGCGTGTCGTGGAGGGATAACATTCTTTATGTAATTTCCATGAATCGAGCTGCTTAGTAACAAAGTAACAAAGGAATTACTCGAAATTTGTTAAATTTGTTTGACGGTTCATGACAAAAGAACAGACGTGGCTAATGTCTCCCATCTTGATTGCACCTTTTGCCGATAATTTTTACATACAGTCTGCAAGAAGATTTCTTTAATTTACGACGATGAGGCTTATTTGGAGTTGTAACAGCAACATCTCAAGTTTAAGCCTTTTGAACAATTCTATAAGACAATTGAGGGTCACTGTTAAAAGACTCATTCGCGACGTGTGGAAAAATGGGAAAACAGAAATTAAGTGACAATCTCTGTAAAAGCGGTCCGCTGCATTTCGGGTCAGAAAATCAATTTCCTTCAAACTTTACCCACGAAACTATCTTAGTCTAAAAGTAAACATAAGCATTATTATTTTTGTGAATGTTACAAAATATCTTTTTTCTAAGCCAAAATCGCCCGCACCGTGAGGTGGCGATTTTTGGCGGTGATGTGACCCAAAAATAGGGAGTTTTGGCGGTCTCGCTACTTCAAAATGTAGCGATTTCTGGAGTGCTATTTATTTTTTTGTATTAGAATATTCCTTGAATAGTACATTGATGTTAATTTTAGCACAATTAATCGAAGTTTACTGCATTAAAGAAATTTTTTTTCGAAGGCTCTCTCGCCGTTAACGCCAATGAAGAAAAGATGCAAACTTTAAATTCGTTATTACGCAAAAGTCCAACTCCTTGAACACAATTTTTCTATTCAGACCAACTAATCTTATGTAGAGTGCGTGACATGTTATGTTAAGTGTGTAACTGCGAGTTCTGATACCGCAATGTATGCTGGGATGTCTTGCGAGCTGAACCATGTGCTCGAAGGTTGTTATGAAAAGTTTGGAACTTGTGCTTTAGAATAAAGCGGTTCTGGTTGGATTGGAGCTTGTAACATTGGCGACCCTGCCAGGACTGGATTAGCGGAGCCTTTCATCGACGAAAAGCCGTCAGGAGTTGCGGAAGACAAGTGGTTTTGGCACGTTTTCGGGAACGTTTGGTTGATTTGTCGAGTGTACGTGTTGGTTGTGTTCGATAGTGGACTTTGCACCGAACACTACGAAAGGTATATTTGGATTGTGGACAGGCAATTATACTGGTGGTGAGTGCGAAAGATTTATTTGTTGAAGTATGGCGGATGTTGAAAATCTGCAGATCGAAATTCAGGCCGCGTTTTGTAATTTAAGCGAGGAAAAGCGTAAAGATGTTTGTAGCAAACTTAACATTACTTTGCCCCCTGAGAGCAAGGGAAGGTTGGTCTTAATTCAAACTCTAAACAAATATCTTGAAACGGAAGAATTAGATTACGAGAAGCTTAAAGAGCTATTGTCGTCCTTGAGTATGGAGGGAAAAGTAATGGCACCGCAGATGAAAACAGAACTGCTGAAGACCTCTGAAAAGGATGACGTCACCGTCAAACCAGAGCAAAAACCTGCAGAATCAATTTCCAAATTTAAAAGGGACTTCAAGATCTCGGGACAAATTGGTGACTTGTCGCAGAAGGATCGTCTGAGTTTTTCCTCGCTAGTGCACCAGATTGAGAACGGTTTAAAGAATGATTACACAGAGGATGAAATCAAAGAAGCGGTGATAAAAGCCATAAACCCGGCCTTAAGCTTGAGAAGTTATTTGGAGGGGAAGGCTGACTTAACTCTGGCCAAACTGAGGAGAATAATGCGTTCTCACTACCAGGAGAAAACAGCAACAGAGCTGTACCACCAGTTAAGCTCAACTGTTCAGCAGCCAAAAGAAAAGCCGCAAGAGTTCTTGATCCGTCTCCTCGATTTGAAACAGAAGGTCTTGTTTGCATCTCAAGAGTCTGATTCCGAACTGAAATATGATCCCACGTTGGTACATGGCATGTTTGTACATAGTTTTTCCCTTGGTTTGCAAAATGAGAATATCAAGATGGAATTGAAGCCTCACCTAGAAAAGAAAACTGTGAGCGATGAGGAACTATTTGAGAAATTAAATGTGTGTGTTAGTAACGAAATGGAACGGTCACAGAAATTTGGTTCACAACTGACCCCCAAGGTGAATGCCGTTCAAGAAGCAGGGGACAGGCAGACAGAAAAGAACAGCAAGGTGGAGCAAACCCTTATTAAAGAAATTAGGGAGCTTAAGGCAGAAGTTGCTGCAGTTAAAGAGAAAGTTCGGGCCCCACCTCCATCCCAAGCCCAACCTTCCCCTACACAACAGCCTATGAGACAACCTCCACAATGTAGGAGCTGCCAACAAAATGAGAATGGATGGTTTTGCAACCATTGCTTCAAGTGTGGGATTAGTGGCCATTACGCACGTGAGTGCACTGCACAGTTCAGCCGACGCCCTCCCACTGAACTTCAGGGAAACGGACAGAGGTCACGTCCATGGGACAGGGTGTGACCGGGCAGGAAACTCAGTCCCATTGCGTACAATGTGGAAAACAAGGAAATGACAGTGCACCGCTTAATCGCTGCGGAGCATGTAAGACTAGCAGGTATTGCTCCAAGGAATGTCAAGCAAAACACCGCATTGTGCACAAAACAGTTTGCATGGCTATACAGGAACTAGAGAAACGGAAAGCGACTGAAGATGCTAACGATCACTTGAACACGATGTTTCCCTGCCACTTGACGCCAAGACAGCAGGCTGGCGTGACAAAACTTGTGGGACAGAGGTGCATAGTGAAATGCATAATTCAGGGGAAGCAAGTAGAGGCATTGTGGGATACGGGCTCCCAGGTTTGTGTAGTGTCAAGGAAATGGCAACAAACTCACCTTCCCCTAGAGGTATTAAGGAATGTTGATGAGTTGTTAAGGGTTGGAGAAGAGTTAAACTTGGAAGCAATGAACGGAACTGACATTCCATTTGATGGTTGGATTGAGGTCAGGTTTAAGTTGGCTGGAGATAACACAACTGCTGATGAACTGACAGTGCCATTTTTGGTGGGGCAACAGGACCAAGAGTATCCTATCATTGGATTCAATGTCATAGAAGAAGTTCTCAGAACTCACAGCAGAAATTTCCAAGTTGCAAATGCCATCATCCAGCAGTCATTTCCTTCAGTCCACCACACTAAAGTAGGTGCTCTCTCAATCTCATCCAGACAAGATCACAGGACACAGGTACTACAGCTGTCAAAGTTGGAAAGAGAGATGTTATGCTGCCAAAGGGAGAGGCAACAAAAGTTAAGTGTCGAATCCATCTCGGCCCTGTTCCAGAGGGAATGCCAATGATATTTGAGCCCAAGGAAGAGAGCGAGATCCCAGACGGACTGGAAGTGAGTGAAGAACTCACTAAAATCTCTCCGGGAACATCCAGCCAAGTGACCATTCTGGTCCGCAATAATACAGACAGGAACATTTTGCTGAAACGCAGAACAGAACTGGGGCGAATACACATGGTTAAGTCACTTTTACCAATTCCAGTCCCTACCGACCAAACGTACATCCAGAAAGAGGAGACAGCCGGAGCCACCTCACATGAAGGTCAGAAACAAGATGAATGGGTGCCACCAGTTGACTTGAGTCAGTTAGAAGAAAAAGAACAAAGGATTGTCCGCGAAATGTTACGGCAAGAGGCTGGTGCCTTTGCAAGAAACGATGATGATGTTGGCTGTGTTGAAAATTTGGAGCTTGACATCAGGTTAAAGGACGATCAGCCAGTACAGAAGAACTATATCTCCATCCCCAAGCCACTCTATGGGGAAGTCAAGGAGTACTTAGAAGATCTGATAAATCGTAACTGGATCTGCAAGTCCCGTTCAGCTTATTCATCACCCATGGTCTGTGTACGGAAAAAAGATGGGAGTTTACGATTATGTATTGACTATCGTGAATTGAACAAGAAAACATACCCAGAACGCCAGCCGATCCCCCGGATACAAGACATCTTAAATGGACTAGGCGGCAACCAATGGTTTACAGTGCTCGATCAAGGAAAAGCCTACCACCAAGGTTTTGTGGCAGAAGCGAGCCGCCCCCTCACTGCATTTGTAACTCCCTGGGGGTTGTACCAATGGAACAGAATACCATTTGGGTTAATGAATGCCCCTGCGGCTTTCCAAAGGTGTATGAATGAATGTCTGGACGGCTTACGTGACAAAATATGTATCCCCTACCTGGATGACATTCTGGTTTATAGCAAAACGTTTGAAGAACATGTTCGGGATGTTCAGCAAGTTCTGCGTCGACTACAGGAACATGGAATTAAGGTGAAACCATCAAAGTGCAATTTCTTTCAGCGCCGAGTCAGATATTTAGGGAGGATTGTTTCCGGTGATGGTTACTCTCTGGATCCAGAAGACACGGTAGCTGTACACAATTTAGCTAAGCAGAAACCAGAGACAGTAGGTGATGTCCGTAAAGTGTTAGGATTTCTGAGGTACTACAGACAATACATCCAGGATTTCTCACGGATAGCCAAACCCCTGTATGATCTCATGGCTGGCCCTGATCCGTTGGTTAGTAACCACAGGGTAACTTGGACAGATGAACATCAGGAGAGGCTTGACTTGCTAATCCATCAACTAACTTCTCCTCCAGTTCTGGCATTCCCAGACTTCACCAAACCATTTGTGCTGCACACGGACGCGTCACAAGAGGGGATTGGAGCTGTCTTATATCAGGAGCAGGATGGAAAGTTGAGAGTTTTGGGTTATGCCTCGAGAACATTAACTCCAGCAGAGAAAAACTATCACATGCATGCAGGAAAACTGGAGTTTCTTGCTCTCAAATGGGCCATCACTGAGAAATTCCGCGACTATTTATACTACGCCCCCTCCTTTACCGTTTACACCGACAACAACCCACTTACTTACATACTATCGTCAGCCAAGTTGTCTGCAGTGGGGCATCGGTGGGTGGCAGAATTGGCAGATTTCAATTTTAACATCAAATATCGGCCAGGGAAGACCAACATCGATGCAGATGTATTATCTCGCATACCAATAGACCTCGACAAATACATGAAAGACTGTACTGCAGAAATGGAGAAAGATGCAATCTGTGCAACCATACAAGCAGTGCTCTATCAGGGGGAAGCCACACCTTGGGTGACAGCAGTATCAGCAAGCATCAACGTTGCTCACTCAGAACCAGCCGTCACAGATTTAGTCTTTAGACAGCTCACCTCTGACGAAATACAAAGAGCTCAAAGGGAAGATCCTGATATTGCGCGGATCTTGGCATACAAGAAACGAGGATATCCCCCATCGGGAGGAGAACGGAGGAATGAAAACCGTGTCACATCTTGTTACTTGACAGAATGGAATAAGCTCCACATCTTAGCGGATGGGATCCTGTGGCGTCAAACGAAAAGTCGACTGCAGCTAGTACTACCCACAAAGTTTAAGCAGCTGGTTTACCAGGAGCTTCACATTGAAATGGGCCACCTGGGTGCAGATCGAGTGGTGGATTTAGCTCGATCCAGGTTCTACTGGCCATACATGCAACGAGAGATTGAGTACTTCATTGCCAACAAATGCCGCTGCATCCAACAGAAGAAACCTCAAATACCCACTAGAGCACCAATGGAGAGCATCACAACAACTGCCCCATTTGAGATGGTTTCCATAGATTTCCTCCACTTGGAGAAAAGTCAGCGGGGATTTGAATACATTCTGCTGATAGTAGATCATTTCACAAGATTTGCACAGGCCTACCCAACCCGTAACAAGACAGCACGGACGGTGGCGGAAAAGATCTACAATGATTTTGTCCCACGATTTGGATTCCCAGCCCGTATTCACAGTGATCAAGGAGGAGAATTTGAGAACAATCTTTTCCGTCAATTGCAGCAGTTGACTGGCGTTTCCAAGTCTCGCACCAGCCCTTACCATCCACAGGGTAATGGGCAAGTAGAGAGGATGAACCGCACCCTATTGTCCATGTTACGAACGCTCCCAGAGTTGAAGAAGCGGAAGTGGGATGAATCGCTCAATAAAATGATCCATGCGTACAACTGCACCAGGCATGAGGCGACCGGACACGCTCCGCATTATCTGTTGTTTGGACGACTTCCACGCCTACCAATTGATCTGATATTCAATTTGAACCCACATCGCGCACAAGGAGATTAAAACGTTTACGTCCAAAAGTGGCAACATGACATGAAGGAAGCATACCAGATAGCTCAACAGAATGCCACGAAGGCCGCCGAGCGCAGTAAGGAATACTACAACAGAAGAGTCTCAGGCGGAGTTCTTCAGCCAGGAGATCGAGTGCTAGTTAGGAACTTAACAGAACGCGGTGGACCAGGAAAACTAAGACCGCACTGGGAGGACGTTATTCATGTTGTAGTTGAGCGAATGGGAGACCAAAGTCCAGTTTACAAAGTTAAGCCCGAGAGTGCGTGCTGCGGCCGTACGAGAGTGCTTCATCGGAATTTACTACTGCCTTGTGATGCTCTAGAACTGGATATTTCAAGCACGGAACCTGTTACGCGTTCTAGGAGGAGAGCTACAGAGAAACCGCCCTTACCCGTGACGGAAGATGATTTGCAGAGCTCGGGGGAAGAAGATGAGGATGACTTCACTGGCATGCATCTTGTGGAAGATGCACCTGGTAATGTAAGAGCTTCAGTGTCATTAACTCCAGATCAGGACCTGCCTCCAGATTTAGTTGAGAATCATGTGATTACGGAGGACGCCATTGAGCCGTCAGACGAAATGGAACCTACAGAAGAAGTGAATGCTGAATATGACGAAGCTGGACAATCAGCGGGGGAGGAAAATGCTGAGCAGAATATGCCTACTCGGCCACAGCGCCAGAGAATACCGCCCCAGATCCTGACGTATAACTCCTTGGGAAATCCACAGTACCAGCGTGTTGAACCAGTAGTGAGCAGTTCATTTGTTAACTCTATCCAGGCTCCATGGATGACACCAGCTGCAGCAGCTGTCCATTTTGGAGCGCCCGTTTATTACTGTGTTTGGCCAGTATGTTCACAGCCTGCCTACTACTAGAAGTGCATGAGGAGAACCTTGTCTGAAATTTGAACATTCCAGTGAATAGTGAAGGAGTGCAAGTGAACAATGAGACAATGTTTAGAGACACTGATGTTGTTACTGTAGAAGACAGAGAGTGAACAGCTCTGTGTTATTTTAAGGGAACTCTTTCATTTTGGTGGGGAAGTGTGTAGAGTGCGTGACATGTTATGTTAAGTGTGTGACTGCGAGTTCTGATACCGCAATGTATGCTGGGATGTCTTGCGAGCTGAACCATGTGCTCGAAGGTTGTTATGAAAAGTTTGGAACTTGTGCTTTAGAATAAAGCGGTTCTGGTTGGATTGGAGCTTGTAACACTTACATCAAATAACATGTAAATATAAAAATATATTGTGGTTTAAGCGAATTTTAAAAACAGGTGGTCACGAAGTTTAGTTCTTTTTGCAACTTGGTGCCAAATATGGCCCACACTCGAAGAATGTTAAACGAACAAATTTTGATGTTATTGAAGTGTTTTTGGTCTGCACGCTTTCCTAAAGGAAAAATGATGATGAAACATTACTAATTACGGAATTTTATCATGTTGCGACTCTTCGGCACAATCGGAATAACGGCGGAGAATCCGTGATTCGCTCCTACGTGATTGAACCAAAACTTACCAGCGACGTCTCTTCAAGGCGAGGGCGCTTCTACCGCTGCTTTTCCTCTATGCATGGCGAATATCTGATTTAAATGGATCAACTGGGACCACGAGGAAAGATTTCAGGAAAAGAGACATGCCATTTGAATTGTCTTTACATCCGAGTAAATTTTGATTCAAAAACAACTAAATCGAAAGAGCCCGGTCAAGTAACGCAATAAGAGGTCATGTCACATTGCTGTCTGACTTAATAATTAGTCGTCGCAAATATTCCATAAAAGTCACGAAATGTTAGGCGATTCTCACAAACACAATATGGACCTCATATATTTGCCTAAAACCATTCTGCTAGAAAGCAAATGGCCTGTCTTTGTACAGCCGTCCGCACTCCGGAGTGCGGGCGGCCGTACACAGGCTAGAAAGCAAAATCACATCACTAGAAAACTCGAAAGAATTGCTTTACTTAACCTTAGTGACTGTTCACTAGCCACTTATAAAGAGCATCTTTTGGATAGTACACTTTTCTTGCGTGTTGAATGCAAGTCCGTTTCAATAAATGCATTGCGTGACAGAACTATTTGTCACACAGTCAACCTGGTTTTACCGTGGACCTCCCGTTTTGTTTAGCGCAAAAGGTAACGAAAATTGACCTATAACGTTAACGCTGCCTGGAGACATAAAAAAAGGAACGAACTAACACTGTGTATGCAAAATGCGTGCAATGTGGCATTTTGGCCCATCACATGTGCGTGCCTGTACGGGGTGAGGGAATCTCATACAAATTTATCGGGAGTACTGTTTAAACTCCACGGTTGGTACCACTTAAGGTGTTTAAATCTGAGTCCAACACAACGTAGTTATCGCGGTGCCTTTATTAAGGTAATAATCTTACAAGGAAAGTATGACCAGAACTACTTCCTTCCTCCTAGGTCTGAACTTTACGCCCCCTAAACGAGATTCTGATACCTCTTAAGGGGTCCCTTTCACAAGTTTCGACGAGCCTTTCTATGGGTGTCTCCCCCCGCCCACCACCAGCCCCTGGGGAAATCCGTACACTTTACACTTTTCAATGTAATGCAACTGAATCGCAAACCAGGTACGACCAAAAGTATCTTTAGACAAATAATTACTATGTATAAAGCACTAGAGGCAGCTATTCAGTGGAGTTCCCCAGCCCGACTCTGCTGTTCAGTACTACTTTCCATACTAAGCATACATATGTTTTGTTTCGTAGTGTATCGATTAACAAACTAAATATATAAAATGCATCCACACCCAAAATTATAGAAACAGGAATATATGGGATTTCTTTCCACGTCTTCAGGGAGCACCCATAGCTGAAACTGAATCAAGCGACGAAATCAAAGAAATAAAGGCGTCTTCTGCTAACCAGTAGAAAACATCTACTAAATTCCTTAAAGTAGCTTTCATTGTTTTCTGTTTGATAAATATAATTGTTGGGAAAATGGTGGTTTTCCGCCCACACGCACTTAAGATGTAATAACAACAACAACACAATACAGGATTACTGATTGTGAAAACGTGTTTTAACATTGGTCGAAAGCTTGCCCTAAACTTTTAGGTGCCCAGGCAGCTACAGTCTAATACCATTTCGGTTAGTTTCTTCACGAGTTCCGACTTTGTGTCCCTTATTTTAAATCTAATTTCAAAGTAGGTACAAATTTCTCTAAGCATCTTAACTTTGAAAGAAGACACGACAGCATCATGAATTACGTCGAATACGTTTTCATCTTGTCTGCTTGCATGCTCCTCTTCAGTTTCTTCATCAAGATCATCAGCGACTTCGTCTGGGGTGAATTCTTTTCGGCCTGTCAGCCTTTGCCTAACAGAAAGTCTCGAGAAAAAACCCTGAACTTGAAGCTTGGTAAGCCACTCAGTTCGGGTGAACACTCTTTCTCTTCCTCTTCGTTTCTAGCTCTCCGCATGTCATCTGCCACTTGCGCGGGATCCTCTTTTCTTCCAGTTTGCTGTCCAATTTCAAACTTTTTCTGCAAATAGTCACGCACCTTTTTAGAAAACCGCTTTTGAGTGGATCGTGACTTGTGAAGTGCCCATTCCATTTCAAGCAAGTCGGTTTCACTTGTTTCCAATTCTCCCTCACCGACATTGTAAGATGTTTTAGTGTCACTCAAAGAAATCGTCTGGAAACGTTGAACCCAATCTATCCGCAATTGGTCATAAAGGCCAACTTTTGCTGGTTCTGCAGGGCGGCGGTGCCCAAAGACATTCAAGTGAATGTCCAGTTCTTCAGGACTGTCAAATTTCTCTGTACGTTTGGGATCTGGGCATTCAAAGGAGCTGCTATCCACGTCATTGGTTTTATTTTTCTTTGCAGTTCTATCCATTTCTCTTGCTGAGGTTGGGCAAAACGGCTGTTTTACGGTAAGGCCTGTAGCTTCTTGAGGACTTTGTATAATGCTCTCCCATAAAAACACTCTGCCACTGCCAACGTTGGATGACTTCCACGCTCGAACGCCTTCAGGGGTCAATTCAAAATTGTGAAGAGGACTGTAATTTGGGATCTTATTTATTTTCAAAGTTCTGCTGTCTTCGTTAACACAACAAACTGCAGCTGTCGTTCCACGAACTGGTCTTTTCATCAAAGCAACATCCATGTCTTCAGCTTTAATGACATCATTCCCTTCATTGCAATAACGCCTAATGGCTGCTTTCATTGGACACAGTACTCTGTCGCAAACGTCTTTTCCGTATTGCGGCTCAGAATGATCATACCTCAAGACTTCAATACCTTGACGTTTTCCAAGGTCTCTCAAAGAAGATATCAGGCAACTGTTATGGTAGCATCCCGCCTCGTCTGACCTAAAGTAAGCCTTTGTGATGCCAGGGTTGCTGCTTTTAATAACTGAAAGCAAGTTCTCAAGGATGGAGAGAACGGCAAACCAATCCTGGCTGCAACTGTTGAACAAATGGGCATACGATGTGATTTTCAGCGTATATGCGTGCTTACTAATGACACTGGATATATGCCAGTTTATGCCCCGCTTCCCGAACCATTCGGACTGTTTTTCGCGAAACTTCATCTGAATAAACTTCATTGCCCAGTCTACTATTACAAACACCTCGTTTTCTTGTAGAGAAAGCAGAACATTTTGCTTGTTCTGATCCTGGTTTTGTGTCTGCATGACATGAGCCTTCCACTCCCTGATCTTAGCTGCTGCAGCGTCTGCTTCATATCGAAGATCATCTTCTTTCTCTTTGTTGTTTATTTTGGAGGAACACTTGATAATCGCCGACTGGACGTCCCGAACCACTCCCTTTAGTGCTTGTCAATCGTTGCATACGTGATCATGACTGTGGTTGCAGTCTGTTCGATAACTTGCGTCATCTTTATCACTCAAGGCAAATGCTCTGCAATGATCGGGGCACTTGCTCTCTTCTTGGCAGTGATCACGGTAAGTCGTCTTTAAGTATAACTTACTACCTCGAAGCTTCCTTCTCGTTTGCGAACACCACTCTTTGTCGGCGCCAACTGCCTCTAACTCTTCTAAAATCTTGTGAAGCGCTTCGAAGCCATCTGCACCATCAGCAGCCATGTTGTCGAGACCTTTAAGAGATTTTCTCTGAGAAGCCTCTTGCACTTCTAAAATTCTCCACATAGTGGCTCGGCTCAGAGGATCAAAGTTATCTTCTCTGCAGTAAATCGAGGTACTGACCGATGATGGTACATTTTGCAACTGTACGCACTACATTTGGCATAACCAGCTCTTGGCCACTGTCAAGTTTTAGTTTGCGACTTCCAAATGCCACGTCTTGATAAAAATAAGGTCGAGATGTGAATTCCAAAAAGTGGTCTAACTGGCTGTTGTCTAGTCGGATCCGATGACGTGGTATTTTAGCAACTGGGATGCCGGGACCATGAGAAGCAGTATGAGCTCGTGCTTTCTTTATTTTCCTGTCACTGAGTGTTTCAAAGGGATGGTGAATGGCTTTCAGCTCGCTTACTGTGAACTTATTGGCATAGATGCTAACAATTTGTGTTTTGAGCTTTTTCGAAGGTGCTTTCCTATAGGCAGAAACAAGTGCCTCTATGCTAGGATCACTAGCTGTTCCTTCGAATTCACTTCGCTGCTGCTGAACAGCTTTAAACAGTTTTTCTCCATCACGAGGCGCCATAACTTCACACACTAATTGACAGGCCTGTTTGGCTTTGCGTGAGAATGTTTGTTTTATAAAGTTACTACTCTCCTCCCAACTTTCTAATTGATACCTCAGTGGTTCAATGTTCTTTCCTACAACTTCCGCCAGGTTCGCCATTGAAGAATTAAAAACACTAACTGGAAGACTCTCGTTCTCTTGAGAATCATTTTCTGATTCGCTCTTCACGTCGTCATGACCAGCACCCAAACCAGGAGTCCACTCCAAGTCTGAATCAGCCGCGTAGACCACAGCACGTGGCGTCAAAGGCGAACATTGATAACTGCGAAAAGCAGCTGAAGCAGCTAATTTCGCATCCCTTTGAAAATAAAAAAACACTAGTTTTAACTCTAAAACAATCTAAAACAGAGTTTTATAGTTCTTACTCAGTTGGATACTTGTGAAAACTGGGTATGGCAAGGGAAATAACACATATGTGCACAGGCAACCCAGCCTTTTTTGCCTCGAGATTGTGGCTCCCAGGACACATTCTGATTGATTCGTATATGAAAAATAACTAAATATGAGTTAAAGATACATTTGGCGTGTGTTTAGAGAAGGGTGGTATATTGGCGGGAATAAGCACGTGGAAACTGGTAAGCTTAGACTGAGGACTACAAAAATGTTTAGAAAAATAACACCACTCACATGAATTTGCAGCTACGCAGTTGTAAGCCGTTCACCCTCTCTATTGTACTTTCTTTGAATAATTATTGCTTGTGGTTGAACTTTGCTACTTGTTGAAGTTTCTTTCACACCGGTTAGCAATCCCTTCCATTGTACCCGCGTCTTCCGCATTGTCTTCAATTTCCTCTGCAACCCAAGGTGACTGGTCGACTGTAGACTTGTGATACTTTCGACACACGCTGCAGATTGCTACAGTATGAAAGGAAAAGAGTCTTAACTTCTTAAGAGCCGCCATGAGCACTATTTTTTTAAATAGGAATTCAAAACTGTTCATTGGTATTCTAAACTAAATCGACGTGCACGTGATCATGTACAAACCTTAGCCGATCGGTACAATTACTCCGTGTAGTTTAATTATTTCCTTTGCCATGTTGACGCTCACTACGTTTCGGCTCTTGGTTGTTTTTCTCCCGCCACGATGCTTCCAGTATTTTCCCAAAGAATGACGATGCTTCGGACAAATCATCATTTCATTAACCTTTGCAAGAGGTAATTCAAAAACACCTGCTCGTGCAAGAATTAGCTCGTACTCCGTCATGTTTTCTCTGGACAGATGGCACGAGTTCAAGTGGGAAGTAATAGAGTCATTGCAATCTCCAAGACGAAAAAGTTCACTGAGGCCTCTTGAATTACCGCAGCTTCCCCTGAACTTGGAGGTTTGGGACAAAAAACAAGAAATCGCCATTTTCACCTGTACATATATACGAATGCGCAAATATCTTGGACCGCCGTGTGATCGTAAACAGCAACAACGTTTGATTGACAGGTAGGAAATAATTTGTTCACTATTCCTAGCACTTTTCAGTATATTAATTCGGGAAATTGCCAGTATTATTCTGCTAAGTTGTTTTTACCGTCCACATGTATATGCTGTAAATTTAGTGCACTAACTGGGATTGTTTATTTGATGCTTGGTTTTGGTTGCGTGACACTTCAAAGTAACATTTTCGAAGTGACCCAAATGTAATAAATTGAATCAAATATGTTTTACTCGTTCTCCCTTTTTTCAATTCGTTGTTTCGTTTCATCTTTCAAAATGCTATATTTAACTGGCCGTCGCCATGATGGCGACCGCCGGTTTATGAAATGGACACGGTTTTTCCTGAAGGCAAGTTGGCTTAACATACGAAGAAAGTGCTGTAAAGCTTGTGGTACGAGTACTCAAGAGCGGCACTGTCTTATATAAGACGCATGCGCATATAAGTCTTCTGACTGTTACCTTCCTATGTTTTTGTCTTTTAATTTACAGTATTTAAGATATGAACGGCGAAGGGTTGTTAAGTTTGGGGTTTTTTGTATTTGTCTTGTATAACGCATGCGCAATTGAGTAAAGGAGCTAATAGGATTGAATGCGAAATTGGTTGTGTTGTCTGATCTAGTTAGTGGTTATGGTGAAAAATTTTTTAGCGCAGGAGTTTTTTTAATTGGGATTGACATTTTGAGGGGTGTAAAAATGTGGGAGTCAGAAGGATTTGTGAATGTCGGGAGCAAATCACGCTTCTGTGAATGTGATTTGCTTTGAAAGCTGAGCTTTGTATAGGAGCGGTGTAATATTGTGCTGCGTGAGAGGCGGTTTCCCTTGGCGTTTTAAGGGGGGGGTGGTTTGCGAAGTGGATTGTAAGGTTTCTGATTGGCTAACTTGTATTTCGCAGCGGACAAAAAGGACAGTTGCGTTTTTCCGGCGTGGGCTAGGAAGAGAAGGAATTGGTACTAGTACGATGATGCAATATTAGTTGATTGCACCATCCATACATGATAGTTCTTGTGAACGGAGAGAGATGAGTGTTTATTTGAGGCGAGAAGTTGATACGAAGGAATCGTCATTAATAAGGAGATCAATTAATAAGGCAGGTGTTACGAGTCTTTTTGCATTGAAAGAAGGAAAATATCTGAATATTATCGACGGATTTGTGTAGTTTGCGTGTGGTGTTCGCTAAAGGCTACGAGCAGTGTCTCCTTCCGTTCAGAGATAGTGAAGGAAAAGAAAAACAAGCGAGTGAGCGCGAAATCGATTGCGGCTTGACAGGCGCTTTAGCTTTCAAAGACGTGGGCGACTTTCGTCCCCGCTCGCTTGTTTACTTTTGCAAGGGGATTCCCGGGTTAGCAAACCGGATTTAAACATCACGTCATGAGATATGCTTTGACGTGCCCCATACTCTGACGATCTGCTCGAGCTCGTGTTTATCAATCGTTATATTTTGATTCTACTGCTATGTTCACTGTTTGTATTTAAGGTTAGGCACAACAGTAAATACTTCGTCGTCCCGGTGTGAGCATTCTCAATTGTGGACGAATTTATATCGACATTCAACGTTCGAGTGAATTTGCGTTTTTCAGCACAAATAAAAGCGATAAGAAAGATGAGCTGAGTCATCAGAGTTTAACCATTACGTCATCCAGTAACGTTATAGTCAAAATATTGTGTCACACAATCACACTTTTCGTCACGCCGGTTCGTATAAATAGAGGATCGCGCTAACATTTGTGAAACCTAGGGGTGGGGAGGGTCAGAATGGCCGGTTAAAATGCCCAATGGGCTTCCTTGTTACCTATTGTTCCCGTTCAACCAAATTGTTTTAGCTTCCCAAGTGATGAACGTAAAAATAGAGGAATTGCGAACACCGACCGTGCGGTCTAAAGTGCTATAACGCTTATCACTAAAATAATTTTACTAAACTGTGATCAAACACCCGGCCGTTCCGCTCTCTAAATGATGAATATCCTTTTTAATGCCTTCTCAGAAGTTTTGCAGTCCAAATATATCTACTGACTCATTGATATTTATATAATATGATTTTCGCTCGTGCGCCTCTTGTTTTGCGGTTGAGGCCACCGTGTTCAAAATAGCACAACAATTGATGATCAGCAACGTTAAAATATCGCTTAAACCACAACATATTTTTATATTTCCATGTTTTTGAACTTAAGCTTAGTTCGTCTGAATAGAAGAACTGTGTTCAAGGAGTTGGACTTTTATGTATTGGCGAATTTAAAATGTGTATCTTTTCGTCATTGGCGCTAATGGCGAAAGAGCCTTCGGAAAAAAATTTCTTTGGTGCAGTAAACTTCGATAAATCTTCCTAAACTTAACATCAATGTACTACTCAAGGAACAATCTAAGACAAAAAAATAAATAACATGCCAGAAATTGCTACATTTTGAAGTGGCGAGGTCGTCAAAACCCCCTATTTTTGCGCTACATCACCGCCTGAAATCGCAACGTCGCGGTGCGAGCGATTTTGGCTTAGAAAAAAACTGTTTTGTAGTATTTACAAAAACTAAAATGCTTGTATTTACTTTTGGTCTAAGATAGTTTCGTGGGCAAAGTTTGAAGGAAATTGAATTTCTGACCCGAAATGCAGCGGACCGCTTTTACAGAGATTGCCACTTAACAATTCAGTAGCGACGGTCTGTGGTAAGAGTGGGTACATTTTAGATTTAGTTAGCCATGTTTGTGTCCGCTCTTGTATTTTACAAAAGTAAAAATGTAAAAATGTACCTTTTTTTATAAACTGAGTGCAACACCACAACTGTATAACATGTCACAAAGCTGTGGTAATAATTATAAAATGATGAATTAATGCTGGAAGAAATATGACGGTACATCATGAATGCTTTCATTTCACTGCTACACGCAATCTTCGGTGATGTACGCATTTCAATTCTGTTCAAGCAAATGCTTTTTTTCCACAGCGCTTTGTGCGGGGGGTCATTTGTATGACTGGCGCTTGTGACTCGAAATTTTTTTTCTGACTCTCGTATACTCGTAACAAGGACTGGATACTAGGTTTTTGCTTTCAACTACATCTAACAGCATTATGTTCTATCTGTACTCTATTGATCATGTTTAGTAATGCATGAACTCAGCTCTTTTGTTCTTTGAAAGTTGTAAAAGGCCTTGCCGTATATACTACGTACATGCGGTTCACAAACTTCACTGACCAAAAAGTATCGTCGGGTTACCTTTCCTTTACTCTATAAGAAAAGCTCATGTTTCAGAAACGAAGCGTGTCGATGTTAAAAGTTGCAAATTTTGATACACTAAGTGAACGTATTGACGAACACCGTTTTTCGGGATACAGGAAAAATTTCGAAGCTGCAGCGTGAGTCGAACTCACTGTAGGAATATCCCGCCATGAGAAGATATGAATTTTGCGAACTGCCTCAGACCCCCCGGGGGGGGGGGGACTCCCATATGAAAGTGACGGGGATGCTCGTCGTCTCGCTTAGGGTTGTAAATTGCAGATTTTGGTCTCGCTTAGGGTTTTTAGGAAGGAAAGCCAATATTTTTACCCATTCAGGTATCGCTTAGGGTGTGCGTAAAGAAATATCTATATGAAAAAACCAAACGACGTCAATCTTTAGCGTCAATCTTTAGCGCATTTAAAATCACTGAAGCTCTTATTTGGTTGTCTGTTTTAGCATGGTCTCGTTTAGGGGTCAAATAACGCCTGAACCACGCCCAGTTCTCAGACCCACAAGGTTAGTTTTACTTCGGAAAACAGTCATTCAAGTATTCCTTTTGTACTCCTATTGTACTCCTTCAAAATAACCGCGAACTGCACGAGCTCTACTTCGAAGACATCCTTTGAGTTGCATGGATTTCAAGCTTACCTAAGGGCGATCTCCATGTCATTTCCCAACGTTTGCGGATATGTTCGCTGACTAAATAATCTGCCACCATATGGTAACACATATTAGAGATTATTAGTGACCGTCAGCAATCGATTGCTTAACAAAAGAATCTTATGATGTTCTTCTGTACGGCTGGTTTCCATATGATTGGAAGCAACAGCAGAACTTTATAATGGCAATTGATTTCGATTGTTGGTGATCAGGTGTTATGGAAATCAGCTCTTAGGTTGTGCAGAGCTGAAGAGAAACCATCAAGAATTCCTAGGTCTTCGGTCTTTAGTCTTCGCTTCGCAGACACCCGCCTGCGCACTGAAATCAAGCATCATTTACCAAAGGGGTTTAGAGCTCCAAGGCTCCGGGCTAAAAAATTTAGGGCTCCAACACAGAAAAATTGGGGCTCTAGGGCTCCATGGCTTTACTCTAGAGCTCCATTTAGCAAGAATCATCATTTTTGTCCGGGCTCCAAGTAGTAAAAGGCCTTGGGCCACGAGCTCCACATAAAAAATTTCTGGGCTCCAGGGCCCCAAGGACCCCCCCCCCCCCCCCCTTTGAGACCCTGTAACCTACGTTGCATGCCGTGAAGGGAAAACATTCTTCATGTTATTTCCATGGATCATAGTTTGTACTCAATTTAAAACGTCAAGGAACGAATTTTGCTTGTGTCAAGGAATTACTGGAAATATTGTTAAATTTGTTTAACAGTTCATGACAAAAGAATAGAAATGGCTAATGTGCCCATCTTGACTTCACGCTTGGCCAATAATCTTTACATGCAGTGGGCAAGAGGGGGGGGGATTTTAGGGATTTTAGGGCGATGGGGCTTATTTGGAGTGGTAACAGCAATATCTCAAGTTTAAAGCTTTTAATCAATTTTACGACATTATTTTAAGGGTCACTGTTTAAAGACTCACTCGCGACGTGTACAAAAATAAGAAATCAGAAATAAACAATTCAGTAGAGACAGTCTGTTGTAAGAGTGGGTACATTTTTTATTTAGTTAGCCATTAGAGTGAGACTTGTTTGTGTCTCTTGTATTTAATTTTTAAAAAGTAAAGATGTGATTAACCTTTTTCTAAGCTTACATAAAGTGAGTGCAACACCACGGCCTTAAAACATGTCACAAAGCTGTAGTAATATTTATAAAATGATGAATGCTGGAAGAAAAGTGACGGTACGTTACGAATGCTTTCACTTCGCTGTTACACGCAATCTTAAGTAATGCATGCATCTAAATGCTTGTTAGTCCACGGTTAAACTGACGCGGCTTACGATAAACGTTGTTTAAATAATTGGAATCGCGTGCTAAATCCCGATTTAGACCACGACTTTCTTAGCCGCGGTCTAAACGTCGTTTAAATAATCGGCTCAATGCTTTTTGATGAAGGTGAAAGTAAAAATTTAGTGTCCAGTCCTTGTAACGAGTATATGAGCCTCGGGAAAAAATTTTGAGTCTCCAGCGCGAGTCGAACAAATGACCCTCCGCGAAAGGCGCTGAGGAAAAAGAAAAATTCGCCTGAACAGATATGCATGCATCACTAAAGATTGCGTGTAACAGCGAAATGAAAGCATTCGTAATGTACCGTCACTTTTCTTCCAGCATTCATCATTTTGCAAATATTACTACAGCTTTGTGACAAGTTTTAAAGCCGTGGTGTTGCACTCCGTTTATGTAAGCTTAGAAAAAGGTCAATCACATCTTTATTTTTAAAAAATTAAATACAAGAGACACAAACAAGTCTCGCTCTAATGGCTAACTAAATAAAAAATGTACCCACTCTTACAACAGACCGTCGATACTGAATTGTTTATTTCTGCTTTCTTATTTTTTACACGTCGCGAATGAGTCTTTAAACAGTGACCCTTAAATGTCATATAGAATTGTTATTGCTCTTGTCACTCCAAATAAGCCCCATCGCCGTAAAATACACCCTTCTTGCCGTCTGTATGTAAAGATTATTGGCCAAGCGTGAAGTCAAGATGGGGACATTAGTCAGTTTTGTTCTTTTGTCATGAACTGTTAAACAAATTTTAAAATATTTCTGGTGATTCCTTTCATTGAAGCAGAATTCGCTCCTTGACGTATTAGATTGAGTACAGACTATGTTACACAACATCTCGATCCCTGGAATAACATGAAGAATGTTTTCCCTCCACGGCACGCAATCTAGGTTAATGATGCGTGATCTCTTTTCAGTGTACAGGCTGGTATTTACAAAGCGAAGGCCGGAATTCTTGATGGCTTCTCTCCAGCCCTGCACAACCTAAGAGCTCGTTTCCATATAACCTGATCACCAACAATAGCAGATGAACACCAAATCAATTGCGAATTTTTCTACTTACCGATGCCACGCGTTTGCCCCAGAAGGAAAACAAGTGAGGTGGTTTGATATCGATTAATAAGCAGTTTGTAGACTCAAAGGATGTCTTCGCAGTAGAGTGCGTGCAGTTCGCAGATATTGTTTTGAAACAGTAAAGTAGCGGCAGTGCAAAAGGAATACTTGAGTGACTGTTTTCCCAAGCAATACTGACCTTATGGGTCTCAGACAGTTCGCGATATTCATATCTTCTTATGGCGGGATATTCCCACGGTGAGTTCGACTCGCGTTGCAGCTTTGGTATTTTTTGTGAGCATAGTATCCTTCTTACTAGGGATGGACACTAGAAATCGGCCCTCAACTACCGAACATCTGCATATTAAATCAGGTGTTTTTAATGCTGGAAAGGTTTGCCCAAGATAAGGTTCACAAAGTTCATTGATCAAAAAGTATACTTTTTTTAATTCTTTTAACTTTTTACTCTGTGAGAAAAGCTCTTGTTTCAGATAAACGAAGTAGGAGCCAAACGTTGCAAATTCGAATATATAACAAGCTCAGTCCAATTTAGAGAACAAGAAATTCTTTTGAAAGCAGGACATCTGTTACTGAGGTGGAACAGTATTTGGAGAAAATATTGACCTACTGTTCTCCTCCATTTGCGACATCCTAATGACCTGTTGTTCCATTCAGTGGAGATGGGCGTCAAGGGCGTAAATTTGTTTTCTGATGGTAATGACGGGTGCCTAAGTAAATTTTTTAGTTTCCAAGGCAAAGGACTCATAACGATTTGTCATCCTTTACTGACGTGTGAAGGTTAACATGGCAAGTTTTTAATTTCTGAGAATTTTTTTCTTCAGTTTCTCTATACTTGCCAGGAAAATCGCGATTGGTTTGCCTCATGCATAAATGAGATGCAGCTTTCTTTCCTCTTTGCCTTAGCGCACGTACACTTGCTGTATAGAACCCCGATATAGCGAAGCCCTATATAACGAAGACCCCGGTATAAGAAGCCATATTCTTTAGCCCAGTAACAGTAACATGTATGGAGAAGAACCCCGACATAAGTGTTGTGAAGTGTCATTCTTGATATTTTGGTGTTTCGTAATTCTAGACACACTTGAACGATTGTGCTGAATCTGCATATTTACTTCACGTTGTAAAATTACTAACCTTGACTGCAACACGGGTGGGCACATTTGCATACAATGTCAATAGGGATTTAGACACCTTCCATTGTTTAACCAAGTAGTAGTAGTACTAGTAGACTTTATTTCAGTGTCTGGGTATTTAGCTTTTGAAAAACTAATTGGGGACACTAATAAAGTACAAAAAGGGGGGAAAATGTTTACATATATAAAATATATGGAAAACTGATATATCTTGACCATCACCAAGAATATCTTGACCCCCACCAAGAATTGCTTTGTCAAGCTGTTATATTAAGGGCATTGATCTCTGCTAATCACTACTACTTCTACTTTGTATCTTGTACTCAGATGCGAAGCAAGGCTAAGGGCTGGTTGTAGCTCTAGTTGTGCATAAAAGTACAGGTCTAAGTAAGGAACGTGGAAGGGCAAGGAATTCGTTCCGCCAACTACATCTTCTAAGGAACGTCTTTAAGGGTCTACTTAGCTTGAGTGCAAACCTATCGCATTGTAATTAACGAACTACTGCGTATCCCAAGCTTTCTCTGAGAGTTCGAGATAGCAAACTATCACTCAGGTGGAACAATCTGAAGTCCTTGTTTGGGAAAATAGTCACCTACTTTTCCACCTCGGTGACATTGTAATGACCTGTCGTTTCATTTCATCAAGGACGGGAGTCAAGCGCGTTGTTCCTTTGTTTTCTGATGGTTATGACGTATGCGTATGTAAATGCTCTTAGTTTCCGAGGCAAAGGACTCATAACGGTTTGTAACCCTCTAAGGTTGAAAGTTTACTGGTAAGTTTTAAATTTCTGAGAACTTTTCGTCTTCCTTCTCTATACTTGCCAGGGAAATCACGTTTAGTTTGCCTTATGCATAAATGAGATTTACCTTTCCTTCCTCTTTGGCTTAGCCTACACGCACGCTTTCTTTACTCGTAATATTTCGAACTAGCACTCATTCGACCATCGTGAGAAGAGAGGAGACGGAGTCTAAAGCAAACTGCCTTAAGCAGCAGGGCCCAAGGCAACAGGGGCACCCGGCTGCTAACTATATCAACATTTTGTTTCGGCGGAACGTCTCCCGGGAAGGCATAAATCGCTTGAGTTTTTTAGATTTCATTTAATTGCAATGAATTCTGTCAGGCAAAAATGTCACCTCAGAAATTTGTATCAAGAAATAGAAAATTTCTTTGGTTTTCGGAAAGACAAATATGTCGTTCGAAATAAGGGAATTTTCACATCACATGTATTCATCACAAGACCTAAACAATACCTAGTTCTCAGCCTAAGTTAGTGATGCGTGCATTCTAAGTTCAACCCAACTCCGAACTATTCACATGCAACCTCGACTCGCAAAATGCAACCGCATCACACGATCAAGCTATCAAGTACAAACTTCACAGTTCTCGCCGTTATACTTTTCCAAATAACTCCTTTTAGAAGTGAAGCAGAAGTCGCTTCTTCACGTTATGTGTTGTCTAATTACCAAAAGGCGATCTGCATATCACTTACATTCAATGTCTTCGATCTACATACAAGTCAATGATGCACGCAGTTCGTAAATGAACGCTAACGAACGCACGACCGCTGAAAATACTAGTGCTTTGGTCATCGGTTGTAAAAATCAGAAGAGAAACATGACAGTTCACCAATGGCAGAAATCGTATCGACGTATTTTTGAAGTCCTGATAATCGCTTTGATCACTCAATTATTGAATATATTATTTTCCGGGTGGTTGAATATTATCTTGCGCAAACTAGTTTAGAATACGTATTAGTTAAGCATATACACGTGTAAGCAGATAACTATCACTTCTTTTGCCTGCCTTTTCAAAGATAATGCCAATGCCCTGTTAGAAAGAATCGATTTTATTTTTTTCTCAGCTTTTTTTTTTCGTTACTTAGGGCACAATGCGTTGCTATGTTGTCGTTAAGTTTTGCTATAGGTAGCAATGGTCGGTGATCATAAGCGATTGTGTGGAAACTACCCCTAAGTTTATTTTATACCCGGCACTCTATCGTAAGCGCGTGTACTTGGCCTCTTTCAACATGGAACGTTCACAGCCTTGGGATACTTCGGCGTCTCAAAGCGCAAATCTTCTCATTTGATTTCGCTTGTGACATGAACGTGATTATCATTTAGCTCTATTGTTTTCAGAGCTAGTGTCACTCTATTATTTGTTTATTGTTTCCTAATCCAACTCATCCTGCATTCTACAGAACCGCGTGGTATCCCAATAAAGCTGCACTTTTTCAACCATTTGTAGAGGCTGTACAAAGTTGAAATTTATAACAGCATTCCTAAATATATGTTTTAAGAATTTTTCAGTGTTTTCTTAACCTGGTTCGTGTTCCCTTTGCGGATAGCATAACATTTTGATAGTGACACTTGAACGCACGCACGCATGCAATCAAGAGTTACTTTCCAATAGTAGCTGCTGTTTTTCTTTTATATATTTCAACTCGACACTTTTCTTTATTACATGTAGGTCTATATGTCATGGAAAAGCATAGATACAAGAAGATCTCCAACGATGCGGATATAAAAAGACACAGCTTTGTTTCTCTCCTTCTGTTTCGATGGATGAACATTGTCTTCAAGACGGGCAATGAACGACCTCTAGAGGAAACAGATTTTTTACCACTTGCAAAAGAAAACACTTCTTGCTTTGTGACTGAAAAACTTCAAACAAAATGGAACGAAGAAAAATCAAAGTGCCAAGGAAACGGGAGAAGACCAAAACTCTGGAAAAGCGTTATTAAGATGCTCTCTGTTTGTGACGCTTTTATCCTCATCATAGCAGGTGGTTTGAACACACTTTGTCGCATTCTTGAACCATTGCTTCTCGGATATTTCATGGTATTTCTGTTGTCTTCTGAATCACAGCATAGCTATCTTCTCTATGGTTGTGCATTGGCTATATTCATCAACGCCTTGACCCGTAGTCTCAGTGGAAACCAATTCGCATACAGATGTGAACTGTTGGGTATCAGAATTACCAGTGCCCTAAAAGGGCTAGTTTACCTTAAGGTAAGTCATGAAATGCGAAGGGCAATGTTTTTTAAAAGAGATAGTACCCTGATGTTCTCTATAACGTCCTACAGCTAATGTTAAAGTGAATCATTGGATATGAGCAAGCAATCATTCTGATTGGCCGCACTAGTAGTCTATTTCATAGAAGTTAATACAGTGGAACCCGATATATCGATATTATTATTAATAAAGATTAAAGATTTGATTTATTGATAATAATACTAATTGTTATTATTATTATTATTATTATTATTATTATTATTATTATTATTATTATTATTATTATTATTAAACAATCAGTTTTGCACGTGTTATCTACCCTCTAAGGTTCGTTGTAATAGCTTTAATATTCTCTGAGTAAAAAAGGAATCGGTGGCGAAATCCTCCCCCGGTCTAGAAGACCAAAAAGCCGGTCTTAATAGGGTTATGAACACCAAAGCAAACACCAGCTGAGTTAAAGCCGAGGAAACATTCAAATGTGACCTCTGCAACGCCGGCTCACCAATGAACAACCCGAGCTAACAAACATTTAATGGAAAATGTTGAAAAAAAAAAACAGGGACACATCCATTTATCTTGCTTCCATTTTCTGACGATGTCAAATCACATTAGCAGTGGGGTTTGATTAACTGAATAGCTCACTGAACCAACACTGTGCTCACAGCCAAATTATAATGGTTGTATGACAATAAATAGACTTATTCATGTAACGAACGTTGTGCAGCCGATTCATTTTGAATCTTACTCTTTATTGAAGACCGCTTCTCATCCGAATCTATTACAACGAATAAGATTTACCTCTTTTTTATTTTTAGATGCTTCTTTTTGAGAAGGATGTATTGTTGGAGTTTTCAATAGGACGTGTAATTGACCTTGTAACAAACGATGTTCAGCGACTGGAGGAGGAAGTCATCATGTGGTTTTCCTTTGGGGCGCTCGCGTTTATTGACATTGTAGTGGCAGCACCTTTACTCGTCTATTTTATTGGCTGGCAGGCTCTAATGGGAGTCATTTTCCTGTGTCTCCTTGCGCCATATTTCGCTGGATTGTCCTACACTGGTGCTGCACTGCGCCTGCGCACAGCTGCAGTTTCCGATCGTCGCATCTCCTTGATGAACCAGGTGGTCTCTGGAATCCGCGCCATCAAAACGCATGCGTGGGAAAATGAATACCGCGAAAAAATAAAAAATACGCGAAGGTAAGAGGAAAACCAATGCCAAAATAATGTTAATGTTGAGATAAACGAGCAGTCTTCGATGACTCGGCAATTATAAATTTGTTTGAGGTTTGAGATAGTCGAACTTGATGTCAGCAACTCAAAAAAAATCCCAAAGAGAGACTGAGAAGAATCAATGACGTTAAGCAGTGTTCAACACGTTTAATGGCAAAAGAACACATGAACCAATTCATATAGATGACAGTAATCATCTAACAAATCCCCCTAAAAAATCGGTAAGCATTTTTTTAGCTACCGACTGAAATTTTGAGAAATCCAACGAAGTGCGCGTGTTTAACTGGCTAAAACCAGAACACTGAATAGAGAGTAGCACTGTTGCTCCAGCCAATAACAAACCTAAGAGGGCCAAATTACTGATTGTTGATTGGTTGAAACAGAGGGCGTTTTTTCTTAACTTTCTTTCTAACGAAGGTAAAATTACTCCTGGTTGGCAAAGCGCCAAAATTGCTCGCATTTGATTGGCTTTTCGTGAAAGCGCAATATTTGCATTTTGTAAGCGTCTTGAAAAGAAAAGCGGACTTTGAGATGATCCACACAAGGACGGCTTCAAGGTTCGACTTTTAACGGGGTTGTTTGGTAAAAATGGTATGGAAATCGGGTGATTACTTGAAGAGAAATTCCAAACGTCGAACCTGAATGTTTTACAGGAAACAGTAAATGGTTATTTGTTTTAAAAACACTGAAAACCTTGGAGCGACTGGGCTCCTGGCGTGGTCGATAATTTTCCCAGTTTGAGGAAGCTTTGTATCTCAGGTGAATAAAATTTACATATTTGGAGTTTAAGGTGTTTCGATACAGTTTTTTTGGGACCATACCTAACTTCTTTAATCGGCTCTTAGGCAGTCTTTTCCTTGTCAGATCAACGTGAAATTTGTAATACTTGTTGGTTTGGATTGAACTTTAGTGCGGTTTACATTTTGTGGAAATCAATATTTCCATGACAACGATAAACAAAAATCCTTGAAAACAGTAAAATTCAAATTTTGTGCGATCCAGATTTCACTTTGAAAAGCAAATACCAACATCTTAAACTATGGTGTATGGCAAACAAAATATACAAGAACAAAAAATATCTCTATGTTTGTTTTGAAGTAAATCGCAAAAACATTTTCAACCTTATTTTTTGCATAGTAATAGCAAATGCACCGAAAAATAATCAATGCTTTGATGAAATGGCTAGAAAATACTGTTAAAATGTGTCTTTTACCTACTATTTTACGCCTAGAAAGTTTTGTTGAAAGTGGTGTTCGCGATCTTGAGAACGAATTGTTTTTTTTTAAGATCATTCGCGTAATAATTTTGTGGTAATTTTTGAATTTGAGCGCTTTTGCGAAAATCTTAAGAATGGCTCGATAGATTTTTTTAAAACATTAAATACGCGTGCTTGAAGATGTGACCAGTTTTAGTATTGAGTCTTATTAACATTGATTCACTGGAACACTTTTAGATTTAACGTTAAATTTCACAGTTGGCAAGTAAATGCTAATATATTCAAAGTAATGTGCAATGCATCCCTCCGTGATTTTTACTTTTCGTTGTAATCTACAGGGACAAAGAACAAAGAACAAACCGGATAAAAATCACGAAGCAATGAATTACGCATTACTTTGAATATATTAGCATTTAGGGAAGGTACGTTTTTTCTTGGGAGGGGAGGGCTGGGGCCTCAGAGGGGAGGGTCATCAGTGAAAGTGAGCACCAAAAGGGGAGGGCCATACCTCATGTGAGCTATTCAAGGGAGTGTCACACATCTTTTCCAGAATTTTTTAATGAGAATTTCTGTGATGTTGTTTTCCATTTTTCTTACAGATTAAGTTTTTCTTTTCACTTACTTTAATTTAATTTGGTGTTTTATTATAGGTACTAGGTTACATTTCTACATGTATCTACATGTATCTAGGAGGACTCGTGTCCTTTTCCATCCGTATCGAGAAGTACTTGACTCAGGTATCGTTTCTTCAGCTTCTTGCTGTTGGCTATCCGCTGCCTGATCTCCTGAGTTGTTTAGTTCTGAAGAGTTACTAGTAGATCCAACAATGTGCTCTACGCTTTCGGAAATGTAGGAAATATTTGTTTTTGAGACGCAGATTTCGCATGCCAAACAAATAAACCTTTCTGTTAAAATAACCAACAGCAATGCCCGCTAGTCGGAGACAGAAGCCCGTGTATTTTCTCTTAGATATTTTATGTTCAAAACTTTTATAATACTCAATTACTTCCATATTCAAACTTCAGCTATAAAACGTAAATATCCCACACTGATTGTTCGCATTTTCATTGTTTCAGTGCGCACACATTCAATATCGAGATATATTCATATTCAAAAACTTTGCATTCACAAGCGAAACGTTCTGAGGTTTCTACAGCATGGAACATACCATGTAGTAGTGAGGGGAGGGTCGCACTTTTGTTAGTCACCTAAAGGTGGGGGGGGGGTCAGAAGTTTTTTTATTAAAATGCAAGGGAGGGCCAACACTTTTTTTGGGAAAAAATACCAAAATTCCCCAGCCCTCCCCCCCCAAGAAAAAACGTACCTTCCCTTACTTGCGAACGGTGAATTTGTAACGCAAGCTTTTCCGTCGGTTCATACTTTCTCTTTAACGTTAAATCTAAAAGTGTTCCAGTGAATCAATGTTAATAAGGCTCTATACTAAAATGGGTCACATCGTGAAGCACGCGTGTTTAATGTTTTAAAAAAATCTATCGAGCCGTTCTTAAGATTTTCGCAAAAGCGCTCAAATTCAAAAATTACCACAGAATTATTACGCGAGTGATTTTAGAAAAACAATTCGTTCGAGAGATCGCGAACACCACTTTCAACAAAATTTTCTAGGCGTAAAATAGTAAGTAAAAGACACGTTTTAACAGTATTTTCTAGCCATTTCATCAAAGCATTGATTATTTTTCGGTGAATTAACTATGCAATAACTAAGGTTGAAAATGTTTTTGCGATTTACTTCAAAACAAACATACAGATTTTTTTTGTTCTTGTATATTTTGTCTGCCATACACCACAGTTTAAGATGTTGGTATTTGATTTTCAAAGTGAAATCTGGATCGCACAAAATTTGAATTTTACTGTTTTCGAGGATTTTTGTTTATCGTTGTCACGGAAATATCGAAGTTCAATCCAAAACCAACTAGTATTGCAAATTTCACGATGATCTCACAAGGAGAAGACTGTCTAAGAGCCAACTCAAAAAGTTAGGTATGATTCCCAAAAAAATTGTATCGAAACACCTTAAGTGTGTTTTGTCCCGAACAACAGTTAAGCTGCATGTGTGGTGAATTGTTTACGAGCGAATAATTTTATTCTGAGAGCTTGCTGATTGTGTTTCGACGTGCATGGAAAGTTTCCAGAAAATTTTGCCCTCTGTGTTATAAACAAGTAATCGCATTAAGTCCTCGTATAGTTAAGGATAAAATTCTCACTTGTATTCAAAGCGACTAGGGCAATTTTGTGAAAACTTTGAGAATTCGCGTGAAAATTTATTTTTAATTTTACTCGGCCCCATGCGATTTCATATACAAATGGGCTGACCGGAATAAAAGGAGGTGTCGACAAAAGAGAATAAGCCTTTGCACACAAATTAAATGGCCGTATAAGTGAGTACCTAGCGCTGTCCATCATATAACGCGAGGTAGACTGGCTGAGTTTTCTGGTATTTAGCACTTCAGTTGTTTCTTTGAAGTAACGTGGAAGTCACCAAGTGGCTTCCGGTCACGTGGTGTTCCCTTGGGGAATTGCACGTGGGCCGCTTTTGCGAGTTCAGTTCAGTCCATTTTCAGTCGACCAAACAGTTTTGTTGGATGTTATGGTTACATCACCAGCCGAGTACATTGGACTTATTACCATCATACTGTTATCAAGTTGTCCGATGTTACACTGTATTTTGTTTTCATCTTTTAAGTCTATTTTGTTTGCAGGCGAGAGATGCACATCATCCGTAAGAAGGGTGCCGTTCTGTCAGGAGTGGCTGCTTTGGAATACACTTCTGCACCAATAGCGTCCCTAGTGTCTGTCATCACTCTTGTACTGACTGGTCAGCCCTTGACACCTGTTAATGTTTTTATGCTCCTCTCTTTTATTCGTATTTTAAGACAGAGCACTTGCTTGCACTTGGCCTATGGTTTGATGGAAACATACGAAGCGTATGCTTCGCTGGGCAGAATAGAAGAGTTTTTGCTTTTGGAGAATCTGCCTTTCATCGGTCTCGATCAGACTGATGATGGCCGAAGAAGTAACACCACCGGACGTCTTCTAAATTCAAAGAGAAATGGCTCAACAGATCATCACGAAAAACGTCAAGACGTTTCCGTACATGATAAGGTGGAAGATCTGAAAAAACCGACGACTTTACGTGTTACCAGACTGACGAAGAAACAAATCAAGCGCGAAGATGAATTTATTCTACACAACATCGCATTCACCGCTGAGTCGGGGACTTTGACAGTCATCACCGGACCAGTAGGCAGTGGAAAGTCTACTCTTCTCTCAGCAATCGCAGGCGTGATACCAGACACAGGCAGTACCATTAGCTGCAAAGGAACTCTTGTTTACGCGCCTCAGATAGCTTGGATTTTCTCTGGAACTATAAGAGAAAATATTTTGTTTGGTGAACCATACGATGAATCCAAATACACGAGAACCATTGAAGCTTGCGCCTTAACACATGACATCCAGCAGTTTCCCGATGGTGACCAAATGTTTGTTGGAGAACGAGGTGTAATTCTGAGCGGAGGGCAACGGGCGAGAGTAAGCTTGGCACGCGCCGTCTACGCTGATGCAGACATCTTTTTGTTCGATGATCCTCTGAGTGCTGTTGACGTCAAAGTTGGCCAACATATCTTTGAAAAATGCATTAAAGGCCTACTTGGTCATAAGACCCGAGTGCTAACCTCTCATCAAGAAAAACACATGAAAGAAGCCGATAATGTAATTGTGCTTTACAAGGGTCGAGTGCTGGGAAAAGGAAGTTTCACTGTACTGAAAGAAGAGGGTATTCTGAGTACAACTGTTGACCCACTCTATGAGACGTCGAACAAGAATCAGTCAGATAATACTTATGATCGGGAGGACGAAGAAAAAGATGATTCCAACAGCTATTATGGAATTGTCCCACAAACAAGTGAAACCAAGGGTCTCCAAATATCAGAAGAAGATCGTGCAATCGGAACGGTTTCATCTAAGTTGTACTGGAACTACTTCAGAAGCGGAGTACCTTCGTTGGTGATCTTCGTAGTATCTTGTTTGTGCCTCATTACTCAAGGTAAACCACAACATGTCTATTTCTAATTTTGAATCGGCTTCTCACTTCAAGTTAACAAGATTTGCAAAAACATTTTTGAGGCATTAATTTCCCAGCAATTCTTAAGCGGTCGCTTCTGCGCATTGGCGGGGATTTGGAAAGTGAAATAACCTTCTCAAACTTACTAGAATTCAATTGCAAAACACCGCCAGTGATTTTACAGAACACTTTCCAGATCCTTCCTTTGCGAACCCGCAAAGTACATGGATGAGTACATTAGAATCGAAACAGGAAGAAAGGCAAAAAAATCCTTAAAATGCTAATTTGTTTAATATCTCGACCTTTTTTTCAGCCATGATAGTTTCCCCTGACGTATGGCTATCATTTCTCACAAAGATGCCTCCAGAAGATCAGCAGCACAAGATAAACCTATATATATATGGTTGTCTGGTCGGCGTAGCTTTAGGTTTTGCCATAATCCGAGCATATGGTTTTCTTGTGGTCTGTTTAAGATGTTCTGAGCGTCTTCATGACAAAATGGTTCTTGCTGTGTTACAAGCACCAGTCCGTTTCTTTGATTCAAATCCTGTGGGTAGAATCATGAATCGGTTTTCTAAAGATGTTGGCTGTATGGACGAAGTGTTGCCTAAAACGTTTCTAATGTCACTCCAGATGATCTTGCTTTTGTTAACAGGAATCGTTATTCCAACAGTCACAAACCCTTGGCTTCTGTGTTTTGTTCTTCCACTGACTGCGCTTGTCGTGTGCGTTGCAAGGTATTACTTAAATACCTCCCGAGAGCTTAAGAGGTTAGAGTCGATTTGTCGGAGTCCAGTTTTTTCCCACATTTCGGAGACCCTGGATGGGCTGGACACGATTCGAACAAGAGGAAGACAAAGAGATTTTGTGGATCAGCTTTACAGGTACTTGCGACTCTACAAAAGGCCACGTATTGTGTTACCTCCGTCATCTTACCCTGAAAGTGTCTTTAACGTGAAAAATGGATAACAGAAAAATCAACTGGGAACTGAATTTTCACCGTGAAAACTACATTTTTACGGTCGCAGACTAAACCTCATCTGGGGAATAATTAACAATTTTTTCATGAGGGCGCATTGGATATTTGACGATAAATGATGAGCGATCAGTCTGACCTGGTTATTGTCACCTCATATGCAACAAGAGTGATCGCAATAATTGTTTTATTATTAAGTTCTCAACTTAGGTAATCTTTGCTGATTTCTTTTTTGCCATTTTTGGACATACCTTTTGCTTCACGGCGAGAAATTTTGAATGTTGCGATATATGACACAGCATCCATATGACAGAAAAAATAGGATTGTTCGCTGAAAACCTGTATGCGTAACACCAACGTGAGAGTAAGAAATTTCATAGCCTAGAATTCAAAAGGTTAGGCTTAATTGTGTCTCTAGGCTGGGTTATCCCGCAGCTTGAAGGCAGCAAAAGTCGCATACCGAACTTTCTCATATCCAGTACCTCACAAATCCCTTTTAACCTAAACTATCTGAAGATGAATGGTGTTTTTGTTGCAGATATCAAGATATCCATAATCAGTCCTTTGTTATGATGATGGCCAGCGGGAGATGGCTTGGTGTTCGCTTGGATCTTCTGACTGCAACACTGACTGGTGTAGTGGCTTTTGCTGCAGTTTTGGTGTCTCAAGATGCTTGTAGGTATAGTGGTGTAGAGAGAGGCCACAGATCACCATATGTTGGCTAGAATGATTAGGGAGATCGAAATGACGAGCGACTGGTTTGGATGCGAGAGGTTTTGCGCTTAAGACAAGGACGCATCCAAACCAGTCGCCCGACATTTCAATCTCCCTAATCATTCTAGCTAACACATGACGATCTGTGGCCTTTCCCTACACCAGGGTAACACGGAAAGCCGTAAAAATCTAGAACAAAAATTCATTTTTCAAATCGGCGCTTAATCCCCACATTATAAAGGAACGCTTTTCATTCAACTAATTTATTCTTGTTTTTTCACGTTGCCATGTTCCCACCAATGGCGTTGCTCCACCACTCTCCATATAACCCAAAAGTAAACCAGCAAATCCTTGATTCCCCCTGACGAAGGGATAACGCTCTAAACGTCAACTTTCAATCTCTCTACGGTGGCCAATTTACCTTATGAACTCAGTTGATAAATCCAAAATTTTGTGTTTCACTACTCCACCGACGCAGCACCACAGTGCTAATTTTATAACATGAAGTAAACTTGCAAAGTTAGCACAATCGTTCAAGTGTCTCTACAATTACGAAACTCCAAAATAACAAAAATTTCACTTCACGACAGAGGACTTTTAAATTAATAGATTACCGTATTTTCTCGATTAAACGCCGGCGGCGTTTATTTAAAACTCGGCCTCGTAGACCCGGCGTTTATTCGAACCCGGCGTTTATTTGGGGCCCGGCGTTTATTTATTGAGTGCATTTTTCACCAGTACTGGAGGTTTGTTGAATTAAGATCTAAAAACGTTATTAAAAATGTGAATCGATGTTAGGTCATTCATCAAAAAACATCACTGAGAGAACAGTTATTGAACTCTTCTCAGCGTCACATTTCTTAGTGAAACACAGAGTTACAATATATTACCGTGGGACTTTTTAAGTCACATCAAAATCTGTCCAAGAAACGTTGCATTAAACGATTTAGTCAAGGAACGAATTTTTTGATGAATTTGGGAAGTATGACCTTGATGTCTGAAAACCCGTCACACCCGCCTGAGGCACTCGTCTAATATGAATTTGGGATTACGTTCAGTTTAAGACGAGTTTCATCTCTTTTTCAGTCGGTTTAGACGGGCATAAAATAGAGTGATAAATTTGAGACGGAATACTACGAGTTTTTTCGTCTTGAGATGAGAGACGTTTTTCCGTCTGTAAAATTAACTGAATAAATGCGGTAATTGGTATTTAGTTTCCGTTATGATTAGGAAGTTTAGTGATTAAATCTCTGCCTCTCTTCCTCTCTCTCTCTCTCTCTTTTTAACCAGCCTTTGCCGGACTTTCACTTATCTACGTCCTCCAGACTGTGATCCTGACTCGGATTGCTGTCAAGAAAATGTCCAGTGTTGAGAATTTCATGACGTCAGTTGAACGAGTCATGTCATACACCAAGCTTGAATCTGAGCCTGGATACAAAGTGGAACGACTTCCTCCGGAACACTGGCCACGTGAAGGAAATGTCACATTCCAGGACATATCACTGACGTACTATCAGGGGGGACCGCAAGTACTCAAGAAAATCAACCTTGACATCCACGGAGGAGCAAAGATCGGTGTTGCAGGGCGCACAGGTGCAGGAAAGTCATCATTTGTGGCAGCTCTTATGCGCATGCCAGACGCTGATGGCGATATAATGGTCGATGGAGTTCGAATAAAGGACATCAACCTACGAGAGGCACGACGATGCATATCCGTTCTTGGCCAAAATCCTGTCCTCTTCAGTGGATCGGTGAGACAAAATCTCGACCTTCTGGAGCAGTTCCAAGACGCAGATTTATGGAGGGCTTTAGAAGATGTGCAGTTGAAAGATTTGGTACAACGTCTGAAGGGACAGTTGGATCACGAGTTGTTGGAACACGGTGCAAATGTCAGTGTTGGAGAACGCCAGTTAATCTGTTTGGCTCGTGTGTTGTTGCAGAAGAACAAAATCATTGTCTTGGATGAGCCCACTGCGCATGTGGATCCAGACACAGAAAAAACAATCTGGAACGTAGTGCGGGAGAAACTGAGGGACTCCACAGTCATCACTATAGCTCATCGCTTGAACACGATTAGAGATTGTGACATGATTGTGGTTTTAAAAAATGGGGAGGTTGTCGAATTTGGCAAGTTTGATTCACTAGTGGATAGGACAGCAAGCATTTTGGGTAAAATGGCTCGAGTTTCCGATATCTAATAACAGAACACATGATAGACATCTGCAGACCAATGCCGAATAGACGGTTATGAAATTGAAAACAAAACACGAAGTTTTTTTAGGAAGCTTCATCGGGGTGAATTGACCTGCTTTTCTTAGTAGTGGTGCTTTTTCGTAAATCAGTACTATACGTATTGATTGTGAAACAGCTTTCTTGCCGATATCAAGCTGCATGCATTGTAAAATATAAAATTGCAAACTGGTGCACTCCAGTACGTTTTCATTCACTACGTTCAAACGAATGTAAATTATTTTCACCTTAAACCCCTTTTAAGAGCAGACATCAAACAAGAACAAGATATGGCTGGATTCTCAAGTGCGGAATCCTGTCGTGCTTAATACCCCCGGTTAATACCATTGCGACCGAAAGAGAGCAATACAATGAAACTTCAAAACAATCCAAGAAAATTGGTGATATGCAATCTTTCGGAAACGTCCTCTTTCACATACATATCTTTTGCAATATCTGTCTTCCAACGATCATGTATATACCCCGACGTTGAACTGTATATAAACCAAAAACGTTGAGATTAAATCCTAAATCCTTGAGAGCGGAAAAACCTTCAAAACCAATAACGCATATGGCAGCAATACTTAAATATTTCAAATTGGAGTCTGGTCCAGTATATTTTTCAAAAATCCTTCTAATGATTTAGGCGGAAACTGGGCATTTCTAAGATACCGGATTAAATCTAGCCCTTTTCGCAGAGTCAACCAAATAGCAAAAATTCGACTATCAAGTTGAAAGGGTTGCAACCGGAGACAAAGGCTTGCAACCATTATAAAGCAGAATAACCTAAAACAACCGATGAATCAGAATTTGAAATTTTAGAACAAGTTGACAAATAAATGGACAATGTGGCGAATTGGAATTGAATCAGAAGAGGAGTATTAAGGCCGCGGCCCCAGCCAAAAACGTCTTAATTTCAGATTTATATGTATGAGCTTGAACTAACTTTGGAACAAAGAAGCTGCCTTATGAGTACTCCCTTTTTAAAATAGTTTAAGGTATCCAGTAGACAATTCCAGGATAGACTTCTAAATACGATCTGCAAGTGTAGAAAAGTTAAACTAAAACGGTTAGCATAAATAAGGTGATTATACACTCAACTGCAAAATGAAGAATTAGCCCTGTTAAGAAAACAACATCTGGTAAACAACACACTCGAGCACAAAACAGAAAAAATGCCACTTCAAACAAAACAATAGATTGAACGTATGTAACGAAACAATGACCATTTGACATCTACAACAAATGGAAGTGACAAAGCAATACTAACAGCTATTCCAAAATCTCATAAAGGCCAGTGCCATAAATAAAACAGATAACAATGGATATTTCTAATACAGCAATTCATGAACTCTTAAAGATGCGTTAATAGGAGACAACTGCAAACCATATTACGTTTGCCCAGCTCGTACATTACGCTTTTCAGATACAATGCCGGTGCCCCCCACCTCCAGAGCCCCACAATCAAGGTTTAGTGGCCAGTGCCATGTTCAAAGATGTAGACAATGCAAATCTGAAATATGCCAATTCGTAAATTTACAAAGGTCCGTTTACTCCTTCAATACACACGTAAGAACAGTGCCCCTCTCATCATATGAAACAAGAAAACCTGTGGTTTATCAAAGACGGGCCCTTACAAGCTGGAGTTATTCATCTGTGGGCACCTAGATTCGCGGATTTTTCCTATTGGCTGTCAAAAAATATATATATTTTGCGTTATCTGTTTTGGGAATTGCAAAAAAAATATATCGCAAAAATGAAAACCTGCAGCAAAAACTTCATACCAAACCGGTACCCCTTTGAAATCTCCTCCAGCCCGTGTATTTTCAGTATTTTAACAACAACAAGCTTTATTTGCATGACTATAAGTACATACAGTATTGCAAAAGCGTAAAACTTAACTAAAGCGAAACTTAGAACAATCATAATCATGTAATAGGAAAAAAAGCAATTATGTATGCGTTACATTACTTTCATTCGATAGAAGATTATTTCGTAAAGATAAGCATCTCAAAATGAACTTCATCAGTTGAGTATTTAAATAATAATTATCAGAATTCATTAATTTTTTGGTGGCTTGCATAGGAGGTAATTGTGTTATGTTTGGTATTTGTTTCTCTATTTTTTTGTAAAATTGATCTCTAAAATTACAGTGTTTAGTACAATGGAAAAGTAAATGAATTTCATCTTCAATTTGGTTTGATTTACACGTAGGGCAGAGTCTATTATCCCTTGGGATTTGATCATATCTGCCAGTTTCGATCAATATTTTATGATTACCTATTCTAAGTTTCACTAATTCTTTCCTGTTATTTAGTTTTCTTGTTAGATCTAAATAGCAGGAAGACGTATATTCGTCCTTAAAAGTGTTATAGAATTCTAATTTCTTAGAGTTTCGAATAGTATGTTGTTGCCAGTGTGAAATATACTTTTGTTGCATTAGACTTACATAGTGTTTAATCTTAGCATCAGTTAAGAAAGTAGGGTCAAAATCAGGCAAATTATAATATTCAGACATCCTCATAACATTAGAGTAAAAACTATTTTTGCTGGTGTTATGAAGATCAGATGACATTAAAAAGATTTGTTTAACAATAGAGTCATTTTCCTTGTTGTGGAGATATAGGGTGTAATTAATTATTTTTTGATTAATAGCTCTTATAAGAGGAAACTTTCCAAGCTCAGCTCTACAAGCTACATTCGATGCCTTACTGCTTACTTCTAAGTAACGTTTACAGTACTGGAGATGAGCTTTTTCAATCTGTGAACTGTCCCAAGACTTGAAATCAGGTTTGGTATATACTCCCCAGATTTCACTGTTGTAAGTTAAAATTGGAGAGATCATAGCGTCAAAAAGTTTATTTGCAAGGAATGGGGACAGATTGCTGATATGTGTGTGTTTTCTGAGGCTGAAAAGAGCGTGGAGAGCCTTCTCTTTCAATTTGTCAAGCGCCAATGAAAAGTTTCCTGTTGAAGAGATTAATGTTCCTAAGTAGGTGTAATTCTGTGAAAAATGACACCGTAATACAGTAAAAAATGACACTGTAATACAGTAAAAAAATGACGCTGTGTTTTATTAAATTGTGTTACCTGTATATTTGCGTAACTACTTGTCGCGGAAAGTTGATCTCGAGCTAAACCTCTGGGGTTAACGTTTCTCTTGTAAATCAAGTCTTAAGCATTTTATTCAAGATTAGGTTTGTTTTCACCGCTAAATGTTTTGATTCGACCAAATTAACCTAGTGTAGATTCTAGTATTTTTCCCATCTTTATAAGAGCTGGATTTTAAATGCATGAATTGGCATATTCTGTGGGAGCACAATGACAGATGTTTCAATTACAAGTCATAACAAATAAACTAGCGGCTATACGTGTAATTTGCTTTCCAGTTTTATCCAGAAAAGGCTACAAAAAGCCTCAGGAACTCCAAGTCCCGAAGTATATGCCTCATTTATCAATTGCCGACATTCGGATAAGCTCTCTCTTTGAGGAAAATGTTAATGTATTCTATCCTGGGACAACTAAGTCGTTCCTTCGAGCAGCTTTGAGCCCTTCAATGTCCAGTTCATTTGAAAGGAGACTTGTAGAGCTTTTCTATTTGTTTTCACCCGGGGGCGGGGGTTTTCACCTTTTATAACATAGAGGGCAAAATTACTGATTGCTGATTGGTTGAGACAGGGGGCATTTTTTCTTAATTTTCTTTCCAACGAGGGCAAAATTACTGACTCCTGATTGGGCAAGTGCCAAAAATACTCGCATTTGATTGGCTAAGCGCGAGAGCGCGCCATTTGCATTTTGTAAGCGTCTTGCAACGAAAAGCAGATTTTGAATTGGATTTGAGTTGTTCAACACAAGAATATAGCTTCAGAGTTTAAATTTAGCCGAGTTGGTTGGCAAAAATGGTATGGTAATCGGCGGATAGTTCGAAGAGAAATTCCAGAAGGTGAACCTGCACGTTTTACGGGAAACAAGAAATGGTTATTTGTTCTAAAACTACCGAAAACCTTGGTTAATTCAGCGAGCGAGAGGTCGCTTCGCAACTCAGGTAAGCTTAAATAAAGTTACTTAGTTTGAGTTTTGAGTGTGAGTTTGTCAATGAACTAGAATTGTAATTATCTCAAAAGATGAACATATGCATAAAAGACAGTTTCTTTTTTTGTTCTGGACGCTGAGTAGCAGTTTAATAAACTGCTTGTGTGGAGAATTGTTTATTCTGAGTGCCGGCGGCGGATTGTGTTTCGACGTGCAATGAAAAGTTTTCAGAAAATTTTGCCCTCTATGTTATAAACAAGTAATCGCATTGAGCCCTCGTAGAATGAAGGATAAATTTTCACTTGTATTTTCAAAGTTTTCACAAATTGCCCTCGTCGCTACGCGACTCGGGCAATTTTGTGAAAACTTTGAAAATACGCGTGAAAATTTATCCTTAATTCTACTCGGCCTCATGCGATTACATATACTTAAATGGCGTATTTTGATCCGCGCAAAGTCCAAAACCCTCTTGAAAGTTGTTGCCTGCAATGATCTGTTGCGCCGTCATTCTTCAAATTCCTTCAAATAAGCATGGCAGAGGCATTACATTAACCTAGCCATTAGTCCCCAAGAAAACCACGGTCAAAATATCAGCCCTCTTCCGTCCGCACCCTCATATATCTTTAACATACCAATCAATCGTTCAGTGACCTTGAACAACCTACTATGACGAAATTCTTTTCGTTCTGCATTGTTATTCTAAGACAGTGCCCCACAGGCCCGTCTTAATAAATGGGCCGGTGCCCCACAAACAGAAACGTATTCATCAACTGAGCAGTGTCTAAGATCCTGAATTGGCGGGGCGACAAGTATATAAACACAGCGGTGGACTGAGTAATAAGGTAAGACATTGCAATTAAGTTAAATGCTTAACGGCAAGAAAAATAAGACAAATACTGAAACACTGAAAAATTACCATTTCATTGCGATAACAAGCCAAACAAGTATTTATAGTAATAATCGCATTCAAGGGAAATGAAACGTAGAGCAAGAATACTCCCAGAAAAAAATTGGAACCTAAAAAAAGAATATTAATTTAATTTCCTTCCATATTCTAGGAAACCTCTTTTCCTACAAAAACTTTATAGTTAGGGTCAACCTAGAAAACACCCTACAAACTAAAGGCCTAAAAAAATAGATGATGGCTAAAGGGGAACGATAACGGTGGCCAAATCCCTTTGTAGATGCAGATGATGAAGTACCTTTGAAACTAAGCAAGCAGGAGTTACAACTAAGGAGTTTCGCCCCGTAGGTTTTGAACGAAGAAATCTACCCCGGCACACCCTGCGGGTTCCAAAATCTGGACTATCGTACCATAGCCTCAAGCACTGGGATTGGAATAAACAAAACAATTACCTGTGAAACAATGTCTATCATTTACGTTTGAACGGTTTTCTTTCCAAAATTGACGTTCTCCAGCTCTGATACTAGTGCAAGGCATGCAGCTCACAAACTTCTAACGTCTACTCTTGCAAACTTTACAGCTCCTTAAGTCACCCGTTATAAAAATTGTTGCGGAAACAATAAAGGCTATTTATCATTCATTCATAAAAAGCGGGTTTGTGGAGTGCGCCGGAGGGAATCACGCAACAACTCATGTGCCATCTAGAACCTTTTGTTACTTTGAGCACAAAGCGGTTTTCTTTTTTTGCTGTTCTACAGTAACTAACTTCTAGTTGTCTCAAATTTCAGCTTATTTAAACAAAACTTTCGCTTTCCTTTGAAGTTCGAGTTAGTGGGGGAAAACTGCCAACGATGTGGAACAGGGGTCCTTATTTGGGCAGACAATAACGTATTGTTCTATTTCAGTGCCAAGGTAATGATGTGCGGTTCCATTTCAGTGAGGATGGGCGTTAAGTGCGTCGCTGTCTTTATTCTCTGATGGTAATCTGACTGTTGCGTATGTAAATGACCCTAATTTTAGAGGCTGGATTAAAATGTTTAGGGAATACTCGTCTTTCAACGTTTCGAAGTAAGCATGGTAAGTTTTGAGTTTATTCGACTTATTTCTCTATATTTGCCAGGAAAATCACGATTGCTATGCCTATGCAATTCAAAAATGAGATGTAGCTGTTTTCCTTCCATCTGGAATGTTTTGGCACTCTCTCTGGCTTAGCGCACGCACACATAATTACTTCACTCATAATACTTCAACCTCGCAGCCATTCCACCATCTTCGGGAAAACATGAAGTGTTTTAATCATAATCACAGCCCACCCAATGGTTCGTTTCCGAATAAAATCTGTTCGGAAACCTAAAATCGCCTGAGATATTCCGGCTCAATTTTGACAAATTTTGTTTGGCGAAACTTCACTCCGCAGTTTTTTAACATGGGAAAGTTAATTCCTTTTGTTCTTGGAGAGACAAATGTGCTGTTAGAAATAACGTCAGCCGGCAGTTTTGGAAAGCTAAGTGCAGCTTGGAAATTCAGAGGATAAGATTTAGTTCTCTAAATTTGTCTGCTTAAATTTTAAGCTAAAGAATCCAAAGTGAATGACCAGTGCTAGCTTAAACAAATTCCCTTTTAAAAGGCCCTGAGCCAATCTAAGTAAATAGAAAGTGATATTTCAAGTATTTTGCTTAAATTTTCTTTTTGGTTGCCCGTGAGATAATTGCTGTAATAGCAGCTCACAACATCAAGCCCAGTTAGTAAGAAGCCGCTTAACTACTCACTAGTGGAAAAAGCAATAATCCTTTAAACTGAAATAGAAGTCCCTTCTTCTTGTTATGTTGGATTCTATAAAACGCATTTTCCCATCACATGTAATGATCACAAGCCCTAATCAATATTACTTGGTTCCCAATCAAGTTAAATTAAGGATGCATGCATTTTATTCCCCCCCCCCCCCCCACTAACAAGTATGCATTAACACACCATCAGTACACGCAACTCCAACTCGCAACTCCAACACGCAACCCCAACTCGCAACCGCATGACGCGATCGCGATCATTCCAAAAAATTTCCTTTAACAAACTGAAATAGAACTCATTTATTCATCTGTTCTTTTTTCTAATTAAAGGCGATCTTCACATCACATATCGACACATAACTTCACACAGTATAAGTTATTCTATTAATATCTCGATGCAAGTCAGTGATGCCTACAATTCTTAAATGAACGCTAACAAGCTCTAGATCGCTAAAAAAATTATTGTTCGTCGATCATAAATATCAAATGGAAATGCAATGTTTAACCAATAGTAGCAATAGTATCAATTGCAAACATGTTTTTGAAGTCCTAATAATCGCTGGGATCGCTCGATTGCTGGCCATATTATTTTCCGGATCGCTGAAAATTATCGTACACAAACTAGGCGGTGAAGAATAAGTACCAGCTACGCAGTTAGGCGTAGATAATTACACTGTATGTCACTTCATTCTTTCGCTTCTTCTTCACTTCTTTCTTTCTCGCGACATTTTAACACTTGCCAGGCTTTTTTCCTGAGCCTCGCATGCTCGTGACAAAGAAAAAATACTCACTTTTGCTTTAAAATGTCCAAAAGAACGTGTATCATTGTTCTATTCTATCACAGTTTACAGAAGGACATGTTCAGTCTTGCATGAACTTAGCTTTATTGCTCTTAGAAACCTACAAAAGAATTGGAGCCGATACGGCTCATGAAGTTAATTACTCATAAAGCATATTATTCTCTTTAAGGATTAAAAATTCCGGAGATGACACCCATTTTAAGGCCCAAACCCGAAAAATTACGGAATATTTAAGGAAATAATGATAACTAAGAACATTTGTGAACAGGTCGGTTTTATTTCTTTTCTGCTATAAAATTGCCTCAACCACTCCGCGGGTAGTTCAGTTTTAATAGACCATATGTTTTTTTGATTCGTGGGGCAATTTTATCTGATACAAAAAAGGAACCCTATCTAAGGATAACACCGGAATTACAATACCAAAAAGGGGCAAAATGGACATCCTATTTAAGGACCGAGAAGCTCAAAAACTCTACCCTATTCCGCGGCACATACCTATATAATTTATATGCGGAAGTACCCCCGGGGTCCAATTTACATCAGTAATTTTTTTTGGGTTACCACGCACATTTAATCGCTTGTTTGTTTTCTTTGTTTGTTAAGCTGACACAGTGAACATCTCCAAAACTCCAAAGCTACCTAAATCACTTGAAATTAATCCACTCGTTAGCTACATTGAAGAAGCGCCTCACACTAACCGTCGACATTTGTCAGAACCAGGAGTTTGATAGAACATACTTCTTGTCAAGGATACCTAGATTCGTTTTAATTCCTGCATGCACTACACAGCTTATAGGTTCATAGTGCCAAGGTCTTCTGTCGATTTTCACTCAATTCTGCCAGAAAAGGGCTTATCACATTTTTACCTTAAGCAAATACGAGAGACCAAAGAATCGAAGTCTCGCTCTACCAGCCATCTCGAGAATGTACCCACTATTACAAGAGATTGTCGTTTTTGAAGGGTTAGTTTGAGTTTTGGGATAATCGAATAAGTGTTTTAAAATTGACCCTTATATCTTTGAGCGAATTGTTCAAAAGCCTCAACAAAAACGAAAACTTTTAATCTTCTAACCAATGTAAAATACCCTTCTTGCTGACTGAGCTTAAAGGTCAATGGAAATCAAGGTTAAGGTTATCGTGAAATCAAGGTGGGATATTGGCCACGGTTCTGTTCTTTTGTGATTATCACTTTTAACTGAAGCAAAAGTCGTTTCTTGACGTATTTGACTGAGTACAAACACATAGAACACACAGAAATAACATGAAGAGTGCTTTCACTCCAAGGTACGCAATCTAAGCATACATGTTTGGCCACTTTATCGACTCCTCGGAAACTTCGTTGCTGCCGTTTGGTAAAATTTCAAAGCCTTGCGATGCTACGTTGGCCCACAAAGGAAAACGGAACTCAGGCCATATACGGCTAAACACGGTTTATGGCATAAAAGGATGTCTTTGCAATATTGGTGTTTTCAGTATTATTATTACAAGGAGTACAATAGATCTTACTCTTCCTCGGACATGCAGGGTGTCCGAGGACGAGTAATTCTGCTATTAGGGAACTTTGGATTTGAGTACGAGTACGAGTTTTCAATTCCAGTTTGCTGGCTTGCTGGAGCTTCCTTCTCTACTGGTAAACAACACGAAGAAGTGAGGTCTCTGGAAACGTCACTGGTTTGAAATTCAAAAATCGTACTGATACTCAATCTTGTACTCGTAGTCTGATCTAAAGGCTGAACGCACACGTACATGGAAGACACGAGTTTGTAATAGTTGCTGCTGTTTTTCTTTACATAGTTCAAATCAACACTTTAATTTTCTTTACTAATTTTTAGCTCTATAGTCATGGCAAAGAATGGATACAAGAAGATCTCTGACGATGCTAATGCAGAAAAAGTCAGCTTTGTATCTCTCCTTCTGTTTCGTTGGATGAACATTGTCTTCAAGAAGGGCAGCGAACGAGCTCTAGAGAAAACTGATTTTTTACCACTTGCAAAAGAAAACACTTCCTGCTTTGTGACTGAACGACTTCAAACAAAATGGAACGAAGAAAAATCAAAGTGCAAACGAAACGGGAAAAGACCAAAACTCTGGAAAAGCGTCATGAAGATGCTCTCTGTTAAGGACGTTTTTCTTTTTTTTCATTACTATGGGTGGCTTATCAACACTTTGCCGCATTCTTGAACCGTTGCTTCTCGGATATTTTATGGTTTCTCTCTTGTCTGTTGGGCCACAGCATAATTCTCATCTCTATGGTTGTCCATTAGTTATGTTTATCAACGCCATCATCCGTTACCTCAGTACACACCAATTCTCATACCGAGGTGACCTGATATGCATAAGAATTAGCAGCGCCCTAAAAGGACTAGTTTACCTCAAGGTAAGCCATAGTATATAGATGAGCTAGTCTCTGAAAAGTGGAAACATTAAGGCCGCCTTTACACAGCATTCGTTTTGGGTGGGCACTTCTAAATTTTGCACATACCCATGATTTAAGGTAGGGCTCTCCTAATAGTCGCTGTGTAAACGCGGCATCGTCCCGCGTACCTAAAATTTAGGAGGGGAGTGGCCACCTCCAGAGGTACTCTCGCCCTTCACAAGAAGGGCCCCTTCCCAAATTTCAGTCGAACACGTGCAAACGTTCTAAACCCAAAAAATATGACGTCGTCAGCTGACGTTGAATCCCTGAAACACCGTGGACAGATTTGGTCAGTGTAAGCGACCAAAATAATGATCAGTCTTTGGTCAAAAAAAAATGTATTCAGGACTCCTTACAGAATTATGAACATTCCAAAAAATGTATATCAGCCAAGTGTAAAAACCATTCAGGTAAGTCAGCGTAACTTATAAGCTTAACTATAAACGCTACGTGCGGCTTCTTCGGTGGAACCATAGCGAAAGTGTCTAAAAATGTTGAAATCGCGTGTGCGATGTGTCAGAAACAGTAGTTTAACAATAAAGTCATGATTCAATTTAGGTAAAAATTGTTTTAAAATTGTTTTAAACAGTTCAAAATACTTACGTTTTCGATCATTAAGTTCATCATCAGAGCGTCAAATTGCTTAAACAACCGAAGAAATATATCATAGGCTTAGAATAAAATTACGTAACTCAATTCCCATATTGAACAGGATGAGTTGTAACCGATTGTACTTGTATGTTAAGTTCTGGATGAAAACGTACGATGTAGAACGCTTTTATGATTCAACTTTGCGTGTTAAATCTCTTTTCAAACTTAAAGATCCTAACCCCGCCCTTCACATAGCATTTAGAAAGGCATTTGCAGTTGTGGACAAACGTACATTGGTGAAATTGCACGCAATTTTGAAGTCCTTGTTAAAGGACATAATGACATAAACAAACAATCAAAACCAACCGAATTCATTAAAGACCACTCAGATCACTCATTCTCCTGGGATGTTTTAGCCACAGCTCATTCGTGGTTGAAAAGAAGAATCATGGAAGGGTTCTACATCGCACATTTTCATCCAGAACTTAATAACAAAGTCTTTTTAACTTTTTAAAACAATTTTTACCTAAGTTTTTAAACATTTTATTCTATTGAAGTCATTTATATTTTGTGAGTTATGAATGCCCATTCACTTTTAATCTAACTGTACATGTATTGCAGACAGTTTCTCATTCTAGTCTCTGATAGCAAATAAAAATAATATTGCTAGTCTCTGATAGCAAATAAAAATAATTTTAGACCTTTTTTTAATTTTCAGACGCTTCTCCTTGGCAAGGATGTGTTGTTGAAGTGTTCAACAGGTCATGTGATTGACCTCGTATCAAACGGTATTCAGCGACTGAAGGCGGAAGTTGTCAAGTGGTTTTTCTATGTGGTGCTCGCGTTTATTAACATTGTAGTGGGGACGTCTTTACTCGTCTATTTCATTGGCTGGCAGTCTCTAATGGGAGTCATTTTACTATGTTTTCTTCTACCATATTTCACCGGGTTATCCTACGCTGGTGCTACGCTGCGCCTGCGCACAGCTGCGGTTTCTGATCGTCGCATCTCCCATTCTCGTCCCCAGAGCTGCGATCCTTTTGGCCAGCGCTACGGATCGAGAGCTCTGGCAGGGTCCGAAAACAGGAAGTCCGCGAATCACGGACTTCCGGCTTTCTGCGCAGCCTCAGAAATTTGAAACAGTAACGGTTACCATCGGTTACAAAAATGGGCAGCTATTGCGCTTGTGCGTTATCCTGGCCCCTGCCAGAGCTCTCGATCCGTGGTAGCAGCTCTGGGGACGAGAATGCGCATCTCCTTAATAAACGAGGTGGTCTCTGGAATTCGCGCCATCAAAGCGCATACGTGGGAAGATCAATATCAAGAAAAGATAAGAAATACGCGAAGGTATGGAGAAAAATGATACTTAAGTTAGGCTCAGTCGACAAGTCTACAATGACAGAATTTTTCGCATTTTACGTTCGGTCGTTTCTATTCGCCAGTTTTAATATTTTTTACACCCGACAAAAATTTTGCCCTCGCAATAAAGTCATTTCGCGGTTATTGCGTGTGAAATGTGAGTAAAAGAATTAAGACAAAAGAGAAAGATCTTCGCAGTTACACCATGCAAAAACCTACACGTACAGTTGAGGCCGAAAAGGAGGCCAGCGGGTGCTGCAATTTTGGTGTCTCAAGATGCTGGTAAGTATATAAGCAGACATGGTAGCTATTCCTTAGTCCATTTTGTTTTAGCACCAGAATCATACTGCGCCAGTCGTAGCACGCCTATTTCCAGCTTAAGAACTCACATATTATTTTAGATTTTACAGCGAGCTATTTTGTTATCTTCTATGCGACGATCACTTTTGCTGGTGCAAATGTGCGTAAAACGAAAAAAAAATGGCGATACTTTTTTTTGGTTTTTCACTGTTTCCATATGTTCTAAAAACTGTCGCGCTGTTAGTTTTTTACTCTATAAATAATGACAGCAACAGTCAATTACTGAATACTTATACGTTGCCAAAAATGGAAGTGCAAATTAAGAGAGAGCCTACCTGCTATCCAAAGGTAGATGCCTTGTATAAACCTCTATGCTCACATATGACTTTCATCCTCGTACGTACAAGCGGAGATTGGATGCCCCCTGTGGTAGGTTTTTCTACATATTTTTCAAGGGGATTCCATAGTAAAAGCCCAAAAAAAAAGTGGCGTTGTTTGCTTGCAGTATAGCCGACCACATCGAATTATTTTAAGCGTTTCTGAACTTGAAATCAAAGGCTACCCCCAGTAGTCGTAAGGGTTTTTTTTTTTTGACAGTGACTACTGGATTGTAGCGCGCCTTTTCGTTTCGCATTTTGTTTTTGAAGACCTCCCCCGCTATACGTTATATTTGACTCCACAGCTGGCATGTGAACAGGCTCCTTAGTGGGAAAGGGGCGGCAGAAAAATTGGCACGCGGAGCCGCGAAAAGCGCACTTGGTGTGGCAGTGTGGTTCTCCAAGACTCGCACCATTCGCTCCTTTCGCCACCGTATTTTTTGGACGCCCAGTTCCCCACTAAGGACATACAAGGCACACACACAAGACATACAAGACATTCTCCGCACACCCTGCACGCTACAGTAAATTGGAGAAGATGACTGAAATGTGTTAGATTTCCCGGGAAGTTTTATCCCTCTGCAGCTGGTGGTAGAGTTCCCGATGTTCTCAGTGGCTGGCTGTAACACGAAGTGTCATAATCCCATTTAAAGGCGGGAGGTGTCTTCCAAAGTTTACAAACTAAAATCTCATACTTGATTGTCGGGAGAATACGTTAACTTCCATTCAACGAATTTTCAGGATATGTAGATTTGACGGAGTTTTGGTGAAATTCTGTAAAGATTATGAGATTTATAATTATAGGCGCGGTTATTCAAAAGCTGATTAATAGCGCTAACCCTAGGTTAAATGTTGTCCAAAAATACTGTTTCTCTTGTTTTAAAGTGTTACCACTGTTAATTTTACGTGACAATTTTGAAAGCAGCCAAATTAAAATTGATAACTGAAAACAGTTTACTGAAATCCACGTCGTCATCGATTAAAAGTGAATTACAAATTGAACCTAATTCTAGTTAGCTTAAACCCGCTTTGAACAACCGGGCCATGAAAGATTATGAGACGACAAATCCCTGTGTAAAATTTTGGTAGTTCAATTATTTCTCTCGTCGCACCCTGTTAATTTTGTCTGTTATGCAACATTAGTCTCGCAACTCTCGGCTTCTCAAAATTTACACGCGGCTATCTTAAAGTATCGAAAAAGCCTCAAACCGTTGAATTGGTCCAGTTGCTTTGCTTCAGTGCCCAAATTCAAAACTCATTAAATTTACTCAAATAACCTTGGTCACTTTGGAGCTTATCGGCTCCCTACAAGTTACCTGGACACGCATGTGCGGTCCTTGTGACTTTCACATTTGAGATAATTACGAATAAAATGAGGTGATTGAGTCGTAGTTACCATGTTCACTCGTTAATTTTAATTATTTATTTTTTCAACCAGCCTTTGCCGGACTTGCATTGGTTTACGTTATCCAGATGGTAGAATTTACTCAATACGCTGTCAGAAAAGCATCGGATGTCGAGAATTACATGACTTCATTTGAACGAGTCATGTCATACACCAAGCTTACCTCTGAGCCTGGATACAAAGTGGAACAACTTCCCCCGGAAAACTGGCCACGTGAAGGAAATGTCACATTCCAAAACATATCATTGACGTACTATCAGGGGGGACCACAGGTACTCAAGAAAATCAGCCTTGACATCCATGGAGGAGCAATGATCGGTGCTGTAGGCCGCACGGGTGCAGGGAAGTCATCATTTGTGGCAGCTTTTATGCGCATGCCAGACGCTGATGGTGATTTAATTGTCGATGAAGTTCGAATAAAGGAGATCAACCTACGAGAAGCACGACGCTGCATATCCGTTCTTGGCCAAAATCCTGTCCTCTTCAGTGGATCGGTGAGGAAAAATCTCGACCTTATAGAGCAGTTCCAAGATGCAGGCTTATGGCGAGCTCTAGACGACGTGCAACTGAAAGATTTAGTTGAAAGTCTGGAGGGAAAGTTGGATCACGAGTTGCTGGAGCATGGTGCAAATATCAGTGTAGGTGAACGTCAGTTAATCTATTTGGCTCGTGTGCTGTTGCAGAAGAACAAGATCATCACCAACCGCACATGTGGATCCAGACACAGAACAAACAATCTGGAACATAGTGCGTGAGAAACTGAGGGATTCCACAGTCATCACTATTGCTCATCGCTTGAACACGATTAGAGAATGTGACATGACTTTAGTTTTTAAAAATGGAAAAGTTGATGAATTTGGCAAGTTTGATTCACTAGTCAATATCAAAAGAAGCATTTTGGGTCAAATGGCTCAAGTTACTAATATCTAAAAATAGAACAGATGATAGGCATCTGCAGGCCAATCTCGAACAGACGTTCATTTACCCGAAGGCCGTGTATCAAAACATAAAGTGTTTATACCAGGAAGTTTGTTGACCTTCATCTTTCAAAGATCTAACCTTCACACGTTTTTATAATTACGTCTATGACTAAGCTGAGAGTTAACGTTCCTCTTCTTATTTCATTTTGTTTTAAAACGTGAGGCTGAAACCTTTTTAAATTGTTCTTCTCTTTTGGAACTTCGAAAAATGTTGTTTTACTGTAATTTTTTATTTGTCTATTATATTTCTTTTCCACAATACGATTTCTAAAACAATTTACCTGCTAACTACAATATAATGGCAGGAGATCTTAGCAAGCGCTGCTGAGCTTTTTAGATATCAACAGATGGATGTGATACTGTAACATCACTTTTCATCCGATATACCAATGACATCAGATCTAAGAATCACGTGTCTAGATTAGTTTGATCTTGCACATAAACTATCATAATTTTTTAAAAATAATTATCAGATTTTAACGTTTTTAATTTCTTTGGTAAGTTATTCCAACTTTATGCTCCCAACATTTTGATGAAAAATGTACCATATTTTGTCCTTCTCTAATCAATAAATAACTAAATCACTAAATCAGTAAACCACTCCAACTGAATACCAATTATGAAACAGCTTTGTTGCCAATTTCGAGATACATGCATTGTAAAATGCAATTCTCATTAAAAAGTGTAAAATCACATATATACTTTTTCTTTGAATAGGTAAAAATTGATCCCTTAACTACAGCTAAATTGTCCGTTACTATTTTAATGTCTAAGGTAATACAAGACTTGCGTACAAATGTTTAGCTCACTCCTTTCCATAGAATCTCGGCTGTCGACCGTTGGCGAGAAGTCATTATATGAGTAAGAAACTGTAGCCAGTGCGTTTAAAAATGACACCTTCCCAATGTGTACCATTTCCAGGTATAAAACCAGTTGGGTTGACCGTAGAATACTGATTAGTACTTTTTTCCAAAAGCAGCATACTAACCAGCAGAGACAGACATCACCATTTACAATCCATGGGCTCTCTTTGATGGGAGACTACAAATTGGAGAAATGAACAAATGATTCTCAATGAGCTGACGTCCCTTGGACCGGAATTGCCAGCTGGTACTGTACATGCGTCGGAGACTGCAGCACTCGACTCTAACTCAACTCTTATTCACCTTCTTACCCAGAACCTAATGTCTCTTTGGGTCAGCGGTTAAACGTTGTTGGGTAGGAAAAGTGGCATCTTCCCCTTTCACAACCAATCAGATTTAAAAGCAAGACTGACCGTGAGTTCAGAGCAGTTGTATGTTTTACTTTGAGTTCTGATTGGCTCGGTGGTTGTTTTCGTTTTCTATGATTCGCCAGAAAGATTAACTTGGTTTCGGTTGACGATACCAAATTTTGCGTAAGGAAAGCACGAGTTTATACTTGAACTTTCTTCAATTATTTTGCTGAGCAAAACTGTGCAGCTCCAAAGTCTTAGTTAAGAGCGTGGTGTAAAGTCGACCACTGTAAAACAGTATTAATTGTAGAAACGATAAAGGGCATTTATCATTCATTTCTTCTAACAAAGCGGGTTTGTGGAATATGTGACGGGATCACGTAATCAGGGACGGCGGAGCCGGGGGGGCTGGGGGGGCTTTAGCCCCCCCACTTTTGAGGAGGATGACATTTTATTTTGTTTTAGTATATGTAGTTATTCGAGAAAATACATGAGAGTATTTGCCAGATGAAACTAGTGTTTAAATTGTTATTGCTTGATTAAGTCACAAGAATTTACATAGCTACAACTTTATACAAACCTCGTCGGAAACTTTTCGCGTTTACGTATTTTTAACATTTTCTCAGAGTGTGCTTCCTTCCCACAGACGGGAAGCTTGTGTCAAAAACCGCAGGTTAGCGTAGGAGACCGGAAGGCTGAGAAATAACCTTCAAAATATTGCTGTAAGCACTAAAAGTACCTTTCATTTTACGCTTTATCCAGGCTAATTATTACAAGAAGTATCTCGCGGAGAATGCTGTAAATACGATTTCCAAGACTAGATTTCAAAATTTTCGGGGGGAGGATGCCCCCAGACCCCCTACCAACGCGCGCCTCCGGCGCTCGTTTTCAGCCCCCCCCCCCCCCACTTCAAAATACGCTCCGCCGTCCCTGGTAATTACTGAATTATCATCACAATACTAAAATTAAGTCAAACTAAGAAACAGGTTACAGTAGACTCTTCCTATCAGTTGATGCCTAGAAGACTGAACCTTTTGTTATCTCGAACACAAACCGGTTTCATTAGTTTTGATGTTGTTTTACACCACCTTACTACTGGCTTTCTCAAATTCCATCTTGCTCCAACATATTTTCCCTTTCCTTGGTTGTTCAGAGTAGCGGAGGGCAACTGTCATGGAGGTGGAACAGAGGTCCTTATTTGGGGAGATAGTGATCTTTCGTTCTACGTCAGTGACGTGGTCATGACCTGTCGTTTCCTTTCAGTGAGGATGGGCGTCAAGAGAGTCGTTCTCATTTATTTTCTGATAGTAGTCACGAGCCACTGATGTAATGCAGCTAATTTTCGAGACAGAACTAAAATCATTCAAAAAGGACTCATCCTGCAGCGTTTAGCAGTAAACGTGGTAAGGTTTGAATTTCTCAGAATTTTTGACTAACATTTCTCTATTTGCCAGGGAAATCAGAATGGGTTTCCCCATGCGAAAATGAGATGCAGCTTTCTTTCCGCTAGAGTGTTTCGAAACTCCCTCTGGCTTAGCGCACACACACGCATTTTACTCGTAATATCAGTCTCGGTTTCGCAGCTATCCCACCAACATGAGAAGGGAGAAGACGGTCTCTAAATTATACTCACAGCCCGAAAGAATCAGGGGTCAGGATCAGGAATGCCTGTTCGAGAGGCCTAAATCTCCTTAGTCCCTTTAAGGTATTCACATTTAATTGCAATGAATTTTCTGTAACTTTCGTAACATGGCAAAATTAATGTCCTTTGTTTTTCAGAGGGACAAGTAGGCTGTTAGAAATAAGGCCAGTTAGCATTTTTTGAAAGCTAAGCGCAGCTCGGAAATTCAGGGGATAAGTTCCCGTTCGCTAAAGTTTTCTAAAGAATCTGACCAGATTAACATGTGTTAGCTCAGATACCGTGTAACACTAAATTTTTGCGAGAGTTTACTTTTGCGGATTGGCGATTTTTTGTGTTTCGCGGAACTAATTTTGCGATTGGAGAAACTGGTTTTTCTTGCGGGGAATTAATTTTTGCAATTTTCAGGGAGTCGCCTTCTATTTTGAATTATAACGTTATCGATTTTTGAGTACAAACAATCGAATACAGGTGAAAAACATGCAGGTAATCAATGGAGTACCTTCAGACGACCCTTTTCTTTAAAGCTCTTAAGGAGCTCCTTACCAACTGCAATTTCATCGTTTTATTACTGAATGTTTTGGTTCTAATTTCGTTTTGTTTCTGAACGAAAGAGACGGTTTAAGTGAATAGGCACCAACATGATTTTACCTTACATGTAAAAGGCAATGTTTGTATATAATTTCGATTGTGGAGTAAATGTTTGAAAGGAAATTTTTGCTGGAGATTTTTTTCGCTGGAAATTTTTTTTGCGGATCGTGAATATACCCGAAGAAATTAAATGCCACACGGTAATACCTCTTTAAAAGGCTCCGATACAGTCCGACAAAACAGAAAATGACATCTCAACAAGCATTTTGCTTAAATTTTCTCGTTGGGTGCCCATGAAGTATTAGCCGCCCACAACATGCAACCATAATTCGCAGCAAGTAACTTCACAACTCACTGGCAGAGACAACAATTCTTTGAAACTGAAGTAGAAGTCGCTTCTCGTTGTTAAGTTGGACCCTGTAAAAGGCGATTTTCACACCACGTGTATTTCTCACAAGACCAAAACAATGCTTATTTCCCAGTCTGAGTTAGTGATGCGTGCATTCTGTTCAAGTTCAACTCAACTCCGAGCTATTCGCCTGCAACCTCGACTCGCAACGGCATCACACACTAAAGTTATTAGTATATAAACTTCACAACTCGCTGTCACTGTTCGAAATAATTCCTGTTAATAAAGTGAAGTAAAAGTCGCTTCTTCACGTTATGTTGTTTCCACTAGTCAAAGGCGATCTGCATATCACTTAAATTCAGTGTCTCGTGTATGTCAATGATGCATGCAGTTCGAGAATTAACGCAAACGGTAGCTCGATCGCTGACCAAAATTGATTGCAAAAATTAAAAAAAAAAAAGCAATTCGTTAACACTGAAGTAGAAGTCACTTCTTGTTGCTATGTTGGATCCTGTAAAGGCAATTTTCACATCACATGTATTTTCAGAAGACCTAGCCAATGCTTCAACAGTTCCCAGTCTGAGTTAGTGGTGTTTTCGCCGGCCTGGCCACAGACCCTTTCACCGATTTTTTCAACTTTTCACGTAAACCAGTTAGCAAAAAGCTATCAACACTGCTGGAAAAACCATTTTAAGATGAGTTAACTTTTCAAGTTTGAGAGTGATAGGATGAAAACTAACAACGATATGGCTCCGCAAAGTCGCACAATTTTATAGGCGTTTGTATGGTGGGGGCAAGTTTCCATACAAACGTCTATAAAATTTCGCGACTTTGCAGAGCTATATCTTCGCTCGTTTCTGACATATCACGCTCAAACTCGGCAAGATTACTAATTTTAAGGCGCCCTTTCGGTAAATTTTCACTGACTGGTCCTTGTCAAAAGTTGAAAAAACCGTAACACCAACACTAGAACTCCCAACCGCTTCACACGATGACACTATCAAGTACAGACTTCACAACTCGCCCAAGGAATTCGACTTAATCTCTTTTAACAAACGGAAGGAGAAGTGGTTGTTCACGTTATGTTTTATGTACTAGTGATCTTCACCTCACATGATAACAAATTCATTTTCTCGATTCAGGGTGAGACAGTAATGCAGGCAATTCAGAAATGAACGCTAACGAGCGCTCGAAAGCTGAAAAAGTGCTTGGAAATATGACGGTTTGCCATCGGCAGCACAGATCATCATGTTAGAATCCTGATAATCGCCGTGATCGCTAGATTGTTGAACATATCATCTTCCAGATCGCTGAAAATTATTATATACAAAGTAAATACAAATATACATAGTAAATACAAATATACATAGTGAACGCGCCCCAGCTATGCATGTTTATTTGGGCCTACCATTTCTTTAAGAAAGGGTCCTTAATTGTTTTTCTTAGCAGCCGTGTATTTTGCCCTTGAATCTTAAGTTTATTATACAAAAAATAAACGTCTGAGGGGCTTATTTACATTTCCCTCTTTGACACCCGCCGTTTATTTGGGGCCCGGCGTTTAATCGAGAAAATACGTTACGCGTAGAAAGTTATACCAATTCTTTCTCACGAACCTTCCTTAGGCTATGCGTTGAACTTGACAACCCGGCTCTAAGAATCAATTTTATTTTGTATTTTCTGTTTTGTTTTGTTTTCTTATTGTTACTTTTTCCTTCTTCGAGGGGGGTAGAGGAAGTGGCTTGGTGATGTTTTCTTTTATTGTTGTTTTTTGTTTTATTTGTTTCTTTGTTTCTATCAGTACGGGAAACACAAAACATTTTGAGAGAAATAATCATTTTCGGTCACTTCAGTGACTTATCTCTCGAGTGAATTGAAAAGAAAATCGACAGGTAACTGAAGGGGTGGCTCTGGCCCACCTCCCCAACCCCCCCTGACATCTCCCAGGGACCCCAGACCAACTCTCCCATTCAGTCGAGTCTAGCTGGTTATCTAGATATGGCTCTGTGCAAAACGTTTGGTAGTGAAGTTGTCTTAAACTTATAATTTACAAGTCTATACTTACATTTCATTCACGTCGGCAAAATAGTTTGGCCTTTCGCCTCTCACTACCTCTCGAGTTGAGTCTGTGACCTAAACAGGACTCCTGGGGCCTGTTTCTCGAAAGTCCCGGTAACTTTTCGGGCCCGGAAAGCTACTTTATGTGCGCGATGTATGCATTAAAGACTCAAATTTTGTTAGTTTTCAAAGCTGAACAATAAAATTCTAAGTTGATAAAAGAAGTCAGGCTAATATGTGGGCTAAAAACTACGCCAACGTTCTATAGATTTTGATTTTAAAATATAGCTTCGGGCCCGAAAAGTTACCGGGACTTTCGAGAAACGGGCCCCAGGTCGCAAACCGTAGCCCCCAGGGAGAATGACTCTGTTAGGCTTGACGCTTGACGCCACCCTTCCTTCCCCATACACACTCACCGCAGAAGGTGGTAAACATTGCACGTTATCGGCTGTTGTATTGAACATGTTGAACGACACAAACGTGTTTACAATCACCTTTCCATTTTAGTACTATAGCCATGACGAAAAAAGGATACAAGAAGATCTTCAACGATGCCAATACAGAAAAAATCAGTTTTTAGTTTGGTACATACTAAAACAATTATTCACCCCAGTGTCGGTGAAGAGTGGTAGATTTACACTACTCACCTCCACTCGGTGAATAATTGTTAACTGTGTGAAAATTTGGTTTACCGTAGAGGACTCGAACCTCGGTCTCCTGCTTTCAAGGCAGACGTGATAAGCACTACGCTACAGGCGAACCTAAAGTTGAAGTAGGTGAGATAGCCAGACCATTTTCTAAATTCACCAAGCCGAAGATCAGGAGGTCGCTCACTCAACACGGGAGTTTGTTTGCACTAAGGATCGACTTTGAAACCGAAAAGAATATGCGAATTAATACGTACTAACGTATGAGACGGTCATATTTTCACATGGGATTACTCAGAGATGTAATTCGAAAAGCACTCTATGGTGCTCAGCAGCTGCACTTAAAAAAGGCAACGGTTAAAAAAAAAAGGGTTATAACACAGGTAACCCAATTCCGTAGTGTTATCGCAAATATTATCAAGTGTCAGATGTAACAGTTTGACAACAAAGTCATATTGCGAACGTTCTGCAGCCAATTGACTTTGAATCTCACTTTTCTATTGCAGACAGTTTCTTGTGCTAGTCTCTGATAGCAAATAAAAATCACTCTTTTTTTTATTTTACACGCTTTTTCTTGGGTAGGATGCATTGTTGAAGTGTTCAACTGGTCATGTGATTGACCTTGTATCAAACGATGACAACGATGTTCAGCGACTGGAGGAGGAAGGTTTCATGTGGTTTTTCCATGGAGCACTCGCGTTTATTGACATTGTAGTGGGAGCATCTCTAACCGTCTATTTTATTTGCTGGCAGGCTCTAAGTATGTTTTCTTAGAGTAGCTTTAGTGGACAATATTTGATTTAGAAGTGATTGCATCTGAGCAGCCAACAATGTATTTGGGAAATTGTTATAGATCATTGCCAGTTTTTATGATTCATGCTATAGTAGTTCAGTTAGGCCATATTGCTTAATTTTTATTTCAAATATTTCTGTAATTTATGTACATATTGTCAAATAAAACATAAGATGGATTTTCCTGTGACTCCTTGCACCATATTTCGCCGGATTGTCCTACGCTGGTGCTGCACTGCGCCTGCGCACAGCCGCAGTTTCTGACCGTCGGATCTCCTTGATAAACCAGGTGATCTCTGGAATCCGCGCCATTAAAACGCATGCGTGGGAAGATGAATATCGAGAAAAGATAAAAAATATGCGCAAGTATGAAAACACAAATACTTAAGCTACCGTTAGTCGACCAGTCTACAATGACTTGGAAATTACTAGCTAGAATTATTTGGAGTTCATCAGTTTTTGTTCACTAGTTTAAACATTTTATCCATCGCCAAGAACGGTTTTTGTTGTCAGTAACTTCATTTTATGAGCAGACCTGCACCGATCCAAAGCGGCTCTGTGATTGGCTAGTTAGCGAGAACAATAGAATATTTTTTCAGGAAAAGATGTAGTACGTCTCTCATTGATTATTCCACATTGGCTTTGAAGTCGACTTCTGTGTTTTATTAGTAAAGCAACTATTAGGTCCCCTTTCTTCATATATCACATCATTTCGTGCAGAATATCCTATTCTTCTCGCTAGCAAGCAAGTCATAATGCCTTTATCGATCGGTGCAGAGAGATCTGTCCCTTTAGAACGAGAAGACCCCAAACCACAAGAAAGGATCGTGTCAGTTGAACCTATGGGTTCTACCGGCTGTACCGGGTGTACCGAGTGTACCGGCTGTACCGAGTGTACCGGCTGTACCGAGTGTACCGGCTGTACCGAGTGTACCGAGTGTACCGAGTGTACCGAGTGTACCGAGTGTACCGAGTGTACCGAGTGTACCGAGTGTACCGAGTGTACCGAGTGTACCGAGCGTACCGAGTGTACCGAGTGTACCGGCTGTACCGAGTGTATCGGCTGTACCGAGTGTACCGAGTGTACCGAGTGTACCGGCTGTACCGAGTGTACCGGCTGTACCGAGTGTACCGGCTGTACCGAGTGTACCGAGTGTACCGAGTGTACCGAGTGTACCGAGTGTACCGAGTGTACCGAGTGTACCGAGTGTATCGGCTGTACCGAGTGTACCGAGTGTACCGAGTGTACCGGCTGTACCGAGTGTACCGAGTGTACCGAGTGTACCGAGTGTACCGAGTGTACCGAGTGTACCGAGTGTACCGAGTGTACCGAGTGTACTGAGTGTACCGGCTGTACCGAGTGTACCGGCTGTACCGAGTGTACCGGCTGTACCGAGTGCACCGGCTGTACCGAGTGTACCGAGTGTACCGAGTGCACCGGCTGTACCGAGTGTACCGAGTGTACCGAGTGTACCGAGTGTACCGAGTGTACCGAGTGTACCGAGTGTACCGAGTGTACCGAGTGTACCGAGTGTACCGAGTGTACCGAGTGTACCGAGCGTACCGGCTGTACCGAGTGTACCGAGTGTACCGAGTGTACCGAGTGTACCGAGTGTACCGAGTGTACCGAGTGTACCGGCTGTACCGAGTGTACCGAGTGTACCGAGTGTACCGAGTGTACCGAGTGTACCGAGTGTACCGAGTGTACCGAGTGTACCGAGCGTACCGAGTGTACCGAGTGTACCGGCTGTACCGAGTGTATCGGCTGTACCGAGTGTACCGAGTGTACCGAGTGTACCGAGTGTACCGAGTGTACCGAGTGTACCGAGTGTACCGAGTGTACCGAGTGTACCGAGTGTACCGAGTGTACCGAGTGTACCGAGTGTACCGAGCGTACCGAGTGTACCGAGTGTACCGGCTGTACCGAGTGTATCGGCTGTACCGAGTGTACCGAGTGTACCGAGTGTACCGGCTGTACCGAGTGTACCGGCTGTACCGAGTGTACCGGCTGTACCGAGTGTACCGAGTGTACCGAGTGTACCGAGTGTACCGAGTGTACCGAGTGTACCGAGTGTACCGAGTGTACCGAGTGTACCGAGTGTACCGAGCGTACCGAGTGTACCGAGTGTACCGGCTGTACCGAGTGTATCGGCTGTACCGAGTGTACCGAGTGTACCGAGTGTACCGAGTGTACTGAGTGTACCGAGTGTACCGAGTGTACCGAGTGTACCGAGTGTACCGAGCGTACCGAGTGTACCGAGTGTACCGAGTGTACCGGCTGTACCGAGTGTACCGAGTGTACCGGCTGTACCGAGTGTATCGGCTGTACCGAGTGTACCGAGTGTACCTAGTGTACCGAGTGTACCGAGTGTACCGAGTGTACCGGCTGTACCGAGTGTACTGAGTGTACCGAGTGTACCGAGTGTACCGAGTGTACCGGCTGTACCGAGTGTACCGAGCGTACCGGCTGTACCGAGTGTACCGGCTGTACCGAGTGTACCGAGCGTACCGGCTGTACCGAGTGTACCGAGCGTACCGGCTGTACCGAGTGTACCGAGTGTACCGAGTGTACCGAGTGTACCGAGTGTACCGAGTGTACCGAGTGTACCGAGTGTACCGAGTGTACCGGCTGTACCGAGTGTACCGAGTGTACCAAGTGTACCGAGTGTACCGAGTGTACCGAGTGTACCGGTTGTACCAAGTGTACCGAGTGTACCAAGTGTACCGAGTGTACCGAGTGTACCGAGTGTACCGAGTGTACCGAGTGTACCGAGTGTACCGGCTGTACCGAGTGTACCGGCTGTACCGAGTGTACCGCTGTACCGAGTGTACCGAGTGTACCGAGTGTACCGAGTGTACCGAGTGTACCGAGTGTACCGAGTGTACCGAGTGTACCGAGCGTACCGGCTGTACCGAGTGTACCGAGTGTACCGAGTGTACCGGCTGTACCGAGTGTACCGAGTGTACCGGCTGTACCGAGTGTACCGAGCGTACCGAGTGTACCGAGTGTACCGGCTGTACCAGCTGTACCGAGTGTACCGAGCGTACCGAGTGTACCGAGTGTACCGGCTGTACCAGCTGTACCAGCTGTACCGAGTGTACCGAGTGTACCGAGTGTACAGGGTGCACCGAGTGTACCGGCTGTACCGAGTGCACCAAGTGTACCGGTTTTTTAATGGAGGGTAAAGAGGAATTTCTTTCCATCGTTTGAAAATTTCGATGGAAAAGAATTGGCCAAGTAAAACCCTGGAAATCCACAAACGTAATAATTGATCACAAATGTAATTAAATCTTCAGATGTATGGACGACTGACCACAAATTAATAAAGCCCTCAAATGTTTAACAAAGCCCCATGCACAAATGTAATTGAGTTTTTACCTCGATGGTTATAAGCGGCTTCCCGAAATCACTTGTGCATACGTACGCCAGTTTTCAGGCTAGCCAGCGTTTTTTTTGCATTTTTTCTCCTTATTTCTAGCAGCAATAAGACTGGAATTTCGTTTTGTTTAACACGAATAAAACACGACAGCAGCCTTATCTACCATCTGTAGTCCTTCAAGCTTGAGGGTTCTTGGTGTTTTACGGAACAAATCTAACTACGAGAAACAGTGAACGTAGAACAAAGAAATTATAAATGTATTACATCTAGCTGTTTGGTCAGCTAATAAAATCAGTCAGTACTCCAATCACGTGGCTTTCTAAAAGCCACAAATCTCTGTAGAACTCCTAGAATTATAGGTTGTTCAGTAGCATGTGAAAATTACACTTTAGTACCGAACTACTTTTTCAGGTTTTATTTGATAATTGACAGCTAATTGAAGAAGGACACTACAAAGTGTTGTTGGCCCGGTGTATTTTTCCGATCATCCCTTTGGTATGATTTTGCTGTTATTAAGCTTAGTTTCTTCCACGTCTTCTTCGTAGGTTTGTAAATGCCGGATGACTTTCATTCAACGGCAATTGTACTCGAAACTTTTAGTGATAACTGCTTAGAAGACCGTAGGTCGGTAATAAAACCAGTGCGAGATCATTAAGCGCTTTGTATGTTGTAACCTAAATTTTGAAGTCAATGCGATATTTGATGGGGAGTGAATTCAGATCGAGAAAAAAGAGGAGTGTGCTGCTTGATCTTTCTACTATAGCGTAGTGAATTGCGGCTACTGTAAATGATGGCGTGGACCAAGGTCTTCTTTTCCTTTCCAATAACGTTTTGGACCTATTAACTCTTCATTTCAAAGCACCCCCTCAGATGTCATGCGTAACGGACTCTTAAGGGACGCAACCAAACGTGCTAGTTACAGAGGTGTTGGAAATGATAATCATGTTCAGGAAGATCAGAGGTAAAACTCATCAATGTTCTTATTTGTTACTGTAGAGCAAGATCAAAAGGAAAATAGAACTATTAAGTCTAAGAGAATGTTGGGAGGTTTCCGTTAAAAGATGATGAATTTGGCACGTCCCTTCTGAAGTGGCAGACTATTCCAAATAATACTGGTCTAGTGAGTAAATGAATTGAACGCGTGTGTTCAAATTTCAAATTGTCTTTTAAATTATGGCTGGTTATATGTTCTGTAAAAAGACTCTTTATGCTATCTGGGTTTACGTTTTGGTAAGATTGCGGATTCAGTGATAGTTTTGGTTCCTTTTTATAATTTCATGCTTAAAAGACCCATGGAGGGGGGTGGGTAGCATCCCAATCTACCCATTCCCCCGAATCCGCCCCTTGTTTAGTAGGCAATGCAAGCAAGTCTCCTTTTGTAAATCGAAGATAAAGAGTTCCATTTTGCCTTGCTCAGTACTTCATGTTTTGCGACAGATGGACTTGTGTTGTGGATCAATCTAGCAACACGAATATATGAATCGTTAAGATATTTTGATAAGTTACAAGACACCCAGGGGGTCTAGAGAGAAATGCAATGGGTATTTAGGGAGCGGTCATTATTAAAGCAGGGGAGGGGGTGGATTATTTTTTAACCCCAAACGGCACAAGTCTATAACCCCTCCTTTAGCAGACAGTAACTTTCTGTGACCCGTCCTTGATGTGGTTGAAAAAGTTAATAACCTCTCCTTTCAAAAAACAAATTTAATAGGTCAGTAGTACTTGAATTGGTGCACATTAAACACAGTAACCGTCGTATGGGATTTCTACAATGCTCATTTTAATACAGGTGAGCTGTTTATGGAATACCTGAAGAAAGACTGCATTAATAAGGATGGAAAACTATGCGATTTCTCCCAGCCACATGCCTGGGTGGGACCAAGTCAGGAAATAATACCTCAGCCAGTTCCAGATCCCAATAACCTTGGTCACTATATGAAGCATTTTGAAACCCTAAACGAGTAGAAGATTTCCGGTTTTCGGGCAGCCCAGAAAAAAGAGTTTAGTGAAGGAAATCTGCAGACAGAGACCGACATTGAACGCTTTGCCACCAATTAATTAGCAAAATTAGTAAACGAGTAGGTGCAGCATCTAAATGATCTAAACAAAGATCACAGAAGAGAGCTGCTCAGAGAGAAAGGAAAATAAGACATTCGAGGAATATGTATGGCGACAATTAGTTATGGTTGGAGAGATCAGCAAATTGAAAGTATTCGAACTTTACAAATATCTGGACAAATACAATCTTCTTACCGGAAAGAAAGCATTAAAGGACGTTAAAGTAAAATGCATAATAAGTCATGTTATTAGAAACGATTTTTCAGCAACTCACACCAATATATGCTGTCGATCGCTTGTGCCAGTAACAAAAAAGAGAATGCGTGGATGAATCAGACAAGGATGACGAAGACGACGACGACGATGATCCGGTTATTCTTAGGTCGATTCCTAGTCCAAATCTGGAACAATAAAGCCATATTCCTTGGAATGAATGAAATGTTCATTGATATCTAATGACCCCTCCTTTTTTCTCTGTGGATATTCCATGACCCCTCCTCCAGCACTTTCCAAAAATCCATAACCCCTCCCTAATATCATCCATCCCCTCTATTGCTCTAAATAATGACCGCTCCCTTACACTAGGTAGAATGCCTTTAAAGTAAAAAGATTCGAGAGTAGATTGATCAAAGTTCTTCATCTGTTTAAGTCTGTTGGTCTTCACGTTTAAGTTTAAATTAAGAGATTTAATATGAGGAGTCCAGCTCAATTTACTATCGAATGTACTGAACTCCCAGACAAGTTGAGTTGGAGACACGGTTGATGGGTTTGTTACCTAAAGTAACAAGCTAGAAAGGGCCAATGAAGGGTGACTTGGAAATACACATAATTTCTACAGGATAAATAAACTTGTAAAATTTATTTATAATTCATAAGAATTATGACCAATCAATATGCAGTATTTGAGTGACACGTTTACCTCTGTAAACCCCAATATAAATCAACTGTCTGAAAGCACGGGGAGGGTTTGAAAAGGTAGCAGGGAAAGCCAGGGGTTGATGAATTATGAATTAGTAGAATTGTTAATAGGATTCATTTTTACAAAGATCTCTAACTCCCCTAATTAGTATGCCTAACTTTAATAAAGACGAGTCCTGTAAATTGGTACAAAGTTTATTAACCAATGTCGCCTCTTCGTCTTCAGTTACTTCTTCGCGGGTGTCTATTTTGCACTTCTGGGCTATTCACACTTCGCGAACCTGTTATAATAAAATGATGCAATTCATAACCCAATTTAAATTTCTTGCCCTGAGACACCGTCCACACTACCAATTGAGTGTCTTTTGTTTCACTTAATTTTTTTTAACAGGATCTTGATGAACAATCACCTGAATCAACTGCAATCAAGGTAGGTAGTGCTGGTAACATACATTATAATGACGAGGGCTTCATTGAATTGGGAAGCATCATCTTCATTTTTTTTTAGTGTTGGTGGGTAGGAGGTCAAATTTTCCTTCCACTAAATTCTGTTTTCTTATTTATTGAAAGAAAAAATGGAATTCCAGCTGTTTTAACTAAGAATGGTTTTATCTAGATTTGGCGACGTAGATATTTAGATGAGTTAGTTTTTCATTTATTTGATATTTTTGTGTAATACTGAAACATTCCCAAATACCCTCCCTCCAACTATACGCCTCCTAAAATTTGAAATGCAAAAAAGCCATCTATTAAAAATGTCCATAGGGATTATTCTCTTTTTGTCCTCAACATAATGCAAAATAATTCTAAACCCAAATGAACAAAACACAAACCTAAAATTATTAATCCTAGTTCTCTCAGCTTTACATTGAGCTAACTGGTCAGCCTCTCACACCTGCTAATGTGTTTATGCTCATTGGTTTTATGCTGCTATTACGAAAAAGCATTTGCATTCACTTGGCCTACGGTTTGCTGGAAACATACGAAGCGTATGCTTCCCTGGACAGGATAGAACAGGATTTGCTTTTGCAGAATCTACCTTCTTCCTCTCTTAATCAGACTGCTAATGGAGGAAGCAACTCCGACGAAGGCTTTCCAACTTTAAAGAGAAATACTCTGGTATTTCGAAGAAAATCAAGATGTTTCCTTTCCTCGTAAGGTGGAAGAACCAAAAAACCCAACGACCTTACGTGTGATAAAGCTGACGAAGAAACAACTCGATCGGGAAAATGAATGTATTCTGCAAGATATCACATTCACAGCTGAGTCAGGGACTTTGACAGTCATCACCGGACCAGTTGGCAGTAGAAAGTCTACTCTACTCTCCGCAATCGCTGGTGAGATCCCGGACACAAGCGGCACCATAAGCTGCAAAGGAACTCTTGTTTACGTGCGTCAATAATGGCTTTTCTCTGGAACCATAAGAGAAAACTAAGTACACCAGAAGGCATCGAAGCGTGTGCCCTATCGGAAGATACTCAGCACTTTCCCAACTGCGATCAAACGGTTGTTGGAGAACGTGGTGAAGTTCTTAGCGGAGGCCAGCGGGCGAGAGTAAGCTTAGCACGTGCAGTTTACGCTGATGCAAATATTAATTTATTGGATGACCCTTTGAGTGCTGTTGACGTCAACGTTAGCCAACACATCTTTGAAAAGTGCATCTCGGGCCTGCTGGGTCAGAAAACCCGTGTTATAACTTCTCATCAAGAGCATCACATGAAAGAAGCCGATAACGTGATTGTGTTGTACAAAGGTCGCGTGTTGGGAAAAGGAAGTTTCAAAATACTAAAAGAAGAAGGCATTCTGAATATAACTGTCGACCCACTTTTTAAGATAATGAAGGATAATATTTTTGATTGGGACAACGAAGAAAAAGATGAAGTTTCTGAGAGTTGTGATAAAATCATCTCAGGAACTAACGCGGCCAAGGGTCTTCAAATATCGGAAGAAGATTGCACAATCGGAGTGTTGTCATCGCAGCTTTACTGGAGCTACTTCAAAAGCGGAGTACCTTCGTTGGTGATTATCGGATTATTTTGTTGGTGCCTCATCACTCAAGGTAAGCCAAAGCATTTGTTCTTATTCCCAGTCTCTTTATACGTCGATAGGTTACCAAGATTAACTAATCTGATAAGATATTAATTTAAAGCGAGGAGAGAAGTTAGTCGCGATTTCCGAGGCGAATCCGAGGCGTCGGGGCTTAACTGGCTGGAAAAGGAAATAACCTTTTTCTAACGAACTAGAATTTAATTGCAACATAGCTCTGGCGATTACACATAACACTTACCAAAATTCTGCCTCTGAGAACCTCCAGAGGACACGGCTGATGAATCAAAACAAACTGAAAAGGAAGCAAGAATAGGAAGATTTAAAAAAAAAACAACTGATAAATCACTACATCTCAATTTTTATTTTCAGCCATGATAGTCTCCCCTGATTTATGGCTGTCATTTCTTATGAAGAAGCATCCAGACGATCAGTGAGACAAGATAAACTTATATATCTATGGTTGTCGGGCCGGCGCAGCTTTCATCTTTGCCATCATTCGAGCATATGGATTCCTTGGGGTTTCTCTAAGATGTTCTGATATTCTTCATGATAAAATGGTTCTGGTCGTGTTGCAAGCACCAGTCCGGTTCTTTGATTCAAATCCCGTGGGAAGAATCTTGAATTGGTTGTCCAAAGATGTAGGCTGTTTGGACGAAGTATTGCCCAGAGCGTTTCTGATGTCGCTCCAGATGTTCTTGGTTTCTTAACTGGAATGATTGTACCAACTGCCACAAATCCGTGCATTCTGTGTGTTGTTCTACCATTGACTGCGTTGGCCGTATGCATTTCAATGTATTACTTAAAGACGTCAAGAGAGCTCAAAAGGCTAGAATCTATTTGTCGTAGTCCCGTCTTTTCCCATATTTCGGAGACCCTGGAAGGGTTGGACACGATTCGAACAAAAGGAAGACAAAGGGAGTTCGTGGATCAGTTTCACAGGTATATTTTATAACTATACGAAAATACAAGTAATGCGTTGTCTGGCCTCTACTTTCCCTCAAAGTATCGTTGACGTGAAAAGTAAATAAAGCAAAACCAAGTCAGTGCTAAAGGGCTTGATGCAGTCGGCAACATTTTAAAGATGGCAGAGTACTCCTCACCTGTGGACTAATTGGGTTATTCTGCAGTCTGTGGTTTGTAGGCGGTAGAAGGCAACCGCCGAAATTTGTGATTTTAGTAGTATTTTTTTAGTATTAAAGATTAGACTAAGTGCCTGTTGTTTTCTCGTCGTAGGTACGAAGACGTTCATACTCAGTCATTTATTATGATGATATGGCCAGTGGGCGATGGCTTGCTGTTCGCTTGGATCTACTCACAGCAATACTGATTGGTGCAGTGGCTCTTGGTGAAATTTCGGTGTCTCAGGATGCTGCGGGTAGGTGTACGTAAACACAGCAACCACTCATTAGTTCATGTTGTTATGGGACCAGGATAATAAATAATAATAATATTTATTACTTAATATTGCGCAAATTAACATACATACATGATCAAATGCGCATTACAAATATAACGAAAAGGAAATTATATGTTTCTGTCATTAAAATTAATTAAAAAGAGAGTAAATTTATGTACACCTAAATAGAGTTAAAAATTATATGCAAGTCTAAAATAGTGAGTCTTTAACTGTCCCTTAAAAATGTTATAATTGTCCTGCATTCTAATATCCTCCGGTAAAATGTTCCAGATTTTGGGTGCTGCTGTTTTAAAAGCCCTGTCTCCTAGTGTCTTCTTTGATCGTGCACTGTAGTCCTCTAGTAACATACCCCCGTCCGATCTAAGATTATATCTGGATGTCCTCTTAACTTTGACTAGTCCCCTAAGGTACTCAGGCGCATTGCCATAGATACACTTATGAGCAAGCATTGCTACCTTAAAAATGACCCTAAACCGTACTGGGAGCCAATGTAGCTTAACAAGTGTAGGAGTAATGTGATCATACTTTGCAACATTGCTAACAAGGCGAGCTGCTGCATTTTGTAAACGTTGTAGCTTACTTAGCTGGACGGCTGGAACACCAACCAAGAGGCTATTGCAGTAATCTATCCGTGACATTATAACTGCTTGAACTATGGATTTCCTGTCATCGTAACTCAAATACTTTCTAATACGTCCAATATTATGCATATGATAAATAACAGATTGGCACGTTTTATTATTTATATGGGCAGACATGGTAAGATTCGCATCCAACCACGCCCCGAGGTTCCTAACAGTCATTACAGCCGGTACTTTTGTATGACCGACTACAATTTCAGATACATTAACCTTATTTAGCTGAGCGCGCGTGCCTATAATCATAAATTCCGTATTATCATTGTTCAGTTTTAGCTTATCTGCAGTCTTCCAACTCCTAATATCTGTGATGCAATCTTGAAGAGCAGCGATAGCATCCTGCTCCCCTGCCACGGAATCCGGCATGAACGATAGATATATCTGGGTGTCGTCTGCATTAGCATGGACTTCTGGAAGATGACTCTTGACAACCTCGAAGAGTTTACTTGCGTACATCGTGAATAATAGAGGGCCTAGACAAGAGCCTTGAGGTACCCCATGAGGCAGTGCGAAGTCATCATCCTACCGCTCTAGTCGTAGTATCTGTAATGAGACGCTTCCTCCCAGCTTAACATCTCATATTATTTTAGATTTTATATTTGGTTATAGATTTTGTTTTATCATAAGCGTGAATCATTTTCCATAAGTAGATATTTCCATGGTGACAAAATTAACACATTCCCGACTCCAAAGCCGCCTGGTCGTCATCGCCTACGGCGTCTGACACGAGGATCAAAAAAAGCTGTCAATCTAAAAACTTTTATTTTGAGCGATTAAGACGTTACACTCAGAAAAGACCAGAAAAGTCTTTACCAAAATTCCAAACTATACACCCGGTCAGAAAGGAATGTACTGGGATGAGTAGGAATGGTACCGGAATAAAACGGAATGTCCCGGAATGACACCGGAATGAATCGAAATTAAACGAATGGACACTGAAATGACCCAGAATGCAGTATGCACCTGATCATCCCGTTTTAGATTCGGACTCATTCCGGTGTATTTCGGGTTATTTCGATACACACCGTTCCTCCGTTTAGTAACGCTGTTGTATCATTAGCGAGACACTTACCGTCATAGAGACGAATGACTTCAGGAACACGATTCTGTAATTTATGGAGCGTATCACTCAAGTAACCACTCAAATAGTCCCAGACAGGGCTGCCGTAATCAAAATGTGGTGTAATTAAAGCGTTATAAATTAGAATTGCAGTTTCTTTCGATATAAAGGGCCGCACTCGTTTAAGGGTACCTATAGCCGAAGAGACTTTCTTGCAAATCTCTTCAACATGTTTACACCAAGAGAGATGAGCATCAATGATAAGACCCAAAGATTTAGTATGATCAACTCTTTCGATAATTTGACCATCAATTCTGATTTCTACCTCGTCACATTGAACAGATAGTCTTTGCCTTGATCCAATAATCAGTAACTCTGTTTTACAACAAGCTCCCGACATACCAATAAATTTGGTTGCTGTCGAAACAGCCGTAGGGAAATGTTGCTTCATGTGCACTTGAAAAGCCTGTTTGATAAAACTAGATGAGGTTCCAATGAGCTGTATCGAGACCCCACATTTATAATCAAGCTAAACAGAAACGTCGCATTCTGCGTTTTAGTGAGGGAATAAAATTGGCAGGTATCAAATTTCCAGTACTTCCTATATCATTACAATAAGGTGATTCAGTTGTAGTTACCATGTTTATTACAAAACTTAATTGATAAAATTGTTCTTTTTTCCAACCAGCTTTTGCCGGACTTGCCTTAGTTTACGTCATCCAAACTATGCGCATAACTCAATACGCTGTCAGAAAAATGTCGGATGTCGAGAACTTAATGACCTCAGTTGAACGAGTTATGACGTACACCAAGCTTGAAACTGAGCCTGGATACAAAGTGGAAAGATGTTCCCCAGACGACTGGCCACGTGAAGGAAATGTCACATTCCAGAGCGTGTCATTGACGTACTCTCCAGGGGGACCACAAGTACTCAAGAAAATCAACCTTGACATCCACGGAGGAGCAAAGATCGGTGTTGCAGGGCGCACAGGTGCAGGGAAGTCATCATTTGTGGCGGCTCTTATGCGTATGCCAGATACTGATGGTGATAAAACAGTTGATGAAGTTCCAGTGAAGGAGATTAACCTCCGAGAAGCACGAAGATGCATATCCGTCCTTGGCCAAAATTCTGTACTCTTCAGTGGATCGGCGAGGAAAAATCTCGACCTTCTGGAGCAGTTCCAAGACATAGATTTATGGCGAACTTTAGAGGATGTGCAACTGAAAGATTTGGTAGAAAGTCTGGAGGGACAGTTGGATCACGAGTTGTTTCAACATGGTGCAAACGTCAGTGTTGGAGAACGGCAGTTAATTTGTGTGGCTCGTGTGTTTTTACAGAAGGACAAGATCATCATCTTGGATGAGCCAACTGCACTTGTGGATTCAGACACAGAACAAACATTCTGGAACGTTGTGCGCGAGAACAACAACAACAACAAACAACAACAATCCATTTATTAACACCAATGCGTGGGATGGGGTTGCCCCGCATATCCAAGCCAAAGGCTCATGTATAAGACGCATGACGCAAAAAAAAACATGAAATACAAAACTTACAATGGTTAAAATAATACAAGTAATAATAATAATAATAATAATAATAATAATAAATAAATAATTTATGAAACTGAGGGATTCCACAGTTATCACTATAGCTCATCGCTTGAACACGATTAGAGATTGTGACATAATTTTGATTTTAAAAAATGGGTAGGTTGATGAATTTGGCAAGTTTGATTCACTAGTGAATCGGAAAGGGAGTATTTTGGGTGAAATGGTTCGAGTTTCCCATATCTAAGAATTCAATAGGTGGCATACAGTTCCGAGTAGACGGTCACTAACATGAAAACAAAGTTGTTTCGGCAAATCTTACCTTTCAAAGCATACAAGCTATTCATAAGAACATCTATGTTTTAAGTGAAGGCTTCTTCATTTATTATTGATTCATTTACTCATTCATTCACTCACTCATTCATTCATTCATGCATGCATTCATCCATTCATTCATTCATTCATTCATTCATTCATTCATTCATTCATTCATTCATTCATTCAATCATTCATTCATTCAATCATTCATTCATTCATTCACTCATTTTTCATTTGTTCATTCGCTTTAGAATTTGTTTGAGGCTGAGATGTTCTTTTTTTCTGCTAGTGAGAAAAATGGGGCTTAGTCGCAAATCAGACCTATACGTACTGATCATGAAACAGTTTTGTTGACATATCAAGCTACACGCATTATAAAATTGTGTACATATTACAATTTTCAATTTTTTCTCAAGAAAAACATCAGTCTTTAGGGAGTATTATAAACATTCTTATAGGGATCCCATTTTGAAGGTAAATTTTAATGGAAAAATGAAGTTCTTAACAAAATTTCAGCCTATTTAAAGTACGATCTTAGCTTTTTCGTATATGATATTGGCATTTCTCTGACTAAACGTTCTTTCGAAAGAGGTTCTTATTAAAGATGTGTGAAATCATTTATTCACTTATTAGTTTAAGAGTAGGGAAAAGATTGCTTAACTACAACGAAATTGACTTGTTTAATGTCTAAGGTAGAACAAGTGTACAAGATCTAGAGTAGCAAAATGATGGCTAAACCGTAGAGCTAAATTCAGTGTGTTATTTAATGTCTAAAGCAAGGTCTGTCCATAGAATGGTGGATAGCCTGGAGTTTTTTTTGGGGGGGGTGGGGGGGCGACCGTTAGTAACTAGTCTTCACATATTAAGTAATTCCGTGTACTGAGTGTGTTTAAAAATTACGGCTACCAGGTATTTACCATCAGTAGCAATAAAATGTTGGGATGACCATAGAATAGCGGTTCAGTGTTTCTCTAACACCAATATACCAACCAGAAGAGATTGCTGTCACCAATTACAATTCCGTGTGACTCTCCTTGACAAGACACTGAAATAGGAGAATGAACCAATGCTACCGAATGTTTTGACGTTCCGTTACAAGTGAAGAAATAGGAGAACGGTCTGAAGTTACTCCACAATACCCCAAAGAACTTCCCTGATAAGTTTTTGAACGATCTCATTCTCGACCCCAAAGCTCTTCTCTTTTGCGCGAGAAGTCAGAAGGGTAAGCACTGGGGTCGAGAATGGAACTATCTGATTTTCGATTCTCTCTGATTTTGGATTTTGCTGGAACCAATCTCGTTCCCAGAGCCCTCGTTTCCCGACCGCTGGTCTAGGGTAACGGGGACTCTAGGAACGAGATTGATTTTTGAACAGAGAATTATTGTCGGCAATTGCTACTGTGCATGCGCTGGACATAGCAGCAAAGGATTTACCAGAGTCTATGTTTCTTTTGATCAGCGGTTAAAACGTATAGTCCGGGAGCTAGAGGCTAAAAAACGACGCTTCGCTCAACCCAGAGTACTGAAAAGGTTTCACGGGTCGATGGATTTAATCCTCCTCTTTTTCGCTAGGTAGTTTGTGGTTTCGAATTGTGGTATAAGTTTTGAGTTATAAAGATGTTTTTTGTGAGTCGGCACGAGTCAAACATAGCTCAATATCAGAACGAAGCTGAAAATTGGGACTCATTATCTCCAGAAAACTTTGTGCAATAAGAAAAAATATATACCCAGTTATCTCATAAGACGCTATGAAAGGCAATCTTGACAAAGCATCCCTGCTTTGCAAAAAGGTCACGTGATATTTACCATCGCCTTATGCGACGTGTCATAAGATCTCCGCTTATCGTCCAATAGGAACTAAAACTTGTTGCTAACGAAATTCTGCAAAACGTTTCAGCGTTAGTGTTCTCTTTCCAGATAAAAAAGAAGTCAATTTCTTTCACTGATCACCTCTTGGAGTTAAAAACGTAAATAAAAGCTGTCAATCATGCATTTTTTATGGAGCCTCGCTTTCATGCTTGACGAAGATGATCAGTCGTAGGTGGACTTAACAGAGACTAAAGGAGCCATGGTAGCAGTGTTGTCAAAGGCAAGAGCTTAGAACAGTGTTGACACTATTAAACAGGAACGTATAGATGTCTTATTATCTTATCTTGCCTTGTTATAGCGTCAGTAACTAATTTCCACGCGTTAAAATTACGAGTTGGTAGCAGCGGTTGTCTTACACGTGTAATTATAATTTTAGTATCAAGATTGAAGCACCCATGCACAGATTTTTAGAGGTTTTTGATGAGTCCTTTCAGGATTGCTAGACAGCATTTTGTGTATAAAACAACCACTGAGAGCAAACACGTACTTGTTGGCAAAACTTAAGCATTTGTTATGAAATTCACCAACTGCTGTTTTCTTCACTGAAATATAAGATATATTTTGATATTTGCATGTTAAATTTTAACGTTATTGTATGATCTGATTGTTGGCTAAAGAAAGAATCATGAAAATACTCGATAACGACATAAACGAGGAATCTCTTGACAGAAAGAACACTAGCTACGCACTCGACCACCTTAGCTGTGTTCCAAAGAAAGCCATTTGGCCATGAATACCAACCCAAAGTCTTCGGTAACGACTCCAACAGAAAAAAACTCAATTGAAGCAGATGGAAACTTCAATGACATTCGCGAATGTCCTTCCCGAGGAAAATGTCATAAAAACGTCAAAATTCATGCAGCAAGAGCCCAAGGAAGCTGATCAACTAGGGCAGTCTATTCCAAGTCGGGGCCAGTTTTAATGCCTTGGTGTTTCTTGAAGCTCCATCTTCCTTTGTTTTTGGTCACTGCCCAATGCTTATGGGCTTATCAACAGAACTCGGCACTATTTGCACCGTGCTCAAAACGGTACAGAAAATGTGCAAAAGCATTCAACAGAAAGACACGGTCGTCATATTTGATCTGGTCATGTATGCAAAAGCAAATTGCATTTCAATGGTATCTATGAGAGAGATAATAGAACAGCCAAGATGGTCCTGGATAGGGCGCCACATTCGTCTTCAACTGAAGAAATCGCAGATCTAAACTGGGTGAATCTTACAACCAGAAGACAAATGAAACGCTGCCTTTATATGTACAATTTAATAAACTCGGACGATAGAAACAACATGATCATCCGAGGTTCGGACCGTCACAGTCACAACACTCGGTCAAAGGACACTATTCGAATCATAAAATCGGATACTAAATGGGGACTGCTTAGATCCCTAAATAGTGTCTTTCTTGACTGGAATGCCCTGCCTAAGGAGATGAGAAACCTATCTTATAATGCTTTTAGAATATCGTTACATAATAGGTTTAAATTTTAAAATAGCTTTCCATTTTCTTCAACCTTTAAGTAGAACTTAGGTGTTTAATCCCTCTTAATTCTTTTCTAATATTTAAATATTAGCATTTTAGTATTTTTATTTAAATTTTTTCTTGTTATATTTTCAAAAGTGAACTATTGAAAACCACCTTGCGTGACAGATGCCATCTGTATAAAGAATTGCATTATTATTATTATTATTATTATTATTATTATTATTGTTATTATTATTATTATTATTATTATTATTATTATTATTCGATGAGTTTAAGGATACAGTGATTCGTCTGTGGGTTCCACATTGTTCTAAATTTCTGAGCCCTTCTTGGAAAGAAGCATAAAAACTCGGGATTAGAGACGGCCGTGACGAAATGAAAGTCGTACAATCGAGCAGTCTGGGCTCACAAGCTTGTAATGGAGGCCCTCTTTTGCTTAATGTGGCAATCGTTCCTTAGCTGGCCAAGGATAAACAGATCGAGAAGAGAAATTGAAAAGAGTAAAGTTGTTCAGAAGCGTGCTGCTTCAAAGCGTGCATTGGAAAAGAGAAAATGATTCCCCGAGAGCGTAGAAGACTTCAAATCCGAAATGAAGGTATTTTTGGCCATGTTCAGTACTTTCAGAGAAAATTCCGATTGCAAGTCTAACCTTTTCGCTTTTTGGAACGAGTACATTTTTATGGTGATGTTACTTCTACAGTTTACCAAAGCGGAAAGAACAGGTGACTGTTCCTTACACCTTAGAGCGACATCTGAGATGATTCCATATTTTTTCGCGATGCATGGACTGACGCAACTATCCAAGGTGGCTTCCAGTTTACCTCACGGACATGGCTGCCCTTAGGTCCAAACATCCCCTCTCCTATGGAATTTATGGACGGAAATCTTTCTGTGAGCGTTCAAACCATCCATTCTAGAAAGTTTCTACTGACATGGGCTTGGAACAAATCCGTAAATCGTAATTCGAAATCTAAAGGCTGAATCATTGGAATCAGTCAGAATCCACAAGCAGTGTATCGGTCCGATGGTTTTTAACCAGCCACGAACATGTTGCCCTAACCATGGCTTTTAAAGAGATGTGTTACCTAACTGAAGATAAGTAAAACAGCACACACAAACAAGGGACGTCCAACAAATCCGTTTTTGGAAGACGCCGACCAACTTTCAATTATCGCAACTGGCGTTGTCTTGCCAACTGACATAGCCAAGTGCTTAGTGAAAAGCACAACAGCGGGACGTGCGCAGATAAGTCAGTTCATTCGGAAGCGTTTAAATTCTAATGAGATCAGTTTCTGGCAGCCACTTCCAAGCCTCAAAATTCAAACATTTGACTTGGCAGTGAAGAAAGTCGCCGTCAAAGCAGCCGATGCGAAAATATTCACTATCGGCGGAGACAGAGATTTGTCTGGTCGTCTCTTTGTGGCAGCTAAAGTTCAAAATGTAGACATCAAAGAAGTTCAAAGTTACGAGCTCGCCTTCGTCCCTATCCCCCTTGCGCACCTTGATGGATCTTTACGTAAGACTTCTAAGAATTTTCTTTTTTCGATCTTAGAAGCTGACAAAGTCTTGGAACCAAGACTTCCGATACGGCCAGGAATGCCAGTTGTACACTTAAGTGACGGTATGGCACTGACTCGATCGACAACATCTTCCAGAGCAGCAACATTTGGTGGCCTTACCTAAAACTACTTCGAAGATGTCACCTCTTCGCTAAAGAACGTGATTACCATAGGTGGACATTGCCTTTGATCAGTATTGGCCAGCATATATCAAGATTGCAGAGTGAAAGAAAAGAGGTGAGGGAGATGCCTTGGTAATTGCTATTAATGGCCCATCTACACCAGTTCCTAAGCAGTGGAGGAAATATATTTCCAACCCAAGAAACAAGACTATCCTCGTCTCCTTCTATCAGAATCCTGGTGCAAGACCGCCATGGAGCAACTTCCTCAAGACAAGAACCTCGTTATTGATTGTGGGTTTAGAAATGGGAAGCTAGCGGTGTCTATGCGAAGGGCAAGGCAGAATCCGTGAGACTATTACACGCGACCACGAGGAAACCAACACAAGGCCCCTATTACATGCCAAACATGCTACGAAGGATGCAGCGAGAGTTGACATCCAATCACGAGACAATGATGTGCTCGTCCTCAGTGTTTCACACTGTAAAGAAATTGGCTGTGGAGAGCTGTGGTTCCGGACTGGGTTCAAAGACCGAATAAGATACCGTCCAGTGCACAAAATTGCTGCACGAGTTGGGACACAGCTAGCTGTGTAAGGTAATTCCTGCCTTTCACGCACTGACAGAATGCGACTCTAACAGCTCATTTTCTGGAATGGGAAAGCGAAATGATTGGAAAGTTTTACGCAAGGACACAAGACACCAAGAAAGCTTAGCACAGTTCAGGCAAACGTCAGATTTGGACGAAAGGACGGCAAATGAAACAGAGGCTTTAATCTGTACACTGTATCCCTCCTTAAAGAAGGCAGTTTGTGCGTACTGCGAATGAGCTACGCCATACCATGTTTTGTCAAAAGAAACAGAGCAGTGAGTCCCTACCAACAACCTCAGACAGTCTCCACCTTCACATTGAGAGATGCAATTATCAGACACGTGTTCATCTCGGGAGAAGAGCCTTGATAGCCACTCAATACTTGCCATCACCGGTCGGACATGGATGGAAAATCAATGACAACCAACTTTACCCAGTGCTAATAACTAAAAGCCCAGCACCAACAAGCGGAACTAAGCAGTTGTCGTTGTGATAAATCGCAATGTAGAGGTTGTAACTGCTCATGCAAAAACGCTGGACTCTCATGCACTGAGGCCTGCTTCTGTATGGGGGATAACGAGTGCCAAAATCCAAACGGGATGACTGTTTTAACAAGTGACTCAGAGGAGTCAGATTCTCAATAAACATATTAGTCCTAAATTTGGTAGATTTTCATAAAACTTGTTTGTAAAGAATTTGCTTTATGTACATGGACATCTAGACGAAATTGCGTTGCCTATTTGACTGCAAACGTTCTAGCTGTCTTGAAGATTTCTCAGTTTACAAAACGTTTTCTCAGTATCAAAATATGCAAGGAATTTTATTGCTGAACCACCTGTATCAAAAAATGTGACAAGTTATACTTTAAATACAGTATCACAGTATAATTTACTATTTGTGACTTCGTATCTGTAATATGTTGCCGTCATCGTGCCACATTATTAGCTGAATAGGGTACAAGATATAACAAATCTTACGTGGAAGCAGTCAAAATTTTTGTTAATTTTTAAATTCTATTCTGTCTTCGCGGAACATGCATAAGGCCACTTGGCAATTTTTAACTTAACATCTATTAACATTAACAATAAATTTGATTTAGATATTTTCTGGAGAGCAAACTGCCTCAAGCATTCTTCTATCTTCACACTTTCTTTTAGCATGAAATCGAGGCTCCAGCAAAAGATGCTTGTTTAACAGCTAGGACTAAGATTTTTATTTCAGCAAGCAATGCATTTTAAAAAATGGCTTTGTTTGGTTTATAAAGAGTACATGAGCGACAATGAGCGAAGGTGTTGTGACACGTCAAATAAGAGGACGGCATATTTCACGTGTTTTCTTTTGCATAGCTTTGGTATTTCTGTCAAAATCATTCCCAGAGAGTCTTACGAGATAGGTGGTATTTGTTTTCTTATTATAGAAGCTTTTCTGGAGATATTGACTCCCAATCTTCAGCCCCGTTTTGATGTTGAGCTTTGTTTGACTTGGGCTGACTCAGAAAAACATCGCTATAACTCAAAACGTATACCACAATTCGAAACCACAAACTACCTAGCGAAAAAGAAGAGGGTTCAATCTATCGAAATCCGTCGCCAAACCTTTTCAGAACTCTGGGTTGAACGAAATGTCATTTTTTAGCCTCTAGCTCCCGGACTAGTAGGCCACTTGGCCTTGCTAGCCTCTGTACAGCCGCCCGCTCTCCTGTAAACAGGTTACCCCCGCAGCAGTACGTTGTTTAATTGGATGAGAAAACTCGTACTACTTTCTTTGCAGTTAATTGTAAAACCAACACCAACCTTGACTCGCTCGCATACGTTTTACCTCGATGACGACATTTTCATGTAATTGCCTGAAGTTTTGAATGATTCATTGTGTTGTTTGCGTATGCTGTAATTCGCCAGATTGATTACTTTGCTTTTGGTTTTACTAGGATTAATTGAGTGTAACTGTCTAAGCATGAAATTACCATATTTCTTACTTGAACTAAGCTTTATTATTTTGCTAAATAAACCTTTTTAGCTCCCAAGACTCGCTGTTAACGTACTGTGTTGATATTTCCGTTCGCATGAACTACCTTCGCCAGGGGTGATAGGCTTCTGCTTCGCGTGTTTTGGTTTGTTTCACGGCAATGTTGTTTCATGTTCTCTAAGTTTATATGAGGTAATAGGCGTTTGGCTAATCAAAAGATTTGAAGAAAGAAGGGAAATCCATGGAATAGGATCTTTTGTCTAGGTGAATAAATGTGATTGAAAATGCAAATTTGCCAAAGAGTTTTGACATGTGAGTGATGGCAAAAGATTAATCGTTTTTCAAGTGAACGAAGAAAAGTTATTCCTTTGGATTAGGAGAAGCTGTACTCACACTAGCATTTGCCTTACCTCTAGATGGGGCTCACATCGATCCACTGATCCACTCCTTCTTCTTTAAATTATTGACTGACTTTTCCATTGCGACTCTGAATTCGGGACTGGTGAACTTAAAATGTCTTCACAAGAAGAAAATCACTAGTTTTGTTGTTACTGCTGTTGTTCTGTGTTAGAGTACAGTTTTCAGCAATCTCGTAACTGTTTTTAGTTTTGTTTCAGTGAACAGTCAATCAAAAAAATCAAATTTTTACCATTACCCCCGAGTCTCCCCACCCGCTGACCAAGAGGCCTCAGGACGCTGGGTATGAGATTGAGTTTTCAGCTCCTTTCAGCAGATCGAGTTTTTGAGTTCCTGGTTTTCAGTAAAATTCCGTCACCAGTTTTCGATTGTGGGAAAGAGATTATACTTAATACCTTTCTGTCCCCCTGCCCCGAAAATATGACACCCCAATAAAAATTCAAAAACCGTTTCCCGCTTTATTAATAAAGCGAGCGTATTTCTTAATAAATGTTGTCCCCTGTCAAACGCAAAAGTGTTATGAATTTTTGAAATTTTGTTAGGCTTGATTTCCGTCGCTCACTTGGGCCCGGCTTTCCTCCCGGACTCATTTCCCGAAAAGCGGCTGGTAATGGTAATCGCGCCTAAAATTTTCTCCAAAAAAACTTGTATATTGGACTTCGGGGACTTCCCACCGAGATTTACAGTGACCGCCTCCCGTCATGACTGGAGATCGGTCGCTTGCAAGGGTTTGAGTTGTGAAACTGCTGGCTTATTCAACTAAATATTGAAGTGTTTTATTCCTCTATCTTTTCTGGTGACTTCGCTGGAGACGTCGGAATTGTCACAAATGTAAGCAAAAACCCTGGCAAAAACAAATAAAAACAGTCATCTCCGTGGTAAACTGAGGTCCCTTGGGAAGAATTCTGCATGTTGATTGGCTCATTCTGGAGGTGTGCGTGGTGACGTGTCACGAGCGCCCTCGGTCAAAATCCTCCGGCCGGCGTACTTTGATCACTTTGATTGATAAAGAAAGATGGCTTCCGTGAAGGATTCTCGAGATGTTCTGTGTCTATTTGACGTAGATGGCACTGTAACTCCAGCCAGATTAGTAAGTTGGAAAAAGAATTTTCCTTTTTGCGTAAAAAAGTTTAAATTACGTGGTTATTGTAAAATAGCTTCGTAATCTTTGTATTTATATGAAGACGTGGCCTTATGCAAGTTCGTTCTTAGCTGAATTTTTTCCTTTTAATTTTAGGTTGTCACCCCTGAAATGAAGGAATTCATGAAGGAGCTTCGCAAGAAGGTTGCAGTTGCCTTAGTTGGGGGCTCAGATTTTCCAAAACTCGAAGAGCAAATGGGAGGAGATAACGGTCAGTGCGTCCTTTTTAAGTTGCTTCAGAAGTTTATTCAGTAATGGTGATGAAATATCGCCTTTCATTTATTAGACCGGCTTTAATACATCAAGGTCAGGTATAAAGCCCTATCAATGTATTTTAAAAACAAGCCGTATTTAAGAGGGATACTCACAGGGTTTTTTGTCAACAAATAATTATACTTGGACAAGGTGTTGTTTGTGTTTATCTTTTAGCCAGTAAAACGTTTTTCTCTTTCAATCCCCAGTCACCAGTCTGTATGATTACGTGTTCCCTGAGAATGGCCTTGTAGCTTACAAGAATGGAGAAATGATCCATAGGCAGGTTAGTTTGCATTGTGCACATTACATTTTAATCCTTTAAGGCCCAATGGTGACAAGGATCTATTTTCTCCTTACAACTTCACAAGATGATCAAATATTCAGGCCTTGAGAATAAAGGCACAGACACATGATGGGTCATTGTGCGCAACATTGCACACAACATTTGGGAGTGGGGTAGCCACACTGAGCATTATTGTGTGTAACTTCTGATGCAACATGTCATGCAACCTTGCGCATGCGAGTTTTTTTGCAACCAAAACAAACATGGCGTCGGTAGCCAGGAAACAGAAAGCTGCCCCAATTATCATTTTGTTGCTCTTGGATGAAAAAAAAAGGCAAAAAAACTAGAAATCCTTGTGTTTGGGTGAGGGAGTGGATTGCAAGGAGGCAAGAAAAGGGTGCATTCAGGGGGATTTTAAAAGTTCATGAGGATTATTTCTTCCTCAGCAGTTCAAAGCATAGTTGTTAACTGAAGTCCACTCCGATAAAAATTACCTGGTGCAGTGTACAGGTGTGGTGCCTATGATCAGCGGTAACCAATAATACAGGTGGAAATTCATTGGTCAAAAGTCGCAAACTGCATCACAAAGTTGCATGCAATGTTGCAGATGATGGACACGTGGTGAAACAGTTGCAATGATGTGATGCTGCAGAAGTAGGAGCCAATTCTACTTCTGCAACAGTTGCACGCAACACTGTGTCAACAATTTCAAGGGTGGGCACACAGTGCAACTTTTAAGTTGCTTGCAATGTTGCACGCAATGTTGCACCATGTGTCCAGGCCTTAACCCTTTCCCGTCAGCGTTTTTTCCTTAGAAAAACGCATTTTTTTACCGCTAAAGCAGTTTTTAAGTGCTATGTTGCCAAATGCCACTAAACTTTGCTACAAAGGCATTTTCTTACAATTTAGCTAAATTTCAAGCCAGCTTATGTTGTAAATTGTACAATATTTTGCTTTCATGCATGCGCATTTAAGCCAAAATTTGGACTTTTTTTTTTTTTGCTGATTCATTTCCAATTTTTTCCTCACTTCTTTTGCTGTCTTTTTTCTCTCCCTTTCTTTTCTCTTTATCTTCTACCCTATCCCTTTCTATCTGCTGGAAAAGTTTTGGCCTCAGAGCCCTTCTTAAAACCTGGAAATGGATCATTGATCAACTAGGTGACTTGGCCTATTTTACCAGCAACTTTGCAACTGGACACGTTTTTTCTAGTATAGCTCTGCCAGAATTTGGTCGACATTCAAAATGGACATGTATGGATGGATCTGTCCTTGCTGTGTTAGCTGCTCATCGAAACAATCTGGTGACGTCAAAAATGACGACGTCACAAGTGGCTCAATGATTCCCGACTTCAACGTCGGGAAAATACAACTCTTGACGGCAAAGAGTTAAAGAAAATGATCACCAATAAAGAACGTGAATGTTGATGTTGAAGCTAAAAGGGTTAAAATTGTTGAATAAAGTCAAACTTCTGCAAACCAACAGCCCTTCTGGGTGGACACCTCTTTTGGGTGGACATGACGGGACTTTTAGGATACAGTACTATAAATAGTGGTCATGTCAGGTATTCTTTTTTGAGGATAGTTACAAAAGAACACACCATAAGGGGGGTGAATATATTGATGCTGGTGTGACTTTTACGTGGTACAAAGTTATCGTGGGTTCCTCTTCTAAGTTCAGACTTCTGCTAACAGACAGCTCTTATGGATGGAAATGACATGACTTTTAGGATAGATTACGGTACTATTTTGGTTATTCTTGTACCATTTTAAGAATACTAGGATACACAGAATATCTGTTCCCAAGAGCACACTTTTGTGTAATCAGAGTAAACCAAAAATGTTTCTAAAAGAATGCAGTTGTACCAATCTGTTCATTCTGCTATTGCCAGCAGAATGAGCAGATGAGTGTTCTGTTCCCATCGCATAAAGGATAGTTTCCAAAAAGAAAAGTTGAATAGTGGTCATCTTAGGTATTCCTATTGTAGGATAGTTACAAAAGAATGCACCCTAGGGGGTGTTTACATTGATACCAGTGTGTCTTTTACATGGTACAAAGTCATCATGGGTCCCTCTTATGGGTCTATATTCCTTTACAAGACACCTCTTCAATATTTCGTATTCGTGCAAGTCATATCAGTGCGAGTTCACCCTGGTTGCTGTACCAGACTGACATTCTTATTCCAGCACAGAAACTTACACAAGTATCATGTAAACTCGACGAGACTGTTTGTTTTGCATTCCTTTTAATTTTAACCACTTAACCATTCCAAAATTGACCTCACACCACCATAAAAATGGTACAGTGTATGTAAACACATAAAAGGTTTTCATCTCATACTGGATTCAAAGTTGTGCCAGTATCATTTAAACACTGGTCAAGTGGCAGATGGCAGATCCATGCCTTTGTATAAGTGGGGGTCCATAGTATGAAGTGGTGGTCCTGGAGAGAAAAAGTTTGTAATGTAAAAAAATTCCGCTCTTTGGGCAAAAAGGTTGGGGATCTTTCTCAGAACCAGACACAAACACAATATTTTTGAACTTCCCTAATCATTGTCTGAAGGGTGTTCACTAACAGAAAGGTAAATTGGAATTAACAATCCAAGCTTGAAGAAGAAGTGGGTACCCTTGGGGAAAGGAACATTTACAGGTGTAAATACTTTATACTGGTGCAAGGATAACTCAGTGATCTGGAGGCATTGACACACAGCAGTTTATAATTTTTTCTATTTCAAAAGCACTTTCTCTCTCAAATTGGGTGTGAAGACATTAAATGTCATTAAATGTCATCAACACAAGCATATCAAAAATAAGATGCATTGGGTTTCTGTATACTCCTGGTTAGAGGAACAGCGGCATCCCCTAACTTTTTTTACTTTTTTTTTTATCATGTACATGTAAAGAGCATCAAGCAGTTTCTTGGTGAAGATAAGATCAAAAAGTTCATTAGTTTTTGCTTGAAATATATCGCTGACTTGGACATTCCTGTAAAGAGGTAAGTCACAGTAGATCATAGTACAGTCATTTACTAACACAGTCAGATTATTATCCAACTGTGTTAGTTATTGTACAGAAAGTGCACAAAACAAGTATAAGTATCCCATGATATTGTACAGTTGGTTATTGTACAGTACCGTGCACGCGCTCATCCTGTTTCACTTGTACTAGTTTTCTTTCAAGTTACTGAAAAAGGTCAAAAAAGGTTAAGTTGGATAATAAATCTCTTACTGGATGTTTTGGGGTGAAGTATTGCTGTATATTTTTACTCATTGTTTGTATTTTGACTTGCCCTGTGGGCTCGTCAAAATACAGCACAACACACATAAAAATATACAGTGATACTTCACACCAAAATATCTAATAAGGTATATGTATTACACATGTGAGATATTAAAAACAGCTCTTGCAGTTGTTATACATAGATACTGTACATTTATTTTGATATTTAGGGTTGTTAGTTTTTAATTCCACAGTAAAAGGAACAACAAAGTAATTCCTATAATTAACTGATCCATTACTGGTCAGAAAAGGAGCATTGGTTGATTGCCAGCAATAAACTGTGTCCAACTCATAATCAGTTCTCCTTGTTATTTCTCTTGGCAGAGGAACCTTTGTAGAGTTTCGAAATGGCATGATAAATGTATCACCAATTGGACGAAACTGTACACAAGAAGAAAGGATAGCATTCTTTGAGTATGACAAAGTAAGTGGAGGATTGGACACTAGACTCACACGAATCCTAAAGAATAGAATTTGTTTATTTGTTTGTTTGCTTGTTTCTTTCTTTGTTTCTTTCTCCCTTTTTTTCATTCTTTCTTTCTTTCTTTGAGTATGAGAACATAAGTGGAGGATTGGACATTAGACTGATATGAAGCCTGCACAATAGAATTTGTTTGTTTGTTTACTTGTTTCTTTCTTTGCTTCTTTGTTCGTTTGTTTGTTTGTCTTTTATTTTATTTTATCTATTTATTTTTAAATGTTTAGAATCAATGTACCATGTAAACACATGCCCCACTACATGTCCCTTGTCCCACCCAATAGCTTGAACTGGGCAGTGGCTCATCAGTTCTGGTTAAGGTCCAGTTTCTGCAGCTTGCAGCAAGTTTGAGCATAACACTTCTTCCTGAATGTAATTTGCTGATCCACAACCAGGTTGTTTGCAGCAATTTGTTAGCTTTCCCTAACTGTTTGCTTGTACCCATAATTTTATGCACCCAGGTGGAGAGAGAAAATGTGGAAGAAAGTTTCCATCTGGGGAAACAACACTTTACAGAGACCAGCCTGAACCCTTTGAGCCCCATGATGAAAATGCGTATTCTCCTTACTGTTCGCCTTTCATTTCATATAGAACTATTTTCCTGTAGTAAGGAAAATTTGTCTGAAATATCAAAACATACTATCCTGGGTGATTGTTTCCTTTATTCTCATCACTTGAATGTTTGAACAAGCAGTAATGACATAAAGAGAAATTTCATTTTCATCACTGTTCGGGCTTAAAGGGTTAACTACTTACATTAAAAGCCCCATTAAAAGTCTGGTCAAAAGTGTAGCAGTGTAACAACTACACTACCATACCAGCAAAAGTACAAGGTAATCTAAGCCAATCTCAAATCCTCAATTTGTCGAATTTGTCCACATAGCACTTTTATACCATTTCCGTTTGTATATTACATGTACACAAATATGTATATGGAATATGTGCTAATCCATTGGTTTATGAGTTCTAGAATACTAGCTGTATGTGTATATTCAGATTGACTTTTTATCACAAGAATCTCTTTGTTTGACTTTCGGGTGGGGGGAGGAGCGCTTATTTTTTGGTGCCTTTTAAAAAAGAATTATATGTTGCAGCATATATTTCGGATATTGAAATCATGCTAAAAATTGTCAGTCTTACTTTGTTATTTTCTTTCAGGTTCACAAAGTTAGGGACAAATTTGTGTCAATTTTAAGGGAAGAGTTTGCTGATTATGGTTTGCAAATCAGTATAGGAGGTCAGATCAGTTTCGATGTCTTCCCAAAAGGTTGGGACAAAACATATTGCCTCAAACATGTGGAAAATGATGGATACAAAGTAATTCATTTCTTTGGAGATAAATGTTATCAGGTAAACTTATTATTCTGTTGATGATTTAAGGAAAAAACCTTACCACTCTGTGAGAATTACCACATTGTCATTGCTGCTGACAAAGTACATGTTATTTGACCAAGTGCAGTTTTCAGTCATTTTTCATTTTCCATGTTTAGTTTAGTCTTCCATTTGACAATGTCTGTAATCATTGAATAAAGCAGCGCTCAGTGTGCTATCGTGAGTCTTAGTGTTAAATTTTGAAAGGCATGGCATAATACTGTAATCTGAGTGCTCAGAACTCATGAGCTGTGACTGCCTGGAGTAATAAGGTTACCTTTGAAAATTCTTGAGTCTCCATGCAGAATTCATCTTCTGTTAACAGATTTGTATGCCTACAGACTTTTTGTGGTCAAAACATATTGTGGAAAAGTTTCATTTTCAGCAGGTGGTTTAGACTGCGAGTAGTCTCTAATTTTGGCGATCGCTTGCGGGCCGGGCGAAATACACGCACGCGCGCGTGTGTGTATTTCGCCCGCCCCACAATCGCCATCGCCAAAATTAGAGACTACTCGCAGTCTACAGGTGATTTTAACAAAGAAGGCGAAGCACGGATGAGTTGTGCACTGTGGTCATTGCTCATATACATACATGTATCTTACACTCACTCTCTCGTTGCCACTTAACCGAACCAGAGTATAATGTGTTCATTTTGCAAAAAAGAGTGTGATCAACAGCAGTGCATGGCAAACATGCTGTTTTTTGAGCAAATCAAAGAAAACCACTCATCAAATGGTTAAGCTGCAAAATCAGAACTACATGTAATAAGACTTGGTTTACTTTCATTTATTTCACTGCTGTCACTTGTTTAGTGTAGGCTTTTTCTGTACATGTATACGTATGCTCATTCAGGTTTGCTACCAAATTCACACTGGATGTTGTTAGTAAAAAAATTGTTATATTCTGTACACTTCATGGGCCGGTTTTGTTAACTGTTGTCTATTTTCGCCTTATTTTAGGGAGGAAATGACTTTGAAATCTACATAGATGAGCGAACGGTGGGACATAAAGTAACTTCACCAGAAGACACCATGAACCAGCTTAAGGAACTTTTCTCTATCAGCTAGAGTTTACAGTTTTATTAAAAGTAATTTGCTTTAAGACATAGTTTAATAAGGGGCATACAGGTAGCACAGTAAAAAGCGTCGTATCTTTGCCACTCAATGAGTTTAATAAATGAAGGTAATATTTTGTAATCATCTTAGAAGCAACATAAATAATACTAACATGATGATGGGACACATGATGATGAGACACCAAAAGTTAAACGAAAACTATAAATTATAAGAACGTGGCCTTCTGCTAAGATTGGGAAAAAATTACAACACATGTATGCACAAGATAACAAGCTAAAATACACTGTGTAAATGATTACAAGAAATGGTGAAAAGATAAATAGAACATGCTCAATTTTACTGTTCTTGTCAGTTATTTCTCAAATCAGGCAGCACAGAGGCCCGTGTGTACATTGATAAAGCAACATGCTGTCCATTCTGGGAAATAATTGGATTCAAAACTTCCTCTGACTGCCAGGTAGGACTTGGCCTGTGACCTCGTCCAATGATAGTCCTTGGAATTCCCTTTTATCATCCAATTATTTTCCCATATACGAAGCGTTGATAAAGTTTATGATTACATCACTATACTTTAGGCTTCTGTCTAGCATCTTTTTGTTGGTTTTCTTCAGGCTGGACCAATGAAAATCCAGTGTAGTCAGGGAGGCGGACGGAACAGTCAAGGCATTCGCATATCCTCAGAGTGTACATGCTGTTGTTTTCTGTGGTTGAGATAACCAGTAGACTGGCAAAAATAGTTATATTACGATTGAAGAATCCTATTGACTGGCAGGCGATACGGCTCATGTTTACTGTAAATATGTAGAATCGGAAGCATTTTACGTGAACAGGAGTACATTTAAGTCACGTGCTTCTGACGTGAAGCATGATATAAAAGTATAATATTATATAATTATTTTATCCAAAAATATTATCTGTTTTTTTCTTTTTTAGGCTTTCAGCTGTTTAAAATTGTTTTATTTCCACATACTGTGGTAATGTTGTAACACTAAAGAACTCGCATCACGGTCTGTTGCTTGTTTTTTGATAGATCAGTCAGTCTAAATACTGCTCTGGCCATGAGACACTTCCTTAATTTTTATGGAAGTGCTGCTTGTGTTTTTTGTCGTACTCAAAGACCAAAATCAAGAGAAAAACTGAGTGACGCCTTACCTTTTCAACACGCCCGTTATACGAAGTTTGAAGTGCAATATTTAAGACATTGCCATCTCCTCCTTTCAGGTTCTTTCCGACAAGTACTGCACCCTCGTCACTTGCACATGAGAGTCTCTATCTCCCCTCCCCCCACTCATTACCGCTTGGGTCTCTTAATGATGAGCTCGCACTCTGGGCCCGCTGCCGCACTTCACCGTTCTCTGCAAAATCACACCGTGAAATGACCAATTTCAAGGTTTTACGGAAAACGTGAACGAACGCCGTGTGAACGAAATTATTTCCTGCATGCGCCAGCCACATGTTGCAAATTTATCGACTTGGACTAATCTTGGAGGGAGTAGGTGAAAAAACGTGACTTTTTCGTTGGCATTGTGGAAGTGGCTCCGTCGCTGTCATCTAAACAAGGCCACGTCACAATTCAAAAGAAAAAAAAAAGCATGACCTAGTTTGCTATCAAGTATGGTACGTTTTTTCATCGAACATTCAGAAAATTTAAAGTTGAGTTGACGTTCGCCGAACTTTCTTGCCCCTAGCTGTCCACCAGAAACGATCTTGTTTTACACACGGTTTCCAGTAGTTTTCGTTTACTCAAACACTAAAAATATTCAGCTTGAAGCTTAAGGGGGGAGATTCTTTACTACTATATTGTTGCTATGGGAAGTTCCTAATCATCGTATCTTGGAAACCCTAACTTCTACAGATAAGCGGCTTGGCGACGTTTGTTCTATCCTCTTCTATGGGAAAGATGTTCAAGATTTTCGAGTCACAACCATATTTGGCAGGTCGCGTGACCTGAACAGAGAAAACGCCAAAAACTCAAAGGGCATACAGTTTTGCTAAGTGAAAACGGTGCCAATATTTAACTGAAATTGAAAAGCAGAGACCGATACAACGTAGAATAAGAGAATTAGTTTTGTACTATATTTCGGCTGAGAGATATGTAAATAAGTGGCCGGGTATTCTAAAATCGCTCCCAATCTAGCGCCACAAAACGCTGCAAAACAGCGTATTACAAAATACCATCCATAAAACTCCCTTAACAGCAATGCCAGATCTGAAGTTAGTCTCCTCCCTTAAGTACAGTTTCACTCGAGCTTCGGGACAAAACGTTTACATTCGTCACGTAGACATGCTTACGTGAACACGACGGTAGCTTAATATTATCGATGCACACATTCTCAAGCAAAAAGGCACATCTTTCCTCCAACCTTGTGGGGTAATCCAACTTACGAAGCAGCACTCGTGCACTCGTGCGTCGTGCAGTGCACTAACGATTATTGCAGCCAGTACTCCCCACGTTAACGTTCGGTCCTGCAAGCACCTCCCCTATAATACGAAAATTTACGGAAATCCCCACGTGAGACTATAGTACAACGCTAAATTTTGGCGTTCTCCCATTGGTGGAAATCGATCAGGTGATGCGATAATATCTCTTCTCAGCTAGCGCCTATCAGCGTATAGTGCCCTTTTTTGGCAATTTTCGCTCAGGATCTAGTATTGTTATAATGGAAACAGTAGAGCCCTTGTCTCAGGCCCTATGTGTGATGGGTTCCCTCAGAAATTTGATGTTCAAACTTCATGTTCGTCGCGTCTCCTCGAAATTTCGCGCGCGCTCCACTGTGTATTTTGCCCGCCCCACAATCGCCATCGCCAAAATGTGTTAGACTGCTCGCAGTCTAACACATATACTGCTAACTTGCTTATTACAAAAACACTGTTGGGGACTTATTACATATTCAAATGACTTGAGTAGGTACAAGGGGACAGGAAAATCAAAACTGGTGTTTCCACACACGCGCACTCTTCTCCATCTCTCGTCAGACATAAGACAACAATCATGAAAAAATTCTAGCTGTTTTTATTTGAACAGCATTTGTAAAACATTTTTAAAATGAATTGTTTATTTACCTAAAATTGTATCAAGAGATAATTCGATTTCATTCAAACAAATTTTAATTTTTTCCTAGATTCATTCATAACTGTACAGCAAATACTTCAGTGAGAGGAAACGGCCTCTGTATTTCTTCAGTCCTTTTCACAGGGTTATGTGCACATGAGCAGAAGTTTGTATGGAAATAGTTATTTGAATAACTTGCCTCGAAAAGGAAACGTTTTTCGATTTCTTTTATTTCAGACGCGCATGAAATAATTTCTTGAACAGTGATTGCTTTTCAGCCAATCATAACACGTTGCATCTGGTTTATTTGTTTATTTCATAAATAATTATATTACAATGTTATGGTGGATATGTTTTCCAGCAACGTGCAGTGGATTACCGTGACGCCGCTCGTTTTTTCAATATTTCACAAAACCATTCTTGTGTAGATTTTCTTAATTTGAGCTTGGCGTTTTTGAGAGTAAAGGTTGATCTGTTTTTTGGTCTTCTCTTTTTTTTCTTTTTTTTCTGAGTAGTCAGTGATGACTGGGTAGATCATCTGCTGGAAACAGTTCGCTCTAAAGGGAAAATAGAAACAATAAAATAAAATAAATGTCCTTTACTTACCCTCGGCAAGTGATTATGGCAAGGTGCTAGTGGGGCCGAGCATGTAAACCTTAGAAACAAATATTTCAAACTGAACATAACAAGTTAAAAATCCCAACTGGCAGGAGGCAAACCAGTTGGCTATTTACAAGTGTGGCCGAGGAGTTGAACTCGGGTCGGCCGTGAAACAACCCTAGCTAGCGGTCAGTAAAAGTATTAAAAGTCAGGGTCGAACCTGTGTTGTGAAGAAATGACCCTAACGTTAGTTTGAGTCTGTGGATGAAATCCTAAAGAGTGATCATTCAAACCAAATCTCCAAAGAATTAATTTCCTGTGGTGCTGTTTCTTATACAAGGTGGTTATAACATTTGAATCTGTGGATGAAGTCATTCAAATGACATCTCCAGAGAGTTACTTTCCAGTAGTCCTGTTTACTATTCAAGGTGGTTCTTACTTTTGAGTCTGTGGATGAAATCCTAATTGTGACCATTCAAACGAAAACTACAGAGTAGTACTTTCTTCCGATACCTGGGTAGTTCTATGTTTTGAGTCTGTGGATGAAATCCTAACGGGGGATCATTTGCAAGATAAATGAAAACTAGTTAGAAGTGCTTTGCTGTGTTGTTGTTCATTACTTTTGAGTCTACAGGCGAAATTTAAATGTGACCATTGGAATGAAAACGCTAGGGCACGATTTTTCACTTGACAAATCCAGGTTCAATTCTAACCTTTGGTTTGCAGTGGTGTACAAACTGCGAGTAACACAAATCCTTGGGCAAATTTCGCCCACGTTATAAGCAACAGCACCAATGTCTTAATAACGAAATAAACAAAGAAAAAAAGTAGTAATCTGTATTTGCTAGTGTCCCCAATTAGCTATCCATAGCTAAAGACCCTGACACTTCAATAAAGTTTATGTATGTATGTATGTATGTATGTATGTATTCATACCTCCTTCAGTTCAGGGAAAACTTCTCCCATCACGCGATCAAGAAGAACATAAGCCAGCTGCAAAGATAATAACGATAGACAGATAAACGGCAGCAAAATATCGACTATAAAACAACACAACTGTATTATAATAGTAACAATAAAATTTAACCAGGACGCTCCCATCACAAAGAGTGATTTTCGGAGAGGTTCTGCATAGGATGTGGTGGACAAATAAGAATCGACCTGTTTATTCAGCCTGGGCTGCTGCAGAAGTTCGAATAATGAAGTGATGCCTGATTTGTGTCTCTCTGTGCCCATCACTCGCGCAGCCATGTCTGGCATGAAATCTAGCATCTCTCTCAGCGTCTGCTCGCGTCTCTCTAACTTCTGTGTATCGGTTCTGAAAAAAAAAAAAAAATTTTACTCCAAGACCCCGCACGCGTCCTCCTCTTAACTTGTTCCCAGATCTCCCACGGTTAAGTGATTTCACAACATAAAAGTGAGATCTGGGTAAGAAATTAGTCCTTCTCAGCAAGAGCCTTTCTTGTTCTCAGCCAGCTTCTCAAAATGTATTGGCAGCTAGTGATTTTGTTGCTTATAGTCCCGGACTTTACCAGGCCTCCTAGCAGGTATTAGGGGACGCTGGCCTTACAACCTAGTACTCCTGTTACGCTTAAAATGAAAAATTGTATTAAAACTGTGTAGCGCATATATAAATGTTTCCACATTTTCTACTTCAAGCGCGCAGACACTACACAAATTTACATCAAGAATATCTCCTGTTACGCTGCTATCTCCTAAAAAACATTTGAGAGGGCTGCCTCGTACGGTTCCACGAGCTGGTTGTCATTTTAAGCCTTTTTATACCAAAGGAGTGAGTTTTTTATGCACTTATCGGGTGTCATAAGAGGTGTCAGTATTGGGCTACTTTATCAGTTATATGAATGAGAGTCACTTCCTTCTACCAAAGAAAAGAAAACAAAAAACAGAAGAGGACAAAAACTTGGTTTTAAAAGGAACAGAGCTGGCATGTGGTACGGGTGCTAATGGTGTTCCCCATAGAAGTCATCTCGGCAATATGCCACTTGCGGTGACACTTGCGTCTTAACAACCTGAAGTACGAGTCGCCTCTCTGTTGAATTATCAAGTTCAGTCGAACATGTTGTGTGTATGGAATGTGCGCAATAAATGACAAAAAGGTTTTACAACAAAACAGTCTTACCTCGGGGGATCTTGATCAAAGAAAATTGCATCTAACAAAGGAAACAAACAGTCACTACCAAACAGTTGAACGAGCGTGTCATGCAAGGAAAAATCACGGCACTGTTTGATCAGGATGAAATTCCAAACAAAGCTTTACATCGAGGACCTTGGCTCCCATGATTGCTTGAACACTCTATAAAGCCATGGATAAACTCCTTAAGTGTGACCGTTCAAACAAAAGCTATTGAGCAGTTGTTTCCTGCGATGCTGTGTATTGTGATGTTTAATACATACCAGTGAACCCGGCTTTGTTGCTTGATGTTACCGATATTTTGAAAACGAAATTTGCTTTTTTTTTCAGTTTCGAACATAGGCCTTCCTTGAAGTGAAAAGAAAGACAACAGCTTTTTTATCCTGTCCCCATTTGAGACATACCTCTCAGAAGATGAATTATCATTACAAGTCGATGTTCATTAGTTAGCAAATCCACTTTATGAGCTAAATATCTGAAATGAGAATAAGGCAAGTTTGACATTATGAGAGGTATAGCCTGCGAGCAGGCTCACTTAGTGTGTTATTCGCGCGAGTATCTTGGAGGCGGAGCCGCGATTTGCGAGTCGGCGAGCGAAGCGAGCCGTCGAGAGAGATTTCCTCGCCCCATTCTTCTCGCCGACTCGCAAATCGCAGCTCCGCCTCCAAACTACTCGCGCGAATAAGACACTAAGTGAGCCTGCTCGCAGGCAATGAGAAGTATAGAGGCAAAGATCGTCACAAGTAAAGCTTGCAAAGTTCAGTACCTGTCGGCATAGACATCCAGAGTCTGCTGAAAAGCGACTTTTCCACAAACTAATATGCTGTATAATAAGGCTGGCACTTTAAATAAACGCTGAGCTACAACAGAACAGAAAATTGATGTTACTTGTACAAGAACTGTAACGTTGTAATAGAAACAGTCAGGGGGGGCTGGCAGCTACCTTTGATCTTGCCGCTTTTGGCCTCTACATGATTGCCCCAGTAAAGAAATCTGTCAATCATTCGAAAACTCTAACGAGCATGCGCGAAGTGCAACGAAGTCTCGCGCGAACTACTCGAGAATATGTGTTTTTTTGGTTCGTGGTGACTCGATTGTGGTAAAAGAATTCCGTTTTTTGTTATTGTTTATTTGCTGTTAGTATTTTTGGCGACAGTACAGCGTTTGGGCACCACATTTCTCTAAATTCTGGATCTGTGTACACTCCTGCTGTGTATTATGTCAAGAACATGAGCGTGATGGTTGTGTTATCAAAAACATAAACGTTCGCGGTGCCAACAGCCACTTGACCTGGGAAATGGCATTAAAGTTGCAGCTTTCGACCGTCCATTTCGAACCATTTCTGTTTCTGAGACCATCAAAATCGATGGAATGAAGGACCAGCTTTATTTTAGGTTAGTAGAGCAGTCAATATTGAATATGCAAGTGACAAGTTTCGGCCTGAGATTTTCCCAGTTGAGTGTTGAACAAACTACGCTCAAATTATAACTAAGTCTTATATTCTAGCAGATGATTGTGGATTTCGTCATCTCAGGAAGATTTATAAGAATCTTTTTACTGTGGAAACTGTGGAATCTTGCAGCCAACAAAGCGAAAAGAGGAGATTTCGATTGCGAGTCTTCTTTAAGTCTGTCTCACAATGAAGACACAAAATCGAATGCGAAGGCTTAGAATGTATTAAAAATGGGCTTGAACTTTCACATGCACTTGTCTCAAGTTTTTTGCGTCTTATTTACAGCTGTAAGCGTAATTACGTGTAAAACACCACGTTTATTTTATGGAATTCTTCTTTTTTTTGGCTTGAGTGTTTCTTGGCGGCAGTTGTTTCTGCAAATATATTGGTTGGTTGCAGTTACAAGAAAAATAAGAACATTTGAGATGATAGAATTTTGTAACTGGAAAGGATAGCTTATAAAGGACAACCAACAAAAGAAGAATGTTTAACCTTACAAACAGAGCTGTCTGAGGTTTGCTTGTTTTGATAAGAGAACTTAAAGAATTGGCAAAGTAAATACACCTAGGTTTAGGAAAACTCCCTAGTTCCATATATTGTGCTGACATGCTAAGTTTGATTCAATGGAAAATGCAATGAACTATCACATTTCCAAGCATTTTCCCACATTATGCATGCAACTGTCCAATGAGAAGGTTTATAAACATTTGCTAGGGTAATCTGAAAAGATTGAAGGATTTGCAATTATATGATTTTTTGTCTTTTGCCTGTAGCCTGTACAAGAAGCTTAATTCAAAGGAAAGACATCCAGGCCCATTTTTCTTAAGTGTCAGTGAAAAATTTGTAGTTTGAGTTCAGTAACACCAGGTGAACTATGCAATAATGGAGTATTAGACAATGCAAAAGTTCTAAACTGTCCCTTCTGTTAAAAGAGCAATTGACTTCTGCTCACACCCTTTCAGACATTTGTACTTCTGATGAGGAAACAGTTCCAATTGCCAAGGAGAATTCAGTTTTTTTGAAGATGGATACATATGAAATAAATCAGGTGTGAACTGCCTGATGTAACAAATGTGGCCATAAAGGGCTTGCAGTTTTTAATTGTTTTCAACTTGAGCAGTTGAAAAGGCAAATTTGATCCTGGTCGAGACTGAATTTTTTTCAAGTTTGGTTTTTCAACTGCTCAAGTTGAATGCATTTAACTGTGAGGATCATTATTTCAGAACTGTTACCGATAAGGTAGGGGAAAACAGGTCAAAACAGTGTTGTATTGCTGGGTGTCAAAACGAGGCTGGCATGCATTCAGTAACTGTTTATAAAGGAGATGTGAAATAACCCCAGAATGGCTGTTCAACCATGGTTGCTCTAAGTGTGCAACAGTCCTTTTGAAGTGTTTTCAGAAAATTAAGGATTAACATAGCTCTCCATGTATGTCATCAGTCAAAGTCCCTGTACAACCAAAACCTTTGCCCAAAACATGTTTATCAACATGCATCTTGGATAACCAACGCCTGCCAGATCCAAAGTGATGGTGTGTTTGCCAGAGTATCTTTACTTTACAGACTGTCGGAACCTTTGCAAACTCCACCCCCAAATGATTGTTTTGTTTGCAAAAGCTGTTCAACATCAATTGCACTGTCAAGAAAAATTCAAGTCCCTTCAGAATTCAAATGCCAATAATATTTTTCCAAACCCATTCATGGTGAAATATATGAAGCCAAGGTCACCAAGTAAATATGTGAAATGACTGGCTGAAGTATTGCTGTCAGTTGAGCAACCTGGCCAGTTCTCACCCCAGAGGTGTGATAGACAAAATATAAATGAAAAATTATTTCACCTTTTTCTCCAAAATAATGAGCTTTATTATCAGGTATACCTACACACTGCAGGCAATATCTGTGACTCACTTGGCGAATTCAAAGAGCAAAGTGTTGTAAACATCACCTCTCAGCTTTTCACTATTTAAGGATTCTAGAGAGCTGTACATGAAAAAATCTCTTGTGGACTCTAAGGTAGTAACATAACTTGGGCAAAACAGAAAATAATTTGGATCAACAAAACCTCCACAATTAATTGTTTACTCCTCCTGGGTAGTTCCTATAAAGAAAGAAAAATCTACAGTGTATGTAAATGAAACAAGGACAAAGTCTCGAGCGACAATTCTTAGTGAAAGAGGAGAGCGAATCTGGCCGCTGTGAAATGTGTCAGAAAATGCTTCAAAACTCGTAAGATCAGTACCAGAAAAAGCAGAAAGGGCAACCAAATCAGATAGAAACAAAGGTAAAAAAAGCGATCGAAACCTTCCCTTGAATGTTTAAACTTGGAATAACGGAAATAATGCTGAACCAACACAAACGCGCGTACACCAAATAACGGCTAATTCTCCTTCCTCGCCATGTTTGTTTGGAATAAAATTAGTACACAGTCCTACTCGGCCAAATTTCTTTACTGGGGCGATCCATCCTCGGAGACCCAGGGGCACGCGGGCAGCTAGTCGGGACGACGGGATTTTCATGGGCGAAAGTTTACAACAAGAGCGGGAGAGCCCCTGGGCACTTACTCTTACCGAACGAGTTCCAGAAGCGTTTGAAATCCCGCCTTCTGATTGGCCAGAAAAATATTTTTCTGGCCAATCAGCGAAGAGGAACAGCCGGGCGACTCTCATGTCTTCTTACACGAGGTTGTTTTCCTCATCGAACGCCGTAGTAGCGTGGCCCGTTCAACGGGAACATTTTTGAGGAGAGCTTCAGAAAAAATAAATAAATAATAAATAAACGAGGTCGAGGAAATCGCAATCTATAACGTGGCCGCAAGAAAACAAACACTGACAGGGAATTTTTCACGGCGGACTTATCGAAGGTATCGTAAATTCTTAGAGCTAGCGACTTCCCCTTTCTCAAGTGTTGCGTGAGGCTAATAGCTACTCGAGTAAACGATGTTACTAATTATTTCTCCTTGTTCGTTGAACTACGTCTGAAACTTTCCACGGGAATCTCCGATGCACGGGCCACGCAACTATGTCGCTCGAGCGTGGGAACCACAGTTAAACAAAGCGTATTAAATATGAGTGTTTGTATGGAACTGAAATTCGATCGAAAATAATCGGCGGTTTTCCGCTGAAAATGCATTAAAATGGAAATACAGTTTGAAAAACATTACCTGCTATGTGTTTGCTGCGTTTTTATTGCTTTTCCGAGCTTCTGGAGGCCGATCTGGGCGATTTTCTGCTTAACGGTCGAGGTCATGTCACGTACTAGAGAGAACTACAGTTCTCTCTAGTACGTGACATGACACGCTCGATCAACATAGTTGCGTGGCCCGTGCATCAGAGATGGAAAGTTTCAGACGAAGATCAACGAAGAAGGAGAAATAATTAGTTACAATGGAGAAATGGGAAGTCACTAGCTCTAAAAATTTACGATACCTTCGATAAGTCCGCCGTGAAAAATTCCCTGTCAGTGTTTGTTTTCTTGCGGCCACGTTGTAGTTTGCCATTTCCTCGACTTCGTTTATTTATTATTTATTTATTTTTTCTGAAGCTCTCCTCAAAAATGTTCCCGTTGAACGGGCCACGCTACTACGGCGTTCGATGAGGAAAACAACCTCGTGTAAGAAGACATGAGAGTCGTCCAGCTGTTCCTTTTCGCTGATTGGCCAGAAAAATATTTTTCTGGCCAATCAGAAGGCGGGATTTCAAACGCTTCTGGAACTCGTTCGGTAAGAGTAAGTGCCCAGGGGCTCTCCCGCTCTTGTTGTAAACTTTCGCCCATGAAAATCCCGTCGTCCCGACTAGCTGCCCCTGGGTCTCCGAGGATGGGGGCGATCATGTAAACTCGGTTCCAGACCTCGCTGCCAGCCCCCCCTGGAAACAGTTATTGCAGCGGTTTAAATTGATTGTCGAAAATTTTTGCCAATATGAATAAAACCAAAACCAACTGTGACTTGTTAACAAGCGTTTTTCCGCGCTTGTTACACATGTATAATTGCCTTGAGTTCTGATTTGTTTATTGTGTTTTCTGCATCGGTTGTGATTGGTCAGTAATAACTCCAGTTTTGGTTTTACGACACATATAGCTGTACAAGGCGGTTCTAACTTTTCAGTCTGGATGAAATCCTAAAGTGTGGCCATTCAAATAGCAGCTACCGCACAGTACTCTCCCGTGGTGCTATTTATTATGCTGTACAAGGTGGCTCTAAGGTTTGAATCTGTGGATGAAATCCTAAAGTGTGACCATTCAAATAACAGCTACCGCGTAGTACATTCCTGTGGTGCTGTTTGTTGTGCTGTACAAGGTGGTTCTACCTTTTGATTCTGTGGATGAAATCCTAACGTGTGACCATTTAAATGAAAGATACTGAGCAGTAATTGCCTATGGTGCTGTTTGTTAATGTTTTTCAAGATTGTTCTAACTTTCGAGTTTGTGAATGAAATCCTAAAGTGTGACCATTCAAATGAAAGATACTGAGCAGTAATTGCCTATGGTGCTGTTTGTTAATGTTTTTCAAGATTGTTCTAACTTTCGAGTTTGTGAATGAAATCCTTAAGTGTGACCATTCAAATGAAAGCTACGGAGCAGTACTTCCTTGTGGTGCTGTTTATTATGTTGTACAAGGTGGTTCTAACTTTTGAGTCTGTGGATGAAATCCTAAAGTGTGACCATTCAAATGAAAGCTACTGAGCAGTACTTTCCTGTGGTGCTGTTTATTATGCTGTACAAGGTGGTTCTAACTTTTGAGTCTGTGGATGAAATCCTTAAGTGTGACCATTCAAATGAAAGCTACGGAGCAGTACTTCCTTGTGGTGCTGTTTATTGTACTAATATTTTTTCAGTAGTTTGCAAAGTGGAAGTTGAGCTATTCCTTCAGTTTGGATTTTGGGTGGTATTGGAAGTGAAAAGGTAAGGTAAACGGAAAAGCTACCAACCAAGAAAGAGGATATAGTCTGTCACACCGTTCACTTCTAACACAGGCTTTCCTGATGCTGAGAAAAGTAAAATACCAAATCAATATCAGCAATTTTTGCACAAGAGACCAAAACCTGCACTGGACAGAGACCACGAGAAAACAATAGAAACGCTCCCATACCTTCTGCTTTCAAACGTGTGTTAGTCCTGGAAACAAACAAAACAAACAAAAATCAAGAAAAAATTGATAATGGATTGCCAGAGATTTACAGGCACTCATGCTACAAGCTAACGGTAACCAACTAGCTGCAGACTGTAGCAAAGTCCGTGATTGGCAAGGAAATTTGCTATGACCTGCTATGATTCTCTCCACTCAAGTCTGAAAGCCCATCCCCTCCCCCCCCCCCCCCAAAGAAAAAGAAAAAAGAATAGAAAATCCACTTTGCAACTCGCAACATATTGACAACCGTACACTTACAGCACCACGAGAAAGTACTTCTCAATAGATTGGTCACGATTAAGGATTTTATCAGAGTGAAAGGTTAACAAAGATATGAAATTAGTTGTAGATTGACGCTTGTGTGTACACCAACGTTGGCCTGAATTGCTTATTTTTTTCTAGAGCTGAGAGTTTGTGCATAACTTCCTTTATAGCTGTTAGTGTGGTACTTACGAGCTTTTCCTTCTTATGGGATAAAGTCCTTCCTAAGTAGACAGAAGACAGACAACAAGCAAAGTTATTTGATAGCCGGCTCATATCTCAACAATTACGAGTTATAAGATGGCCAAGGCACTAAGTAACAGTTTGAGAAACAAGTCTAGAAACGAAAAATTTGTATACAAATGTCTAAGGTAACACTGAAAAGAGATACCAGCCCGGAAAGGAAAATGAACTAGGAAAGAGGATGGGGAATTTAAAAAAAATACACCGTACCTCACTTCGTTGAGATTGTTCTAAAAGGCCTCTGCAAAGAAAAACAAGAAAGGGGGATGATATTTAAACTTGCGATTTAGAAGGTCAGTGTGGTTCTGTAATGATCTATTAGCGACGCCCTGTGGGAAAAAGGGCTTCCTAATTTGTGAAGGACAAAACAGTACAGACTGCTAACGTATCGCTTTTATATTGACTGACGAATGGCACTCGTGGAAGTCATATTCTGTCTTTTTACGATGTTCGACTATTTGGATAACACCTAGAAAATCCGCTCTTACTGCCTAAAGTAGCTTCATTCATTTTTGTTTCTGGAATTCTCAATACGTATTATTCTCCATACAGTTGTTTATTTAATCATTCATTTAGTTATACCTACTTCGGGAGCGGTTTTCTTTTTGTTGGTTCCACTGTAGACGACAAAAACGCTTGCAGAAAGGGATCAAGATTCTGTCCTTTCTGTAAATCAATTGTAATTGAAAAAATTATTGAGCCCAAGGCTCACTGAGAATTAACTCATTAAACTCATAATTAAACTCTACCTTCTGATTCTGCGCAAAAAAAAAATCTTAAATCGTAACTGGCAATTCTCATTTTAAGAAAGATTCGGGCAAGAGTTCGTTCATGTGATAAGCAAAGGCTCCGTTCACACGTACCGGCTTTCAATCGTTTCTATTTAAAAGCGGAGTTTTTTGTACGGTTTGGCCTCCCAGCCACATGTATACGAACGAAAACGACTAAAAACGTTTCGAAAACGAAGATTTAAAAAAACACGCTGTCCAAAAGGGGGAACTTTGTAAACCGAGACAAAAATGGAGATTTTTTCCTACGGTTTGGCCTTCCGTCCATCTGTGAAACGATCGAAAACGATGACGCCATAGAGTTGCTGCGCTTAAGTCACTAATTCACTGGAAAAGTTGAAAATTTACATACTATGTAAATAACATGTAAATAACATGTAAAAGGGTAAAAAGATACTGTAAAAAGTAAATTTACATGATTTTTGGACTTTTACATGTTCTCAAAAGACACTGTAAATATCACGTAAATTTTGGCATTGAAACATGTAAATATAAAGAAAGATACTGTAAATGTTGAAAGGCAAAAGAACACAGATCATGTAAATAACACGTAAATTTATAACAGGGAGCCTGCCGAGATCCTGTAAATACCATGTAAACTGAAAAAGCAACGTTCGCGATAGTTTTCAATCATTCATATGTTAGTCTGCGAGTAGTCTCTAATTTTGGCGGTAGCGATCGTGCCCCTGGCGTCGCGTCTTGTCTCCCCGCAATTTCCGGCGCGCGCGTGTTTATTTTCGCCCGCCCCACGATCGCTATCGCCAAAATTAGAGACTACTCGCAGTCTATTCATATGAGTACGTTAAAATGAATGAAAACGTGTAATGCGGACAGAAAACGCCTACTAAAAAATCTCGGCGGTTTTCTGATAAAAAACATTTGAAAACGGATTCGGAGTTGGATACGTATGGAAGGAGCCACAAACTCTGGCAATCTACCGAATTTTCTCCAGTTTCGAGGCCGGTTGCGCGCCTCGTAACGAGGGTGGCGGACATTATAAAGTTCGAAAACTTGAACATTTTAACCAGGTTTGACCAGGTTGTAATCATACAATTTTCACTGACCTCTTTTTTGAGTATCGTTGTCATGGACTTGATTTTCTTCCCTGCGTTGAACAAAAAATAAAAAATAAATAAAGCGTTGGGAAAGAAAGAGCGAGCAAAATTATGGCACAAATCTAAAAGCAACATTATTGCAAGGGACGAATGTAACCACTAAAGGAAATACTATTATACATGCTGCAGGAGGGCTTTCGACTCAAGGACGTTATCTTGCGTTTCTTGAGAGTCAAGTATCAACAGTAAAGTGTGCAAGATATTAGGTAACTGAGAAATGTCAAAGAGCAGTTACACTTCAATATTAGTCTAAAGCGAAGACAACTTAAATTATCATACCGGCTTTGTCGCCAACTTTTTCTGGACCAAACATGTTGCTAAATTCTTTATCAGGGGAAAGGAAGTTGAACAGTAGAGCACTTCCTTTAAGCAGTGGATTGGAAGACAAATACTACAAAAAAGAGAAAGAACATAATCAACATATTATTGGGTCGGTATTATTGTGCGTTCACTTGTGACGAGCCAAATAACCCCTGTAGAGCTCACCTGTAAATATTTCTGAAACTGCACTCGGCAAGCTTCAAAGTAACTAGCAGTGCTTTTCTGTGAAATTGATTTTGAAGAATTACGCTTGGGTGGAAGGAGAGAGTCGTCAATATCACCTGAACAAAAGATCAAAACAATGGCTGTCGTTACACTAGATTCTAAGGAAATTTAGAGAATGCTCAAACATAGTAATAATCTGTTACTCAGCTTTTCATACACAAGCCGGAAAATACAGACACTGATAAAGAATTGGCTTGACTGTCATGTTAATCAGCTTCTACTTAGAGGTTTACACACAATTCCTTTCTGGACAAACGCACAGAGACAACCGCGACAGTCTCTTCCACGCGCTTGGCGTGTTTTCATTTTTCGTTATGATTCGTTATTTGCTCATAACTGAGGCAGTTTAACAACAAGTAAATCCTACCGTGAAATTCTTTTAACTTGCTGTGAAGAACGAAGAGCTCGTTGTATCTCCTGAGAATTAAAACAAAACGGCCACTGAAGTTGCTGCACTTCCAATGAAAATTCTTTAATTTATCGCAAATATTGTCCCAGTTTTTATGTTAACATTTACATACAGCGTGTATAAATGCTGGCACTCTTCTCTGTAGTTCATCTTTTTTTTTTTTTTTTGCTATTTTTTGAAAGTAGTTTAAAAATAAATCCCGGCGATATTTGTCAACATTGCTTCTCCAAAGGAAATTGAAATGGCTTTGTTTTCGCTTTCGTCGAAATATAAAGTAATTAGCCAAAAACCCGCGCAGCGTGCATGCTTACGCCAATCGGAGTAAAGATGGCATTTTCTCGGTCAATTGGAAGAAAGACCTTAATTTGGTTCGTGTGACGTTTCCCGCGCTTAGCATTGGTTGCACGATTTTGCGTTAACTCCCGCAACAAAAAGTTTACAACTATCGACTTACAGTTTGGGAATTGGTAAATAAATTAGCCGCTGCTTTGTTTTTGATTTAACACGGCTAGCGGTTTAAGCGTAATGGCCTTGAAGTTAAAAATGCTCTGAGCAAGGAAAAACCTTCTTAACGAGAAAAATAAACAAAAACTCAACCCACTGGGTCAAATTTGTGCGAGACCAAGCTCACGCCAATGCAACATCCCTGCCGGCTGCCCATATTTTACTAGGACGGTTATTTTGGTTCCCTACACTCCAATTTAACAATAAACAGAGTGTTTAAACTGAAAAGAACCTTACCGCGCGACATCCCATCTTGTTGCTGTGGGAAGAGAAAAATAACAGTTTCACGACCGAACTCGTTAAAGAGAGTCAAAACACTTTAGTGACAAAGTGGAATGCCCGTATTTTAATGGTTTCCTTCATGATTGCAGAGGTAGAATTTGTTTGGTATAAATTTTGTTTCTCCTGGGAACCAAGTTGATTTTCCGTGAGACGGCGAAGTAAAATTCCTGGATTATAAAGACGGGAAGGGTCTAAATGATTTTAGGTCAATGAGGGTTTTGGAAAAAAAAAAGTCTGTAATCTAGGAGTATACCAGACGTACATGAATATTGGATGAAAGTGTTGACGTCCGCAGATGAAGATAAAATAAAAACAGGGGAAAAAGTCAAAAGGCATATTGATAGATGTTATAGATGTTTAGTACTAAGCTTAATACATCGTCGGCGTCCCCAGCCGTTATAAATTGCTAAGCAGTGCCGTTAACACTAAAAAGCGCTAATGACTTGCTTCTCTTTTCAATTTCCGAGCTTTTTCCCTCCCGCCCCACATAGATAAGAACCTCCTTATTCAAGTCGCCACTTTTCATTTGCCGATGACACAGAACTAAAAAGCGCTAATGACTTGCTTCCCTTTCAATTTTTGAGCGTTTTCACTACCGCCCGGTATAAAAACCTCCTTTATTCAAGTCGTCGCTTTCTATTTGCCGATTACAAAGAGCTTCACATTGTTAAATAAAGGCAATGACCGCGTCACAGGGACCGCGTCGGTGTTTTTCAACCGCTTTGCAAAACAATGCACATATACTTAATTTGTTGTGCAGGTCAAGGTAAACTGCAGCACACAGCTGATGTAGACCTATACAAAATACATCTGAAGTCAATACTGTATAAACCCAAGCGCAAAACAAACCGACCGGGTCATAACGCTGACACAAAAATGATGGAGTATGAAGAAATACGCGACCGGCTTAAGACTCTGACACAGCAGTTAGCGTTTGTGAACACCAGTCTTTCAAAGAGCAAATCAAGACTCCATGACTCAATCGAACGAACAGAAACAGTTCAGCGAGAGGCGTCCAGCTTGGCTCACAAATTTGGTCAAATAGCTCAAGACCTGGCACAGGCCGAGCAAGGAATCAAGCACAAGTCTAACAAGCTGGCGCCGGCAAAGCGAACGAGTGAACAAGAACTTTTTGAAGAGCAGAACTGAGCAGTGAAAGGTAGTCTTCAAAGTCTTGGAAAATCATTACATTTGGGATGACACCAGAGAAGAATGAAAAGAGAAAAACAAACAAATTCTGGTACAGCGACAAGATCAATATTTCAGTTTCAGTTTGCGTCACGTCAGCTATATCCAAGTTCGGTGAAAATACTTTGAACAGAACTGGTTCAGTAGTGACAAGATTAGATGTCCAAAGACTTCCATAAGCATGAAGAAAGCATTTGGTTTGACATAAAAGAGGAATGGACAACGAATGGAGGATTACCAACTGGGAAAAACGTTGTAACTTGGTTTGTTGTAAACAGCGCAATGCAACACAACGCATATTGCACAGTTTGCGCAATATCCGCAACATATACGCAATATACACGAAACGGTTTGTTTGAACAGCGGTTGACTTGTAAAAACGTAATAAATGGACTTTTTGCAGCAACACTAGTCATTTCTTTTTAAGTTGTCCAGTTCTTATAGAAAACTTGGAATTTGAATCAATCTTTTCATCTGTGACACGGAAAAGACTCGTGTGTCATCATACTACTGTAACTTTGTCAAACAGTTTCACAAGAAATTAAAGCAATAATGACCAATTTACCTAGCTAAAATCGGTTTTTACGGGGCTGATGTATTCTATTTGGAAATAACGGAACGTTATTCCCAAGTACCAGTTATAACCGGAAATGAAAAACTATGATCCTGTGAGATATGATGTCCTTGATTAGGGCACGGAAGAGATTGATTCTTGTTTAATAATCACCAAGCAACTTTAAAGAAAACAATGTTGCTGAAGTCAATATTCGTTCTGTATCTGATTTGTGATGTTAGGGCACCTTTTTTAACTCCTCGATAAGTTGAAACAACATCTTCAGATGCAACCATGAATTAAAATACACAAGTAACTCTAACCATACTAAACAAAAACTGTAACTACAATGTTCGTATCAATAATGATTTGCTTAGACATAAACAAGCAAAAATAAACGATAAAAACCGACGTTTCGGTGTCTTCATGTTGCAAGGCAATTTTCCACAGTTAGCTAATTGCAGTTTTTTACATGAGATTCGACCTCGTGGGACCGGTGGACACGCGCAGTATACGGTTCAGTTTGCAAGCCGGCAGCCTTTCAAACAAACTCTTTAGTCTATATTGCGTATACTGTGCTAATTGCGCAGTGCACGCAATATACGCAATAAATGATAATTTTTTATATCGCAGATTATAGGCAATATATCAGAATTTTACAAATTCGGGAAATTGCGTTGCGCAGTTTGCAACAATAGGTCGTCAAATTTACCGCAATGTGTAATGAACCAAACAAATTTGATGTCATGACGTGTCACGCCATCTTTCCTTAACTTCGATTATCGGTCGTTTCGCCGTAAAGTGGTTTGAAAACCTGATGTCTGTTCTAATCCAACCCTAACCCTCACCCAAAATGACAAAACCTCTAAGATCCTCTAGCTAAATACTAACACAAGCCCTTCCAAGCGCTAGCTAGGCCTAATTTTATCTAGAAGCATTAAATGTTCGTAACTAACAGCTCTGTTGTTCCCAAGCAGAAGAAGGGTGAGCCATTATTTGTGAAAGGTTGCCAAATTTAAAAAAGCAGAACCGTTTACAATCTTTGAACTTTGTGTTCTTTAATTGCAAATAAACAAAGCCATTAGTCGGTGCGACCGTTCAGTTCTACTTAAAAAGCACTGAGTCAGTTTATTTCGGATCACAATGGCAAAATCAATACCCCATATCAGACTAAAACTGTACTCAAAATCCCACTGGAGCGAACATTCCTTACGTCCCAATATCAACTTTCATATTCTCCTTAATGGTCTCCGTATATTTCTTATGGTACAAAGAAGGAGAATTACAATACAGGCACTACATATTCTCCATATTTGACGATCATTCGTTTATTCTCATGACCTGCATGTTTGAACATTTGGTGTCATACTAAGGAGAAATAAGACCCTGGTCACTATCCGAGCTTATGTATAGAGAACATCCCACCCCTCCCTCAGTCCGTTTTGCATTGTTGTGTCATATCTCACCTTCCGTCACATCTGTTCTTTCCACTGATATGATAAAGATACATTTCTGTAAAACAAAGGAAGAAACTTGCGTTAGTCACAGCATACCAGCAATTCCACCCTTTCGTCATTAATAACGACGATGTTCGCCAAATAGGAGAAATCTAATTTCTCATCAGTCTGTAACAAGTCGGGAAATGTACATTCAAGTTGCCAAATATCAAGCCACGATCTTTTCCACTTTCTGATTTCTGGTTTGTCTCAAATTCTTCTCTTTTTTCCTAATTGTTTCACGCCACTTTATTTCGATGTTTTATTGAGAAAGGAAGGACCTTAATATTGAGGAGAGAAAGGATTCGTTTGAAGAGCTATGAAATTTACTTGCCTTTGTCCGATACTGAACTCACGGGTTGAATGATAAAGGAACAACTGAACTCGGTCTTTGAAAAATATCGGGATTTGCCAGTGTCTCGCAGATCAATCACTTGCCTCTGCATTCAGCATCGGCAAATAATTGATCTGCTTGCCACTGACAAATCCCGATATTTTGCCGAAACTAATGTCCAACAAAACTTAACCTGTTTTGTTGCCATAATTACGTGAGGCACAGTTATCTTCCACACGCTAAGGTCACGTAACTCTTCTTCTTCCAGTTCTTCTTCTACTTCGCTTTCCTCTCCAAAATCCTAGACGTAAATAACAAAAATCATCTCATAAGGGGTTTATCTAGGCATTACATTTTAGTGAAAGCTAAGAAGTATCTTGTTTTATTTACCGGAGGTGTGTCTGGGATATCAAAAGGGTCTTCTTCGTACGGCGAATCATCTGTTGTTGAAAAATAGATTTTCAAAAATATTATATATTCTCTAGAGATTAAGTATTATACCACCAAGGATGCAAGAAACGTGACGCAAAAATGAGTCATGCAAAAATGAAAAGAATGAAGTAAACTCAAGGAGACAAATAAGGCCGAAAACTTTAGGATTTCAACCGTTGAATCATTAAGTGCCAACCTTTGCTGGGATTCATCACTTTGTCTTTGAGCCTCCCTGCCAATCTTGAAAACTCCGCCAGAGGATCAAACTTTTTCTTCGAAGCTCTATGAAAAAAATTAAGACATAACCCCATAATATATCAAGAAGACACCTACGGTAAGTAAAGTAACAGTAAAGTAACAAGAAAATAACAAAAAGTGACATTCGTCGGACACATGTCGCTCAAGCGATGATCTGTTGTTCACGTACGCAGCAATTTAAGTAACTCTACCTTGAAGCTGGTTTGTATAAAGGCTTGGCAGGCAATCGACTTCCACACAAAAGAGAGAAATACTGCAAGATAAAAAAAGACTCAATGGCATATCAATTAACATTAAAGACATCTGACTGAACATGCACTTCATAAAGCAACCTACCCTAAACTACCATTAAAAGATGGTCAAGTGACCTTCTCAGTTCAAGTAATAATTTACGTTAGATTACTCTAATTATATAGGTTAACAACATGAACAATTATTTCTCACTTTTTTTCTATACAGCCTGAAAAGAACTTAGTTTGGGCTCTTAACATAATATTATCTCAGTCACGTATCCACAAATGCTGACCGCTAACAGTGCCAAGACTACTGAACGGAAACTCTCCCAAGCACGAGAGTTATACACAGAAAAACAGAATCACTACTTACATTATCACTTTGGTAAAAGAGCGGAAGAAATGTTCTCTCCAGAAGATTGTACGCATATTCATAGGCTCTGTAACATAAATTTGTTAATCAGTAAATCAAGTCAGTTTCAACCGAGTTTCGAAAGTAACTCGCGTTCGATTTGGTTTCTTTAAATACTTTTTGTGATTGGTTTTAAAAAATCGCCCCATTTACTGTAGTCAACCGATTTAGAAATTAACCTCAAACAATTTGTGACTTGTAACCCTACTACTAACAGGAGTAGTTCACTTGAAAATATCTTAAAAGCCTATTTGGTTTGGAAAATAGAGCTAACTAAGTTTTTAAAAAAAGTTTCTGGGGGGTTTTTCAAAGGGTCACCACAATTATAGTAGCATTGGCGACGATATCCTGTTACTTCTGTGAAATGTAATCATGAGAGTTTTATACAAATGACAAGGGTCCAGTCATTTTCTGTCTTTTAAATGAAGTATTTCAGGTGAGCAGAACTTGAAAATGAAGCAGTCATCTAATCTGTAAAACAACCTTTTGAATACAACTCAACTTGGACTTACTATGTTGAATACAACTATCATGATGCAGGTGAGTATTCGTAGAGGGAACTGGACAATATGGGTTTACGACTGTAGTTATAATAAAAAAGCAAGTCTTTTGGAAAAAAGAATTAGCAAGAGTTAATTTTCTTCTTTCTCTGCTCATAAAGTTCAACCAACTTACCTAGACAGTAACATTGCCATTTTTAATCTTTCCATCTTGTCTACGGGACCATTAATACCTAGAAAGAACAATGCCATTAATGGTCATTTTTTTCACTGATGATTCCTGTACAAAATCTTTATGCTAGACATCACAAAACTAAAGCATATTACTCGTATACTCGTAAAACGTAAGCACTCTGTTGTTTTCAGGTCATTTTCTCTATTGTCTGATGTCTGCTATGTTGATAGAGTTTTAAATTTCGGGCAGCACACATTAAGTAAAAGTCCCAGTAGACATGTCGCGGCATTGTGGGCGACAGATGAGATCCACGATCAACCAAGGGATTATAAACGATCTCAAGGCGACAGGACAACAACGAGATGGAGAAGAGAACTCACCAAAATTGCAGGACCAACATGGATGAGTGTGAAGCCCGTTTGCTATATGATTGTCGCTGTGAGTACCTTCTTTTGATCACAACGATCACGCAATCATAATTTATGACAACCAGGAAACAACGTTAATGCTTGCAATCTCTGGTTTCATTTTTAATCACTATAATCACTAAGCTCACGTGCCGGGGGTTATGTTTCAATGTGATCTCTACGATCACTGGGCACTTTTACATCGAACGCAACAATCATAGTGATCGCAGCAAAACATAAAAAAAGGATTATTAAGGATAAAAGTCTCAGGAGAATTGTAACAGAGGCTAATATCCTGTAGTAAACATGCGACGCCTTAAGTCAACAACAACAACAACAACAACAACATTTTATTTAATGTGGAAACATAGGCTTAGCTATATGGTTTAGTTTGAAGAAAAACTGCACCAGCTACTTTACAGGTATGCCACGATAAAAATAAATAAATCACACTAAGATTCTCTAAAATAGCACAAAATTAAGCTTATAGGTAAAGTACTTGGAAAACTTACAAGCTTTTAGTCCATCAACGACTTCTGTTTCAAAGTTTATTCTATCAAAAGCACCAGTGTCAAAATACGAACGGAAGATTTCTTTAACCTGTTGAAGAAACGTGGAGCCAGAAAAAATAAAGAATACCTATGTTGACTGCCAAAAAAACTCAAAGTAATCAAAACAAATAGACATTCAGAATTCCAAGCAGAAACAAGCAAGCAATAACAAGCATGGAACAACGCGAGTAAGTATTCTACGAAAACCTCCTAATTAGTGGGAAAAAACTCATGCTTGCTTTGCTTTATTAGTCCTCGTTTTCAGTTGACAGCAAACAATTTATTGTCTTAGATATGACCTTAATATCTCTCAGTACGTCTTGAATTAGCTGAATACGTTCAGTCAATTGAAAATTGAGATGATAGAAATGTAAAATTAAAAGAGGTTACGGCAATGTATTATTTCAAGTTACATTAGGTAGCTCGACGAGCCTTACACATAAGTTAAATTCACCTCTTTGACGAGCGATTCTTCTTCGTCTTTTGTTACTTCTGGGGCGAAAATTCGCTTATTAAAGTCCTCTGTGGTGTTAACAAAATAAACTTTGTTAAATTTTAGTTCGTTTTATTCATTATGCAAGTTCGATTCGCCGAAAATAAATAATGCCTAAAGTAGATTCGTGACATTAAAACAATGAAAGAACAGAGATGACAAATTTATTTTACTAATGGTAAGCAATATGACAAGTACATACGTTATCACAGGACATGTTTTGCCACAACTTAATTTCGTGATTTTGGAAGGGCGAGACAGTAAACTCGCCGAATTTGGAAACCTTGTTAAAGTGTAACTACTTCTAATAAATAAACGACTCTACATTTTCTCGGCATTACGTACAAATATTTGATGTAACTGAACTTTCCTGTATTAAACTATCCCTAGCGCAGCTAGAAATTAAAATTGCTTTTCTCGTATGGGGTTAACGGTGATCCTATGACATACCAACGGTGAGGCAAAACTGAAGTATGTTAAGCGCTCCTTCACTTTTCATAAACTGCATGAATGGAAACAAGGCGGACTGTGTGTGAAGAATATCTGCTATGGACAAATGAAGAGCCTGCAAAGAAAACAAGTATTAAGTTAAAATCGTCCCAGTTACCTTAAGGTGATTCCATCGAAAAAGAAGTTGTAATGAGAATTTGTCGAAACTTTGCACAGTTATTAATTACACCTAGTAAATCGAAAAAATAAAATAAAAAGAGGGGGTCACCGTGTCTGATTTCACGCTACAGGGCTGTAGTATATAGGTACCTTGCTAGCTATTGACAGCAATATTAAAAAGCCTTTCCTTGTACCAGAGACACGCCTACTTTAAGAAAGTTACGGCACTAGCAATAAAATATAAGCATTATTCTTGTGATAGTAAAACAATGTTACAGTAAAAGGCCTTAAAGTTGCCTTAAAAATAAAAGTAATGAAATAATAAGCAAATCGAGCACATTCACGCTTCCAGTGAAATGCCTAAAATCAGATTGTAATAATGAATTAATCAGAATATTTGAAAATTGAGTAATGAAAAATTCTTAAAATTTGGATATATCATGCAGAGTCGTGTTTTCTTCAAATAAATGGCATAAAAAAGAGGGGTCACCGAGTTCGTTTTGGAGAAAACGACAACTCATTTCTCTCAACAGCTCAGTTTTCATAGAAAACCTACCAAGTTTCGAACGCGCGCGCGCTCGTGCACGCGCTAATCACGCACAAATTGATGCGCAGAAAGGATGCGCAATGTAGTTGAATGGAATCACCTTAAAAGACGTACAGTTTGTCTGAGATGCAGTGCAATATGCGTCTTCTCACAGTTTAATTTAGACAAATATATATGAACGCAGGAAACAACTTAAGGCTTTACCAACTCACCGAGTTTATAAGTGGAGCTCTCGGTTTAGCAAATTTTCCCAGTAAAGGAACTTTAGGACTTGGCGGCTCTTCAGAGGCAACCATCTAGGACAAAACATTGATGATAAGAAACAAGATGATTTATTTAAAAGGAATCATCATTAAAAAAAATTCCTCGCCAGTCGATTAGACAATAGCCTGCGTAGCAGGCGTAAACGGGGAAGGGGAAGGGGAGCAAGAACGCGGGAGAAAAATGGGGTCTGGGAGCTAGGGTCGAGGGAACGCCTGCTACAAAGACCCCCATTTTTCCATCTCCGCCAACCGATTTTTAGGTAATCTAATTAAGTTAACTGTCAATGCAACCACCAATCAGAAACAGGCGCGCGCTTTCCTGCATGACTGACTGCACGCAGGAATTTAATGAAGCATCTAAAAATAAAGTTAGGATGAGAATTTTTTTCCAATCAAAGAACTTATACTTGCGCTTTTTTCGAAATAAGAGACACGAAGCTTTTCTAAATAAAAAGATTTATTAAGGTAAACCCCTCTTTGCTTCTGAAAATCAAACAAGCTCAATTTTGGCTTCTAGGAAAGGTAAGCTTATTTTAAAACACGCAAGCGAAGAACCGCGATACATTTTGAATGGCATTTAATATCGACCAAAGTGCAGGTTTTGAAATTTCAAAAGTAACGCGAAATCCATAATGTGAAGAATCGGACAATTAAAGAAATATATTTCAATACAAATTACAATAAAAAATGTAGGTTGCTTTACCATGGATTCCCTACAAAGTCAACAGCTTGAGTGATGTCTTATTGCAACCGCAGATTTCACTTTAAAACAACCGTCTGTTCAAAGAATAATTTCTTCGCTTTTAGTTCTCTGAGTTCCACTGTTTAAGGTGTCCAGCGTTTCTTTGGGCTTCTTCTTCTTATTTATAGTTCTCAAAGGGCGAGTCTTCATTCCGATATTAAACGGGATATTTACACTGCCTCGGAAGTTCACGCGTGAAACGGTGCAATGCTTTCTTGAAATCCTCTCTGACAATGACAAAATCTCTTCTTTCTAGGACCGTATCCCTTTGGCAAAACCACTAAAACATCTCTTCCCTTTGGAAAGCTGTAACTACCGTTTCTCACTCTGGTTTCGATTTCGCTACCTGGCCCGGCCTGCTGGCTGCTGCAACCAAGTTGAAATCTTCTAACTGCACGTCCTCGTCAAATTACGTCATTCCCGTGGGACTTACTGTCAAAAATTAGCCAATCAGAATTTTGCGGCCGCTGGCGGCCGCAGAAATGAAAAAATGGGGGTCTTTGTAGCAGGCGTTCCCTCGTCCCTAGCCCCAGTCCCCCTTCTCCCGCGTTCTTGCTCCCCTTCCCCCTCCCCGTTTACGCCTGCTACGCAGGCTAATTAGACAATGATTTGCGCTTGCGTTCAGAGACGCGTACTTTGTAGCGCTAGTCAAATGTCTCGCGAAAGGTTTCACCCTTATAGTTTCAAAAAGAGGTCCTCTAGCACGACAATATGAATAATGATGAATCCTTAGTCTCTCTCTATAGGAAAGCTGACAAACTAAACTTACGGCTATGCTAGAGAGTAAAAAAAGAATACATTTACTTTAGTTTTTAATTCGACTCAGAGACAGACTGGTTTGCCATGAAATTTTGTAGACGAGAGAATTCAACTTTGAAGTAACTGCACTCTGATTAAGATGTTCTCCACATCGCTTACAAATACATAACTATAAACGATCAACTTGTCCCAAAATCCCTCTTCCGTTTGCATCAATTATGCAAGCATTTGTGCCATATTCTGTTTCCTAAACTAATATAAAACTTACTGGTTCTTTGTCTAACAAAAGCAGCAGAAGGCTATTGACAAAATCCTTTAAAAAAAGCAGAAAACAGAAACATTAACACATAAAATTACCATGAACAATAAAGAAATGATGTATATTATTTCGTTGACACATTCATCACCCACCACAAATTATAATAAGTTACTCTTGTGACTAAGATTGGATTTCCATTGATGCATAAAATTTACGTACTTACGGACATGAATTTAACTGGTGTAAATAAAATTAGAGGCGTTGTGTGAACAGCCTACGGAAACAAAAAAGTTGAGCGCTGTTCTTGAAACTTTTTACGTTCACGAAAGCAGTTCTTACGTCGCCTCTTGTTTTATTTACACCTACGTAGTAAAAGCCAATTAAATACGCGTCCGTAAGTATGTAAATTTTACACGACAGTGGAAATTCACCTTAAAAAAGGCACGAAACACAAAGAACATGTCTGTACACATGTACATTTTCAACTTACAGGATCAGACAGTTTGTCAACTGCTGTTAAGAAGACTGCACTGGCCAACAGTTCTCGTAGCAACGATAAAAGGCTCCTGAATTACAACAAAATTCAGCTGAATGTTAAATCGCACTATCGCTACAGAACATTTGAGGACCGACAAGGATGAAGATTGGACCGCAGTAAAAATAGTTTTTGCTTCAAATTAAAACTCGTAAAAAGTGTGAATTGTTATCAAAATGAAGACTTTGTTCTTTGAAAAGTACAAGGAAGAAAATAAAAAGCCCTAAAAGTCTCATCGGCACGACTCGTTATGTCATACATGACTATTGTGTCAAACCCAAAAACAACCATACTACGAAAAAGACCCCATGGCCCATAGTGCATCCGCACAAGAATTAAAACAAGCTAGAGTACATTGGGAGTGGAATCCCTGGGAATTTTAGGAGGGGCTCTTAGCGTAACCCTTAACCTGTTTCAAATAAAACATGTGGTTCTCCCACCCAAAATTAATCAGACCAAACCACCCACGACCATTTTCATATTGAAATGGCAAAAACCCATACATCATACAAGAAAGACGAACGTCTGGCTTACCTACACTGCAAGGAATGTGGGGGTAAAAGAAAAGGAATAATTGACTCTGATAGCTTTCTCAAATACTGAAGCTCCATCTGTCGGCTTTGTAAAGCGCAATGCATCCTGGGACCAAACTGCTCAAGAATGGCTGTATGAGTGCTGGTTGAATGTGTAAGTGTTACTGGAAAAAGAAAAAAAGTCGAAATTAGTAAAGATACATGTACTCCTTAGGTCTTGCATAGGAAGTTTGATTTACAAACTGTAGACCGGTTCTTTACTATTCACCTGGGGAAACCGATTCATTCCAATGGAAATTTAGAGATGTTCTATTTTATTTCTAAAATTTACTCCAAAAGCTATGAGAACCAAGCAGAGAGCAGGTAAAAAACTTGGCAAATGCCCTGTAGCTTTTAATAAGATTCTAACCGTAATACCGAACTTTTTTATTTAGAAATTCCACTGGGGACTTTGGGCTATTTTCAGGACAACAAACAATACAACATACTTTGTAAGTAGGCAGGGGTTTCATTACTGTTTTGAGCAGAAGGGCAGTTTTACGGTACTTTTCACAGTTGAAAAAACTTCTACACAAAACAAAGTTTAGCTGAGATGCTCAAAGCAGCCTGGAAAAATCATGTTTAACAGCCGGTCATTTAGCCCAACCAATGCCCTGCCCTCAATTCTAACAGCCCTTCCTACTTTTTTTCCATATTCGAATTTATGTTTTGCCTACAGTGGCAGTCACGTAATACTCTTGTGTTTTAAATTGAAGGATTTTTAAAATGCTTCTTACTGTCACCTTTTTCTTTAGCTTTTAGGTACATCTCTAAATGTTTTAAGCCTTCTCTTCCTAGAGTTTCTGTGACCAAAGTTGGAACGTCAATCTGAAAAGCAAGCACTACCATGAATAGGACACAGCAATAATTACAACACCACTTTCTTGCAGACTCATGAATTGGAACTGTAAGCCTAACATAACCGTGCATTAGAACGCAGCATGGCCGAGTGGTTAGCGTGTCAGACTCACACCCTGGAGACCCTGAGTTTGAGACCCGAACAAGCTTATATATAGCCAACTGGCTTGCCTATATTTATATATATATATATAGGCAAGCCAGTTGGCTATATATACCGTTATATATATATAGCCAACTGGCTTGTCTTTTAACTTTATGTTACTCCAAAATGACAATGAAACAGGAAGATTCTTTTCACAGCCTCCATTGCTTTCACTCAAACCCAACAAAAACATAGGGAACTTTCTAGTTAGAAGTGAACTTAACTTTAAGTTACTCCAAAATGACAATGAAACAGGAAGAATCTTTTCACAGCCTCCATTGATTTCATTCAAACGTGACAAAAACATAGGGAACTTTCTAGTTAGAAGTGTACTTAAATCTGATGATCAACCGGGTACTTTTAAATGCGCGCACAAATGGTGCAACACTTGTCCTTTCATTCACAATGTGAACAAAACATTAAACAGGACCCAAGCGATCGATTAAAATCAGCGATCGCTTTACATGCACCTCTGCAAATGTTATCTATTGCATAACATGCACTTTACGCAAAAAGATATACATTGGCGAAACAGGGAGGAGACTAGGCGACCGTTTCCGTGAACACCTACGAGACGTTGAAAGAAATGACAAGGACGCGCGCATCCAAACCAGTCGCCCGACATTTCAATCTCCCTTATCATTCTAGCCAACACATGACAATCTGCGGCCTTTCCCTACACCAGGGTAACACGGAAAGCTGTAAAAATCTGGAACAAAACTTCATTTTTCAAATCGGCACACTTAATCCCCACGGTATCAACTAACGCTTTTCATTCAACTAATTTATTCACGTTTTTCACATTGCCATGTTCCCACCAATAGGGAAGCTCCTCCTACAGCTGTAGATCTGCTCTGCCACTGAAATTGTACTCAGGCCACTAATTATTTCCTTGAAAGAGGTTTGGTAAAATGCAATTGTTTTCAGTGGAGGTGCACTTAGCTAATCCAGCTAGTTCACAGGCACTTCACTGAAGTAATCATAAACAAATAACTGATCAAATTGAACATAACATGACTAAAAACCCCAACTGGCGGTAGGCAAGCCGCAAGGGGGTTAGTTTCTAAAGAAACAGTGGTGCTGCGTCGGTGGGGACATGAAACACAAAATTTTGGATTTATCAACTGAGTTGATAAGGTAAATTGGCCACTGTAGAGAGATTGAAAGCTGACGTTTCTAGCGTTAGCCCTTCGTCAGAGCGAATCAAGGAATTGTGGGTTGCAATTTGTTTATATAGGGAGTGGTGGAGGGTCCAATGAGTCCAGACTCCCCTTTAGTCCCTTCAAATCTCTATATTTCTTTTGTTTCCTGCTTTTTTATTTTGTCTTGTTTTATTTTGTTTTGTTTTGTTTTATTTTGTTTTGTTTTGTTTTATTATTTTAATAATCAAATGCTTTCATACTAACAAGGCAAAAAGGAAAAAACGATCACAGATAATGCTGACCAGAAGTAGGCCAAGTTACCAAAAAATTTCACTGATTGTTTTACATTTGCTAAAGCTGAGCTATCATTCCTTGGTTTTACTGAAGTATGAGTAGCTGTTCCTCCCATTGAAAATTCCTGGATTTGCCCCATTTGATCCAATTTAAGGAGGGAAAAAAGCATGTGTATGACACGTATATGTTATCTGTGTTATAAATCTGCCATTTGATCACTGCAAAATATTTTGAAATCTTTACTTTATCTTCTACAATTTATTATGTAGACATTTTTGAAACTCACCAGGCCAAATCTTTGGAATTTCTAACACTACAAGATGAAAATAACACATTTGCAGACCACAGGTTTACTTTTAAGCCTTAATTATTTACTGTTACAAACTGAAAGTTCCCTCCCGCTTTGCCTATGTGTATAACAATTACATGCAACTTAAATACAGAAAGGACATTGGCTCCAATAAGCTATTTTTATATTACCTTTCTTATTCTTTTTAATAACACAGCTGCCATATATCTGAGGCTTGCTCGAATTTCATCAACGCATGTTTCGCTACAACTCAGTTCTCTGTAGTGAACAAATAAATTATATTGACAGAAAATGGTAAACACTGAATGCTTTTACAAGTTAGTTATTCACCAGTTACACTTGCTTATGCAGGGATACTACTTTGGTGAGAACTCACTGGCAAGCAGTTGAAACGTATTTTCTAAATTTGTTTTAATTAGCTATTTAATTACACTTTAATTATGAGATTATCAAAATTTACCAACCTGTACCAGTTATAGATATAATTTTGAAGAAGAAGGCTTAGAAACTGAAATTGCAAGACAACCAATACTGTTGGTTAGTGTATTTTTGTGAACCTTGGCTAGTTAAAGAACCTACTGTAGGCCTCTTAAAATAATTTCTAGACTACTACATGTAGAAAAATGTTTAATTAATAGCCATAAGCCAGCTTTATTTACACAGTCATAGGAAGATTTTAAGTTTCACACCTCTTGTACTGCAGAGTCTACTGATTCTGGAATAAGGAGATCTTCCCATGGCTACAAAACAAGAAAAATACATTAAATGTGTAGTGATAAACAAATAACTTTAGATTAAAAGTTAGAAAGGATTAACCTTTACTCGTTTGTCTCACAATGGAATTGCTTTGAGTTGTTGATCGTAATGTTTCGACTGCAATACTGCTAGTCTTCATCAGGCGATGAGGTCGATTGTTTACGTGTCATTATTTGTAGCATGTTGGTTCACTGCTATTGGTGCATTTCGACCCTCATTATTATTCCGACTATTAGATGTTGTTCCCTCACAGGTCCGCTTTGTGGTTGATTGGCTGTTGTGCTTTTTGATCGTAGGTATCCAAGCTAAGTACAACAGCCAATCAACCACAAAGCAGACCTATGAGGGAACAACATCTGATAGTCAGAATAATGAGGATCGAAATGCATGGTCCAATAGGAGTGAACCAACATGCTACAAATAGGGACACATAAACAATCAACCTCATCGCCCAATGAAGACTAGCAGTATTGCAGTCGAAACGTTGCGATCAACAACTCAAAGTGATTCCATTGTGAGACAAACAAATAAATGTTCATCTTTCCTATCTTACACCCCGATGAACAATAAACACATCTTTAATGACAGATTAAAAGTTACATTGACAGAATAATATTATAGCCTGCAACCTTTATGCTGGAAATCTTCAAGTGGCTATCCTGGGAGCAATTTGCTTGGCTTCCCAGTTAATTTTGCATTTTTTTTTTCTTGAGTCTTTTTATAAAAAGAAGAAATCCACAGGACATCCAGATACTGAGTTCTTGGCAGGACTTAATGGATGAGATCATCAAAGTAGTTACCACAGTAAAAAGATATAATTGCACTGACCTACATAACTAGATTCATGCAACTTCTGTTTTGTAACTTTTTTAATTCAATCAAAGACACAGTAATGCTCACTGTAAAAAATCTCTTAGCTCACCTTTAGCTTTGCTCTTGAAATTTCTGGTCTACAAATTGTCGTGAAAAGAGAAAATTATTTAAGATGATTTAATCAATATTAAACTTACATGTAGCTAACCCTCAAACATTTTCCTTATTAAATACATAACTGCATCAATTGGCTTTATTCTGTGTTTTTTTTTTTTGTTTGTTTGTTTGTTTGTTTGTTTTTTATCCTTTTGTCTTTTACAAGCTCATAACTGACTGTAGTTATTCCACACATCAGAAAGTTACAGCATGACTTAATAACATGATTACATGTGACATGATGTTATTTATTTAAACTTTTTTAAGGGGGAAATTACAGGTGTAATTACTGTTTTACAGACCTTGCTCACATGAAAATTAAAGTTTAATGCATGGTACAACCTCCACCAACAGTTATCCTCATCCATGTAGCTGCTCATCACAGTTTCCTCTAGTTTTGCATTTACATGTAATTGTATTTAAAAAGTTTTCAATTATTTCACTTACCTATGTCGTTGACATTTGGTGTTTCCACAAATAGTGCATTTCCCTGATACAGCTGTCCGCTGCTGATTGCTTTCATCAAAACCCTAGACGAAAAATATCATTTTTTCCACCAAAGTCTTCATTATTACAATACACATACATGACCAGCTACCTGGTTTGTTTAATTAATCCTGGATTTGAGTCCCAGCTCGACAACCAACCACAGTTTTGAGACCAGTAGGTTCAGATGTTCCTGGTGTTGTGTGGTGACAAAATGTATTTGCCTTGACTTCTACATCAGGTCAAAATAACCTACAATCTAAGGAGGCATCAGAGACCTCACATCACTGTTCAAAAAACAGTTAAGGGATTGTTAAGTCACCTGTGTGTGGTCTGTCCTCTTTACATCCATGACTGGTCTATACAGGGCTCAAAGTTAACGACCAGCTGGTCGCACATGCGACTAGATTTTTTATTGTGCGCCTAAAAAATCATGTGTGATCGCACTTGCGCGTCTAAAAAGCCCGAGTTCAGTGCGACTGAATCGCTAATCGACTCTGCTTTCTAACCTGATCGTCCTTGTGTACTCCGACTGGTTAGACACGAAACGGAAGCTTGAAATAATAAATTCAAAGGTAGATATTACACAATCAGCCTCCAAATAATAAAGTTTCATCATTTTCCTTGCATCAGTGTGTGTTTTATTGGTCATTCCCCCCTGTGGTTTCTCTGAACTCGGAGGTCCATTTCTTCTCGACGTTTCCATTCCTTCCCAGACTCTTTTCGGTTTTGTAAAGACTCCGCTGACACGTGTGAGTGAAGGCTACCTTCAAAACGCGTGCTTCTTGCGCAATCCAGTTTGCGTTGCAGATGTGAAAGGTCAATCAGAGTCAAGAACGGCTAAACAACTTGGGTTAAGAGACTTTTTTCTTCAAAGTAAGAACAATTTTTAAAACAATGAATCATATCCCAGTTATTAGAAAAAAGTCAATGCGCAGTCAACAATGTAATTCATTCTCCTACGAAACGCTCATTTGCATAACTATAATTCTTTAATATTAAATAGCCGGCCGCCGCCGTCTACTCCAAAGCTTCATCAGCCTCGAACTCCAATGATACTTTAGTCCACGATAAAGAAGACGGGCCAGCAAGAAAAAAGAAGAAAAATGTACAAGTTTCAGAGAGCATGGTTAAAGGAATTCAAGTGGCTTGAATGGGATTCAGAAAAAGAATTGATGCGCTGCAGATATTGTAAAGTCTTCCCAATGCATGAATCTTCATCCTTAGTCAATGGATGCGACAATTTTAAACACGCGACTCTTACTAAGCACTCGAAGAGTAAGAGCCGTAAAGTGTAATACTTCCTGAGATTGAGAAGTAAGGTTAATTTAAAAAACGCAACAGTATTAGTGTTATCTTCAACATATAGTAAGAGCCTGAAAGGAACAAACACAGGATTGAAATAAAAGATAACATACTGATAAATGAATACTTAACCAACGTCTGAAGCTTTCTGATTTTTTTTTTTTTTTTGGTGCCATCAGTATTTTAAGCTGTGCTCCTAACATTTTTAGCTGTGCGCCTAAAATTTTGGCAGTGCGCCTAGAAATTTACACCTGGTAGCACAAGTGCTCCCAAAGCCAAAACTAAACTTTGAGCCCTGCTATACGTAACAGCTTCCATGGGACCATGGTAGCCTTAAGATGCTGATGTGTTTAAAGCCATGTTTGAACAGATGGGCATAAAAAAAGTGTGCATTAAAAGAACTGTACTGTGAATTAGGTTAATTAAGTACATACACCTCCTCACTCCATGGATTTATGGATTATACAATGTGAATATTTTACAAGTTACATGTACATCCATTAGTAATTTTTCAAGCCCTGGCTGCAAGGGTACAGAAAAAGGAAAGCAGTGAGTAAAATGGGCATGAGTACCATCTACATTGTAAAACCATGGAATAAGGAATTTATTGTAAAATTCCGGACAATTTACTAGTAATTAGCTCCAGAACTCAGTGGTTGACTGCTAAGTTATACCAGCAAACTGCTCATGTCACTTCTACAGCCCAATATGCCATCACTTACGTTGCATGTTGTCTTTTACTTCAAAGGTAAAATTAATGATGTAGCAGTACATGTACAACATGTAATAATATTTGTTCATTATTATTATGATGATGATTATAATAAAAAATATATTATTCAAGCAAATGTAGATATATCAAAGTGTTGCAGTATTCAAAATCTATTCCACACTTACCTTTTTTCGTGGCCCCCAGTGTAATAACATAGAAGGTAAAACTGAACAAAAGCTGCAACCAAAAAATACACTTTTCATAACATTCCTAAAATGTATACTTAGACAAAAAACAACCCTTTCAGCGACAAGTAATGACCTTTTGGATTTTTTGTATCTGTGACCCTCTTCTATCAAGCCCTTCAATACAATTCTAATTCAGGCAATAATACACTGTAATAAATTGGAAGGGCAAAGATGAACAAAGGGAACACACTGCGCAGTCCCACACACTATGTATTGCCATGCATAATATATTAAGTGTAGAGTTCAACCTTCTATATTTCCACAAGTTTGAATCAGATCTCTATGAAACTTCACATTTATGCAAAAATTGGCACATAATTTTATGGCAACATCTTTTTCTGGCCTGGCTTTTTCTTTACTTCAAATTCACAAAAATGTCACACCAGCTGCAAATTGTATTAATTGGTAAGGTAGGTTAAGTCAAGCACACAAGCCAAGGAGGCCCACACAGCCAGAGCTTAACCCAGCTTTGGTAGCATGGGTAACTGAGAGCATTGCTACTCCCCCCTGGGTGGGATGCCAGTTCATTGCAGGGTTTCCCCCCAGCAGTATGTCATTTTGCACACCTGGGTGGAGAGAGACAATGTGGGGAAAAAGATTCTTCTCTAAGGAAATGACGTAATGGCAGGGACTGGGCCTCAAACCACTGACCTTCAGATCTTAAGTCCATTACCTGCTAACCAGTGCATGTATACCACCCCCCACAAAATTGTAAAATAAATATGGAGAATTTCAGTGTCACTTATGTACCAGTCAAATTGAAGCTTCAACATCCCTCCCCCCCCCTTCCCAGGCAAACCCCCGGGCATTTGAACTTTTGAAGATTGCAATCTTCAGGCTTGTTCAAATTCCCTCCCTTTGGGGCTAAAAAGCTGTTCAAATGCTCCACCAATTAGTACAGAAATATCTCTCCTCACAGACAAATTTTGTCTTCTATCAAACACTGTTCACACTTTTCAGAGAGAGATATGCCATGATGACACCTTCAAACGTCTTTTGAAAACCCTTATGAAAGAGTTATTCACTAACAAAGGCGAAATTCTATCTAAACTTATAAATCCGTCAAACCCTGCAAAAACCGAAAAAATGCACGGGAATTTTATGCCAGAACAAGAGATAAATCCGGTTCAAATTACCCGCCTATCCAAGGCAACCTTCAAATTCCCCCCTTCTCAGGCACAATGCACAGTCAAATGCCCAGGGGGGGGGGGGTTGAAGCTTCAATTTGACCGATATATTAGGGGTCCATACCTGAACACAACAAACCCTGCTGCAACACCAAAGGCAAGAACCCATATTCCAAAGAGTAATGGAGGACAACTAAAGTAAAAAGAAAAAGAATAACAAGACCAGTCAGGAGTAACACTCAACAGTTACTTGTTTGATAAGCTAATTTGTAGAGTGAAATTTCTCATAAGCACAAACTACCAAGCTTGCCCTAAAACGTGGTCTCCTAGAAGAAGTCTCCAATGAAAAGATCTAACTAAAAGACAAAATGTTCCAGATGTGTTTTAAAGACAGGGAGTCTCTGAGAAATTGTCAGACATCAATAGATGCAGGCATAGGACTCTCCAAATCTTCATAAGTATACCATTTCTTTCATGAGATCATGAGCTTACCAGCTTTTTGACCTGACACCTCTCTAAAGTCTGTTATCTAGAAAAATGTATATGTTGTAGTTCAATTTTATCCTTGGTTAGATTTTTATTTTCCTTTGTTTTTTTTATGTTAATATATGATACTGAACATAAAACAAAAGAAAATAAAAATTGAACCAAGGATAAAATTGAGTTACAACATGTATCAAAGTGTAAAGAGGTAATGCCAAAATTTGACACTAGACTCTGATGATGACTTCTGCTCAGGTTGTTGAAACATCAGTAAATGTCTTCACAAACAGCCCTCTCAGGACTACACAGTCCCAGAAAATCATAATTTACTGATCAAAATGATATGACTCCTGGGTTCAAACCATTTACCAGTGAAGAATAACAACATGTGACTTGAAGAAGTATTCAATTTAAAGCAAAATCATTGCACTCTTCCACCCCTCTAAATATAAATGGCAACCGAAGTCCACCTACCCCCACCCCCCCCCCCCCACTCCCCTACCATATGGCAGATACATTCGATCAAGAATTGACATCACTATTTTGTAAGGTTAGAAATAAAATAGTATTCATTGAGTGCTACTGTTAAGTTACAATTTATGAGTTTTGATTCGTTTGTTGATAATCAAATGGTGCTTAGATCTTGGACATTTAGATTGCGCAGGTCATCATAAGAGCAAAGTGCCACTCAAATCTAGACATCGAGACCGGAGAAGCAAGAAGTGAGTTCAATATTTCACACATACCTGTAAAACTGAAAGGTAAAAATAAACACAAAAACTGCTCCTGAGGCAAGCACAGGTCGAATGCTGTCAAAATCACGCCGCTCGAGCCTGTTCATTTCTCTAAATTATGATGTTGTCCATGGTGTTGTTGATTTCCTCTTTCTTAGTCTGGTGATGTAATGCTCACGAAAAGTCTTAAAAACAATACAAACAGCTTGAGGCGCTTGAGGCAAGGAAATGTAAGGGAATCTGGGTGCTTGAGACAGTACGTGACGGCTTACACGCGGTGAACTATCATTTTCTCGTGCCAGTCTCTCAAGAAGGGAAGAATCCAAGATGGCGGACGACCCTGGGGTAAGTGTGCCTTCAATTCTCTTTACCATTTTACGCAAGGAAGCTAAACTTTGAAGGGAGTAAATTCTTTTTAGAAATTATCAGCTCACAGTTAAGTTTAAATGGTAAATGTAAATGTAACCAACGCTCCGTTAACTTGGTGTAATTGAAATTCACTTCGTTGACCGAAGCAAAGTTGCAGGACGTAACATGTCGATAATTTCGATAGTCGATAAAATTCGATCGTTGTCGATCGAATTCGATACTAATCAATCGACAAATATCGGAAATCGATAAAAGTCGATCACACAATTTCTTGTGATTACGACTTGTTCGATTTTGATCGGAAATACCAAAAACGATATATGGCGGGAGACAAGACTACAGTTGCCGCTCACACTTACTTGAATTTCGTGGCCGATGGAAAAATGTGTGTACATTTTTGTCGATAAAATCGATAATCAGTTAAAAATCTTGTGATTATCAACTTGTATCGACAAATTAAACTTGTCGATTGACAATTATCGACAAATATTGAGTACTATCGACTTATCGACTACGTTTTCGATGATCGACTTTGATCGACATGTTACGTCCTGAAAGTTGATAAACTTCAGTTCAGTATGCATTTTGGAGATTTTAAGCAGAGTTTAAGTTCGACATAGCCTAGAGAAAATAATAGAATATAGATCGTTGTCTCTTTTTTCGAATTTACATACAGTATTGCCGATGGAAGCTGCTAAGCTTTCCTGGTAGTCTTCTTAAGATAAATTGAATAAATTGAATAACCTGTCGAAGTGAAATTAAAAGCCTTGCATGTGCAGCGGTTAAATTTGTTCGATGAAGAATGTGGTTCGATCGAACATTCGGTAAATTTATAGATTTGCTTTCCATTCGTTTAATGTAACCATGGATGTGGCTTTTTAATGTTAAGGCATATAAAGAATTGTCGTTTAGAATTGCTTTTGGCAATAATCTGATGTAAAGTTGCATGTACATGTGAAATTCACGCACTTGGAATTCGCAAAGCAGTTCTTGGTTTTTGCTCGAAACGATGCGAATGGCGCCGGGTTCTCCGATCGTTCAATGATCGTTATCAATCGGCGTTCGCTTTACAATAGGCAATCAAAATTACGAGAGAATTTTAAGCTACAATACTTACAGTTTTTAGGGCTTCGCGCGCGACAAAAGTCGCATCGCGCGCTACGAGAATCGCGTCTCGCACTACGAGAATCGCGTAGTGCGCGACGCGATTCGCGTCTCGCGAGAGGGTGGTAACTTTCCTTTGAGCGGTACTGTACAATGATTTTTATGAATGGTTTCTTAATGCTATCGATTATATTTTATAGCATAACCTCCAGAAACATTCACAATGCCATCCCAATAAAATGTTTCCTTTTTCCTATTGCTCATTTACTGTTTTGTCTTAAAAAACTTTCCTCTTTTGGTTTTATATGGGCTTGGAAGGCGTTTTATTTTGGGGGCGTGGGGAAGGTAGTCCGTTCTAAAAGTCAGTCACTTTATACTGCTGATCAGTAATCTAATTCATTGTAAAAAATGTATATGCTGCACAGGTGTCAGCTAGAAAACTATAATTTGATTTTTTCAAGTTGTTGTTCTTGCACTATTGTGCAGTACAGTGACTGGATATGTCCCAGTACCTATTAAAGACCCACTGCTATCAGGGGAGGTTGGAAGAAGCCACTGTCTGTGATTATTTTGTATTTGTTTTCTGAGGGAAATATAATTTTTATTATGGAAAAGTTGGCTATCGTTACTTTTAGGGGACTCGCGCTACATAGGAAAAAACCAGTGAAAAACTGTTTGAATGTACGCGCAAAAATGACGAGTGACAAATTTGACGACGAGCGTTTATTAGCGAGAAAAACAAATGAAAACAAAATGAAAAACGGTTAAACACTCATCTACAGTATTTAGGGTTAAGCACTGATCGATAGTGATTAGGCCTAAGAACTCATCTATACTTCTGTTTAGGGTTAAGCACTGATTCTACGACGGTTAGCTTTGTTATTGTTGAGTTTAGTTATTTCTAAACTTTGTCCTTGTAATTAATTGAATTCGTCATTTCTGCGAGTGAATTAAATTCGTCATTTTTGTGTGTGCATTCAGACAATTTTTCTCTATATAGCGTGAGTCCCCTAAAAGTAACGAAAGCCGAAAAGTTAGGGAATTTTTCAAACTGATCTATGTGCAACCAGGCTTCTACTTGAGACTGGATTATCATATCACATGGATTTACCTGTATTCAATACTGACACACATGTGTATGATTTTCTTTTCAAGCCTTCAAGGAAATCAAGAAAACGAAAGAGGACAAGTGCCTCAGAAAATGCTGATATACCTGTTTCTGGTAAAATTAATGATTATTTTTATCAAAACAACAATCATCACTGTTACAGTTAGTTACCATTTAACCGTTTAACATTCCTACTAAACAGAAACTCCACAACAGTAAGATAACACTGAGAAGTCTACAGACATTAATGTGGCTAAAATAGAAAGACTACAATTAGAATATAGTCAAAGGTCAAAGTAAATAAAAGTAATAAGGCTTGAGTAAAGGGACTTAAGCCCAGAGAGGGCAATTAAATACCATTACAACAGGAACACTATACCAGAGAGGCTAAGATAGAAACACTACAAGTTTATAAGAAAACTTTAGATTACTCTCACACTATACAACAGTTGCCATATAACCTTTGATGAAATTAAATTTGTGCAATATGAACTTATTTACAGAGAAGACAACAAAAGACTAAGGCTAGACTAAAAACAGTCTTTAATTTTCCCATAACAGAGCAGATAACAAAGACTAAGCAGAAGAAGAACAAGGAAAAAGAAAAGAAGGTATGCAAAATTGATAATTATTATTGTTCATGACATGACACTGCCCTGTGGAAAAATCAGGTAGCTGCAGTACGGCATGTCAGGCATTGCACTCAATTTCAATGATGTCTGACCCTATATTAGAATGACTGCAGTTGTTGTAGAACAATGTGATGGAAGTCAAATAGTTACTTGTTTGAACCACTCATGTTCTAGAGTTTTTTCAAATTAATCAAATTAACAAGAAAGTTTCCATAAGTAACAAAAAAAAATACAACAATGATAACAATGTAAGCCGCATGAAAAAAATTACAAAATTATGTTCTAGAGTCTTTACAGCCAATAACATCCTGGCTTTACTGACAGAGAACCAATAACATTGGGCTTAATTAAGTGACCCATGAATCAGGTCAATAACCAGAACCTTAATACCATCAACTGACAATGCACTATTAATAATTCACTTGACGCTGATGATGATGACTTTCTCACAGGTTGCCAAAAAAATATCAGTAACAGTTCATTTATGGACTACCTTGAATACTCACTCAGACAATTAAGACAACCTACTTAAGAAGTGGTCATCCATATACATAATACTATACATATGTTATGTACATGTATAAGAGTTGTACTTCAGAGCGTGCTACTGTTTTACTACAAATTGATTTTTCTTTACCACAGCCAAAGGTCACTCCTCATGCACAGCATCTGTTCCAACCTGGAAAAGGACAAGGCACCCTCTCACCACTGAAGATCTCAAACATTCAAGACCTTATTTTATTTACGTCTTTACATGATGTACAGCAGAACCTTCCGATTCCCAAATGGTGCCACATTGGTAATGCCAGTAGTATCAAAAAGGTTGTGGTAGCTCTAGTTAGTGGTGTAGGAGCTGTGGAATATGAGAAAAATCAAGACTGCTTTTTCCAGTGCAATGCCCTTTTTGGACAGGTAAGATACTGATTTAATTCCTAACCATCACTGCTATAGCCTCCTGTACTACATGTAGCCTGTCCAACTGGAGCACTTCACACAGGTTCACCTTTGCTTGCATATAGTTACACTGTATTTAAGTAATTGGTTCAATTTTTATTCTTAAACATTTCTCAAAAAATAGTGAAATAAATATTGAGAATAAATAACTTAAAAATTAAAGACGGATGAAAATTCAACTAATTTATCCTATTCATTGCTTTGCTGTTATTTTGCTAAATCAGTGGTAGGCTGCAAGCAGTCATCCTCTTTCTCCTTCACGCGAGAAATCCTTCACACGAGAGGATATTGTATAAATTATGCAAACAAATTAGGAGAAGAAAGAGACTGTGCTAACCCCTTAGTCTAGATCAGTTATGAATCATTTACCTTGCAGTGTGTGGAAACTAAAGCCTCAGGGCCTGACATTTGTGTGAAACTGCCTCAAGAAAGTCTGTTATTGGTTGACCTTTCAAAACGACAATTGAAGCGTAGAAGGCAAGAGCAAGCACGTAAAGGTTACCACATGAAATTTTGTGGTCTTCCTGAAAATATCCACACTCCCCCCACAGAAGGTTTTTTTTTTCTTTTAAATCCCCTACCCCTCTGGAAATTCCAGTTTAGGCTCCTACATTCCTTTAAAAATTTTGGCCTTTAAGACCCCCTTCCCCTTAGAATTTCCAATGACACTCTTTGGTAGGGGTGTGGATATCTTTTGGAACCACACATTATGTGTACTAGTACAGGGTATTTTGTATTTGGGGATGCAACCCTCTTTATATTAAGGTACAGTGTAGCACCCAGGGTATAAACTATGAGAGGGAGTGTAAGGAGGGTGAGGGGGAGGGTGAAGGGGAGGGGGAGGGGGAGGGGGAGGGGTTTGAGTGAGAATAAAGACAAAATTTGGTTTTGTGTGTGTTTGTGATTTGTTGCATATATCCTAGCTGGATCAAGGTGGGTGGGGGCGGTGGTGAGAACCCAGGGGATAAGGGGGGAGCAATTATAATAATAATAATAATAATAATAATAATAATATTTCGGCTTTAGGAGCACTTAAACTGAGTCTCAGTGCTCTTACAGTTATGCAGATAAAAAGAATCTAACTAGTACTAATACTAATTACAATGAAAAATATATGCTAAATTTGTACTAATTTATAATTAACAATTATTCTACGAGGGCGCACTGGATATCAAATGATAGATGACCAACGAGGCGCGTAGCGCCGAGTTGGTTATAATCATTTGATATCCAGCAAGCCCGAGTAGAATAATTGTTTTATCGAAAACTTAACCACTATTAAAAAAAAATTCAAGAAAGAACGGGAAAAAATGAGAAAAGAGATAAAAAGGGAACAAGATTCGATCACATGACTGGACGAAAAAGGCGCCAAAACGTTGCGAAGTGTTGCAGCGTTTCATTGCGAAGCTGAATGAGTCAATGTGAACAAAGTAGCACAAGTTTTGGAAGAAATCCTCCAACTACTGGCTCTGAAATATGGTAAATGTTTTATTTTTCTGAAACATTGTTGTAATCATCGTTCAAAGCCGACTGAAGCCGTACAATTTCACCATATTAGCTGCTGGAGTTGAAACGGAACAACTTTGTTGTAATCTGTTCGCACAACGCGGAGCCATCATGTGCGAGTTTGATCGAACTGAAGACAGAACTAATTTGAACTTGAAGAGGTAATTTCTATGCAGCTCAGAAGCAAGATTACTGTTGCGAGGAACATTAGAATTCACCATTATAGTTTGTTAAACGCAAAGCACAAAATGTAGTGGTTCTCGGTTTAGAGGTTGCGGACGGAATGGTAAATTCAAACAACTGGAAAAGCGATTCAACTCTGTTTACATGGCATCCGATTTCTACCTGAGCATTTGGGCCTGTTGGAACACAGAGATGCAACGAGTGCAGGTAAACCAATGTCAATTTTGCGTGTTAAAGCCGAAAAAAATCTCGCCCTTCGTTCCTTCTTGGTAGTTTGCAGCTGTAGTTTGTTTAGTAAGCTTAAGCTTACTTGTTTTAGACTGCTTCATGATTTTCGCACCCGCCGACTCGCCATGAATGTGTGATAGTTTTTATTACAGTAAATGCTTCTGCCCATTTCACTGTGTTTTATTTTATGTCTTGTCTTGATATTTTGAAGTGGAAAGCCTTCCTGATAAAACCTACCGTTTGTTCAATTTTAATGACCGACGTGACGATCGAAGAAAGAAGTTAATTGTAAACACAACGCTTAATGCTTAAATTTCTATTTCTGCACAGTTTCTTGAAACAATTTTGACTTGTGTTAGACGACGCTGTTGGTGATGCTTGTTGGTGACGCTGTTGGAATTTCTGCTTAATTTAAATTCCCTGTCAAGTGATGTTTCTCGTCCATTTTTCTCGCCGGGTTGCTCACGAGGAAAAAATTTTCAGCTCACTTTGTCATTTTGTTGTTGAATGTTCATTGACCATATTTGGTCGCAGCAGGTATATGAGCTGATAGCCTAGCTCCGTTCAGCCAATCAAAATGCTAGAAATCCAATATACCTAGTCCAGTTTTTAATAATTATAATTATTCAAATTGTAATTATAATTATTCAAAGCTAGAAACTAGCAATTGGGTGGAAAGGTAAAAATGTGAGAAATAGATTGAAGGAAGTGTGCAATAATGTTGTTAACACTTTTTTTTCTGTAGAAAAAGCACAAAGATGCATGAAGGAGGAGTATGTATAGCGTGTGGGAAAGCTGGACATTCTGAAGTTATCCTGCCCCTCCCCCCCCCTCTCCCAACCACACACACATACACAGTATACTATTTCACAGTAGAGGTTTCTTTCATTCTTTCCTTGTAACATGAGCTCAGATTGACAATTTTCATTTTTAAGTTTGTATACCTGCCCAGTTGTTTTCAAATTTTCAACTACTGGAAGAAACAACCACCTGACTTCTTAGTTTACTTGGTGGCAAAGACAAGTATTTGGGCATTCAGATTTGGAACTTTGGTGTAGTGGTTCTGTTTAAACCAAAATTTGACAGGTAATGTCAGTTGTCGTAAAAATCCCCTCTGCTGTCCTACATTTGTAAAATGTTGTAAAATATTAACTTTGAAACATCTTGCATGTATGTTGTTAGTCTCAAAAAAATTATTATTATGATTATTGATGATGTTCTTTTTCTCCTGAAATAACAATGTTTCAGGTAATGATCCACTTGGAAGAGAGGATTACCTTCTAACCACTGACGAAATGCAAGAGAATGATTATCCTCTCCCTGCAAAGGGCAATCCTGATGCTGACGAATCAAAGAATAATGGTATATTGTTATATGATCTGAATATAAATGATCCATTTCTGAGTGTGTTGAGCCTTCTCTTTAATAAGCAACTCCAAGGCTTTTGATTTGATAGTGAGTTTTATTTACATGTACATGCATGCATGTCAGTGATTGTACGGATGTAAATTTACTTTTTTCTTGCCGTTTTTTTGCTTTAAGGCTTCATTTCAACTAGATCATACAAAGGATCTGCAAACTCGACTCAGTCTCCGATGTATGCTGTTGACTGTGAGATGGTATGTTAATTAACGACTTCAACAGAAAAACAACTTACCTGCACAGAGTTGAAAATAGTCAGCGCAACATTTGTCCTTCCACACTTCAATTTCGATCAGACATTTTACAGGATTTGTAGAATATCCAGCTAATATATTGGACATTTATGAAGGATGAGATATTCAGTGTTTGTTTTTTTACATGTTTTGTAGTGCAAGACAACTGAGGGAATGGAGCTAACAAGAATATCATTGGTTGATGAATCGCTTAATGTGGTTTACGACACTCTTGTCAAACCTTCTAGGCCGATACTTGACTACAAAACGGAGTAAGCAATAACAACAAAAACAAAACTGGCCCCCAAACGAGTTTCTTAATAAACCACATCTAAAGGATTAAAAAATAAAAAAGCCCCCTACCTCTATTATAAATGTAACTCGGAGTAATTAAACAGCCGAAGAGTATGTTACTTTAAATCATTTTTATTTTCATTACAGCGAGTAACTTAAATGTACATTTCTTTTGTCACTATAGGAGCACCTTATCAAATAATTTTATGTATTTCATGATATTCCGCACCAAGCTATGACCTACTTGTTGGATAAATTTTACCCCCTTGTAAAGTCCCCATCATCAAAGACCACAGTACGCCACTCCGCCCTCATTGTGGCCAAAAATTTTATCCCCTCTTCCTGGGAGATCCTGTAACGAGCTTATTGTGAGAAACGTCTAGAAAGACGCCATTTTTGCATCTCAGCTCCCAAGCTGCTTTCCAGTTACAACTTTCTGGAGTGACTGGCAAAATGATTTAATTGCAATAACATTTTGAAGTCATCTCTGCGAGGATCTTTTCAACTATTTCATTGTCCACAGTTTATTATCATTTCACTCACAAATTAGCATCACGTTCATTTCCATCATAGAAATATACATTTGACAAGTTCCCAGCAAATGAGGCTTCACAGTTTAGCTGGAAGAGCATTGCCAGTAGCACAGAGGTCATGGTTTTGAACCCCGCTAAAGCATAGAATTTTGGGAGCCTTTATTTGCAATAGCAATCGCATACATCATCCCAGGACCATTTCTCTATTTCATTTTTCATCTCAGTCCGCGGCTATTCAAAAAAGTCAAATAAGGTTATTTATTATTACATTTCATTTCAGAGACAAAGTAGAAACCTGTTAATGTTTCCACTGTGTTTATGTTTTGTTCAGATTTAGCGGAATTACAGCCGAGATGCTTGAGAATGTAACTACAACATTAGCTGATGTTCAGAAGCGTTTAATTGCTCTTCTACCGCCAGATGCCATTCTGCTGGGGCACTCCCTGGAAAATGATCTGCGAGCCCTCAAGGTGGGTTACCTCTAATCAAAGCCTTTGACTTGCCCGAGAGTTAGAATTCGCCAAATTGCGCAAAATTGGCCCACAAAATTTGAGCAATTTTGATTCAATTACATAGCTAAGGAAATTGCAAAGCCTCCAGCTCAAAAAATAGTTTTTATATCTTTATTCGTCATGAGGAAAAGGTATAGTAAAAAGGGAAAACACCAGTTACAGCACTTCGGCCTTCAGTCAACGACAATAACGCCCGAGAATTTGCTTGAAATCGGGAAATTGGTTCAAAAGGAAGAACAAAATAATGACGGAAAGTAAGATGGCTTAGATGGGTTGCATGTTAGTCGCCTAGCCTGTTCCAGGCGTTCGGATAGTGGAGGGCGAGCGAACGCCTGGAACAGGCTAGTTAGTCACCCCGCATTTGTTTTATGGCAAGCTGCAAGTGATACCTGTATTGTAAACTGCGCAATAAAATAAAGTAACGGAATTAAAACCATAATTCGGTAAATTGTGATCGTCAGGGTGAGTGCAGTTCTGAGAAGGACTGTTTGAGGTGACATTGACTGACGTTTCGACAACCTGAGCGGAAGGGGGGGTGACCCATTTTGAAGGGGCATCTTGAAGTCTTCACCAACTGCAATCCAAAAAGTAATACAATCCTTACATGACACTGTCTTTTTTTGCCTGAGAAAACAGCCGACGTTTCGCGAGGTCGCCACTTGAACCCTCGCAAAACGACGTCTGAGTAACGAGCGCAGAAATTCCATGCTGATGAAGCGTCACTACCCAGATCTAGGTAGTGCTTCTGATTGGTTGAAACGAAATTCCCTCGCGTAGTGCGGGTAGTTGCGCGTCGTCAGTATGGAATTACTGCGCTCGTTGCTCAGACGTCGTTTTGCGAGGGCTCATGTGGCGACCTCGCGAGACGTCGGCTGTTTTCTTTTTGTACTGTAATCGTTTTTGGTTTTGTTTTTCAGCTGCATCATGGAAGAGTAATTGACACATCTCTCTTGTATGGGAGAACTGGAGGGGCTTTCTTTAAGTCTTCGTTGCGGAGTCTAGCTAAGCAGCATTTAAAGTAAGTTTCCATGAAAATGAAAATCTATGAAAATCTTAGTGGAGTCAAACTTTGAGCAGAGTCAGGCTTATTCACACTGTAGTTGTCGGTCAAACAAGATAACGTTACTTTGAAACTGTCGTGAACTCTTGTGGTCTGCTCTGCTTGTGGTTGTGATTAAATATACATTGCCGTTTTGATTAAACTTGTGATTGCGATTGCAAACAGGTTTTGTTGCGAGAAATCCTCTTTTTCTATTGAAGGGGAAGTCATGTCGAAATTTCGAAGACGAGCTGCTTTGCTCTAGCCTGCGTAGCAAGCGTTTCTGTAGGGCTTTCCGCAGGTTTGAAGCATTTTTACGCTTGTTGAACGCGCGAAACTTGGGGCGAACGCAAAAAAGTGTGTTGCACTCGTCCTAATTTTCGCGCCGCCAAAAAGCGAAAAATGCCTCAAACGGGCGGAAAAACCTACGGAAACGCTTGCTACGCAGGCTATTCTTTCTCTTGAGTTGCTGCATTAGCACTACAGGTCTTTCTTCGCTGGTCTTTACAGGAAAAAGATTCAAAATGGATCAGATGGTCACTGCTCTGTTGAAGATGCAAAAGCGTGTATGGAGTTGGTTCAACTCAAGATTCAAAATGGTAAACTTTTGGCAGTTTTATCTGATCACATGCCCGACAAGGAATCTGGTGCGAGTGGCATAAAATTTAATACTAGGCGAAACCGCTATAATCACACGTTCAGTCAAGTCAAAGTCACTATTTTAACGGGATTCGCTCTGACGAAGTTCTAACGCTCGAAACGTCAGCTGTCAATTTCTCTACGGTAGCCAATTTACCTTATCAACTCAGTTGATAAATCCAAATTTTTGGTGTTTCGCTTTCCCACCCATGCAGCACCACCAGTTTCTTTAGAAACTAAACCCCTTGTTTGTTTTTCGTTTAGTAGCTGTGACCATTAGCCTTTTCTCACTATTTTAGCGTCTGACGGTAGCGGTCTCACAAACTGAGACCAGGACACATTAGGTCACGCCAGAAGAAACTAGGTCAGGCTAGGTGACGTTTTTTAGGCAATTCTTGCGTAAATTGCAGCTATGTAAGGATTTGAGCTTTTCTACGATGTCATTTTGATTCTTTTCGTTTTTATTTTGTTTACTTTTTTCTTAGTTTGCCTACTTTTCCTTGCTTTGATTATTTATTCCTCCTTTATTTTCAGGTCCAAACTTTGGAATTCCTCCTATAGAAAAGGAAGGGTATGCACCTTGTAAATCGTAAAATGATCAACTAGTGTGGAGCGTCAGTGAGCAAGTTAAACTATTAGGCTTTACTCATAGCAGTTCTTTAGAGGAATCATTATATTGCTGTGTAATGCTGTAACAAGTCAATCAATTTTTCAAGTTAAAATCCATACCCTTTTTGACGGCATAAAGAAATGCTGGTTATATATCATCACACAGTATAACATCTTCATTTTTCTATATACAGGTTATTTGAGAGGACAGCACGCAGTGGAAAAATTGGTAAATAACTGATCAAATTGAATTTTGTGCTTGAAACTGTGTCGACATTTGGTGCCTAGCCAAAGCTGTAAGGAACGTTTGTCTCTTTCTCTCTTCTGAAAACTAGAAGCTTGATAAGGTTCTGTGAAAACCTGTGAACTTTACGGTGTTTTGCTATCATCATCATCATCATCATCATCATCATCATCATCATCATTACATCATCATCATCATCATCATTATCATCATCATTACATCATCATCATTACATCATCATCATCATCATTATCATCATTACATCATCATCATTACATCATCATTATCATCATCATTACATCATCATCATTACATCATCATCATCATCATTATCATCATCATTACATCATCATCATTACATCATCATCATTACATCATCATCATCATTACATCATCATCATCATTATCACCATTATTTTTTTTTCAGTTAAATCAATTTCAGTTGAGGCACTGGTTTATCGTAATCTCTGTTTCATCCTGTAGCATCTATGCTCGACTACCCAGGAGTACTAAGAAAATTTTGTAATGGTGCAACACACGCCATCAATTGCACTTCAGATGAAGAGGTGAGACATCAATTTTCCCACCCTACCATCCCCTGTTTACTGCACTCTATTCGGCTATTTGTGCTTGTTTTATTTCTTACGACTGTGAGTTATAAAAGCGTTTACGACGTAAAAGAACAAGAACTGCAAAATATGTCATGTTAAGGAGTATGTACATTCATCACTTGAAAAAGGCGCTGCGTTGGTCCTTAAAGCTTGTGCTTGGCAGCGAAATTCTGGACTCTAAAAGGGAAACTTTCTTACCGATCATCTTTTTTAAAAACAGGATTAGGAGTCAATATTTTGTCTCGTTTATTAATATTTGTTATTATATATGCATCTTTGTAGATGATTTTTCTCAGCGATTAATTTCAAGGCCGGTTTCTGAAGGTTGATGGTTCGAGGCCCAGTCCCAGCCATCGTTTGTTCCTTAGAAAAGAAACCTTATCTCACCACGTGTGTAAATGGGTACCGGCGACATACTGCCTGGTGTAACCCTGCGATGGACTAGCATCCCTTCTAGGGGGGGAGTAGAAATACTCTCAGTTGCTTCATGCTACAGAAGTTACCGGGTTAAGCGCCGGCCTTGTGGGCCTCCTTGGCTCGTGTGCGACTTTAACTTACCTTTTCACCTACCTATCTGTGAAAAAGGTCTTTACCCTACATAAGCTGAAGTGCTATATATGATAAAGCTTCTTATTTTTTCTTAGGTTGTATCTCAAGCAGTAAAGCAAATGGACGCGTCGGATATACTGTGGGCTCATCTACATGAACCTGAGATGTTTCGCAAAGGTCACTGGGATTCTCAATAATTGTATTCTTCTTTTAGACGGAAATGATACATTGTTTTTAACCAATGATAGCGCCTGGAGCATCTTGTTTATTTAGTAAAAACTTTCTCGCCGATATAGAACCACACTCAATTTGCGAGTACTTCTGGCCAAGTCTTGTGTGTATACTTGCGATAACTTACGTTCACTTTCATCAAGTTCAAGTTCGCACGCAAGGTTGCTTGTCCACGAGACCAACGAAAGTCGAGCCACGGAAGATGACGTGTTTTATCTTTCAAACTTATACTGATGTGACTCTCCGTCAACATGTTCTATTTCACTGTCGTGACTATTTTCTTATAGAATATACTATCTATACAGAGCAAGAGGGCCTGTCTAGTGTCAAGGAAAAACAAGAACGAACATGGAAGGTACTTTTATTGCCTTTATTTCAGGATATTTGCAGGTTTTCCTATGGGACTGAAAGTTATGATCAGCTAGACTACAGGCGTTTTTGTTCACAAAGAACCGATTCTTCCCTTTGTTAGCGGGGAAAGCGTTAACTGACAAATGATGTTGTGCTTGCGGTTATGTTTGCCCTTGTACTTTCGTCGTGAAAACCTGGGGTCAGTTTAATAAAACATTTACAAGTGTTATTTACAAGTGTAGCTATTGTTTCAGTGGTTGAAAACAATAGCTACACTTGTAAATTACACTTGCAAATGTTTTATTAAATTGACCCCAGGATTACCCAGAAGTCGTGAAAACCAGACTTAACAGTTGCCGGTACACATTTATGCATCGGGGTGGCGAGAGAATATGGAGCAAAGGTTCTTGTCTCAGAAGACAGCACGACGGAGGGACCAACCCAGTGAAAAACAACGCCCTCAAACCAGCTTCATGTACAGTAACAACCCTTTAGGGGTTTCGCTATTTTTAGCCATTCCTGCGATAAACGAAACCTACTCGAACGATACGCGTGATAATTTTGTTTTCAAAAGGAAGTGCTGCAATCGGTGGACTCAAGAATAAAGCAAATCCACGAGTCGGTGCCGAGTAACAGTTTGATGCTCGTAATACTCGGGTGCGGTGACTTGACACTCGTAAAAAGGTGAGTGGTATTTTATTGCAACTCGCTGTTTTTAATCTCTCAGTATATAAAAATTTTTACTCGCCTTAGTTGTTGCCAATACTATGTTGTAAGAATTGAAACTGCGTACTGGGTCATTCTCATGCAGATAGGGCATGATTAAAATCACAGTAATTTTGTAAAACGGTAGGTATTCTCCCTACGTCTGCAAAAGCATCGGAGATTTTCAACGAAAATGCCATGGCGTCACACAACAAGCAAAATGCATCAACGGTGTGTCGCCTGCCAAATTGAAAGCTAACCAGTATAAATCACAGAGTCCTAAATTGGTAAACCTCGCAGAGTCCTGGGGCACTATGAGGAGCTCAAGGGCATGTTCTTTTTTTTAATTTTTTTTTAAGTCCTTTTTTTTTTAATTTCAGACTTCAGAGGCAGATGAACTCACGCAAAGCCGAGTTAAAGGAAGCCGTGAAGACTACAAAGAAGGGCGTGTGCTTCATGAAGATCACATCGTAGTTTTACCTGAAGGTTTTTCCTCAGTCACTCAGAACAATTTAATTCCGTGGTATACCCTCAGCAAGGTGCAGAAGGAGGAAATACAGCCGCCTGGGAGGATACTAAAGATATACATGAGACCGAGACAGTTTCTTTCCACTGAGATAACTGTTACCTTCTCACAATTTCCAAAGAGCAAACTTGGGCAGTACCACTATGATGGAACATTTGTACGAGCAAAGATCCACCGTCAGTTTTAGGTTTATTGATTTGATTTAGAGGACAGAGCAGAGTTATTTATTGCTTTTTTGGAGAAATGTCAGTATTTCCTAATAAACGAAATGAAAACAAAAAGAGAACAAAATAAAATAGTTAAATATAAAGCCAGCGTTCTTAAAATTCTTTCAACCAACCGCAGGACAGAGATATGAGGTGACCTTGTTCAGCCCAAAACAAATGCATTTAATGGGATTTAATCACTAGGCGTTAGGAAGCGAACGAAACGATACATCTGGTGAAAAATGGATGTCAATATCCATACAAAATGCAGAACTGACTGAAATGTTTTTGCCGTAGACAAGCTTTGCCTAAAGAGAACCTTCAGTTAATTTTTTTCTATGTGAAAGAGAATTACTTAAAATTCTTACCCTCAAACGCTTTTTCTTAATAATTATACTGGAATGCGCGAAATAAATGAAAAGGAAAATGGTTGGATTTTTTGAAAACAATATCAAAAACTAAACCTTTTTCATAATCTTGATTTCTATGTTCATCATTAATTGTTAATTTAAAAATGTCTGAAAATTGTCATCGAATCGATATAACCAAAATTTAAATAAAATTGCAATCTTCTAACCGGAATGCCAATAATCTTCAATTATGCACCAATGCGGGTCTTTGTTGGTTAATCCTTTTATTCAAGAGTGACAAACGAAGAAGTAAGAACAAAATCACGAAGTTAACGATGTCACACGAATTCTCCTGGAGAACTTTCATGTAAATGATTATAGTTAAGGATTTGTCCAAGGACTCAAAATTTGGAACAACTTACCTTGTGCAGCGTTATAAACAGCACCATAGGGAAATAAAACAATAGCTTTCATTTGAATGGTCAAGCTTAATGCACGTTACATAACGAACGACGTCAGTTTCGTAACGTGAGATTTCTCGAGGAGAGGAAGGTAATTTTGTGCAAAAAACAACTAACGGGCGCACAAGCTCGAACTACATTTCAGTTGACTCAGTAGCTTTAAATGAAACGTGCCGATCATCATTCGTCTCTAAGATGTTTTCAGCTTTGCAATAAATGTGTAAGCCGTGATGACGTAATGTCGTTTAGCTCAAAGTGCATTCGGTGAGGTTTGCGGTCTGTTTTTAATCGTACATCAAAGGAATAAGAGAATTTCTGCAATGTTTCATTGGCTCCTTAATCTCAGTGGTAATTTGCAAAACCCATGCATATATATATATATGGCTGAGGCAAGTTTCATTTTATTAAATCCTTGTATTGATCCGTCTGCGACAAACATTGTAAAAGACGGCAAACACCTTTGAGAAGACTTCCTGTCGTTTTTCTCGCTTTTCGTTTTCTTAAATAACAAAGTAAAGCGTGCAAGTGGTACAAGCTTCATAACTGAACTTCTGGATGAAGGCATGGGTTACTGTCAGTGAATCCAGATGACTACATTACTCAGTTACGATGGGTCAGTATTTTTATTATTTTTAAGGCGGATATTGCCGACTAAGGCTGCTTGTGTCTTGATAATCGCCGTTTTCTAGTTTTTATATTCTTCAAACGTTTACTAAAGCTTAAAAGAGAGAACTATTGACAGAAATACCAAGTTTGGTGGCCACATTTTTTTACCCATTTATTCCCAAGCGAGTACAAACTAAAACGTCGAAACGCTCCTTCTAAAAAATATTCCTGTAGAGATAAACAACTTCAGGAAAGTAATGCTTAACAGGAGGAGCCCATGACACTAAAGGATTTTATCCACAGTCTCAAAAGTTATCACCATCTTGTACAGCAAAATAAACAGCACTAAAAGAAACTATTGCTCAATAGCTTTCATTTGAATGGTCACACTGAAACTTAAGGTTTATCTACAGTCTTAACTGGAAGTTAGAACCGCCTTGTACAGCATAATAAACAATTCTACAGGAAAGTACTACTCAGTAGGTTTTTAGATGGTTACACTGAAGGATTTCATCCAAAATAATAGAACGGTAGGACCACGTAAAAAATCGTCAAAGGTTTTCCTCTGCAGAGGGAATCGAAGGGTAAATGTGGATTTGAGATCAGTGACATTCGTGAATTAAATATTGCCAACTCCTCCAAAAATATGAATCAAAGTTAAAAATAGCAAATGGCATGTGAAGCACATCAACAAATTTATCTTTCGCCCAATCATTTTGCTGTAAAGCTCAGAGCTATCACAGACCCACACAGATGTGGTTTATTTTTTAAAAAGCTGAAAAACGCCAGCTGAGCCAATTTTATTTTATTCTTACATCGCAGGAATCCATAAAGTGTTGTGCGAGCTACTCTTTCACAGGATGTGTAAGAGCTTCAAGCTATTAAGACGATGCGACAAGAGATCGCATTGTTTCTTTCGAAGCAAGAGAAATTTAAAACGCTTTTTTCCAGGACACAATGTCTTTACAAGAGTGGGGAAGCATTTGAGAAGTGATCAAGAAATATGTATTCCAACGGCAAGAGACATACTACAACCAATCTACGTAAGTGAAATTACAAAAAACTTTCCCCAGGAAATTTTGATGCCTTTTGTCTCGGCAAGACATGAATTCGGCGAAATTAATCTTCTTGGAAGCCAAGATAGTTGTAATCTCAACGATTCTCAAATTTCTATGGATTGTGAAGAAAACGTAGCAGAGATTTTTGCGTGGGTTTACAGCATGGATGTCACCGAGGAAAATTTTCCAGATATTTCTGATGCATCTGTTTTTGAGAAATAACCTGCCGGAAGCAAGAAAGAAAAAATAAGCAACTGAAATTGAGGCAATTTCGTGGCTTTGAATGGACTCATTCTTCGATTGGCCAGCACCAGAGATTTGAGGCAGTTTGGTCAATGATAAAACGACTGTTGGAAAATATCCTAGGGTGGGGGGGGGGGGGGGGGGAATAAACAACAAATAAACCAAGCAATAAACTTGACTTGTTGTGACTAAACAAAATATTGGTCGTACCGACATAAACTTTTCAGTGCGGTGAACAAAATGGAACTAAGTAAATAAAAGCGAATAGCAAACAGTAGGTATATTTCCTGCCAGGTTACTGCACGAAGTTTCCCGCGTTGGGCGCGTGTTTCCAGTTGACACGCGGCCCGTTTAAGCCAATGGGAACGCGACAATAATCGATTCGTCAAGATAGCAAAATATTCTGCATGGCGTAGTTGGCGCCAATCGATATTAAAGACAAATGATAAATAACACATGTCGAAAAAACCAGTTATGATATGAAGTGTATCGACAGGAGATAAAAGAAAAGTACGTTATCAGTAGGAAATAACGAAAATATATTTAAAACAACACTTTATTGTCGGTTAATGGTCATTTGACCGAGTGAGGGAAAATAAATGATAATTTTCAAAACAATTTGTAAAAGCTAAACTAGTGAGCAACACTGTACGAACTTTACTTGTTAAACCTGTTTATTCTCCTACGCGTTTTGTCCAACATGGCGTTTATAGTGAACACGAAAAAAAATAAAAACAGCAGAAACGCGTTCAAAACACATTTTGCATTTTTCGGCACGAAAGCTTACGCCGTGTTTTGAAAATGTCTGGTGGCTGCAGTGCGGCAATTCTGTTTCTTAATACTCTAAAGGCAAATGCAATTTTTGAAATGAATAAATACAAACTCAGTGTTTATGTGCCGTTTGTAAGCTAATTGTCATGAATGAATTCCTCAAATCAGGCTAGCACTTAAGAGGGAATTAGGTAACGTCAGTGATCTAATCGTGATCTTTATGAACTATGCTTTACCTTGTAGCTCGCATTGCTTAGATTAATGGGCATATTTCACTGATTTGAAAGAAAAATGCTGAAAAGTTTTGGGTGATCAACTGTAAAACATAGGAAAGTGTGTTCAGTGGCATGGGTACAATACTTAAATATTTATATTCCAATGTTTGCGCCAAACATTCCTAGAAATATACCAAATACCGACCAAGTTAATTTATTACCTGTCGCGTAAATTTTACTGGCTTAACGTTCGTAAGTTAAAATAGAGACGATTTATGAGCGGCTTAAATAAACGTAAAACGTTGAGTTGAACGCTTTTAACATTTTTACGTTTACGCAAGCCGTTCATACATTTACGTACGTAAACTTTACGCGACAATGTATATCCATTCTCAGCGATTCAGAAAAAGTGACGTTTGTTGCGCCGAAAACTAGCTCAAATGCGACATCTAAATTAAGCCTGAGGAGATTTAGGTTAAGTGTATGACAATTACACGTATGCTAAAATGTCTGTGATAATTAACACGGAAAAATAAAGTATAAGAATGAATACAATATCAAACAAAAGATTTAATTTGTTTTTCTTCGCTATAGTAGGTAACCACAGGAACCAAACAATCCCTAAAAGAATGTTTCGAGAGAAGACTTTCAATAAAACTTCCCAATCTAAATTGGATTTTAAAACTTTAGGCGTAACAAATGTTCTTTGTCTGGTTTCTTTTTCTCTTCAATCTCTGACAAAACTTAAACAGTTGAGTATACTTTTGTATTTATCTCCGTTTGACTGTTGTTTCAGCCGAGATTTGCGTCTATTATTAAAGTGCCACTGAGACGAAAATTCATAGGTTTATTTCCGCCAAATTCTGTCGCGGAATATCGCGTTTTGTTCATATTTCCCCAGAAAACTGAACAACAAACCTTCCATCCTAATATTTTTGAGCTCCAAAGTCGCGTAAAATGTGTCCGCCATTACTGAAAACGTGTTCCTGGGTGATTGCGCAATTTAATAGCTTGTGACGTCAGAGGCTCACCTCAGTCGCGTTTCGTTTTGTTTTGACTGAAGATGTCTACCGTCGACTGCGAAACCTCCGAAGAGTATTTCTACGATTCGGAACAGTCTTTAACTTCCGAAGCCTCTGAGGATTCGTTTCATTCGGCAAATGAAGAATTTTCTTACCGTACGATGTAAGAACTGATGTGAGGTTTCAATTAATAATCTTGTAAACAAACGGTTTGTGGACAATATTATTTGAGTTATTCGGCGGGAGTTCAAAACATAAGCGAAAAATGCTAAGACAATGATTGTAGTTCAGGCCCCATTTGCTAAAAAAGTGGATAACTCTTTTTCAACGGATAAGCCACTGTCCGGTGGATAAAATTTATCGCTTCATCTCGGTTGTTCAAAGCTTGGATAGCGCTCACCAGCCAGCTGTTCAGCTGCTATACAGCGATCATAAAGTTGTCCATTCCAAGGTAGGTTGTGTAACTCTTATCCACTGTAAACCTGTGGCAAAATAGACATGGCTATTCGAAGAATTGATCTTTTAAGCTGTGGAAATTTAGACAAAACACCTATGAAAACTTTAGACTTTGATGCTCGCGAATACTCAACCTTGGGTCGATCGATGTTGGTGTGGGAGAAAATAAAAGAAGCGATACCTTGTCTGCCGTTGTTTATGTTCATTATAAATTATAATAATAATAATAAACTTTATTAACGTGTCTTAAAACATCTAGCTTACACTAAAGTAAGCTAATTGGGGACACCTATCTATACCTATCTAAAGTAGTAAAAATATATAAAAAGCATTGAGATTTTTGGCCATTCTTGGCATAGTCTGGGAATCTTTCTTGAAAAACCGTTATTGTTGTAGTCTGCTGCCAGGCAGCTTATCTAACTATCATACATAGTACAGTGGTCACTCAACACATTGAAACACAAGTGCTTGGCGCTGCTAAATATTTTAAACAGTTTTTAGAGAATTCTTTTTCTGAGCCGAAAGAAGTGAAATAAATCAAAACCTTTTTTTTTCAAGAACTGGAGGCCTTGTGTGACCGGAATCTAAATATTTGTAGTGAAAATTAAAAGCGCACAATGAAAATTTTCCGCTGCTCAACAACAACATGCGGACGCCGAGGAAACGAAGCTTTCGCTTGCCTCATTCGCTGCGAAAAATAATAACTTGATATTTAATCATTTTTCTTAGTAGTTCATTTACTAAGATTGCTATGACAGGTAAAAGAAATAACATTGTTAAACCCTTAGGCAAATAGTGGCGTGTGATATTTGACCCATATTTTTTCCCAACTTCAATTTCCACGCACCGACGATCCGATCTATTAAAGCCTTTATCTCGAACAACAACAACAACATTTTATTTGCATTCCCAATTACAAATGCCATTGCACATAGAAAAGAGAAAAAAAATGTTGCAAAATCGATTAATTTACAATTTTTGTGTCTATTGATCCATTTCTTAATGCAAAAGCTTCGTAAATGAAGTAACCTAATTTTTAACAAGTGAAAGCGTCAATGCCATTTAAGAGAAATACAATTTTAAGAATCGAAATCGGAATATTTACTAATAATATCGTCCATTAAAGATTTTCTAATTGGATCATATCTATTGCAAGATAAGAGGAAGTGTACTTCGTTTTCAACTTCATTTGAGCTGCAGCATTGACAAATTCTCAGATGCTCAGGGATTTTATGGGTGGAATGTCTTCCATTTTCAATTCTTATAGGTTGTAATAATACCTAACCTAAGTTTTGCTACTGCCCGAACAATAATGTCAATCGACTGTTCACCGACAGGGAATAAAGAGAGAAAAGTTTCTCTACATTCAGGATGGTATGTTATAAAATAAATGTCCATGCTTCTAAGCGATTACTGCTCTGAAATTAACACACGCGGAATTAAAAAAAGGAAAAGATAAGCAGTACAAACTATATCACCTTAATCAAGGCGGTCAGGATTGCATTGGTCGAGGATCTTCGCGCTAGCATACGGCAGAACTGAAAGGGTTTTCCTCGACGATAATAAATTTCAAAATACGTTAAAAGAAAATCAGTTTTGCACAATGGTGGATGCGTTGAAAAAGAAACAAACTATCACTTCAACTGCGTTATAAGATTAGGTAAATTACCTTTCGTCTTGTTCGCGCAGATAATGTTTTTTTTTCCGGTTCTTTTTTCCATATAGTTGGAATGGGCAATGGAATGATCGACCTCTGGGATCTTGCGACATGAACAGCCCTCTGGAAAAACTCGTCCGTGAAATGATCAAAATGCCTCTCGGGTTGAAATTCGCACTGTGTGTGAGTGCGAACATTGTCCTTTTTTCCATTGCGGGTCCGTTCGCAGGGCTTCAATGAGGCAAAATACCAGCTCGGTGGTTGGATTCAGTTATTGTTGTAGCATTGTACAACACAAGTGCTACCTGTCATTACTGCCGCAGCAAGGAAGATTTCAAAGTCGAGCAACAAACACTTGGCAAGAAATCTTTCCTCGAGGAGAATTTACTTTCCCGTGGCAAGTAACCATGTGAAGGCACTAGGTTTGAGGTAAGCCTCTGACGTCACTTCCGCTCATTCGCAAGCCAGCTTCCGGAACAAGGGCCAGTAATGGCGGCCGCAAAATCTCGACAAAAACCGTCCAAAAAAAGCAACTTCTAGTCGTCGTAATAAGTTGAAATTTGGCATGGTAACTAAGAACCACAAACTATGTTCAAAAATGTAAAAATATGGAATACCAAAATTCTGGTCCCAGTGGCACTTTAATAGATGTGATTTACGAAATAATCTCAGATCAACTGAAGTTTTGTTCCTGTATTTTTGTATCCCGCATGTCACAGCTCTAACAATTCGGCCAACATTTGATCCAGTTCTTCTTCGGAAGCGCTGGCCTCAAGTTTAGAGCAAGCCTTTGTTTTATTTGAGCCTCTTGGTTGTTTTGTTTTCCCTTTCAATTCGTCTTTATCCCAACCAACATCATCCATCTCTTGCATAAGTTTTTCAACCAATGAATCTGTGCTCCCTCTTTTCTCGGCGGAAGCAATTTTTGAACGCTGACCACCGCTTTCGTCTCTAGTACTTTCTACAGCTTGAAGTAACTCCTGTAATTCTGCGTTTCGCTGTTCGACATCCACGAAAAACTTATCCAGTTCTTCATCCGGAGGAATCCCTGCATTATCTGCGATAGAGTCCCGTTTTTTAGCGTTCTTTGACGAAGGACTATACTTGTTTCGAATCTCAATTTCCTGCAAAATTCTCTCCAAGTCCTCGTCTTTAGCAAAACTGCTGACTCGCGATAGTTTTCGCTTAGAAGAGTTCAAAGAATTCTGCTTGGGAAGTTTTGGTTTATTCGCCATCGATCGTCGCCGTGTCTCAGTCATGTGAATATCCTGTCTGATTTCAGCAGATCCAAACAGAGTTACCTTCATTTCTTCCTAAATAGCGATAATGTTGCCCACTACGTGCAGGGTACTCGACCGCAGTTTAGTTTTCACTGGTTGTTTCTGACCAAATATTATTAGTTAGAGGTTGATCGTAGCCCCTTCCGATAAAAGACTTGTCATTTTTACACCTGCTGTTGTTTTGTCAACGGGATTAATTCTATACGACAATGATAGCTCACACTTCTTCCCTAAAAGTCTGGCAAATGAAATGATTAATTTTCCCTTCTTTGAATAATCAATGAAAATAGGGACATGAGCTGCGAAATTACACTTTCACCTGTTTTAATATTGGAAATGCTACGATTTCTTTTCTCGTTTATACCAGATATCGTGATAGCTCCAACCAAAGGATAATTTATTAGTCTCCACATAGAGTTCTGACATAGGCATACCCGTGAGTCATTAAACAAATACTGCATTCAAATCACGAGTACATGTCAGTTTAAACGTGAAGCAATTAATAAGCAGTAATATATTGAATAAAACTAAGAAAAAAGACAGAAATGGAGGGAAAATGTCATGACGAACATTTAATGTGGGAAGTGCAGATTTTTAGTGAAAAGAAATTTCGCAGCTTTGAACGCAATTTGGTAATGCAAATATCAAACCTTGAAAAATTCCAAGACTCCAGTTAGATTTGAACATCTTGAGGGCCTCAGTTAGCAAAAATTATCTCTAACATGAAGACGTTTACAATTAAATTCTCTGCGTCAGGATGATTTCTATTTAAATCCAGAAATTTTAGGGAAATGGTTGGTTAAACTTGATAACGTGGTATCATCGTCTTTACAGTACCGTGCAGAAACTCGTGCAAGGTAGATTGGAAGTTAATTAAACTAAACGAAACAGATAGCTTCCAAATTGTGCCACGCCTTGTACGAAAAGCTTACGGTAACATCCTCACTGAATTTTTTTGAAAGGAGATAAAGACCTGAAATTTTTCCAACACGATTCAATGGCTTCAGCGATGTGGGAGAAAATGTGATGGATGCAAAATGTCGAAGAATAAAGGAAAGATAACATAACTGAACAATACAGGGAAGCTCACGTAAGGGTTAAACGGTCTACGCGTTCTGACAAGAGGTTGTAACGGTTTGGTGACAGAGGCTGAAAATGCAGCGGCATGAAATAACATATCAAGAAATAGTCTATGGTACCGGCTCATATTCGCCCATTTGTTCCCAGTGACGTTTCGGAACTTTTGCCGCGATCATGTCGAAGATTCTGAGAACGATCGGAAACTTCCGACGTGCAAAACGCGTCTTAATAGAGGGTAGGGAGCAGTAAATCGTTCTTTGGACTAGTTATTTTCACTGGGGTACCCAGGTGAAGGATTGTGCGTTGGTTCGGGAAGCTTATGAAAGCGTCCTCCAGGCATTACATGAATTTTCTGCAGTCTTCCTAAAGTCTACGCGAATATTTTGATTTAAGAAATGTGCGTACTAAACTGTTACTTTTAGGAAGACTGCAGAGTTAGTTTGGTGATTGACTAACTCTGCAGTCTTCCACCAAACACATTGACGCCAAGAGTAAAAAAGCGAGGTTATCTGCGGGATCTATTTGTAGTTCTGAATGGGGAACGCAACATAAGATATAGTCCATTTAAATAGCCGTGGAAAACATGAACGGGGGGTTTACAAAGTCTGCAATGGCTAAGTTTCATGTCTTCAATATAAACCACTGTCGGACAAAAATCTTTAGCATCCGTTAGCAAGAGGAAGACAAGAACCAAAGACCAGTGAAAGAGAGCTCAGTAGGACTCAATAGAAGGTGCAGCAGGTGTAGGGGAGGAAATGGAGTTTGAGGAGAGCACTCGGGAAAGACAAAAATAAAATAAACAGACTAGGTGTAACTGCCAACGGCGAAGTCAGGGATAATGCCGTAACATTTAAAAACGCGCCAAAGAAAACTTTATTGTTCACAGCAAACGAAGAATGTCGACAAATTATTGTAGCGGTTAAAACTGAAAAGAAGCATAAATAAAGTTACAATACAAAACGAGAGTAGAAGCAACCGGCACAAAATCTAGAGCCCAAAGCAATGGCAAAAGCACTTACATTTGTTGGGGCCCTGAATAAAGCGGGAAAAGAAATTTACAAAATGTCCTGTGGCTAGGCACATGAAGAAACAACTTAGCCTGCGCTCGATGCGCTTCAAAAAAAATGATCGCTGGCGTTGAAAACTACAATTTATATTCTGCTGCATGCGAGGTAAATATGAATAATTACAATACACTCCAACGCGGATACAAAAGGTACTAAACTATGTACTAAACTATGTTGAATTGAATTGAATAGCTGACAAAAAACAAAACAATAGAAAAAACTTATATGACCTAAGGCGTTTAAAATCCTACAATAGGTCTTAGCTGGAAAATCGAGAAAAAGACCACTATAGTGACTGGCTGCGTATGACCTGAAGACGAACTTTGCCGCAAGTATGAGTTGATGTGTTTGATGGCTGCAACTGGGAAACACTGGCGGTCCAAGTTCCAAACCGGGTTCGTTGGAAGTCTTTTATCGATTGCCTTAGTGGATAAGACGCAAGCAGCGGTTTTCGTTTCGTCTTTGTTAACAAAATGAACAATGCAACACAGATTTGTAGTTCTCTAAGTAAGCCTTGCTTACAGTACTGTAGGTTTATTTCTAGCTGATCAATTCTTTTACAGATCCCGCGTGTACCAGCGGCATTTTCGTTCACGGTCCTTTGCTACTTTCTCATATTTGTAGTATTCACAATGCCTCAGCCCAAAACCCCAAATTAGCCCTGATACCTCTAGGGCTGATTTTACCCTCCGTGGAGCTATATCGGTCACAATTGGGGCAAAACAACCCCATCAGAAACCGTAACAGCCCACAGCATGACCTTATTTGGCCCTTTGGTGTCGGCCCTGCCCCTTGTAAATAGCGGGCTAACTTGGAGGGCGAAGTTGGCACCCAAAATGGTACTGTATTATGCTCACCGAAACGGCCATTATATCTGGGGGCGGGGGAGGCTAGAAGGAGGAAGCTAAAACAGAAAATTCGAATTTACAGTGCGACCCTGGTGTATTCTTATTACAGTTGAGTCTATCTCTGGTTGGCGAACCCTCTGGAGAGTGTTCCATATGAAACTATAGTGTATTTAGGTAATTATTATTTTTTATCTAAAATGTGTTTAATTAGTATTAGCAATGCACTGCTAACTAAGTAGGGAGCGAATGAGGGAAGGAGGGATGTTTCAAACTACAAAATCTTCTCTTTGACACATTATAAGGTGTTTCCAAATTTTTGCAAAGTCGAGTTCATGTTTAATGCTAAAAAAAAACAAACATAAGGCACATGAAACATTTCTGAAAGTTTTTACATTGCTACTGGCACAATGATAGGAACTAAATTGCCATCTCAAGTAGATGAGTGCCTGGCTTAAATTCTGGTGATTTGTAAGAATGCTCAGGGAGGCTTGATGAAGTATAAAACTCTCTCATGGTCACAGCAATCTCATTTGTCTCCGACAAAGGTTCCTTTGTTCTTAAGGTAAAACTTGTAGACGACTTAAGAGTTCTGCTATTTGTAATAATTTCTTTCGCTACTACGAAATCTTGCGTCGCCTTGAGGCAAATGCTCGCAAAGTCATCCTTTGTGATGCCAGGAATTATGTTTTTATGTTGATGTGAATTCTTGGCGCTGTTTGTTTTGTCAACTGGAAGCAAAACTTGGCACCTTGTTTTCAACTCGGGGCACACTTAGAGATTTAGTGCCCGCTATGTCGGTTGATGCAGCCGTGTCCCGTTTAAGGATAGGTAAAAATTTACGTTTCAGGCCTGGTCTGAACACGCTAGTGGGCTTCAAGTTAAATGTAACCACTTTCTTAGGCTTTCGTGGGGTACCTCCGTAGTAGGTTTGGTCAACTCGTACCACAAACTTGGAATCTCGATGCTGAAACGAGACAACAATTAGCATTAAATTTGAGAGATAAACTAGTTTAGGGGTCAACGGATCCTGACTGTTTGTTTCACTCCGCGTGCGATTTGCGTTCGTCCTATTTACTTTACTTGCTTTTAATAATAATAATAATAATAATAATAATAATAATAATAATAATAACAGTTACTTGGTTTTTAATTCAATTTCGATTACTTTTATGAGATCATTTATCCAATCACAAGTTTCATAATACCATCTCCAGCTAAAATGTGCCTTTCAGTTAGTTTTCTGTTGGTATCCTCGAATATCTTCGTGTGTTGCGCGGCAATAATGACATATCTTCACTTCTCTCTCGTTACCTCATCGCATAGGGTTAAGCTATGGGAAGAGTCCGCGACTGCTGAGGCAATAGGCATACAACGAGGATATCCGATGAGCTTGTCAACCTCCACCAAGGGAGATGGGTGGGTCGCGGATTACCGTTGAAGTGAACACTTTCTCGGAGGAGCAACTGAACTTATAATCGGGAGTTATCGGGGAGCGCAAAGCATCACCAACACTGCAAGCATGCGCACTCTTGGAAGGTTGCGTAGACGTTACTCAAATTTCTGCTAAGAGCTAATTAATTATGCAGTGAGAATAGTTACCCGTTCACTGATGAACCCGCTTCTTATTTTCTTACCTTGTACATTGTAATGTCATCTCCAAATTCGGTGCTTTCAGAAGCGAACAGCCTTGTAACGTTAAAATTTGCAATCAATCCCATGCTAACAAGTTTTTTCAGTGTCTCAGTTAATTTGTACATCAGTTTGCCTTCACAAACCCTTATTCGTCCTTTCCATTTTTGTTGGTAAACAAAATCCCAAAAGTTTTCCGGGTTCAGATTCGTAATAGGCACTCGACCATCTACGTGGGTAGGGCTTTCCAAAAATACCTCAGAACAAGGTATTTCATAAACAAACTCGCTTTCTTCCTCTAACATGTTGAACATTTTTCTTTTACGAGCAATCAATATTTCAGCCTCGATCTTAATTTTGCGCTCCGTTCGTCTTGCCAGGTATCTTTTCCACATCGTCCGCCCTTTATCTATTTCTTCCGGGGATGGGGGACCCATTGGTCTTAAAACGCCTTTCTTCCTCCCCATCAGAGTCCTGTCGTTGTAAAAATCATAACTTCTTGTAAAGCAACTGCTACATATGCAGCCGTTTCCTGTAGCAGGCATCATCTTGTTGATCAATTGTCGGTTCTCTCGCAAGTGTCACAGTCAACTCCTACGCGTGTAACTTGTGTAACTTTCACGTCACAAGCAACTTCCATTCTGGCGCGCGCGCGTGACCTATAAATAGTACACAGATCTCAATATGTGTTCTGAAATGTAAACATGGTAAAGAAGTTCTTTGTACGAGAAGTACGAGACTAAAGAAACACGCGCTCTGATTGGACAGAAGCTCTAAAGAGCAGAAAACATTTTCTGTGTTTCTGTAGGATTATGAAAACACAAGTACGATTTAAAAGTATCATTAACTGTTGTGAGAACAAAAAATACCTCTACGAGCGTTTCTGTTGACCTTGTTTGTTTGTTTGTTTCTGTAAAGATTTAAAAACCCAGGGAAAATTTGTCGTGTTTTGGTTAAGTTTTATTTAAGGCATTAAAAGCGGTAAAATGGTAAGGGCAGAAAAGATAACTCAGTTTGTACAGGGTATCCCTGAACCTACGAATCAAAAGTTTTGATTTGCACTAGAATAAAGTTTAATTGAACTTTAAGACGCCCTTACTTTTACAATAACGTTTTTGGTATCTTTTCCCTACAGCACAATCTTTTTAAGTCAATACTCGAATAACACCCAAACTGTACGCTTATAGATTTAACAGTAATCCTTCAACCCACTAGTTTTGTGTTAAACGGAAAACTCCTCTGCAACAAAAATGGAAAATTACATTGATGGCAACCCCTTGGGCAATATGTTTGCCTTTGATCCCGATTACGGTTTATACCAGTCAATTTCCTGATCATAATCAGTAAATGAGAAGGAGGCACAACAAATTGCTTGAGAATAAACAAAGAAAATCCCCTCGGGATATGAAACACTGTCGGCGATTTACTCAAAAATAAATTGGTGCATGACGGTGTCGAATTGCATGAAACATAAACCTAGCTTTATAATAGTTGTCGAGAATTAACATAAGGAACGTTAACACCAAGGGAATCAAACGAGAAAATTTAAACAAACAAATAGAAAGCCTTTTCCTTTCCTCTTTTTGTAATGTCCATTAGATGGACATTTCTTTTTTAAAATACGGTTTGATCGTTGGTATTTCTAAGGTGAATCTTTAAGGCCGAAAGAAGATTTTATGTTTTGGTTATGAACGGTTTTCGCATTTAAACCCGAATATGCCTAAGACGTCCATAGCCTTCTAAAGAGTTATTTTTATATTGCAATATGATACGATTTGTTATGTTCCCTTGCTCAATTTACAGTTTTACGCGACGGTGAAAGATGGCATTTACCTCGCTTAATGAACAATACATCATGGCTTCCTGACATAAATATATTTCTACAAAAAAAAATCAGTCTTAAATCTCTAGGCCCTTTATTAGATTTCACAAAGCATATTATATGAAATGAAATTCCACTCCACAATTTGGTGCCCAAATTAAAATTTTTGACTGAATTAAGATTCATCTTCAACAACCGAGATTGAGTTGAAGAGACCACATTTTCAGTGACATTTAGCTCAGGGGGGATTTGAATGACTAGGCTTTATTCTGTTTGTCTTCAATCAGATTTGACACGTTCTACTTAATTAAATTGAAAGGATCCTGTAGCTATCATTAGTAAACAGTAAATTTTCAATATAAAAGTCGCCGCCAAGAATTAGAAAAGCCATTACATTCCGCAGGGGTGTTTTAAAAAGTCGTTATAAAAAACGTTATTTAAAAATCGTTATTCAACTTCTAGTCACGGACAACTACAGTTTCACGGAAGACACCTGAGAAACACCGTATTTTATTTATTGTAAGTACCTCTTGTTTCTTTCTTGTATACCCTTGGGCAGGAAAATTTTCTTATTTTTAAGGCACGCCAATATTATTTTTTCATTAAATGGCCGTGTGCTGGGTTTTTAATACACATGCAGAAGGTTTTAATTGCGTCCAGTGCCTTAGTTATTCATTTTGGACAAGGACATGGCTCAAATCCCTCCAAAGTTTAACGTTAATTATATCCTTCTTGATTGGAGCCCACACGTTCAAAAGTTTTAAAATATAACGAGAATATAAGAGAGTGTATTTGTTATACCCCATTGTCTCCGTAAGCGAAATATTTTAGCCCACTTGCAAAATAATCAAGTACGTTTGGTATTTCCAAATTATTTTTCATGAAAGTCGGAAATAAGATTTATATCTTGTACAAATAATTCATCCTTTGAAAATTTTTATGTCAATAATAAACTATACGTGTCCAGAAGCCGTGGTTTTATATGTTCATTTGCACTTCCTTAATTTTTTTTCCTATTCAAATTTTAGGAGAGAAATTTCCAACAATATGTCATTCTGTCATAGAGTAATAATTAGTTTGGAGATTATGAAAGTTTATTGCAAATTGATGTCTGTTTTCCATTAAAAAATAAGTCATTTACAGTTAGTTTTAATTGTTATGAAAATGACTTGCATTTACAATGTAATCTGTAGATCTCCTGCGTGTAGAGACAACAAATTTCAGCAGCAATTTTGCATCAACACAATTAATATTCACTCCTGTTGTCATCTTTTTTGTTGGACCAACCACAAGCCAGAATCGCCGTCAACAAAGCTCTGCCTCCTAAAATATATCAACCGAAATGATAGACGACTCGGAGTACATTCAGCTGGAGGGAATCAGTGATAGCAGCGAAATGTCGATGCGTTTGAGTTTGCTGAGTGGACGGAATTCTCGGCGAGTTTCTGATAATTCTTTGGTAGAGAATTCTCTTCGAAAGAGTATTGATGAAACTGTGGAGAGAAATCCTTGCAAGCGGATCGGACTTCATCAGGTAGGACTTAAACACGGTCATTACTAAGGTACATCTATTTCTGCTAAATAGTAGCGAGGTTTGATTTTTAGACTTGTATGTCACAAAACGTTCTAAAAGCTAATGTACGCTTTTATCTGTGCATTACCTTTAAGTTACAGTACGCCCTAGCCACGACACAGAGAGATATACATAAGTAATAATAATAATAATTTGCCGGTTTGAATCATCTTAAAAGCTCATGCTTGATTGTTCATGGTCTGTCACAGTTACCTCGAGTTACTTATTCACGTTTATTCTTAATGCTATCCAGATACTCTATTGCAATTTGTGAGGCCGAGAAAATGCCGCAGTTTAGAAAACACATAAACGGTTTCAATCTTCGAGTGAAAATGAGGTCCGATGAGTCATGGATTCCCGTGGAACATTTATTGAAGCATGCATAATACACTTAAGAGATAACAAAACACACTAACCACTGAAGTTATTAATACCAAAATAAATTTCTTTAGGTCATGACAGGGTCTTAATTTTCTCAGTCAACTGCGGTTGAGATTTAAATATGTGATCAACCGCTAACTTGTTCACCAAAACCATTTTAGGCAAACGACGACTTTTGCCTTAGAAATGCCTTTGTGACATAAAAACGCAATATTAAAAAGGTGATCTTTCAAGTGAAATAAAGATTATTTACTCACGCAAGTGCTTTTTCTCAATCCATTTATGTTTTCTGTTTATTTAAAATTTTGTAGGAGAACTTTTCTAATAATTTCATTCAGAAATTCGTCTTGATGTCATACTTCAAAAAAACGCTAGGTGTATTGCTAAAAAATGGAATCCACTTGAAATTTTAAGTCTTTTTCACATTAACTTAGTAACCGTAACATTTTTATGTCTGATGAACTACAATCTTTCTCTGCCGGTTTAGACTAAAAAAATACGTTGGATTTATAATTTCCTTGGATAATTGGACGTAACTTTGATGAAGAACACTAGTCAGTTTCAAAATGAAATCCGACCTTGGATATTCATAACTTGGTAAAAGTAATCCCTCTTCTTAAAGGGACAAATATATCGTATTGAGAACGAAATGAGGCCAGCTAAGATTATCGGAAAGACAACATAAGTTTGGAAATTCACGGGTTAAGATTCCATTTGCTGAACTTTTCTACCGTTTGAATTTTCAGCTAAAGAATCAGAACAGAAGAAACTTAAAACTAATTGGGACGCAAGAAACGTCCCTGTAGGTATTTTGCCTTTTTTTTTCTTCAGTGTCTCTGGCATTTGCTTTTCAGATGGTAATCGCAGTACTTCGCCATTGACCGAGTTACTGATCACATGAAGTCTGAAAAAAATTTTTGGAAAAGTAAAAAATCATTTCAGTTTTAGCTTGGTCAATGAAAAATCTGTTTCCAAGGAAAAATTGCTTCAGTGAAGAAATAATTTCAACTTAAAGCTCCTTATTAAAAACATCTCTCTTTGGAACCGAATCGAAATATTCACATAGAAGCTAAAATTTGCATGTCAAGCTATAACATTGGGGTATTTTCTCTTGGCGCCTGGTTTCAATGTGAATTTTGTTGTAGTGAGCCTATGCAAATGAAACATTATTATCCTTGCTTATCCGTGCTGTTTTTCATGCTGCTCTACAGGAAATAATTTAATCACTGGAGTAAGTTCTTTCTTTTTTTGCGTAAGCTTTGACATCATGTTTATTTTACCATTTGTTTTGTTTTTTTTTTTTTTTTGAAAAAATATTGGAGAATGACAAAATATATGCTATGATAAAGCATTTTTAACGGAACCTGATAACGTAATGCCGCGATTATAAAGGTATCACGAAACTGAAATTCGTTCTTACTTAAAGATTGTACGCCTTTTTTTTCCAAACCCAAAAGTTCAATTTCTTAACCTTTTAAAACTGAAAAACTGTTTACATATAGTTTTAATTAATAATTTGTGTTTCATTAATCTACGAAATCGCTAATATATGCTTTGACTTTTTCATAACATAATTGTTTTTCTTTAGGTTTAGGTTTCATGAAGGCTTGATTTGTGTTCATTTTTTCATTTATATTAAGCTAAAAGGAAAGCGGGCAGCAGAAAAAAAAATTAGATGACAATTCTCAAATCAAAATTCAATTCACAGAATGGAGTTAAAATGACAAAATAACAATTTTATAAAGTCATTTCTGAAAATGTCATCTTAAAACAAATAACACATTTCAAAATTTCATTGCTGTCAATCGCATTTAAAAAAACACTGACGTCATGTAAAAAGTCTTGAAAGCTATTGCTTACAAAATACAATTTGTCAACCATTTGCGAGGTATAATTGCTAAAACCTGTGACCGTTAACGTTTATGACAATTAATCTGCCGGGTATGAATTCCTTTTTGCAAGGTTTGGCTCGATAAAAGACCGCCATAATAACGGTTGCAGTCCCAGCTGAACAAACCGTCGCAAACGTTTCAGTACGTTTTTACAATTTTCCTTCGTCCTCCTGCTTAAATATTATCCATGAATTATACAAAAAGATTAGTGTCGCTATTAAGGCCACATCCTTAAACCTAACAAGGGACCTAGTTGATCGTTTCAGTTGAACTATCTGTTCTGTCTGTTCGGAATGCCGATCCATAAAAAAACTGACACTTCTTTACTGCAATATTAAACCTCTTTCGTAATATGTTCCACTGTCCCTGCGGAAAAAGCACCTGCAACATCAGCCTGGAGATTTATAATAATAATAATAATAATAATAATAATAATAATAATAAAGCTTTGGATCTTTAGGGAGTGGCATTAACCTCGTCAATACCTATTTTCTCTTCCAGGCGTGCCGTGATGGACTAACTTGTGTTGCAGAAAGGTTGATTAAAACAAACCCAGCAGATTGCCATGAACAGGACAAAGATGGGCTAACACCTCTTCATCATGCAGCGAGAGGAAACTTTCTAAAAATCATTCAAGCGCTGCTTGAGGCTGGAGCAGGTGAAGACGCTATGTCTTTCTGTATTTATAACACAGTTCTCTGTATAGTACCGTTACCAACTCCGCAATGGTTTTGAGTAATTTTTGACATCATCGCCGTTTTGTGTCAACTAACCAATCAAAACGAGTGTACTGTGAGAGACAAGATTGCAAAGTTTCCCGATCACCGTCGCGACACTTCTTTTCTTAATAAGTTTGATTTGATTGGACAACTAGCCTACGAGCGGGCTCTCTTAATATTTGAAATATTAGCGCGAGTAACTTGATTGAGCTTGAGCAAGGGTGGATTTCTACTGTTGCGTAAAATTTTCGTACGCACGGACGTGAATGAACTGGCTTCACGTGGGTAAATATAATTAGAGGCGATGTATGAATGGCTTACGTAAACGTGAAAAGGTGAGCGTCATCCAACTTTTCACGTTTACGTAAGCCGTTCATACATCGCCTCTAATTATATTTACGCAGCGTAAAGCCAGTTAAATTCAGATCTGGACGTACGTAAATTTTACGCAACAGTGAAGCCATCAAACAGTTGCAAAAATTAACCAAAACCTTGGTACAAGTTGCAACAACACAGTGCGCAGCCCCGTAAAAGCGTTTGTTCCCGTAAGAAACTTACATGACATGTTGAGACAGAAAAGTGCAAAGCCATCTGAGGTAACTAAAACATGATAATTCACATCGGTCTTTTCAACGCTTAAAGCAATAAAAACGACCGATCAACAACGGATAAGTCAGATTTAAAGTTTGGTGAGAATTTTAGTCCATTAAACGTTTTCAAATTTCATGAAGGGATATGTTTATTCGGCGTGATCACCAGACCTGGTTGCATTTTTCAGTGTAACTAAAGTAGAGATTTCCTGCATTCACGCCCCCCGGGCACCACCGTAGTGTCTTAAGCAAAGGGACTAAGGGTAGTATAATTCGATTGATAAATGTGAATTACAAAGAATAAGGAAGAACAAAGCAAATGAAGTATTACATTTGACAACAAACAAATTATAATTGAACTAATTCAGTTATTTGACTGTCTATTGTAAATTAGTTGTTCTCTTCGACTAGTGAGAAGCCATCCTCAAGTGGGCACCGTATAAAGCCCGAGCCTGTTTGTTCAAAGGAGCTACCCGTAGTTCAGGGATGTCAATTGCTATAAATCCTTGTTGTCCTAAATTTTGACTTTGGCTGTTTTAAAACTTTAACTTAAAATCGGCAGGGGAAACATGTTTCACTGAGAGAAGCAGTGAACTGTAAAACGGTCGCTCTGTGATCTTAATATTGCTCTTTAAAATGGTAATTTTCTCGAGGAGATATTCTGGAGGGGCGAAGCGCAGAAAGCGAGCCTAGCCTCGTGTGAGCCTCATACACCCACTTAGCGGACCAAGTCACGCAAACATTCGGCCTGTGTTGCGTCTTAGAGAAGCAGAAACCTTGGTTAACTATAACTAGCTTTCAATGTGTATTTCCTTTGCACAGATATCAATGCCCAGGCCTCTAAGATGAGTAGTTTCGCGACGCCGCTGATATGCGCCAGCATGTTTGATGCTCACGAAGCATGCCGTCTTCTCATTAAAAATGGCGCTCAAGTCGTGAGGAAAACATGCAATGGTCAGTCACCGCTGCACTATGCAGCGCGCAAAGGACATATTAGAGTGATGGAGGTAAGCCATTAGAGCGGTTATATTTCGTTTTAAGAACATTTTGCTAATTTGCCCACGTAACGCGTGCAATGGTTGGTGGCGTAGCCGTTTGAGAGGAGGCTGTGTAACACTACCATGACGTCATGTAACATTTGTTTAGCTATTTTTATAAAAGAAATAGAAAATAGTTGCTTTGTGCGTACACAACCTGAAGCAAACTTATGTAAACCAGAGCCCATTAAATTTTCGAATTCTTTCAAACACTTTCTTGTGCTTGCATCAGGTTGTGCAAGCAGGTCCGCCATTATTCGTTTCTTTATTGGTTTACTTACGATCAGTTCTGTGGAAACAAAAGAATCGAACCCTTGTCTTTACCAATTAAAGGCCAAACCAGCCGCGACTCATTTGCAGGCGTCTACCCTCAATTGGCCCATTCAGTTGGCGCTAGATACATGAATTTTTTTTAGTTCTAATTGGTTCACTTGCTTTCGTCTGATTTGATTGGTCAGTGTGTATTTTGGTTTTGGCTGGTTGAACCACTTTCAGTTGCAAACCGTTCTACCACTGCATCCAGTGCTAGCCACACAAAAACCTACTGACATTTACACCGCCTGTCTGTCAATCACACTAGAACCTAACGAGAGGAGCTTACAATACTTTTCGCTGTCTACCAATCTGATGAGTCTTCCAAAACCTCAACTACCCAAATGCCTTTCATTTTTCACAACGTTAAGAATCCTATACTGCCTGACAAACGCCAAATGCGAAGGTGGGATAAGTACCCATTGCGTGCCTACTTTTATCAAACATTAAAAGAAATTATTTAAATCCGAGGTGAAATAAAGGTGGTGTTATGTTATGTTATCTAAAACCAGCCTTCTTCTTCGGTTGTTCAGGTTCTTTTGAATGAAGGAGGGGCTTCCGTTAACTTGGAGGATAACGACAGAGCCACTCCACTACACGCTGCAGCGCAGGCAGGACAGTCCCAAGTCATTCAAAAGTTGGTTAGTAAATGATTATTATTTATTTATTTATTTATTTATTTAGAGTGTGTCAGGAGTATATCCTGTGGGAAGAGCTTCCCTTCTTGAGGAACGCGAAATTCTCACCTCTGAGACTCATCTAGCCCCACATTTTTGTCAGAGTTGTTGTTACAAATTTTGCGAGGTTTCTTCATGTGGGAAGTGACGAAGACAAGTAATTTCTTGCTGACCAATGACTTCTGAAGTACTATTTTTCTCAATTTTGCCCTAATGATCTAGAAGTAATCAGGCACCGTTAGCCAAAATGGTATATCTCGTCAAGGGGGGCAGCCCGACGAGAAAAAGCAACGGGTATCGTAGTTAACTGAAGAAAAAATTGTTTATCGCCTCAAATGTAATTCGCAACGTTTGTTGCAACCCAGGGTAAACGTTGTCATCGAGATGGAAGTTTTCTAATGAAAGCCCCTTTAATGTGTTTGCCATTTTAGGTGTTATATGGTGCAGACATGTCTCTTCGAGATAACGACGGTTACAGTCCATTTCACCTGGCTGCAAGAGAGGGTCATGTTCAAGCCTTCAAAGATATGCTACGAAAAGGTACCGAAAGTTACATTTTACTAAACAAGAAGAATTCAGTGGTAAATTAAAAAGATTTCCGACCACCTACAAAGATTTTCGTAAGATTGTTTTAAGATCATAGGAACGTTTCAGTTCATTTTTCAGAAGATAACCACGATCAAGCCTTGAAATATATGCTAAAAAGGGTTACTCTCGTAACATTTGTTTCCCGGAAGGGTTTGAGAATTCCCTAAGCTTTCCGTCCACTTCCCGAAGATTTTGCAAAGATCATACAAAGGTCATCCAAACTCTTCTATTCGATTTTCCGAAGATAGGGCCTTCAAAGATTTGCAAAGCAAAGGTATAATACCTTAGTACAAGAATTCCAAAATTTATACCATATTTACACCCCATATAAATTGAGCTCGAAGTCTGTTGACAAGGAAAGAGAAGATGTGGTTATTTTTTTTCTTCACAGCCAAAAATGGTGGACTGTCAACGCGCACATTGTTAAACAGCCCAGATAATTATGGGAATGTGTGTTTGCATTTGGCCATTAAACACGGACACAAAGAGGTGAGTATACTGATTCTAAACTAAATACTATGAAACAGAGCTCACTGGTGGTTCCATTCCTGGTCTTCTACGTCGTTGTTGTTACCCCAAATCGACCAAAAGAAAAACGTTACTCCACAACATTCAGGTGCACCTGTGAGTACCCGCATAGCATTAGGAAAACCTAAACGATTTTACCATTTAACCTAGTTTACAAGATTTTTCTAACTAAGATGTACTAAGCCAAATGCAAATCGTAGAATGACTAAAAAAGCGTTCATTCAAATAATTACTCTGGAGAGACTGCACATAGTACACGGTATAAATTGCTAAGTTCGGATTGTTAAAATGTTGATTGAAGTTTTAGTTCACTAATTAACTTCTCATTTGTTTTTTAGATCGTGGAACTGTGCTTGGAATCTGGAGCTGAGATAAGCACGACGAAGGTGGAATAGAACATAACGTGATTTTTTTTTCAATAACTACTAGTGTGCAAGGTTTATTTTGGTGAAAATGAAGAGTGTAAACAAACAAGTGAGCGAGCGTATATATATTAACGGTCGATAGAGAGATCGAACGAACAAACTAACTTCGACGAACAAACAAACGACGAGAAGTGAACTCAGTGAACTAGCCAACGAACAAGCCAACGAACGAACGAAAGAACTGTGGGGAACAAACTAACGAAAAGTGAACGAGCCAACGAACAAGACGAAGCCAACAAATAAACGAACTAACGAAGCAACGAACTGACAAACGACAGGGGCACCCGACGAGAAAATTTTAATAAAATACTTTAAATGTCATTTTCTGCTTTCTTGAATTGTTTCAGAGCTTTTTAAAGGCATATTTATGTAAGCTAATACGGATAGATCTGTACGGATTTTTTAGCTGAACATTTAGGCTGCAGAAAATTCTAGGAAACAGAATCCTATCCGCCAAATTTCCGAGCTGTTGATGGCTCTTCGAAAATGTTAGCTGACCTTACTTTGCACTCTGAACGACATATTTGTCCCTCCAAAAACAATAGGAAGTAATAAGTCCTCTTGTTCCGACAGTCCGACGTGATGTTTCACCGAAGAGATCTCTAGCTTTCACTGCAATCAAATCCGAATATCTCAGGCGATTTGAGGCCTTCCGAACAGATATTCTCCGAAACCAAGCGTTGGGTGCTCCTGAAACGCACAAACGAGAAACGAACGAGCGAATGAAGGAATGAATTATCTTCGGCGAAACAAACGAACGAAAAGCGAAAGACCCAACGAAAAAGCGAACAAACAAACGAAATAAGATAGGAACGAAGGAACTGGACTGACGTGTGGACGGACCAGGATGAATGTGCGAGTGAAACATGCAGGCAATTTTAAAGCCCAAAAATGGAATTAATATTTATTAATAATTTCTCTTAACTTGTCAGGAGGATTTTTCCGCCCCAATTCACCTAGCTTGTAGTCAAGGTAACCTGGAGATTACCAAGCTGTTAGTGAAACATGGAGCGAAGATAGAAAGCGAAGACGGCAATGGATTGACTCCGTTACTAAGGTAACTGTCACATCATTCAGCAGGAAAGAAACCGGTGAAATGTTGAAGATGTTAAAATGTATATACATGTATGAAGTGGATCATACACGTGAAATGCAGGTGTAATAATAAAAGAAAGAAAATTAACTGAATAAATTGGTGCATGGTTACTAAGTAAATAGATAAATAAATTAATTAATTAAAAACATTTAACCCTCTCTCGTTAGAGCTTCGCTTGGAGGACACGTACCAATCATTGAATACCTTCTTGATCAGGTAATGCCCGAAATTTCTTTAACCAATTAATATTCTGATTTGTCTAGAATTGCCAGTTGCAAACTTTACTATATTTCGCCGTTAAAGGAAACCAAAAACAAATATATTCCTACGTCTTGGAGAGACAGGTTTAGTAAAGAAATTAAAAAGTAATGAATGTAACGAATGTAATTTTCCTTTGGGTAGATTTTCACTACCGCGTAATTTTTACCAACGTAACAAGTGAAGCGTGACGTAAATTTCCATGTTTACGCGATCTCCCATCTTATTTACGCACACAACGATTACGTAAAAAAGGAAATCCACCTTTAGTTGAAAGTTTTAAGGCTGATTACAAAATGATAGTAAATTTTGTTACTTTACTTTTTTTGAACTTTCGTGATCGCCTAAAATCTTAAAACACTGAAGTGTTTTCAGTTTCCCTTCATACTCGAATCTCTACCAATCCTTCGACCAGGGAGCACAACCGTATCCTACGACAGAGACGTGCACCCCCTCCCCCCTGATGTGCGCAGTCAAGCGGAACCAGCACGCCGCTGTGAAGTTTTTCCTGGCCCGTGGTTTCCCAATGAAGTTTAAAGATATGAACTGGCGAACAGTACTTCATGTAGCCGTGGCGTGTGCAGATATTGAAATAGTGGACTTGATCCTAGAGGTACATAAGCATAAATTTGAATTTGTTTGAGATATTAAGCTACTAATGCAAATAATGGTGTGTTAACAATCGAACCTGCATGCCATTTCAAGCCCACGACTCGCACCATTTAAAAACAAACCACAGAATCGACTGGGACCCTGCTGAATGCGTTACCTACAGTCCGGACTACTGTCAACGAATCACTCTGAAAAGCTGGTTTACTAACTTAGAACAAACACCACTGAACCGTTGCCAACAACTACCTGCAACTTACAAACGACTGATTGCCGACCGACAAGACAAACAAACAATAGACAAACCGACCTATTTGACTAACAATAGACCAACGGACGTTTGACTAACAAAAGACGGATGGAAACGCACCAATCACGTTTAACAGTCTTCACAGCCAATAACATCACGGCTTAACTGACAGACGACCAATTACATCACGAGATCGCCGACCAATAAGGACAACGACCAGGGACTTATAACATCTATTGACGATTCACAGTTAACTTGACTCTGATGATGACTTCCGTTCAGGTTGTCGAAACGTCAGTCAATGTCACCACAAACAGTCCTTCTCAGGACTACACTCACCCGGACGATCATAATTTACCGACTTATGAAAGGATCTTGCTAATAGCTATTGAACATTTTTTCAGTAGATTTAATGAAAATGGTCCGGTCACTTTAATTTTTGTGTTTTTTATAACAAACCTCAGAGCGGAGAACAGTCGGAGGAACAAGTACCAAGAGTTAAACTTGTTGTTTCCTCAGTGGTCCGCATGTTGTATTGATTCAGTTCTCGCCAAAAATTCTCAACTTTTTGTTAGTATTACTGACTTCGTTTATGACCCATAGAGAAACGCCTTCCAAGACAAAGACATATGAAAAACCACAAGATACCCACAAATTCCGACCTGAAACTGAAGTATTACTATACGCTTCTAGCGCTCATAATTCTTGGTTTCAAAGCAAACTATTGCTCATTTACTCAAGCATTTTGCCATAAACACAAAACTTAAAGCAAGATCAGACAACGTTTTGATATCGCTGACATCATTATCAAGACTGAAATGGTGATAAAATGGAACATTGAATAGAATAAGAATACGAATCTGAATCCATAACCATATCCATCAGTCGGGCCCAAACAACGGATAACGCACGGATTTAGTAATAGCGCGACGGCGAAATCGTTGTCGTTGGTAACAATCAGTGTTTGTTGAGAGGTAGTTTTGTTTCCCCATCCATTCCATGCTCAAGACATTTAAGAGACCACTCGTCCAGCTGACTTATTGACTTCATTACTGGCCCTTACCTGTGCTATGCGACCCGTCACGAACAATTCTTAAACTAGACGTCACCCAAATTTAAAAGCGAGTACGTAGTTTGTCCTGAAAAACATTTTCAAACGGTCTGCTTTTCTTAATAATAATAATAATAATAATAATAATAATAATAATAATAATAATAATAATCATAATCATAATCATAATAATCATAATAATAATGATATTTATATAGCGCCATTATCACTACTTGCTCATGGCGCTTCACAATAAAAAGTTAATTATATTATATATAAAATAAAAAGATTAGAAACGGAAACTATCTATAAAAGCTAAACATTAAAAATGTATTTACAAGTTAAACGCCAAGTTGAGAGTTAGCCGCTTTTCGAAGCAACACAATAAACTGGTTCTCATGTTAGATAGTTTTAAAAATGGAGCCTTTTTTAGTATTTCACTCGAGGTGATCGAGGCCTCGAGGATTCATATCTAAATAGCCCACTGGCCAAATGCCGAAAATCGTGGGCTCAGTCTTTTCTCGGAGAAAAGATTTCGCCATCAAATGGCACTTGTTCCCTCGACTGTGGAGTAAGCCCCTGGGGGGTACTCAAGTATAATTTGGGTGGGTATGTGCCGCCCGGGTCTCCAAAGTGGGACCCCGTTTTAGAAGGATTTTGCATTCAAATGATACCCCGTTCTAGAAATAGGTCAATTTTTAATACCCCGCTATAAAAATGGAGATAACTGCAATAGTCGACTTATACATCCAAATACAACAATTCTTCTTCTACACAAATCAGCTACATTATTGCTTCGTTTTGAAACTTGAAGATAAAGCCATGATGTCTTTATTTACCATTTTATTAAAAACTAACTGAGAAACTTTTACTAAAACGTTTGTCCCTTATGAGAAGTTCTATTGGTAAAATTAATCTAGCGAATTAATTAAAGATAACTTGAATAAAAAGTCAACCAAGTTCGGTTCTCAAAATACAATAGTGAAAAAGTAGATTAAAACAAATTTATATGTATTGTTATACTTGGTTTATCACTTTCTGCTTCACTCTCTTGCTTGCATTGCGTCGGTTTCAATATCAGGCCAAACAAAGTGCCGTCGACAGTTTCTTGTTTTGCCGTCATAAACAACCAATTTAATGCAAACAAAAGATGAAGCCATGATTGGCAATTTCTTTATTTACAATCTTATTAAAAATTGTCTGGGAAACTTTTAATAACGTTTGTCCCTGATGAGAAGTTAAGAATTAATAATTTCAAATGGCTGCTGACAATTTTAAACTTTCGTGCGTTCGAATATTATTCCCCGTTCTAGGAAACATCTCTAAAATGGATACCCCGTTCGAGATCAGGCGTCCCAAAATCACGACCCCCTTGGGCGGCACATACCCGTATAGGTATTGTGGGGGAGTGCCTACCCCCCCCCCCCCGGGAGTAAACCAAAACCCAAGCAAAGGCAAATTACTTTCGACACTCGATTGAAAACCACTTTAATGAACGAATCAGTAAGGTGATTTAGAATACTGTAAGCTAATTACAAAAAGGAACTTTTCCTTTTAGAAAGGAGGTGACGACCTTTTGGAGAGCAAAGACCAGTATGGAAAAACAGCAGTACACTATGCTGCCGCGACTTGTAACGTTGATGTGAGTTATTCCAACTCTTCTTCGCCCAAATTTAAATTTAAAATTGTTTAAAACGAGTTTAAAACGTAACGGGACTGTACGTCACTTGTGTCGGACGCTTGTATTCGTGATTAAGAAACTGTTTTTCTTTTATTTCAATATTAGTTTTTTATCTTAAAATAAAAACAGTCGGTTGCGATAAAAATACAGAGCGTTGTTTTAATAAAAGGTTGTCGCATTTATCTCACAGATTATAAACCGACTCATACTAGTTGGAGCAGATGTCAGAGCTAAGGACAATGAAGAAAGGATACCGCTTCATTTGGCTGCAGAGTTTGTATAAAATTGTACCTTTTTTGCAAATGTTGAGCGTTGTTATGATTATAAAAACCCAAAAAAAACCACTCTGAGCCAACACATCATGTGTCTTTTTAGGAACGGCGTCACCTGTGCTGTCAGAGAGCTTCTCCAAGCATGTCCAGAATCTGTTAATGACATTGATTATGGATCTCGCACGCCTCTGCATTATGCAGCAAGAAAAGGGCGAGTGGAGGTAGCGACGCTCTTGTTAGAAAATGGTGCTGCGGTCGATTACAGGTAACATGTCCAACAACTCAGAAGACCATATATTAAACCCTGAGCTTCCCTCCATCTCACTAAAGGGGTAGCTGAGACGCGCGTTTAGTCCTGGGAACTCCGGTTGCATTTTCCCTACGAGAGGTGTACGTTTTTGACCGATCAGAGTTCGCGCCAAACATCGAAGAAATTCCAACGCCCCACTAACCAGGAGGCGTTTACCATATGAAATGGTTTTTAATTAGGTTTTTTTTTGCTTTTTATCTTTTGTAGAGATGACGAACGCCATACACCATTATTTCATGCCGCTATTGTTGGGTGTTATGTGACAGTTGACACTTTGCTCAATCACGGAGCCGATATAAACGCTCTTGATAAAAACAGAGTAAGTGCAGTCCTGTGGAACACGTTTTAGCTAAAATACAAGTAAAACTGTCAGACACCACGCAGCTCTTTACAACCTCTAATTTCATTGGACCTTGGTATCACGCAGCTCTAATGTTTTCAGGGTTAGGGTCCATTGTTTTGTTGTTTGTTCTATTGTTTTCTCAGCAAATCAGAGAAGACCTTGTAAGAGCTGCGTACCTGTAGTAAGGAGACACCAAACAAAAATGTATAGTGCCCGCTTTTGACTACACGGTATCCAATAAACACAGGCGCCAGATAATTCATATTTGGCATCAATGTCATTTTGGTGAAACTCGATTCAACGATGTGTCTCCTTTCATTCGTTTCATGGTCTTCAAGCGGACTCAATTGCTCATACTGGCGTTCACACATGACTTGGCGGTGTAGCTGCCATTTACGAGTGTTGTTTATGTTATTGAATCTGACAAAACACATCTGAAAACAGCTCTAGACAAAGAGGACAAATTACAAAAATTAAATTTAAAATTCAAATTAAAAACAAGACAAGCCAGTGCCCTGTGTTATCCGCCCATCCCTCAGTGCAGTGTTTTAGGTAAGAAGGGGGTCTTACGGTCCATGGTTATGTGAATATAGCTGATTCAATTATATTGTTTCTCGGACGTATTCTTTGTCCAGTCCGTCGATAATTCTGAATTGCTGTAGTCTTGGATAGACAGCTCTTCATCGCTTTTTCTATCCATTTAAGTCCAAAGGTGTCAATTTTGCAGTCATCTTTAGTGATTCTTGTGGACTCAAAATACAAGTGACTTACCGGTGGGGGTTGGGTACCTTACGAAAGGTCAAATCAGGGACTCATACATTGGGTCATGTAAACCTAAAGTTGGTTCAGAAGCCTGAAAGTTCAGACCCACGATGTAGAGAGAAATGCTCATGATCAAATCTGTTCAACAAAGTGTAATGCTTACTGACCCGCTTTGCTTTGTTGTGATATGAGTAGGTAGCCCGTGGTAGGTATCCTATGCACACCGGCATAAAAAATCGGCTAAATTGTAGCATACCTCGCAACTCATTTAAATGATAGCTATTGTTTTTCACCTCGTTTTACAAAGAGTCCTGACAGATCGCATGGAGGTTGGGGGTATTTTGCAACAGCTCCAAAATATGACTTCATTTTATGTCAATTTTTTTTGGTTCACTTGATTTCAGAAAACTCCCTTAATATTGGCATCCTATTTTGGAAATATGGGCGTTTTGAAAAAGCTGATACAGTGTGGAGCGGATGTGACCATTGTATCTACAACTGGATACAACTGCTTGGATGCCGCAATCAAGTCAGGAAGGATCGACATCTGCATGGAGATAATTAAACACGACAGGTATGAATAGAATGAAAACATAGGCAACTATCACGTTCTACTGCAAACTGTCGCCGTTTTGCCGTTTTCTGTCAGACGTACTGACTGACCCACTTGCTGACTGGCAGACCAACTAATGGACAGAGGGACACACGAAGGGAGAGTCTTGCAAACTGACTAACTGTCTGACTGTATGTCTGCCAGACAAAATTCCAGACTGGCTAACTGACTGACTGACTGACTGACTGACTGTTTGTGTGACTGACTGACTGACTGACTGTTTGTGTGACTGACTGACTGACTGACTGACTGACTGACTGATCGAGTGTCTGTGACTGATAAGTCTCTAACAAAGATGGAATTATTAGCCTCACACTAATGCTTAAACCAGGTTAAGACCTCTCCCTGACTGACTGGCTGACTGACTGTTTGTGTGACTGACTGACTGACTGACTGACTGACTGTTTGTGTGACTGACTGACTGACTGACTGACTGACTGATCGAGTGTCTGTGACTGATTAGTCTCTAACAAAGATGGAATTATTAGCCTCACACTAATGCTTAAACCAGGTTAAGACCTCTCCCTGACTGACTGACTGACTGACTGACTGACTGACTGACTGACTGACTGACTGACTGACTGACTGACTGACTGACTGACTGACTGAATAAGCGAATGAACGAACGAACGAACAAACGAACGAACGGATGAACGAATGAACGAATGAATGAATGACTCACTGACTGGCAGTCTGACAGACTGAACAACTGACTGACTGTCTGACTGACTGTCTGTCTGACTGACTGACTGACTGACTGACTGACTGACTGACTAACTGACTGACTGACTGACTGACTTGAGCCTTCTTGCGCCACTTGGCCTATTAGTCTCCAACAGGGATGGGATTGTTAGCCTCACACTAATGCTTAACCTGGAGAACCAGAGACTGTGCTTATCAGGCCTCTCCAATCCTGGCAACCCCTCGAAACTGAACATGCAAGGGGCCGAATACCCAGCTGGCGTAGCTCTGGAGACCATCGGGAGACTCAAACTCCACAAAAATAGCAAGTTTAAGAAACATCCAAAGTAACGAACTGTTCCGAAATATAAACTTTATTGGTACACTTCACGTAAACATACTTCTCCTTTTTAGGTGGCGGGAAATTCTGAGCAACAGAAAGTGCGAGGGCGTGACTCCCATGAGAAGACTCATTGAAAAGTATCCACAAGTTGCAAAAGTAAGTTCAACGTTTGTTCTTTCAAATTTAAACAACGCATTCAGCACTGCATGGAATACTTTCATGCTCTATATGAACGCACCGTGACGTTTTCTTTGAAACGTCATCTAGACTTATTTTTTAATTTTTTTCTCACTTCGCCACTGAGAAATAGAAGATATGAGAAAACAAAATTGCGGTAATTAACAGAGGGAAAATGTTTTCTAATCTTGTCTTCTTCAGGCTGTCTTGGACAAATGTATTGAGCATTCATCACATCTGGACACGGATCCTAATTATTCGGTAAGTTCTGTCCAGGGAACAAACACCTGTGGCACCTAAGGTTGTGCCTCACCTAAGGTTGAACCTTAGGTGCCTCCTAAGACAGATATATTTTTGCAAAGGTTATGACCATGGGGAAAAAGTAGATCTTAGCAAGGTTTATTGGAATCCAAAAAGAAAAAGGTGGGTAAACGAGCACTTTTCAGAGATAATTAAGCAACCATAATTCTAAAAAAGCGTTAAAATACAAAGAATGTATGGCAATTTCTTTCCAAATTTAAGCTCAATTATCTCTGAAATATGCGTGGCTACCCCCAATTTTCTTTTTGGATTCCAATAGCCCTTGCTAAGCTCTGCTTTTTCCACATAGTCATAAACCGCGGTAAAATATTGTTGTGTTAGAGGGCAAATTCCTTAAAAATCCGAATATCCCGAGATGCGCAGTGCGTATGCGCAGTAACAAAAGGAGGCACCGTCCTTAATCTCGGGTAGCACACGTCAGGGCGATTTCCTACACAACGCAGGGGTTTCAGTTTGGGGTCTCATCTTGGCTTACTGGACTTCACAATGCCGTTAAAACCTACGATACAACTGAATCACTTATGAGCGGGAATTCTGAATACACGAGCTTGAAAAACTTACCATACGATGAGACGACCGGTATTTAGTGTGTAAAAGGTAAGCACATGGCTTTCGCAACGTTTCACAACGTTTACGCTACGACACCAAGCAGAGAGCGGGCACCGAGCATGACGGGAGTTCACAAAAACTAGAAATAGATTGGAAGGGACTTCGGAAACAGAGTTTATTGTTGAGGATTGGCATCAACAAGTTCTAACCAGCTTGGCGACTGGGTTCTGAATTTCCCTAATAGTCTCAATCGTTGTAAGTACTTGCACATTAGATACAATCTTTAGTGTAAAAAGCTGCGTCAACAAAAAAAAGAAAACTTCCCACGCAAATATATTTTCAACCACTGTTTGCTTTACGATAGCAAAAGCGGAATTTTGCTCACCTTCTTGAGGCATTTCATGATTCTGTTATTTCGTTTTGTCGCATAGGGGTACTCATCATTTAATTTTCTTACTTCATTTTGATGTAATTTGTTATTTAGCCTAATATGTATTTGGAATTAAAATTTCACTTATTCCTTTTTACAGTTTATCTAACGAATCGGTTAGGATGGCTGTCTTCCTGTTTCACCGAAAAACGTTTTTTCTCTCCTGTTTTCGTTAGATCTCGTACGATTTCAGCTTTATTTCTCCTAAAATTGGCGAAGATGTAGATTTTAATCAAGAAGTATACTGTGGAGCCAAGGTACGTCTTTAATTGCAACTATTTTAATTAAATTTGTTCTATCCCGAGTTTAGAGGGCCAAGAGGTGTAAGCTTGGGAAATAAAATGTATATCTGAGACCTTGATGTATCCCCGGCCTCCTTATCTTGGACTGAACGAGTTCCTAAGGGTTTAAAATCTTACGGGTTTTTAGTTTGCTCCCAGAGCTACCTTCCCCTTGTAGTCTGATCAACAACATGTGTCCAAGGGTATATTGTCTCGATCGAACAGCAAACTTCGGTAATGGCGATCAACAAGAAGAAATATCAGTTACGATAGACGCGGAGGAAAGTATTGGGGTGTTTGTAAACCCAGCGCTTCAGCTGATCGGAGATGAAAAGTTTTATGTAAACAAATTATAGCGTTATAGAGCACGAGTGGTTCCCTTGTTGTTTCTAGTTTTTCCAATGCAAACTTCGACTATTTTTTCTATTGATTATGTAGAAAAGTGAACAATTTTTAACCTTTGCTTAAAAATAACCCAGGGTAAATTGGCAGTTGAAATATAGTTCTTGTTTGTTTGTTTGTTTGTTTGTTTTCATCGTTGCCATCATATAGTTGCTTGGATAACGGTGAATTCCAAAGGATAGCGCGTCATTTAAGTGTACTGTAGTCATAGCAGCTTCCTAAAGTGTGGTAAATTCACTTCCGCTTTGATTTGCAGACAATGCTCGACTGGTGTCGTGAAGAGCTACTGTTTCACCCCCTTACCAGAGAGAGTGTGCGGATGAAGTGGTAAGAACAGTTCGTTACACGTTCACGCTCATCCTGTATTATACCATATTGCAAGTAAGGCCCGACAAGCCTAACAGGACAACAGAATCCCTTGAGTGAAGTTAGGTCAGGTGTAGAAAATCAATAGAAAACGCTCATTCCGGCCCGTTGATTGTCAATGGAAAAAAGCATAAAGAATAGAACGGGTCAGTATCCGAGCCTCAGGCAAGAGTTTGTGCGTGTGTTTCCAAAGGGAAACACATCAAGAGACGAAATCCGGGGTAGACATATTCCGCACAAAAACGCAAAACGTGCTGTTCAAAACATTTTTACAGATTAATTTACGCAACTGATTCTTTGTGTTTGTTGTTTATAGGCGGCGTATCGGGTTGACTGTGTTTTTCTTGGGTGCTGCGTTATATGCTTCATTCCTGGGCTTGTTTTCCCACTATCTTTACTGCGGCCACTTCTTCATGGGAAACAGCTCCATCGCCAACCAGCATACACAAACCTACGATCCCTTCTCGGTGAGTAATAGTAACATGCTGTATTTTTCATCATCATTTTCCTCAGCCGTCATCGACTCATCATCATCGTCGTCGTCGCCGTCATCATCACCACCGACACCGCCACCAAAATAGCCCTTATGCGTGTTTATTTCAGACTAGATAATCTCACCACTAAGCCTCGCTTTCAGAGTAGAAACTTGTATATTTTACCAAGAGCAAAATCCCAAAGCAGCAAAAATGAAAAGAATATCCTTGTACAACGTACCAGAGGATAAGAATAATTTAGTGCAAACGAGGCATGGTGGTGAATTTGGGCAACTGACGTAATCATGCATAAGGCCCACTGGAATACTGCCAGCACGTTATATTGTGGGCGCACGGTGGTGTAGTGATTAGCGCGTTGGACTTCAGATCTGAAGGTCGGTGGTTCGACGCCCAGTCTCTGCCATCATGTTGTTTCCTTGGACAAGAAACTTTGCCTCACATTGTTTCTCTCCGACCAGGTGTATAAATGGGTACCGGCGACATACTGCTGGGGGTAACCCTGCAATGGACTAGCATCCTATCCAGGGGGAAGTAGCAATGCTCTCAGTTGCTTCATGCTACAGAAACCGGGATCAACTCCGGCCGTGTGGGCCTCCTTGACTCGCGTGCAAGTTTACTTCACTTACCTTTTTACATTTAATTTGACATTTGTAAAGTTTTCCTCTAAAGTGTGAGATAAAACTGGGATGAAAAGATCCCACTGATCTCCACCCCTGGCTTCTGACTAATGCTGGGCCAGTACAGTGCACTTCACCTTCTGAACCTTACTTTTATAATGTGGCTTGGGCTAGTTTCAAACGTAGATTTTGAGCATGAGCAAAGTTATTGTTTCGCAATTGATTAATTTGCATTCGGAGATTCTGCACATGAAAATTTCGACGTTTGAAACGGGCCTCAGACGTCACATACGTTAGGATTTTGCCTAAAGATTGCATGCAGTTAACTGTTATAGTAACTAGGTTGTTTCTTTTCTTTTAGAGCTGCAGTGAAGAGTTGCTCTATCCTCAGGAAATTGTACTTGCTCTCTTTTGTTGCGCAAATTTTATCTTAGAAGCTTACCAGCTATATACTGAGGTTTGTACCAACTCACTCGTGTGAAACTACAACAATCCGTGACAAACTCAGCGTCAAGCTAATTTTCAAAGCCCACGTTCGTCTTGGCTCCCGGGCGAATAACCAAGCCTGCTACTCAGAGAGAAGGTGTTACTACAACAAGAAAATCAGTAACAAGAAAACAATTCAGAAAGGAAAATAATTCAAAAGGCAATAGCTGAGAAAACGAGTAACGGGAAAATTTCAAAGAGTAAAGAAAAGAAAAAAGAAAAGAAAAAGAGTGAAGGGGAAAAATTCAAAATTCCCTAACATATCCTGGTTAGCGTTAGGATTAGAATTAGGGTTAAGGATAGGGTTGGATTTTTTAATCTTTGAATTTTTTTTCGTTACTCGTTTTCTTGTTATCGCGTTGTTAGTTTCAGTGGTTTAGTCGCGTTACTCGTGCCCTCTTGGGCAAAACGTCTTACTTGATATAAATTTGCGCTTTATTAACCCTTGGTTCCCTCAAGACATTCGCAGTGAAACAAGAACAAGTTGCAGCTCCTAAATTATAAATTCGTTAATTTAAGCACTCAACAAAGTGCCAAGGCGCGCGAGTTACTTAAAAATGGGTGCATAAATTGAGCTTATAATAATGACTTTATTAACGTGTCAAGCAAAAATCTAGCAGAGGGGATTCCCCACTGCTAATAGAGGACACCTAACTTTCTAAAATACAATCTAAAAATACAAAACGAATTAGCATAGAGTCAAAACTAGAAACTACAAAGAGTTAGAATTAAAAACTACTGATGATAACTCACTCAACATACATACTACAAAAACTCCATTTATAATTATCAAAAATTCTAAAATCTTGTTATTAAAATCGTAATTAAAAAATTACGAATTGCAAAGGTAGCAGCCACTACATCCATCTAGAATGCTACTTTAATCAAGACTGCGTATCCGGGTCTTAAACTGCTCAAGACTGGCAGCCGATCTGTCCTTGCTTGGTATCTTGCTCCAGAGTCTTGGACCTAGGTATCGAATTGAGTGTTTTCCGTGCGTAACTGTGTTAAAACTAGGTTGATAAAAATCTTTGTGCCGTAAATTGTAAGCGTGGCTGTTGGTCAGAAACATGTCACAAATAGTCTGTGGACACCAATTATGTTTAACCTTTTTTAAGATTCTTATCAACTCGACTTAGGATCGAGGATTTCGAACTAATAGATGAGAAGAAACACGGTACTAGTTCAAGTGATGGGGACGTTTTCACCTTTGCTTACTTGTAATTTTCTCAGCGCTGGATGTACCTCGATGTGGCTAATTTCTTGGAGTTGGCTACCTACACAGCGACACTCGTTACTATTCTCCCAGCAAACGGACGCCTCGATGGCACGAATCAGTGGGCTGCCGGTGTGATAGCTCTGCTACTGGCCTTTGTTGTTATGCTTGTTCAACTCCAGTTGTAAGTCTTATAAGTCTCTAAAGATTGGCATTAACCAATTCTGGTCGTTATTGTTATTTATAGCAAAAGTACCTTATTAGACGTAAGTTTATAATTTAACAAACAGGCTATCCTTTTCACTAAAAGATATGTCATCTACAAAAATATAAAGCTACAACACTAACCCAGTAACATAAAGCTAAAGGACCAAAAATTATTTAAGTGCTAACAACGAACGTTTTTGACTTAAATAAATCATCGTCCCAAAAAGTTAGGTTTTCCTTTTAAAAACATTTTAATAATTTTTAAGCTTTTCAAATAGTTTTCAAATTGTTTTAATTCACTGTCCTTATTTCCGCAGGCTTATCTGTTCAGGTATTTATGTGACGATGTTGATTGAAGTCCTTAAATCCGTTTTAAGGGTGAGTACGATAAGCGTACCGAGTGATTTCTGTTTCCGTCAATATGGTTAATTCAGTACGGGCAGCGAAAATTGTAGATAAATTAATAAATCTAGGGTGTGCAAACGGTTTTGCTCTATGCTAAATAAGGTGTTAAGGGAATAATATTCCGCCTGGAACACTGAAAGTACTTGATCTGTTTTTACCAAGCATGTAAAAATGTTTTTGAAAATGTGCTCTGCCTTCTCAGAAGGTAAAACAAGTGTTGGCTGAGAAGCTTCACAACCAAGAAGAATCACAGGGGTTGTGGGTTCGAATCCCAACGAGGACAAAGGAATTTCAGAGTTTTAATTAAAACCAGCTGGTTTGCTTGTTGTAAGATACATCACAATCGATAAAAAGCTAGACGAGTAGCGATTGTTGGAAGATTTTTGGAATCTCCAGGCTACGTTATTTGACTTAAATGGAAGCACTAGAGACAGATGATTAGTAACACATGACTTCCACTCAGGTTGTCGAAACATCAGTCACCTCAAACAGTCCTTCTCAGGACTACACTCACCCGGCCGATCACAATTTACCGAGTTATAGTAACATATATGTTACAAATCTTTACCTGCTTGGACTAGATTGGTTGGTCTGATTTATGGGGCGCCATACTGGACATTATTACAAACTTTTTCCATATATGCTCAACTTCAAATTTACCAGCAAAAACTCTACATTGACTATTCTCATTGCTATTTTTTTCTTGCCAAATTCCAACTACATATGCTATGTTTTACAAAAAAGAATATTGTGTTCTCATACAGTATGATCAACTTTACGTACCGTATGGTATGATGCACCGCCCGCCGGTTTCTCTAAAATAGACCCCAGACCCCTCTCGGATAGTGACAACGCCATTTTGGGAGCGCTCGTGATAGAAGGGAAGATTTTTCGAGAAGCGTTGACAGATATTGGTCGTCAAGCTAAATCATTACAAGAAAACTTTAACGAAAGTAAAGTGCAGCCTATTGAGCAACCGATACGTGGAACTGGATCACATAGCGATAATTTGCTGCTCTTGAATGTTGGATTTTGTCTGGATTACGGCGCTTGCTTAGTCTATTCATTATACTATTTGATTTCATGGTATTCTGTAAATGCTGTAACGATAAACTGAGGACAAATTAATCACAGAAATGAAAACAGATTTTTATTTTCGTAGATACTGTAACGATAAAGGACAAATCAATGACAGAAATGAAAACAGATTTTTATTTTTGCAGTAACTTCTCCCAGATCAGTTGAAAACGTGGTTAAAATTTCCAGGTTTAATAACTATCTTAGTATAATAATAATAATAATAATAATAATAATAATAATAATAATAACAACAACAACAACAATAATAATAATAATAATAACCAAGAGAGGATAATATCCTCTCTTGTAATAACTTTATTAATTTGTCATTTCTTTAAGCTAGCCTATTACAGGCTTACTAATCGGAAACACTTACTTATTAAAATATAAAGTTGTAAAATCCTAAATTACAATTAATAAGATGCAAATGTTAATAAGTTACAATAAGATGCAATTACTATCTGTGAACTATTTAGTTTACATGCAATCTAATATACAATACTAATTACAAAACTTGGGACAGTTTCCTTTATATATGTCATCTGCGACCCGACTGGTAAGATCTTTTTTCCGAATATTTGATGTAAATGCCGTTAGAGTTGGTTTTTCTCTGTCGCTGGCGCTAAGTTATACAGTAGACATGGTCCGAAATATCTTGATTACTGTTTTCCATATTGGACAGCGTTAAATCGATTAAGACCATGAGAGTCCGACATGACTGCTGAATGGAAAGCGGCGATGCAGGACAAAATGTACAAGTGCAAAAAAATACCACAAGAAATAGACAGTTATCCCATATTTCTGTTCTACTAACACATTGAGTAGGACACACCCTAAAAAGTATAACTTGAGTCAACATTTTCTACTTTACAGTAACAAATCATTAAAAACAATGTTGAAGACCAGTGACTATAGGCTTAAGGGTTTCCAGTTTATGTTCCTTGTTCTTTTGTGAATTAGGAAGCATTTCACGCACAACGCTCGCGAACTCCACAAAGTGTGTTACACTTTCATTCCTATTAAAGTATGTGGGTATTAAGGAATGAAGGTAGTCTAGTTGAAGAGGCGATGAACCTCCGTACGTACTAAGACAGTAGTAATTCCATTGATTGGTTAATTCGCTGAAAAAGTACAAGATGAAGTGATAACAAATGAATTTTATTTAGTGGGTCCAACAGACCAGATGCTTCCATCATGTGAAGCTCATCAGTTACGCATCAGTTACTTAACTTTCCATCGCTGCACCTATATTCCCCTGCTATCAGTGCACCCAGCATGCGAGTTTGCATGATTTCTCTTAGTTCTCCGTCTCCACTGGAAGCCCAGTTCTGTTCATCATTAATTTGGAACCGCTTGCCTCCTTCTACTCAAGGTTTTAGTAGAAATTCCGAGTAGTTCTGCTATTCTTACCTTAGAAAAGTGCAACTAACAAAGGAATCCATTTGCCTTTTGAAAACTTCAAACTTCACGCTTTGTTGACTTCCCACCTGTGCAGTGTCTCTCACATTGGTGGCAAAACATCTGTAAGTAAACTCGGAGTCTTTTCAGGCATGTGAACAACTCATCCATATTGCTATGAAAGTTGTCCATTTCCAAATCGTGCTCTGAAAGAAGCAATAGTTCAGCAGCTCTCTCTTTTAAAATAAAAACAGTTCTTCAGCCTCTGCAAGCATTTCGTGTAACTTTCAGTGGGTAAGAACGGAGAAATACGTTGTTCTTACTTCTGCAAGTAGCACTGTTTTCCATTGAAAAAAAATATTACCCAGGTCTGTTCTTGGAGTCTGCTATACCGCTTAGAGTAGCCATTTTTGGCTTCTGCAAAAAATGGCCAAGAGAGGCCTGGGGGCTATTTTAGAAAAACCGGCGCGCGGTGCATCATACCATACGGTACGTAAAGTTGACCATACTGTATGAGAACACAAGAAACTTTTTTGTAAAACATAGCATACGTAGTTGGAATTTGGCAAGAAAAAATGGCAATGAGAATACTCAATGTAACGTTTAGCAGGTAAATTTGAAGTTGAGCATTTATAAGTTTGTAAGTTTTGTAAGTTTGTAAGTTTGTAAGAATGTCCAGTTTGGCCCCCATAGTGATTAACAAAAATTTGGTTAGAATGTTAAAATTACTTTTACTGCAGTAAAAGCGGACCCCATAATAAGCGGACACCAGCTTTAGTCCCTAAATTTCCTTCTCATGTTTACTTTAAAACGAACCTGTGTTGAGCGGACACATTTATTAAATGGACGCGGACACCAAAATTAAGCCATTTTGTTATGAGAAACCTGCATTGAGCGGACACTTCAAGTGTAGAGCCAGAAGGTATTTTTATGCATGACTGTGACACTGCTATCTGCTTCGAAGATTGTGTTTTCCGGGTAATTTACTGATTCTACCTGGAACGGTCAGTTGCGAAAACTTTACGATAAAGCATGTCAAATCGTCAAATCAGATGCCGGTATAAAATAAAGGTGGACATATAATGGGTCGATAATTAACTATTATTTCGCAATTTATTAGAACCTATACCCAAGGGTGTCCGCTTAATGCAGGTTACTGTATAGCTGACAGTGAAGTTTCTCCTTCCCAGGTGATTTTGGTGTTTTCAATGCTTGTTATTGCCTACGGATTGATTTTCTTCCTTCTCTTGGGAGACGAGGTAAAGCAAAATTACACGCTTATTTGGAAAAGCCTTTTAATGCCTAAGTAGCACCTAGGGCCTCTGAAGGTTGCTCAGTCATGTACAAAGATAACAGCTTTTGACACCAGGGGGACCCAACGTGAAACTTTCAGCAAAATACTTGAAATGTCATTTTCTGGTTTCTTAGTTTGTTTCCGAGCTTTTTAAAGGCCTATTTGTGTAAGCTAATATGAGGTGATCTGTTCGGCCTTTTTAGCTGAAAATTTAAGGGACAGAAAATTTTAGGAAACGGAATCCTATCCGCCGAATTTCCGAGCTGCTAATGTCTTTCGGAAAATACTAGCACAAGCCTTCACTGTAAACGACATATTTGTCCCTCCGAAAATAATAGGAATTAATCGGTCACCTTTTTAGGAAAGTCTGAGACGATGTTTCGCCAAATAAATCTCTAGTTTTCACTGCAATTAAATCTGAATATCTCAGGCGATTTAGGTCTGCCGAACAGATATTCCGGCGAAACGAACCCTCCGGTCCCCTGACTCCCGACTCCGTTGGTCGTTTTTAACGATGTGGTCGAATTAACCTTTTCGGAGTGAGAAAATGACTGAGTTTTTTATTAGCAGTATTAACCCTTCTAAGCTTCAATATCAACATCCACATTCTTCTCACTAGCTACATACATTTCTTATAACACAAGTAAGGAGAATTTGCTAAAACGTCCAAAAAGTTTGTCTTTTGTTATTATTTGCTTCATTCTCATTACCCGTGTGTTTAGTCATGCAGTCATGTTTTAAGGAGAATTAAGATACTGGTCACTATGGACGTTTAAAGGGTAAACGCTAAGATTCCTGTTTCTCTTTTTCAAAAGAGTTCTCACGGCAAATAACACTGAGTGATCGTTTCAAAACAACAAAGTCAAAATCTAGGGCAAAAGGTATGTGCAGGAATCTGCATCGTTTGGCTATAAAACGGGATTAAAAATTGACGCTTATCCTGGGTTAGCGTAATCCTCTTTTGAACAACAGGGCCCACGACTGGTTCGCCTGACTATACTAACCATTAATCTTTCAATTGCAGTTGTCGTACCAGAATCCCTACATGTCCATTCTCAAGGTATTCGACATGATGGCAGGAGGAATTGAGTTCAACCATTACTTTGTCGAGAAAAAAATCCCCATGGAGCATCTTGCTCGCTTCATATGTTTCACCTTCATTATCGTCATGTCCATCTCTCTCATGAATCTCTTGGTAAGTAATTGTTCACACGAAAGATTCCATTTGGCGCTGAGTACAATGCCGGACAGTCTAAGTTAAATCGTTGAAAACTTTCGGTTATTACCTGATCAAGAAGGTATTCGATGATTTATTTATTTATTTATTTATTTATTTATTTATTTGTTCGTTCAATTATGCACTCATTCGTTGGTTGGTTGGTCGGTCGGTCGGTCGGTCGGTTGGTTTTCTTCCAATCTTTCAGATTTCAGATTCTATCCCTAGATTTTTACGGTGGTCATGTGTCAGTCTGGTCGAAAATCCAGGACTAATCATCTTTGAAACTACTCTTGTGATTGCTTTAACTCTTTGTTTCAATATCTACTTGTTTCTGCAGATTGGTTTGGCTGTTGGAGACATTGAATCCGTACAAAAGAATGCAGAGCTCAAGCGCCTCAAAACACAGGTGACAATCATAAACAACTGATCCTTTTTATAGCGTAGCTCTCACAGCAAAAGCTGTAAAAACTGGAATCCTGCGTTTCTTGCTTTCTTGAACCGAACACAGTTTTCGTTGCTTCAATATAGTACACAGATAGAACTTGTCGCTGGAAAATCCTTCACTTCCGTAGAAATGGACAAACACGGCACGAAACACAGTTATTTGTTTTATTTCCATGAAACTTAAAATCTTAAAAAAATATAAATTGTAAGCTTAAGATGCCAGGCAGTCGAACGATTCCCCCTTTTTTCATTCAAAAGGTTATAGCTTGTCTAAAGACGTTTAAAATATAGTATTTATGATCCCTTCTCTTTTAAACAGATAGAGGCAATTCATCTATTTGAACAGAAGTTACCTAAACGGTGTCTACAAAAGATATATGTGCCTCGTTTAGTTATCTGGCCAAACTCAGGTTCCACGACATTCATGAGGAAATTAACGGTGAGGCGTTCTCTGAATAAAAATAAATTGAATGGTCTTGCTAACTCTTGCCGTTACTCAAAATTTAAGGTATATTTTGTATTCCAATGGCTTTTAAGTTTAAAGCTATTAATATCGGGAATTTAAAAGTTCCCGACTGAGAGGATCTGTTGTATAATTTTTTGTTTGTACTTTCCGGATTAAGGCCCATCAAACGCTAGCTTGCGTAACTGTTCTTGCTGTTCGCGCAAAGGAAGGTTTGAGCTGCGGAGCTGCGAAAATCAGCAGCAAAATCGCGAAAGAGAGCGTGGAATCCGCAGAAGAAAATCTATAATTGTCTCCTTCCCGGCCATTCTTTTCGTGCCTTTGCCACAAAACATGATTTCTTAAATTTCAAAGCCAATAAAACCAAGTTTGGACCAGGCCATTCGACTTATTCCCCTGACAGCGAGTTCTCGATCGCTGTTTCGTGCGGGAGACTCTGCGGCAAGCCCTCGGCGAGGGAATGGGGTGAGAAAAATGAAGAGTAAGCTTTCTTTGATGTTTCTGAAATTTTCATTTCTTCTCCTCCTGAACGAAGGAAAATACCATTGGATGAAAAAGGTACGAGTGAAGCAAGCCAGCCTGTAAATGGCCGCTCCACCGCCGAGCCGCGCGCAAAAACGAACTGGATAAGAGAGCCTGCTCGCAGGCTACATTCTTAATATCATTTGTTTTTCTTTTCTTTTTCAGTGGTACATAGGCTTGGTAGATAACTCCCAATGCCAGTTGCCAGTAAACACTGAGGCGCATGATGAGGACAACATGGCTCACATACAGGGACAACTGAAGGAACATAAAGACAGGTCAATAAACTGCAATTTCTTAAACGTAATTAACTTAATGAATGTTTCTTATTTATCCTTCGCAAGTGATTACAGCAGAAGTGCTAGTGGGGCCGCATACTCAAACATTAGAAACAAATGTTTGGCTGGCAGGTGGCCACTGGGACCAGTTGGCCATTTAAAATCTAAGTGTGACCGAAGAGTTGAACTCAGATTTCCAGATTGCAGAACCCGACATGAATCTGGGACATCCCAGGCTGGACTACGATCCAGGCATCCTAAACCCTTTCCCTCACTGCCTCCATATAATCGTTGATCGTAAGGGAGCTTCAATTAACGACACAATTGTTCAGACACTTTCTCCCATAACAAATTTGAGCAATGACGGTAGCATACACATTTACCAGCGATGTGTACGATATTTCTTTTTTCAATAAAAAAGTATTTAATATTTTGCTATTTTTTGTCTTTACAGTATCATGTCCTTGAGGATGGAGCTGCGATCACAGAGGACAATACTTGAGAACATCTCCAATCGTCTGGGAGCAAGGCTAACGTTGAATAACGGGAGGAATCTATTGGTCGATTATTAAGATTTGTGGATACATACAGCGCTAAGTCGAGAAAATACAATAGCTTGATCACTTTAATAGCTTGGCATTTTACTAAAACAAAATCAACAAACCAACCTAGTCAAGTCCTCTTGTGGCCTCCAATTCTTGAACCATATAATTGTGTTCCATTGAACACGGTGGTCTATTGGATCCAATGCTTTCACGCGTCGAGCAGGAACATGCATAGTAGTAGCATTGTTTCCCTTCTAAAGAAAAACACGTACTAAATCCGTGAAAATATTAACAGCGGGAAATGAATTACAGTTTAAAGAGCTCAAATGTTTCGGTATTCATTTAAAGTTTAACAACTTTTTGTGCATAAAGTTTTGCATAAAACATTTCTACAAAAAGATGATGATTTTAGAAAGGAAAACAGTTACGTCATCCGAAGGTGGTTTTCACGCAGGCCTCTGTATCCAAATCGATGAAATTTGGAAATTTGTGTTTTCCTAAAGCGAGAAACACTGGAAACTTCAGACAAAAAACTGCTTCTAAGCTCATTTGACATTGAACCGTGAATACAACCTAGGAAACCTTGGTGGCGGGAGAGGGGGCTGGGAGGCGAGTGCTCTCAGCGCTACACTAAGCCCGTATACACTAAGCCCGCGTGTATCAACTGCTCGGCATTACTGCGCCCTTCAGTAACAAGCTAACTCTAATCTTCAAGACACAATTCAACCAATGGTTACGTTTTTCACTACCGCCAATTGTTGTAATGGTTCTCTGGAAGTGCAGCTGAGCGGCATCAATAGGCCAAGTTCGTGCGCTAACATTAGAGGATTTCGATCCTTTCGACGTTGTTGTTGATGTTGTTGTTTTTCATGATTCGTTGGTCGTCCATGTAATTATGATTCAAGGCAGTAAAAAACATTATCGTCAGTTGGGTTTTGTATTTCATATTTCGAGTGTTATTTTACGACGCAATAACCATAAACTGTAAATACTCAACGACGTAAAATATTCAGTCGCTTGAAAAAAAAACATAAAATATGCTGTTAAAGAACTGTAAATATACGTACTGTGTTGGCTCGCAGACCTGTCACTTAAATTAGCCAGTATGAATAACAACTGAACTTAAAAGGGATGTTCCGCAAATGGGAGAGGCTTGGCCGGCAGGACCTGATCTCCTAGGCCTAATGTAGGTCTAGTCCTGACTTCTAATGTTTTTAGTACAGCGCTAAATTTCCAATTGGTCGAAATCGATCACGTGACGCGAAAGTATCTCTCCTCAGCGGGCGCCTATCAGCGCATAGTGCCCGGTTTTGGCAATTTTTGCTCGAAATTTAACGTTGTACAATGAAAACAATAGAGTCCATCTGTCTCAGGCCCTATGTGTGATAGGTTCTCTCAGAAATTTCATGTTCAAACTTCATATTAGCCCTCGAACTACGTTTTCGGGCTACTGATTTGTTGTGAACATCAAATTTCCTCGGGCAACCCATCACACGATGCTGCCTTCGACAGAAGAACTCTATTGTTTAAATAAAGTCTTACTGGATGTCTAACTAAATCAACTGAGAGTAAAGAAGTCACTCCCATGTGGCATTTTAAGTTAGGGCACTCAGCGAGTCTTTCATTCTTGTTTGATGTTTTTACTGAAACGGCAATCATTTTGAATAATTTATACGAGGTCAGCTCATGGGAGGTCAGTAATTTTTAGTGTAAGATTTATTCTGGATTGCTGAAATAAAACTAAATGCAGTGTGAAACAAACCAACGATAGTGCAAAAAAATATATAAGATGACCAAGATCTCGGCAACAAACCTCTCAGAAATGCCGGACCTGTTAAAGGCCTAGGCTCAGTCTCCAGCCGTGAAGGTGGCGAGAATCGCGGGCGCATGGAGACACTCACGGCTGGAGACTGAGCCTATTAAAGGCCTGGATCAGTAAAATACTTGACAGCATAAAATATAAATGGCAAACCGATCCCTTCGTCGGTAGTAGCAGAAAGTCAGAAGCAAACGCAAAACACAAAACTTGGATATAAAATATAGAATATCTACAGCAAAACTGTCCGATATTTAGGATTGGAAAAGTTCAGAGGCCATTCTGTATATTACTTCTATATTTCAATTCGAAGTTTTGGTTTTTGTTTGCTTTCCACTTTCTTCTACTCCCGTGAGGATCAGTTTCTCGTTTACATTAAATTACATGATGCTAGCTGGTTGCAGGCTCTCATATAGTAGGAATAAGAAAACTAAAAGAAAGCAGACGCAAAGATAAACGCGTTAGGATTGCATTGACTAACAAGTGTAAAATGTAAATTAGTTCTGAAAATCCAAGTTGGAAGAACTAATAAAGTATTGTATTGTATTGTATTGTATTGTATCGTATCCTATCGTATCGTATCGTATCGTATCGTATCGTATCGTATTGTATTGCGTTGTATTGTACCTCCGCGGTTTGTTAAATTTCCCCCAGTTCCTGCAATCTAGGAGCCTCAATAGGAAAAGATAACATGATACCAGTATGTGGAGTTTTCGCACAGGAATGACTGATCTCATGAATGTCGATCCACTGGTGTCTTGCAGTGATATCAGATTTTGTGCAGGATTCGGCATGTAAACGAACGCAAAGCCACAAGAATGAACCGGGACCAATTCGTCCCGCTTTCGAAGTCGTCCCGATATCAGTAAACGCCACCACTAGAAATCACGGTTCAGTTGGAAAGAAACAGCCATTTTGCGTTTCATGCTAAGAGATATGACAAAACACAGCTCGCGAAAAATAGTTTTTACTATTTACCTTGAAGTTTTATTAAGGCATTTAAACTTGAGTGTGGAGAAATTAACACTTCCATAACATACAGTGTTACTGTCTTTTTTTTAAGTATCTTTGTCGTTCTCCTATTTCAGTATGCTGCTTTTTTCGTCTTTCCCACAGAAGATTTTGAGACCCTCAATACCTCATCCATAAGAAGTTTGGATTGTTTTTTTTAAATAAAAAATCATAAAATAGCTTTAACGTATAACCATTTCCCGTTTTGTTTCAACTTTAGAGGCACTCTTTTATATGGGGAAATAGCTTGGCGTCGGCAACTCAAAACTTGAAACGCTGTTCCTGGAGGAACAATGATGCAGAATATGCCTTTCTGTTTTAACATATGTCATCTAATTTCTTGTTTCCCAGAGAAGATTCAAAGCCCTCAAAACTTAATCCACCTTTTTCGGTGGTTTAATTCACTCGACGCCAGCCACTCAAAATTTCACAACGTATTCGGATAAACAGTCTCCAAAAAGAGATCGAAAAAGACAGTCAAAAGTTGATTTCGACAGTTGAATTTCTTTTTTGGGCAAGATTTGTGCCTTAAAATCGGTAGGATACGTTTCTCAGGAAACGTTTCTCGTTACAAAAGTTTGATTGATTTCTTACAAACGGTAACGGCGCTTTGTTGGTTATTTTTAATGACAAGTAAACTGATAACAAAGAGAAATCACTCCTGTCTTCTATGAAGTACGAGGTGTTATTTAAATTAGATGCAAATAAAAATCCATCTTGAAGGCAGATGTAGGATCACTCACATCTGCCTAAAAACAGAAAACGAGCAAGATTTCCTTTCGAAGAAGTTTCTTTTGGACATGGTTTTCCCACAAGTAATTGCAGTGTTTCACGCACTTATCGACGCAATCGGCCTTCCTGGGAATTTACTGGTAATAGTGACGATCATCTTGGAAAAAAGATTCCATGCCATTCGCTATATTCTACTCGCTAGCCTCGCAGCGTCAGACTTGCTATTTTTAGTCCTTGCTAACTCATTCCGCATCGCAAGCACAGCACAAGGAATATGGTTATACAGCGAAACGCTGTGTTATCTCACGGTTTTCCACTTAACAGCAGTGTCTTATGATCGAAACAAAGCGATAGTCAAATCGCCCTTGCGTTATGATAGTGCGGTTAGCACAACCAGAGCAGTGCTCATAGTTCTCATCCGGGTAGTCCCGATTCCAATGTCTATCGGTCCGCTCCTTGGTTTTGGCGGTAGGTACGTTTACAACCCAGCGGTTTTCGGCTGCCAACATGAATCGACACTCCATAGTGGTTCAAGCGGACGGATCGCGTTTTCCACCATCATAGTCTTTGGTGCACCTTTCATCGTAATCGCATTTCTAAACTGGTCGGTGTATAAGGCGGCCAAAGTTCAGATAAACACCTTGGAGGTCCAAATGGGGAGTCTTGGCGGTTTCGAAGGACAGAACCGAGAGATGTCAAGGAGGATGAGAGAGCGAAAGGCAGCTGTAGACGTCAGCATTATCATCGCTGCGTTTTTGCTGTGTTTTCTTCCCTTCTGGATCACAGTTATTTGCGTCCAGTTTGTCAAAAGTGTTGAAGTCCCAGTTCTTCTTGCGCCGTGTTTGTCAGTTCAGCGTGTAACCCGATCATTTATGCCATCCACAAAAATGACTTCCGAGTCGGGGTTAAGAAGGTTTTCCGGCGGGTTAGACTTTGTGGAAGTTCTAATGACATCGTCAATAACGTGATTGGCATGAATAGCTTAAGATCCCGAGCCAACCACGGCACAGAAGCCTTCAGTTCAACGCCTAGCGTAGCACTCGCCACCGGACATTAGCGAGAAGGAAGTAATGGGAGCAGTGGACGACATAGACCCCTGGGAGATAGACTGGAAATTCAGAGACGTCGTCTGTCTCCAATTCCAGAGATGGTTCAAGAACTTTAGTGAACGAAGATTGTACCTTTAAACAGCTTACAGTTTTGATTGGTGTGCCGCCCATCTAACTACACCACAACCTCGTACCCAGGGTCTCTCTTTGGTGGCGACCATTACCGCTTGTTATTCCAAACGACTCATCCTGTAATGACTATCGCCAGGTGCTGTTGCTGTTACAGCATGAGAACTCACAATCTTTTCCTGCTAAAAATCCATTTCTTCTTTATTATCTTAATTGATTTTCTTCTCGGTGTCTCCTCTGAAAAAAAAGAACTGCATTGGTGTTGTTTCGCTCTCGAACAAACTTGCATCTTTTCCGCATCTATGCCCACAAAAAACAAACCCCAAATGCAAGGAGGCAACGGGACACCAAAGCTTCCCTGTGAGATCGTCAAAGGTAAAAGCAAAAAATTGAGAAGGTTGTATTCTACTAACACAATGTGGGAACAACGACTACGACCGATTTGGGAATAGAAATGTTCGTCCACAGAGTACTCCGTACCGTTTGTGTTGTCAATAAGCTGATTTAAGGAACTATTAGCTGTTTTCGTTTCCTGTGTTGTTACCCTTTAATGAGGCTCACAGCGTGCAGTTAGCTCACCTTCTAAGGAATAGTCGGCAACACTTCCACCGGTCAATTAGTCTGCGAATACAGCTGCCTCTTATTGCTGCCGCCTACGAGGGACGTTCCTGAACGCCCCTAGCGGCCGGGAGTGACGAAAGGCAGCTATATTCGCAGGCTACCGGTCAATTCAAAAGTCTTAACAGTTTAAGATTTTCGACCTCAGCTACACGAGGTTTTTAAAACCACTGCAAAAGCTTTGCAGGTGGTCATAAAACATTGCGGTCATTAAAAAAGCGTACGCGCCGCAGGAGCCCATAAAAGTTAGGGTGTGATGACCACGCCCTTTACGAAAAAGGAAGCGCAAGGGGGTCCTCTACCCTTAAAAAAGCGGCCCCACAAACAGCCATCATTCTTGAAGGCTAAGAGGTTTTCTTATTTAGTACTCCAGTATCAAGTACATATGGAGGTAAAGGGAAAGGAAAGCAAACTTACAGTGCCTCTACATCCCAACCTTGAAAAGCGGCGATCGAGCGAGGGTGACCTTCCCGCCATAGAAAAAGAAGAAGAGTATAAAGAACATCAACAGCTGACGAAACATGGAAGAAGAAGATTCAGGAAACGTATTCACACCGTGTCTTGCAGCAGCTACTTCAACAACAACCAGGTAGCTACCAGCCAATTCCTGAGCGATCCGCGAGTGGTGATGGAAAATGCCAAGCACCTCTCACACGAGGAGATGAACTCCATTCATATGGACATCCTCAAACCTTTGGATTTCTTCGAACTCTTTTTCAACAGATTGAAAGTTCAAGATAATGAACAAACGATGGCAAACTAAATGAGAATTGATTCAGATAATCATATTTGTTTGATTTTTAACTATGCGGTAAAACAGTTTCATCGAAGATATCTGATAATGCTCTATTTTGTGAAATCGGTTATGGCGTTTAAACCCGTCACGCCGTTTCTCGAGCTCAGCTTTAGGGAACAAGAATAAAAACAGGGAATAAAGAGAGAAAAGTTTCTCCACATTCAGGATGGTATGTTGTAAAATAAATGTCCATGCTTCTAAGCGATTACTGCTCTGAAATTAACACACGCGGAATTAAAAAAAGAAAAGATAAGCAGTACAAACTATATCAGCTTTAATAATCACAGCGGTCAGGATTGCATTCGCCGAGGATCTTCGCGCTAGCAGACGGCAGAACTGAAAGGGTTTTCCACGACGATAATAAATTTCAAAAAACGTTAAAAGAAAATCAGTTTTGCACAATGGTGGATGCGTTAAAGAAGAAACAAACTATCACTTCAACTGCGTCATAAAATTAGGTAAGTTACCTTTCGTCTTGTTCGCGCAGAGAATGTTTTTTTCCGGTCCTTTTTTCCATCTAGTTGGAATGGGCAATGGTATGGTCGACCTCTGGGATCTTGCGACATGAAAAGCCTTCTGGCAAAACTCGTCCGTGAAGTGATCAAAATGTCTCTCGGGTTGAAATTCGCACTGTGTGTGAGTACGAACATTGTCCTTTTTTCCATTGCGGGTCCGCTCGCAGGGCTTCAATGAAGGAAAATACCAGCTCGGTGGTTGGATTTATTGTTGTAGCATTGTACAACACAAGTACTACCTGTCATTACTGCTGCAGCAAGGAAGATTTCAAAGTCGTAAACAAACACTTGGCAAGAAATCTTTCCTCGAGGACAATTTACTTTCCCGTGGCAAGTAACCATGTGAAGGCACTAGGTTTGAGGTGAGCCTCTGACGTCACTTCCGCTCATTCGCAAGCCAGCTTCCGGAACAAGGGCCAGTAATGGCGGCCGCAAAATCTCGACAAAAACCGTCCGAAAAAAGCGACTTCTAGTTGTCGTAATAAGTTAAAATTTGGCATGGTGACTAAGAACCACAAACTATGTTCGAAAATGTAAAATATGGAATACCAAAATTCTGGTCTCAGTGGCATTTTAAGAAACTTTATTCAGCGGCTAACCACAGTGAATCTGAGAAGCGAGAGACAAAAGGGGCAAAAATGTTATTTTCAACTGAACGTTTGAAGTTGGACTCTTCAGTCTAAAATTAAAAAAAAAAAGCCCAGTAACACCAACCTGAGAGCCCTTCGTAATTATTATTAAAGGGCTTTTTGGCGACAATTTGTTTTTCATTTTCTAGGGGCGATGTTTTGCGAATTTGTTTTAATTTTCCTTTAGTGGACACTGGACAAAACAGTAAAGTTTTCGCTTTTTTGCTACAGTCGTGGTGAAGGCAATTGGTTGCAATCTTACTCTCCTTGGAGACTAAGTTTGAATTAGCCTGTTCCTGGCTCTCAGGTAGTAGGGACGACACGAAAATTAGAAAGGGAACGCAAAAATAAGACGCGCGGGATCTGGAGGAAGGGGGCGGTGGCCTTGTTTGGCCTTGTCTCCAGTGGCCTTGTCGCCTTGTCTTTCCCCAGCCCCTACGCGTTTTTCGCGCTTGGAGCCTGGAACAGGCTAATTTTGAATATACCTTCAGACGACAGAGCTGAATAACGCGCTGCGCATGTTCGTTACGTCACTGCTCTCCTCCACTCTCGTCTCCAGAGCTGCGATCCTTTCGGGCAGCGCCACGGATCGCAGCTCTGGGTTGTGGTGAATGAGTTACTGAATGAGTCAGTTTCTTGTTAATTGTGTTCGAAACGGACAATAAATTGTGGAATATTTTATTCTTAATAACGATCTAGTGCTGGGAGATGTTGAAAGGAGAATTCGGTGTCTTTGGCGATATCATTAAGGTAAGTAAAGTTTTCGTTCAATAGAAATTGTGGTTGAAGAGCTTTTTATTTAAGGTGGCCGAACATAGCGGTTTTCTTGTACCTATGCGTTATTCATTGTTATTTTCAAACCACTGGCAGTTGCGCAGCCAAAATTGGCAAGACGCAAGTTCAACTAAAAAAGATTATATTTTGATATGTTTTGTTGGACTAGGTACCGTTTCCATGGCAACACAGGTGGTAGTAAACCGGCGTTAAATAATTCGTTTGATTTATTTTCAGAAAATTCAGTCGTTAGATTTTTTCCATCATTTGTCTCTACAAAACTCAGAAAATACTGGCCTATCGACACTGGTCTCGTGAAATTTTAACAGAGAGGTCTTCTGTTATTTTGTGGTTTGCATTTTAACGTTTTCTGAACATGTCCTCTGTCAGATTTCGATTTTTGTTGCAGGGGAGGTAAGCGTGTTCTGAACTATTATTCTACCAAGTGTCATGAAATTCTAACGAGCGGTTCCGTAGAAATCAGTGCATTTCCACTAAATCGTGCAGTCACAATTTTCTGGTTAACTGCGCATGCGCTGCATTTGACAGGATTCTCGATCTTGCTCGATCCATACAAACAATCCCAGAAAGGCAGGGTATTTTTCAAAAGTATGACCTTTAATACATTGAAAAACAGACGTTTTTGACACATCACAAACAGTTTTATTATTAAGACGGAAAAAACACTTGCACAATCTTCATTGAACAAAATGAAATGATCACTGTACAGGCGCCATGTTTGTTTTTCTGAGAGCCTTGTGCGCGCGCTTATTCACGTCAGCAGTACAAATCATAGAGCGCGCACCAACTATGTTCAGACACCTTAAGCCGGGGCCAAACGAGAGCGAGAGTTGCCGAGAGTTGATGAGAGTTCAAACTCTCGATCGCGTTTGGCCTCAAACTTTCATGCGCTCTCGGCGACTGTCGCCGACTCTCGCCCGCTCTCATCGAATTTGAGCCTGCTCAAATTTTGTTTAGAGTCGCCGAGAGTTTTCTCTCGTTTGGCCCGTGTTTGTCTTGTCACGCTATGAACTCTCGTCAACTCTCGTTCTCGTTTGGCTGGGTGGACGATAGTCACCGAGAGTTGGAGAAAACTCTCGTTCAACTCTCACCATTTAAACTCTCGGCGACTCTCGTTCTCGATTGGCCCGGCCTTTAAAGCTGTATTGCGGCAAGTCGAAGTGTCGTAAAGCGGCTGTGTCACGGTTCATAAAGATACCTTATTCTCTTACAACGAACTGTTAAAATTTTATAATTGGAAATTTTTAAACTTGTAATGAAGCAAGTTGAAAGTTACACGAATACAAACATGTGCTTAATTTTAATTCAACTAACACCGACCATAGTTTTTGTTCAATGGCGGTGTTGCTCCTACCCAGCTGCAAGCAGAGGTTTCTTGGTCGCCCTATGTTCCGGCGGGCGAATAAGTAACCTCTGCCCAAAACCGTCTGATTCTTTGATCTGCCACCGTCCAGGATTTTGGACGAACTAATTAAAAATGCTTGTTTCTAGCCGGCTCTCAACCAGTTTTGAAGCTGATGTATGCTGTGAATGCTGTCGAAAAGTGCGCGCGCTGTGATACGCTTGCAAGGTTGTTGTACGCGACAGATTTGCTTTTTTTGTTACAAAATTCTTTTGTCATTTCTCCTAGCTCAGAAGATACGCAGAAAGATAAGGCACCTTTGCTTTACTGATATTTATCCGGAGTTGAAAGTAACGCTCAAATAAAGCGGGTGCAAGTAACGTTTTTATGGATTTCACAAGTTTTGTTTATCTGACGTATGAACGCGCGTGCGAAAGGTAACTGACGACGCGTATGACGAATTTTGCGCATGCACGACAGGAAATCGGACGGTTTTGCGCAACGGTTGCTTAAGGTGATTCCCTTCAATTGCATTGCGCATCCTTTCTGCGCATCATTTTTTGCGTGATTAGCGTGCGCACGAGCGCGCGCACCTTCGGAACTTGATAGGTTTTCTATGAAAGCTGAGCAGCTCAGAGAAAAACAGGTCGTTTCCTCCTAAATGAGCTCGGTGACCCCCATTTTTTAATACATAAATTCAATTGGTATACGGTCGAGTACAATATATCGCGATTTCAAGAAAAGTTAAAAATTCTGCTTTGAGATATTTTTATTTAAATGCTGAGAAGAACACGTCTTTAGGTACAGCAGGGTATATGTACGCAAGCGGTAAATTCTTTAATTTTTTGCATATCCTTAATTCCTGTTCAACCAAAATGGAGTACAATGCAAGATAAATGTCTGTTTTGTTGAACTGCTCCAATATTTCAATGCAAGCAATCACTTTTTAAAGCAATTATAGTTCTCATTTCTGATTACTAGGGTTTCTCAGGAAAACCTTGTGGGTCGTATAGTTGCTATAAATGGCTATCCATGTTGTGCCAAAACAAGCTCGGTGACCCCTATTTTTTATTGCATTTTTGAAATGTTCTAAACATAATTACCAATTGTACCAAGTGTTAGAAAGTTTTAAATATTCCTTGTATGATTTCGATGGAATCACCTTAAGGACGTTCGCGCTCATTGTTTGTGCGCATCCTTACTGCGCACGTAATTCACGTCGCAATGCAATCTCGTTCCCAGAGGCTGCATTCCTTTTGGTCAGCACCAAGGATACGTGGCATTTCGATCCCGCTGACCGTAAATGCGCGCGGGCTCTGGGGACGAGATTGGTCGCAATGTCATGCCACGTCATGCGTCGAGCGCGCGCACTGAGTAAGAAATATAGACAGATACAGTGGTGGTGGGTATTTTTGTATCTATAAAAGTGCTTAACTCTCTTGAATGCACGGCGACTCCATTCTTTTTTCGATAAATCACATTCTTTACTGGTTCTCTGCATTTTGTCCCAAAATAAAAAAATTCTGAACGTGAGAAGTTTTAATTTTATTGGTATTTCTACTCAAATACGAACGAATTTTCCTACGAATGTAGGTATATGTGACTTTCAATTATTCTTCGGTGAGGCTAAATTTACCTGAAGAAACGATATTACAAGCAAAAATGTACTAAATAGGCCTATTTGCGGTGGAATAAGTAAATAAGCATTGTCTAGAGTCCTCCACGTAACTTATTTTAATCCTTGTAGCAAGAAAGCCGATTTCGCCTTCCATAACCAAAACGTCTAAAAACACAGTATTTCCAACACGCTTTGTTTCCGAAAAAAGCACGGTGACCCCCAATTTTTTTGCTTTTCTGACATGAGTTGGTCATAATCTAAGGACAGCAAAAGTTTGGAAAAGATCTGAACGTGGGAAGATTTGGGCGCGAACGTCCTTAAGCGGCCTTCACACGGAAAACTCATGTTGGCCAACTCGTGTTGGCAAATTCAAATTGGTGTGTGTGAACGACGTAACAACATGTTTGCAAGCTGTTGGCGAAAGGTTGGCGAGAATAGAGACAAGCTCTATTTTTCGCCAACAGTTTGCCAACATGTTGCTGTGTTGTTGACACACACCAATTTGAGTTTGCCAACACGAGTTGGCCAACATTGGTTTCGTGTGAAGGCCGTTTTGCTTGCGATGGTGATGCGATTTTTTGGAAAATTGCCAGCGCCAGCGCGCTGTGAAAATCGCATGTGTAGCCACCCTCGCACAGGTGATGCGACAGATGAAAAATCGCAGAAAAAAATCGCGAGAAATTCAATGAGTTGAATTTTTTGCGGCAAAATCACGGTCTTTGTCAGAGGGTGGCTACACTTGCGATTTTCGCCCCGCGCTGGCGACGCGACAATTTCAAAAAAATCGTATCACCATCGCAAGCAAAAAATCGCTCGTGTAGCCGCGGTTTTATTCGCCCACCGGAACATAGGGCGACCAAGAAACCTCTGCTTGCAGGGTATGTTGCTCCGTTAAAACCAAAATCTCAATTTAAGAGGTTTCTATTGAACGAAAGCTTTACTTACCTCGGTGATAATAATGTTATTGGAATTTTTGACAGTTTACTCTTGTCTGAAGCGGTGCCATGCATATGACACGAACACCTGTTGTTGTCTTTCTCGAGTTGTTTTCTGTGGCGTTGACAAGCGAGCGATTCAGCATTTACTTGACCAACCCGACAAAGTTTAGCCTGAGTATCAGGCTTTCTGGGAGAAAGTCGTTATAAATCGCCTTGGAATTCACTTGCCCGTGGACTTCCACATTTAAAGCAATTTTCTTGGGCCGACACGAAAAAAGAGGAAAAAATAAAAGTCCCACAACCAATAAAACACCACTTGCAACTTTCGCGATAAAATAAAGCGACTAGGACCTGTAAGCGCAATTCGTAAAATCTCGTTTTAGCCAAAATTTCACAATTTTACTGATGAAAACAATTTTTTTTCAAACTGAAATAAGATGCAATTTGGTATTGGCTGTCCAAAAAACACACAGACTTTTCTTAACCACGCAACACTGTGCTTAACCAACGGGTTTGTTTACGGTACGGGAAAATCCCACAAATACCGGCCATTTTAAATAGCCCGTCAGGCCTGCCAAGTCGCCAAGTCGGGTTCACGCGCGGTCACCCGCGGTCACCCGCGTTTCGCACCGCTGACCGTTCAGCGTTATTCAGCCCTGTCCGTTCAGGAGACATCTCCATTTTTATTCTCTCGAAAACGTAACAAAATCCTGATTTTAACCCACACTAACGCCCGCGGGTATTCACCTATCATGATGTTTTCGTCTGAAGACGTACATACTATTCAATTCCTTTTCGCCTCTGGACCACACTAAAACGATGGAAAAGTGTCTTTTAATGCGTTCGGCCTATAGTTACCATTAAAACGATCGAAACGGCATCAGCATATTCAAGTTCCCGCTTTCGCCCGTCCCGGCGGAAACAAAGCGTTTTCAAAATGATGCGTTAAAAAGTCTCCATTGTTGAAAGCGTTCTCGAAGGTCTCCGTTTTCATCAGCGTTATCGGTCGTTTTAGACAGCGGACGTTGGGCAAAACAGATATCTGTACATATATGCGGTCTAGAGACCCTGGGAACGAGGTTGGGGGCCAAACACAAATTATCCTTATGCAATCGTGACTGCTGTACCTTTGTAGCTCCGCCCGTCTCGATTAGCTTCTGCTATTTGCGGGCGGAACCAAACCTTCAATCATTCGTATTTTACTACTTTATAATTTTCGTCTTTAATAATTTATGTATTCTTTTGTGTGAATTGTGTCTGAATAAACACATCTATTCCACATCTACGCCGACGATGAACAAACCCCATATGCAAGGAGGCAACAGGACACCAAAGCTTCCCTGTGAGATCGTCAAAGGTAAAAGCAAAAAAATTGAGAAGGTTGTATTCTACTGACACAATACAGGAACAACGACCACGACAGATTTGGGAATAGAATGTCTATCAATATTATCTACGGCCACAGAGTATTTCGTACCGTTTGTGTTGTTAATAAGCTGGTTTAAGGAAATATTATCGCTTTTCGATTCCTGTGTTGTTACCCTTTAATGAGGCTTACACACTCACAGCGTGCGGTTAGCCCACCTTCTAAGAAATAGACAGCAACACCGCTGCCGGTCAATTAGACTGCGAATACAATCGCCTCTTGTTGCTGCCGTCTGCTAGGGACGTTCCCGAACGCCCCTAGCGGCCGGGAGTGATAGAAGGCAGCTATAGAAGGCTAATGATCAATTCAAAAGTCCTAACCGTTTATTTGAGATTTTCCACCTCAGCTTCACGAGGTTTCAACACCACCCCAAAAACCGTGTAGATGGTCATTAAAAAAATCGCGGTCATTAAAAAACCGTGTGCGAATCATTAAAAATTTAGGGTGTGACGGCACACCCTAAATTTTAATGACCACGCCCTTTACGAAAAAGGAACCGCAAAGACGTCTTCTGTCCTTAAAAAAGCGGCCCCACATCCCGGGCCACAAACAGCCATCATTCCTGAAGGCTAAGAGGTTTTCTTATTAAGTACTCCAGTATCAAGTACATATGGAGGCAAAGGGAAAGGAAAGCACCGTTACAGTGCCTCGACATCCCAGGTTGGAAAAGCGGCGATCGAGCGAAGGTGATCTTCCCGCCAAAGAAAAAGAAGAAGAGTCCAAGGAACATCAACAGCTGACGAAACATGGAAGAAGAAGATTCAGGAAACGCACTCAAACCATGTCCTGCGGCAGCTACTTCAACAACAACCAGGTAGCTACCAGCCAATTCCTGAGCGATCCGCGAGTGGTGGCGGAAAATGCCAAGCACCTCTCACATCAGGAGATGAACTCCATTCATATGGACATCCTCAAACCTTTGGATTTCTTCGAAATCTTTTTCAACAGATTGAAAGTTCGAGACAATGAACAAGCGAAGGCAAACTAAATGAGAATTGATTCAGATAATCATATTTCTTTCATTGTTAACTATGACGGTAAAACAGTTTCGTCGAAGATCTCTGATAATGCTTTATTTTGTGAAATCGATTATTGCGTTTAAACCCGTCACGCCGGTTCTCGAGCTCAGCTTTAGGGAACAAGAACAAAAACACACTCGAAATGAGGTTACGTTTATTTATTGTTTTATTTATTTTGCCTTACACTAATATTACTTTTTTTGAGGGGGGGTTCAGAAAATTTTTACAATATGAGAAGATTTTCAGAAGATTCATTACAGAATTTTATGAGAAGGTTGTACTTTATGAAAATTCAATTAATCCAATTTAACAAGTTTTATTCAACAACAATAAATAAAATTTGCATACCTACTGCTGTACACACAAATAGCAAAGGCTAATCTAGGCAGGTAGAGCAAAAAAGTACTATTACTATAAGATTACTATAATATCTTAGTATAATTTTAATGTTATATTCACTGCGCTACCTGGTGAATATAACATTTCAAGGCGCAGCTGCTAGGCTAACTTACTTTTTTCGTGTGTTCTTTGTCAAGTTTTCGCTCATTTTCTTTTCACTTTTTGATGTCAACATCTCAAAATTATACTAAAACAATTATTCACCTCAGGCTCAATAATAGTGACGAATATTTACCTCGCCGAAGGCCAATAATTGTTAAATATTTATGTGAATATAGGGTTAAAGGAAAAGTTCAATTTTTATCTATCATAAAGAAATAAAAATGATGAGACATGTATTGTAACAACTCCACCTTCATCTGTGTATAATTGAACATCACTGTAAACAAAAGTTCTAGCAACACCTATAACTTCAAATTTCAATATGTCAAACAAGCCACACATTTTAAAATTATGAACAAATTATAGAGGTAAAATAAGAATTTATTTATTTATCTGTTATTTATCTTTTGACTAATTTATTTATTTATTTATATATTTCTTTATTTTTATTTTGTGCTGTAATTATCACAGACTAGGTGCCCTTAAGAAAGCTCTGACTGAACATTTCTCAGACAAGTGTATTTGTTTTTAAGTACATGTTGCACATGACAAAATTCCCCCAACCCACCCAGGGGCAATATGTGCTAAAATAAAACAAGGTATTGGATTCATTCGTTCACAACCAATACCCATGAGAGTCATGGGAGAAAATATTTTCTCAAGCCATTCAAAGAAACGACACGCTTTTTTCACATCAACTTCGTATGATGTACTAAGTGTGTTCCACCTCACATGACCTATACTTTCACCATCAGCAGACTCACTCCCGCGATCAACTTGCATCTTTCCTATTTTATTCTTTACCATAGGATGTTTGTGCATCTCAGGATGAAAGTTGAACATTGACAAAATATCCTGTGGGGTGGGGAGAGTGTCTTTGCTCCAAGGAAACAGACAGGTTTCAATGAGGCCAACACCTTCATTGCCCCATGCATCTAAAGAAAACAATGAAGGTGATTACTCATTACTCAGGCAATACATAATTCCTAGTTGTTGAATATTGCAAGTGATATGATACTTGCACAAGCAGTTTCAGTTTTGTGAACACCCAGAAAAATGTGAGTAAGTAAGAGGCTAGCATAAAGAAGTGTGTAGAGCATTAAATTAAGGCCAAGTTTTTGAATGCATTGTGGGTGGAAGGGGGGGGGGGTGGTGCAGTGGTTACCACGTTTGACTTCAGATCTGAAAGTCGGTGGATCAAAGCCCAGTCCCTGCTATTGCGTCGTTTTCTTAGACAAGAAGCTTTACCCTAGTCTCCTACGCAGCCGTTAGTGGGGAGGAGCGTTGCGTGACGACCCTAAGAACGGCTGCGTAGGAGACTAGCTTTACCCCAAATTCTCTCTCCACCCAGGTGTATAAAAGGGTACAAGTGACATACTGCTGGGGGGTAACCCTGGACTAGCATGCGACTGCGACTGCGACTGCAACATGTGACATGCGACTGCGTCAATCTTGTGACCACATATGGCATATAACTTATAATATGGTCATAATGGCGGACAAATCAGATAATTTTAAGGTTGTGCGACCAGTGTGGAGAAGTAATGCACGACTATTTTAGAATTTATACTTTAAAGAGATTGAGAGAATCGTCTGAATGAAATAACAATGAATTTTTCTGGAAGTTGGCAAATTTCTTTAATAGATTTTTTAAAAACTTGATCATGTCAGTTTGCCGTGAGAACATCGCACCTGACCGGGGGACCGGGCGACCGGGGGACCGGGGGATGGTCGTCAAAACCAGGAGTTCCCAGGCAGGACCAGGGGACTTGACAGGTCTGGACTTTACCTTTAGCATGCATTATTTGTAGCTACATTAAATGGCTAATTTCAAATGAATTTGAATTGACACACGTCCAAAGGCCATTGTTTTTGTTACCAACAGTTTGAACAATTAGGCATCCAGGCAAGAAATAAGTATGAACTGCCTTGGATTTAACACCAAATCAGCAGTGCACACAAAAAACTGGGCCCTTTCTGAGTGTTTTATCAAGTTTTGGCTGAAAGAGTCTCTTATGCCCATTTAGTTTCAAGTCATATGTAATACCAGAAGTATTTACTCAATACAAATGTCATGATAATTACCACAATCCAATCGCAGCTCTTCTGGTTTGGCTGCTTTTTGTATCCTCGAGAGAATGTATACAGCATGGCAGAAATCTTTATATTTCAGGTCATCATGTGTCTCAAGTGCATATTCTGCCAAATGAACTATACCACATTTCCATCGCTTTGGAGGATTAGAAAACACCCAGGCTTCTTCTGGATTATCATAACGTGCCCAGTAACAAAACCAATTATTAGGATCCGTCCACATCTTCAGAAGGCCTGAGGGTTGTTCTTCAACCTCCAGGTTATAATGGCTGAACACATATCTTTTAAAAAATTGCTCTGATGAGAGAAAGTCCTGACCAAATCAGAAGAAAAAATTGTTAAGGATGGCACCTCAATCATTTTAAGTAAGAAATGTTCTATATGGTTGCATGCTAATGGTAAGAATTACAGCCAGACACAAATCAGTTAAAATTACTTTTGGCTGAAGTTTATGTTTTTCCACTATAGTCACTTTAGTTGGCACATCAACATTAATTTCTCCAAAAAGTCTTAATTTACTTAGAAGATAGAAAAGGACCAACATAAACTTCCCACATCCCACTTCCCACAGATTTGTAATAAAGCATAGCCACAGGAAGAATATTAGCACATACGAATAATGGAATGGCATGCTCTCTCTTGTTTAGGGAAAAAATCAAACGCAGAGCTCGTTTCTGAAGGATTAGAATTATTTTTTTAAGATTCGTTTTTGTAGTTTGGCCCCAGTCCAACAACCCATAGGAAATATATGGATGGATTAAAGAACGATAAATATCTAGAAGAGTGGAAGTTGGTATAAAGTGTATCAGCCATGGTATAATCCCTGGCCAATAGTTTTACTCATTTTTAGTGCAATGTAGTTTATGTGATGTTTCCAGGAAAGGTTATTGTCAATTAACACACCAAGATACTAGACAAAATTTTTACTTTTAAGATTTTTAAGCATTTTATGTTCATTGTCAAACACCTTAAGATTTATGTCAATTCCAGTCGTTTTTTCGATGAGGGTGAAATATTACATAATTAGATTTTTTAATATTTAGAGTCAGTTTGTTAGCTAACAACCAATCACAAACACATTCTAATTCTTTGTTTACAACAGTTTCTAAAGATTTTAAACTTTTTTCAGCAAACAACAAGTTGGTGTTGTCAGCAAACAAAAAGAAATCAAATTTTGCAGATGAAGTTTGAATATCATTTATATATAATAGGAATAATAATGGTCCTAGAACAGACCCTTGGGTCACACCACAAATTACTCTCTCTTTCTTTGAGAATTTTGTACCGATTTGGGTTGTCTGATACCTTCCTGTGAGATATGAATTAAACCAATTATTGGCAATACCTCGTATTCCATAGTGATTTAATTTATATAATAATATTTCATGGTCAATGGTATCAAAGGCCTTTTGTAAATCAATAAAGATGCCACATGAGAAAAGGTTCTTATCCATATATGTCGTTTTCACGCATCGGATGTAAAATGTGGAACGGACTCCCAGAACATCTCCAAACGAAAAACAAAACCTCCTCCAAAAAATGTCTTCAGCAAACTTTACTGCAGCTTTTAGAACACGAGGAGAATTATGTTGATGTTCACATCGTAATTCAAAAAATACCAAGCTTTCGTTCACTCACTACTAACAGTAATTAAAATATATTAAGAATTTATAGACTTATCCATGCATCCTTATTTATTTATTTATTTATTTATTTATTTGTAATTTCTTTCTTTTTTCACATATGTATATATATTTTTTATGTTAATTACTTGACTTGCTCTCTGTAATTTCTTTATTTATATATGTATATTTGTCACTTGACTTCTTTTCTTCTATACTAATGTAAACACTACCCACCCAGACTAGCTATTGCTATTTGCGGGATAGTGTTAGTAGTCCTTTTTATTTTACTTATAGAAGTGAATAATAATAAACTTTGATAAACTTTGACTTTGACATCAACCACTTTTCCTGAACCCTTAGGAGCCAGCTGTTATGAGAGATTCACCAGTATATTACTCACCTTCCACTCATTGCAGACAAGCATACATTTACAGACATCTGAAAGCGGCAGAAACAGAGCTATCTTCTGAATAATCTCCGGTAAGAGATTGGGTATCTCTTTAGTAGCCATTAGTAGTTTATTCTAGTGTTGCTGCTAATTACCTGTTCTTGCATATATCTTACAATCTGAAAAATAACAGTAATCAACGATCCATCTATCATCAAACATCTTTAATGCAGACACTGAAGGGACAGGACTGGGTGGCCACAGACTACATAGGTAGAATTTAGAAATATGAACTTTGGCCTCTTTCACCATGCAGAATGTTCATAGTAGAGAAGAGTTCATCTTATAGAGGAGGCCGTAAGGAGAGATTTAACTGTAAGCGCATTTGATCATATTTACATGTTAATTTGTGCTATATAAGTATTAAATATTATCAATATTATTATTATTACTGTATGAAATTATTTTTTGCTCTGCATGTGGCCCAGATGAATTAAACATGTAGATATGATTGGTGGATTGAATGGTTCAGATTTTTTCATTGAGGCTGTTCACTTTACTTTCTCAATGCACTCTTCAGTTCTAACAATCCATATTGTGCCAATTTTTATTAAGTGATGGAGAGAATGTAACAGTCCTTAATTCTCAAATCTTGTATTTTTTATTTTATTTGGTATAACATTTGAGCGTCTCAGCTCAGGCCCATGCATGAGAGTGTGGCTTTTCTGCTGATGTTTATAGTACGTACATGTATACTAAATGAAAATAATAAAATAAACAAATGGCAATTAGCACTGGTACATCTGCATCCACGAGGTGGCTCTAGATCTTTGTCCAGTGTATCCAGATTGAATTAGAATTTCGAAAAACATGTATGTTACCAATTTTATGGCTATAAATAAGCTTAATTTAAATAACTGTTGAACAGCTTTTGTATACCAACAAACTATCAATATCATTTGATAAATCAACTGGTGTACAAGCCAGTCTCTGATGCATGTTGTGTCATGGCTGCCATGATGGGGGACATAAAGCGATTTATCGTTAAAGTGCCTGCCGTTTTTAAACATGTAAGATCCATCAACATGCATGCAGCCACCAATTCAAGAATCTGTAAGAAATATCCGAGATAATTTAATTCTCGACAAGACACGACGTTGGAAATTCTAAGAAAGATTCCTTGAAGTTTTATGCTACCAGATGAGGACTTATTGTGGCCAGTTTGTTGCATGTTACCTAGAAAAATATATACCACTTTTTTGTAAACTACAAAATACTTAGCAACGTTAAGAAGCTGAACCTGCAAAGACGTGAAAAACATCTCCACTCACCTCGCTTCACAAAAACCTGAACAAAAACAGCCAGGCATTCACTGCCATTCAGATCCAGGCCTTGGCGGCCTCAGCAAAAACGCGGTCAACAGGAAGTGGGAGGGGAGAGCTCTGAAGGTAAGGGAAGGTACGTTTTTTCTAGCGGGGGGAGGGCTGGGGCCTCAGAGGGGAGGATCATCAGTGAAAGTGAGCACCAAAAGGGGAGGGCCATACCTCACGTGAGCTATTCAAGGGAGGGTCACACATCTTTTCCAGAATTTTTTAATGAGAATTTTTGTGATGTTGCTTTCCATTTTTCTTACAGATTAAGGTTTTCTTTTCACCTACTTTGATTTAATTTGGTGTTTTATTATAGGTACTAGGTTACTTTTCTACATGTATATTATGCCATGGCACAGTTTTTCTCAGAGGACTCGTGTCCTTTTCCGTCCGTATCGAGAAGCACTTGACTCTGCCTGATCTCCTCCTGAGTCGTTTAGTTCTGAAGAGTTACTAGTAGATCCAACAATGAGCTCTACCCTGTCGGAAATGTAGGAAATATTTGTTTTTGAGAGGCAGATTTCGCATGCTAAACAAATAAACCTTCATCAGTTTAGATATTGGATTTGGATTCAGGATGTTTGAGCAAGGTATGCGGTGGTTGTCTTACGGTGAAGACGTGAAGCCATAGCCGCGTTTGAGATGCTTGGGATATTATGAGATGAACTGCCTATTCTGAACAATGCTTGTAACAACTGACCAAAATTATTACTTAAATGGGGAGGTATGACTCCATGCAGGGTGTGGTTGGTCTCCTTATCATCTCAATGTCATCTAAAGATAGAGTGATCGTCTATGCCATAGACGGATGGCTCCTGGCGCACTGCTCCTGCCTAACAGTAAATTTAATAGAATAGAAACGTGCATTCTCCTCCCCAGAGCCCACGATCCTTTTGGTCTGCGCCTGGTATATCCCGCAGACCAAAAACATTGTGGGCTCTGGGGACGACAATGAGAAACGTGAAAGTACCTACCCAGTGGAAGATCAATCTGATCCTGGTTGTTCGAAAACCTGAGATTAAATTTAAGGTTCCTGCTTCTTATTTAAAAGAGAATGCACAGCAAATTCCAAGTAGCAGTTTAAGAGCAACCAAAGTCAAAATGTAGGGCAAAAACGATTGTCAGAATTCTACAATATCTGGCTATAATCCAGGGTTAGCTTAACCCTCCTTTGAACAAGGGGCACTTGAGTGATAATGCATATGGTTAAAAATACGCTTTCTCAATACCGAAATTCGCCTTGATTTAAAGCTCCTTCCCGCATTTCCGCCAAACCTTTGTTAGACCCTCGGCGATTTTGAAGCCAAAATTTTGTATTTAATTATAGGTGAGTTCCTTTTTGGTGTTAGCCCATGATCATATTTTAATGCGTAGAAATGACAAGAACCCCGCTGTTGGGATTTTTTCATTGCGTATGCGCGCATTAGTAGTTGCAAATGAAACAGTCATGAAGATGACGTCATGCGGTCAGTGAAAGGTACAGGTCTTAATATACCAGCTAATATTTATACCTAATCGTACCTTTATGGCACGCTTCGACAGCATATCAGCGAGTTTGGTCGAGCCATGCTTCGTATTTTGGCGAGACACAAAATACCCATGGTGAGACCAAACGAGCCTGGTATGCTGCCGAAGCGTACCAAAAAAGGTGTGATTAGGTGTTTAACGTACCCAAATTCCTGCTAAAACCCGGCGTTATTTTTTCGTACACGCAAGCGCCCGCCAGTGTAGCCACGTCCAATTTTGGCGCGAAATTGTATTTTTTTCTCTGTTAGCGTTTATCAAATGTAACAGTTTTACATTTCGTTGTATTTCTGTTGTAATTTTCATCTCTTAAGTCTGCAAAAAAGTGTGAGTTTTAAAAACTGTCCATGATATCGTAGGATATCAGGTCAGTGACTTAGAGCCCGTTTACATGGAAAGATGGTGCCCCTAGGGGATAGGGGCACCCTACCTACCAGGGTTGAAGGTACCGTCGTTCTACATGCAAAGTTAGAACATTGTAGGGACACCCTCCCTAGCAGGAATTAACAAAACTTCCACTTTCTCCTTTGACCAAGAAAACTTTTTCGCCTTCCAGTTGCCTTTACTTTGGCTTGCGGGTGCTTTTCGTTTGTTGTCGTTTGTAAATGATTTCGCGCTCGCTCTCTGGGTGTATTGGTCGGTTTCTTTGACCTCGAAAGCGCTTTCCTCGATCAGATCTTCCTCCATTGCATCCCTCGTCGTTTCTGAACCTTCAGGTTGACTTACAGTCATTAATTGGAGCTAAAATCTTCGAAAATATTCTCCAGGTGTTTAGCTCAGCTAGAAGAGTGCGAAGCCATGCTCGAATTTGGCGCGTGACCGGCGGTAATCTGAGAACGACGAAACATAGCCCAAGCACCTAGGGCTAGCCATACTTTTTGGTTTTACATGGGCTTATGTCAAAAAAACTTGTCCCTACCATGTAGGGTTTTCCTACCTTGAAAATAGGGAAGCCCTACCTCCTAGGGGCACCTTCCCTCGCATGTAAAACGAATTGCGTAATACAAAGGAGAAGGGAAACTCTACTACCGAGGGTAACCCTACTACCTAGGGGCAACCTCTCACATGTAAATGGCCCCTTAATATCGTAGAAAATCATGACAGTAAACAAGGTTTCTGGTTGGCTAATTCACCATTTGGGTACGGTAAGGAAGAATATAGGACAGTGTTAATGTCAAACTACTTGAACGAGTGTCGTGTGATCGTCCCGTGCTCTGAATGTTGTTGTGGGAACAATGCTCGAGAATGTTAATAAAAATTTAAAAAAACACTTTTCATCAAGGGATTGTAATTCGAATTAAGAACAGATTCCTACTGTGTTTGGTTGATAATTAAGCTATTTCCCAGCCCTGTCATGACGTAATGACCTACTTAACAAACGTTAATTGATTGATTACCTCCACGGAAATTACGGCGACTGATTGATACTTAATCGATTTTGCAACTCTGTTGTGACGTAACTACCTAATTAAGACAAACCCAATTACTTAATTACCTCCTCGAACATTGAGGCGATTGGCTGATAATTAACCTATTTAGCACCTTGATCGTGACGTTAATTCCTAATTACCCTCTAGGAACTTACGGTGATTGGTTGATAATTAACTGATTTAGTAACGTACGCCGATCGTTTAATATTCAACCGATACAGCAGTTTGACTGCTTAATATTAAACCAATTTAATTGTGCCGCAATTATTATCTTCCCGCCGGATGTTACGTTTCTAGTTTATAAATAACTGATTGATGCAAATGTCTAATTACGTCCTCTTATAGAGCGCTTTTCAAATGAGTGTCGTAAAACCAAAACCAAAGTAATTACCCCAGCCAATCACAACAAACACAAATTATCCAATGAACCAATCAGAACTCGAAGCAAATACATGTTACTGGCGTCAAGCGCGGGAAAAAACGTGCGAGCGCGAGCAAGTCGCGACTGATTGGTTTGAGTTTTACTCCTGATTGGTCGAGAAAGTGGCGCGAGATTTTTTAACCAATCACAGAGCGAAGTAAAGCAAAACCAAAGCAAAACACGAATTACTTTCGACACTCAATTGAAAACCGCTCTAATAACGGTGATTGCAGGTTGATAATTACTAAGTAACCAATATGGCAACTCAATCGTGGCGTAAACACCTAAATACCATCTCGGAAATTACTCTGGTTAGTTGATCATGCTGCTTAACTGTAACGTAGTAATCACTATGAAACGTAGGAGCCTCTATTGATCTCGTCAAAAAATAATTATCTAATTACACGAATTTACATACCGCTGAAGCCACACTATAAAAGTCCGAATCGCTTTAAAATATTCAAACTGCGTACTTTACATTTTCCATAAATTCCGGAGAATAGTGGGAAAAAAAGGAGCGAGAAATGGAAGTGTTTTCATTGGCGTCGAACTCAGAAACAGAAGTTTTAGTCATTCAAACTGCTCAAGAAAACCAACTGAAGCTAACTAAAAGGTGGACCACGGAAGCAAACCTGGTCACAAAAGGAAGAAGTGCTGTTTCAACTGGAAGAAACAGAAGTCGACAACATGCCATGTCGTGTAGCAGCTACTTTAAGGAGAAAGACTACTTTATAAAGCAAAAATCGGCAAAGCTGACTGAAAATGCAAAGAAGTTAACCGAAGAAGAGATGCAATTGCTGGAGTTGGACATCTTCAAACCTTTGGATTTCTACGAACTCTCTTTCAACAGAATGAAGGATAAAGACAGGAAAATTTGCAGGAAGACTCCCTCTAACAACCAAACATTTGTAATCAGACTTTAGAAATGGAGAGAGATTAATTGAAGTTGCCGAATCACTAGGCCCTTTTAAGAGACATGTCAAGACACATCTTTTTAGATTAGCTTTTACGTAGTTTTAATATATTTCATTTTATTCTCATTTTGTTAATGTATTTTTATTAGCATTTTTCCTTTTTTATCGGTTTTATTTATCATAGATTCGTTTTATTAATTTTAACTAGTATGTTGGGAATGTAAAGCGCTCTTGATCATCCCTATGTTAAAGGCGCTATAGCAAGTTAATAAATTATTATTATTATTATTATTATTATTATTATTATTATTATTATTATTATTATAAAATAGTGATTCCCCAGTGTGTAGTAAAGTGTGCCAACTGACTCTGAAAGAATTCAGTGCTTTAGGATTCAGTCTTCAACAGCCAGAGTGAATCTGAGAAGCAAGAGAGAAACGAGGCAAGAATCCCGCTTTCAACCGCAGGAACCCCTAGCTAAGTGTGAGGGTCAGCGTGTTGATTACGCAATTATAACATGGCTGCCAATATAAGGATTTGTATGGGAATCCCGGTAATAGATTCAAGAAGATAGTACAACGCAACAATTCTCAATAAAGAAAAGCCTTACCTATTACCCTTGTTACCATTATTACCATGGCGTGTTTCTTGTTTCTGGCGTGATTATTTTGCTGATTTATCGCGATTTAAGCGATTTCTTTAGGAGTGGAAACACGGAAATTAAAGAAATCACTGAAGAAATCGCTAAAATCGCACGGACAACGAGACACGAAAGAAAGGCACGGTATTAGAGTGAAGTTTGTCCCATTTGACCTGCTACTGATGTTGACACAGAAATAAAAAGCCGCTGAAATTCTGGCAAACCCTGGAGCCCAAAAATAAATAGACACCTCACTGTTTTTATAAAAAAGGTTTCTACTTCCGTTTATTGCATACCTGGAAGCTTAATTTATATACAACAATTTAACAAAATTAAAATTTGGACAAATAATGCAAATTCAAGGTGAATATTACCACAGTGCAATCTTGATGTAACGGACATTAAATTTACAAAAAATGCGACGAATTAAATAAGCAGAGAATTCATTTCAAAAAAGGCGTACTTTGTCGTCTGGACATAAAAGAGGCAATAGTATCTTGTCTTGAGTGCTTGTGGGTGCGTCAGATTTACGGATATCACTTTTTATTTAATTCTGAATCCCGGTTATTAAATTTCTAGCTTTCAAAGTTTAATCTGAATATCTAAGGTGACTAGAGGCCCCCATATACGATGCAACACTACAAGCGACACTGCGCGAAACTTTTAAATTTCCGTGTCTACAACTTCTGAACGAAGGACACACTCTTTAGTTTTTTTGCATATGTGCAATGCTGCAGCGTTCTGCCGGGCCTTAAGGACTTCCGAATAGATATTTCACCTACGTAATCAGTTCAGTGGCTGTGCTTGACTATTTTTTAAAGATGTAACGAACTAAAAATTCGTCATAGCCAGATAACTTTGGTCGCGGCTCGGGGTAAGTCCGTTTATCTAGGCTGCACTGTGGTCGCAAAAGCTCAGTGATGCGCTCTATAATCATTTGGTTTATTTTATTTAAAGCAAATATTGCAACGTCTTGGTTTAGTTTTGTCCCATTTGTTCTAATCCTTACACAATTCAACAAAATTCAGAAGACAGCCAGTCATGGAAACAATCGTAGGATTGGAAAAACCTACGCAATTTTCCGGTGATTTTCCGATTCTAATTGTCCAAACAGAAATAAGATGAATTTCATTGATAACCATTCCAAGAAACACGCGCCGATGTTGACAAGTTTCTGAAGAGTTCCAAACCAATCTGAAGGTCGAGAGCTTTGACGTACTGCTTAACAACCACGGGATCGGCCAATTCTTGTAGACAGCTAACGTTCTTGCTTCTCCAATTCTCTCATTCGAGGAACTATTTACATTCCACCTGGTGACACCCACAAGAACCACTCAATGTTCTCATTTGACTTTTGTTGCGGGTTGTTTTGAAATGTCATTGGCGAAAAACAGGCGGAGGGAGCACAAGAGAAGCAATGTAGATTGTTTGATTAAACAGGATCCATTTCTTTTTATTGCCATACCTAGGAACAAGAAGGAGGAATATCAAATCTATTCAGTCCTTCACCTCCTTGAAGAGCCCCGTGTAACTGACAAAAGTTTTAAAATTGCTACTTCCACAGCAGCCACTGGAACGTACAACTCGGTGAACTTCACGAACTCACTCACAGACTCAGACGTCAGAACCGCATTGCTAAACAAACCAAACAGCACCACATCATGACATACAAGGACTACACATGCAAGCCTTAAGGTGTGAACATCGCACGCTTGCACCTGCAAACCAGGCCCTAACGGAGATACCCGTTTAGAGGACGCGCCATCTCATTCACAACACACTTAAAGGGATGTCTGTTCGATGGAACCCTTTGTAATACCATGCTTCGATTGAATTGAATTGAATTTACTTCACCATATTTTAAATATGAAAATAGTACAGTTCTACCCACAAGTAGCAGAAGCTAATCGAGGCGAGTAGAGCTTAAAAGGATCAGCTTTAAAGTATTGACCCTAAAAGGAGCCATTACTTACCTTCACTGTACTGTCCACTGCACCAGAGAATATCCTGCCTTTGGTAACTGCCAAAGCGGCCACACTCCCTTGATGACGGAGAAGGGTCTGAACACAAGTGAAGCTCTCCAGATTCCAAACCTGAAATAGAACAAACGTTTAGATGCAGAGACATGGACTGCGTGGCCGAGGAGTTAAACTCGGGGCTACCGAGAGACAATTTGAGCTGGTGGTCAGAACAGGACTTGAATACAGGTTCACAGTGGCCAAACGCAAAAAGCTACGTCACTTCCGGTCTTCCAGAGCCTTGAAGTTTGAATCAGTTCAAATGTTTACTAGCGTGAAGTTCGTATGAAAATGTCCCGACAAAACGAAAACTTGTAGATGGCAGTTACTTTATTTTGAACACATACACAACGTAAAATGTTAAAGTTTTCAGAAACGGCGTTAAGTCTTGCGGTTAAAGTGAAACTTTCGACATTGGTCTGTTTTTTTTCCTTTGTAAAATTATGGCGGGAACTGTGCACGCGTCGTGCGTTTGACCGCTGTGAAGAATACCACCTCCCTAACCACTGGATCCTCCTGCCTCCCTTGTTCTTGTGTAAACGCAGTTACGGTAATACCAGCGCCCTAACAACTGGATCCTACTGCCTCCTTTTTTCTCGTGTAAACCTAGTTACGCTTACCCTGAGTGATCTGTCATACGAGGCACTAAACAAACGCGTCTGACCAGGAGCACTTAACACAGCAAGCCCGTAAACGGTTCCAACGTGACCTGTCGAGGCAAAAAAGAAATCAACACATGGATTCTCCTGTATGAATGTCAGGAATTTGAGAATATGGTGAAAACTTATTAACTTATCCACAAGACTGTCGCATTAACAATTATTCCAAGAAGACATACATACAAACTCATGAACAACGAGTTAGGCTGCGAAAGCTGAACAGGCAAGGGCGCGGGGAAGTTTCCTCTTACGCGCGTGTCATGCTTCTCACAAGCCTATCTACAGTTTCTCCTATCCGTGAGAGAAAACTAGAAAGCTGCTTATAGTTCATATTGACTGGATTAACAAACAAAAAAACCTACAATCTACATAATCCCAATAAACCTATAATCTACATACATGTATTCAGTAGCAACCTATGGCTGATCACCGTTACTGAAGAGCGCAAATAAGGCGACAAACGCAAGAGTTAAAACACGTTCAGCTAAAGAAACGCAGCTGTTACTCTCAATATTTTTTTGTCACTAACTGGTGCCTTTTTGTTTTATCCGTAAAGTTAGCACGTTTGCGAAATCAGCTAAATATTAATGCTGAAGAGTACTCGACAAGACTTGTAATGCAAAAAAAGATGCAAGTTGGAAAGTTGGAGAGCAGGAGAGGAGCATAAGACCAAAAGCATGAACCATCTGTTTTATTACATGGCCCGTGGAAATGCACGCCGTAGACCGAACTGATTATAGCTATTGGCGCAAAGGAATCTATAAAATAAGAAGGCCTGAACTCTATTCTGAAATACTTTTTTTTTCTCCGCGATGCCGCGGTTCCATTTCGCTTCTGTTGAAATGTCAGCAACAGGTTTAAGTTCGCTCACGCCATCAGCGTTCGCAGCAAAATCATGAAGCACGCTCACGTGCTTGCGCGGATTTCTAGCTATGCATCACGCGTATTGTTGTTGTTTATCGTTTAGTACCCCGTTCGGCAATACATCGCATATTAATTACTTAATTAATGGGTTACTCCTCAGCTAATCCGACGTAGTCGGCAAGCGACTTTCAAATTATGCAAAACAAGTAGTTCAACTGCAAGGAATTGGATCAGAACGACAAACGAATCTTTTTCAATTAACGTGTTAAGGCCTCTTCAGTGTTTGCAGTAACTCGCTGCTAAAAATTCAGGGTTGTTTATGTCAATACAAGAGTGTTGCCTTGTTGTTGTTTTTCGTATGGTTTTCCCATTCGGCAAAACAACGTCATGTGGTGCTCTCACCAGTCATTGTAAACAGTTTTTAAGCATAATAAGCATAGTATTTAATTGATCCTTGTTTGTATTTGAGCAATCTTAAGATGGTCACAGGTTTATCAGCTATGCTGTTTGGTGTTACCCTCGTAAAATAATGTTGTTGATTGAATTACTTAATTCTAGGGCGCTAATCGCCTACTTAGCACTAAAGGCTAGTCGGTGCTACAGGACTGAGTGCGAAAAAAAATCTATCCTGTGTTTTAATTCACTCGCTACCAAAAATTCAGGGTGGTTTTTGTCAGTAGAGCATACCTTGTTTTTTGTTTATTTGTCCGTTAATTACTTAATTAATACTTTAATACCTCATCTTATTGTTTTCGAAGCGAATACATTTTTTTTGTAAAAAGTTATGCCCTTTGATTTTTTTTTCACTTAAGTGACCAACTCTACCTTGTTTAATAGTATATTTACCAATAGTATAAACATTTTCAATGTCAGGGAAAATTGAGCAATTTTACTCTAAGGCTATCTATTCTGAGTCTCCAGTAACCCATGGGTTGTTTTTGTCATCGATCCCTTGCTCAGTTGTTTTTCGTTTTGCCTGTAAACCGGCTACTTTAATTAATAGCATTTGTCTTAACCTTTGCACATTTTGAGCAGTTGACATAACCACCCCTCAAGAAGATTACACTATTAAATTAACTACTAATTACTCCCAATTGATGTTTTTCAAAGCGATAAATTTTTGTTTTCCTTTTATAGAATGAGAGCAAATGGTTTAATTGATTTGATTAGCATCATTTGACAGTTAAAAACTACTGCAACCAATACAACTCGAAAATATATTTTAAAAAAAACATCAACAACAAAAACTAGAAAATATTAAGAAAAATAAATATTGAACAGAATCATTCACCAAGGTTATTACTTTCGATTGTCCGGCGAAACAAACAAACAAAAGAAACATCACGTGACCTACTTAACATCAATTGGTCAAGAACACGAAAAACATCCCCCTCAAATCATTAAGACAGTACTGTCAATAAGCGATCTACAAAACTGAAACAGAAGGATCGACCACCGAGTAAAAAGAAAAGGAAAATGGAAACATCTGACGGAAACCAATGCAAACGGAGAGCAAACAATATGTTGCGGTTCTCCTCGGACCCCAAACCTTGGGCGAATTCAGAGCTCACGGCAGAGCCATCACAACCTGACGAACATTCGCGACCAAAAATCTCGCCTGCCAAGCGACAGTCAAGCGAGACCGCTCCTCTGATGTCAGGTAAAAGCGATATCAATACTGATGTCCGAGGGGAAAGAAAACGCAGCGAATCAGAGCCAGAAACGTACACAGCTTCCAAGGATTATTTCATCCGTCGCAGCAACTCACTCACTGAGCAAGCCAAGCACCTGTCCGAAGAAGAGATCCACTCCCTAGAAATTGATATCTTCAAGCCGCTGGATTTTTATGAAATCTTGTTCAACCGAATGAAGGAGAGCAACAGTGGCAAGATAGTTAATTCTCTGAGCGAACTGAACGGATTGTAAAATAATACGCGCAGTTATTTCACTATCAAATATCATTTCTTGGGGCAAATCAACGAAATTTACCAAATCTTGGTCATCAGAAAAAGGCTATCGAAAGTGGCGAGAGAACTAACTGAAAAAGTGTTTTTCTATTTTTAACTTTATTTTTCTTTGCGACAAAGCACTGTATTTTTTACCAAAATAAAAGAATCTCCGTAATTATTCAAGTATTATTTGTTTTGCCTTTGGCCACAAAACGGTATATCAATAAAATTTCTGCAGGCTTTTTATTTGCTGAAAACGGGGTAAACCTTGTAAACCGACTCAAGTATTTTTTCTTACGACCGCAGTGTAAGTACGCACTGCAAAAGAGCATTGTCAAATAAAGCTTTTTTACAAGCAAATCTATCACTATTCTTTGTGCAGTCGAATCAATTTTCGTTCAATTTATTGTATATTCTATATCCCGCAAACGCCTTAATGGACAACCTATACCCCTCTAACACACGACCTACATCACAACCTATATCACAACCTTAACCACACGACCTTATATTCCCATTTCGATATTCTGTTATTTGGAATCTATTACTTTTCGCCTGCCAACACTTAGAGCGATCACGGAACCTCTGGTGTCGGGCTAGATTCTATTTTCCCAATACTCCTGAATAAATGTATTTATCATGGGTTACGTAACCCTCTGGGGTTGAGGCAACACCGGCTCTCATGAAAGCCGTTCATTTTGTAGCTGTGCTCTGGACTAACGCCTTTATTTTCGCGTGGTTTTTATCTTCGTTATTTTTCAAGTCTCGCGAATATTACACGAGAAATCAATCCACGGAGAATGGAAACGTGAAGGCATGACTCAGGTAACTGCAATAAACACTCGTCGGGTGAGAATTTATCCTCCTCGAACAAACAGAGATTTTTTTTGTTGTCGCATGCGTACAATACCAAAATAAAACTTCAGACTGAAAGTGGTGTACGTTTATTTCTCTGATTTGGACGTGACTCATTACATATCGAGAAAATTTTTCCGCGAAAATATTACTGGTCAATTCTAACCCAAGTGGAAATAAAAGGAAAACAGGGAAGGTAATTTGCAAAACGACTGCTCACCGGAATTAGGGTAGCTAATTTAAAAAGGAATGAGGGTGGGAAATTTTAAAAATAATTAGGGTAGGTAATTCTCAAAAGGCCGCTCTCCGGCAGAGAACAGCGATTGAGTGAACGCTGGAAATTGTGAGTTTAGTTCACTTGTCTCGACACCCGTTTTAATGATCTGCTACAAAGGCGAATAGCGATGAATGTTTCACTCCAAAGGTTATACAGTAATGAATGTTTAGTCCGAGAAAAACAACAACGACGAGCGAGTGCTCGAACTCTTTTAGAATGCACGACAGTCGACGAGCATTGGCGTTCAAAAGAAAGTGCGATTTTTAACTCTCAATAATCGTAATGAATTTCTGAAGTCATTCAACTCTTTCGAAATGTGCTGAGTCGCTCTTTTGATGTTCGATCATGAGAGCTGAAATCGCGCTCTCTCTAACTATTTTCGCGGGCACTCAAAGAGTTTGAATGCTCGTTCGCTTTCGTTCTTGTTTTGACCGGCTGACCATCACACTTCACAGTTCAGCGCTTCAAAAATCTCGCCAGTTTACGTGGAGGAAATCAGGCGCGCTCGCAAGCGAAAAAACTGTCACGAGATTACGAGAGACGTTTCCTCGCGAGATGTGCGTGCGTGTTACGATTCTCGTGAGAGAGACAAACTTCTCATTGTTTAACCAATTGACGGGCCTGGAAGCCAAAAGCAGCACTGTGGAAGAACCGTCCTTGTAAGACTTGCAACTTTATCACTTTTATCGTCAGCTGATGTTGTTGACGGACAATTGAGGCAGCAAAACAAAACCCAAACAAAAGGTTCCCAAACGATCAGATAAATTTGACCAGAAAACAGTAAAAGAAGAAACTTTTTCTCACGGAAAGTAAGCAAAACTTGCCTTGGAACTGTCAGTTTACTCCTTATTATTACAAACTCCTCCTTTCCTTAACTTTTACGTGAAATATTTTGACACAGAAGGAAGGACGACCAAACACCTAACAAACCGACAGAAAAAAAAAAGAAAAGAAAAGAAAAACAGAAAAAAATTGGAACGAAAAACAAAGAGACTGAGAACAAACCCCGAAAAGTTAGTTCACTTGACTCTGATGATGACTTTCGCTCAGGTTGTCCAAACGTCAGTCAATGTCATCACAAACAGTCCTTCTCAGGACTACACTCACCTGGACGATCATAATTTTCCGACTTATGAGTGTGGTTATTGTTGTGAAAACTTTGAAATGGGACACGCCCGAAGTCAATTTTGCAGAAAAGCCTTTAAAAATTTGGCGTTTATGGTTTAAAATGGCCGTTTTTCAGCAAACGCCCGGCCATCAACGAGTTAAGCCCCTGACAAGGAACCTGCTTGTAAAGACCTAATCAGAAAATGCTTGTCATTTAAGCTACCAGACGTGTCAAGTGGTAGTATACACCTGTATAAAAAACCATTTTCATTTCCTGTGAATTTTAAGAGTAAATTAATGGATGCTGTGTCATTATAGTGTGGTCGGTATCTGAGAATAGAGGCAAGTTTTCACGCTTCCCAGAACACCACTGGGTCGTGTCGTTCATGGTTAATTAAAGAGAAGATAGCAGTTTGGGACTCCAAAAGGTGGCTGTCGGTTGCATGAACGGTGCATGATTAACTAGGTTTTCAGACAAGAAAGTGACTGTTTGGGGCACTGAAAGTGCCACAGTTGTAACAACGAGTCGTCTTACTAACGCGGTGGTCCTAAAAGTATAAATAGGGACCCTTAGATCCGACTACGAGTACGAGATTGAGTACGACTATGACTTCTGAATTTCAAACCAGTGACGTTTCCAGAGACCTCACTTCTTCGTGTTGTTTATCAGCAGAGAAGGAAACTCCAGGAATGAGACTGGTATTCGACGTGGTATGTTAAGACCGCAAACTGGAATTGAAAACTCGTACTCGTGGTCAAACTCGTACTCGTACTCGTACTCAAATCTTGAGTTCCCTAACACCTTTGGTTCTGTAAACTGAAGAAAGGCAAAGTATAAATCAAAGCAAAAGCAACAACAACTACTACCGAACTATAAGGAGAAAGTCTTCTCTCTGAAACCGTGTCAGTAAAAGTGGACTATAGTACATATGGATAGAAGTTTCTCCACCGGCTGAGCGAGCGCGAAGTATTCAAAAAAAGACTCATTGGCAATTAACATCACAACACCGCCCTTTTAATTAAGCACGTAAAAGATCCTACACGAGGTGAACAGTCACACTGTTCAGTGTTACAAAACACTACGGAGGCACCAGAGAAATCTTGGAAGACAATGAGCATTACACTTGCAAGGCTGGGCGATAAAAGGGCAAGATCGCTCTTTTCGAAAACGTGGACACGGTACCACTCTTCCTAAATACAAGGATGGTAAGCGACCGCACCTTTAAAATTATTAATTGACAATCAACGTCACAACTCCGCCCTTGTTTTAAAACAACGTAACGGTACAAAGGGCAAGATTGCACTTTTCGACATGGATACCTTGGCATTCTTCCCTAAAAACCTTTAATGAATTGGCAACCAACGTCAAAACACCGCCCTTGAACCAAGACAATGTGAAAGGTACAAACTGAGGTCAACAGTAATACTGTCCAGTACACTCTCCAAATGCTACAAAAACACTTCGAAGGAACCAGAGAGAGATCTTTAACGATATTAACCATCATTGTTTGGAGTTCTAGGCGATAATAGACCGGGATTGCAATTTTCGAAAACATGGATACGATAGCATTCTTCTCAACAAAAAGAAGGCAGTTGACCGCGCCCCGAAAATTCAACGTCACGACTCCGCCCTTGTATAAGAACAAGATCAAAGTGGCAAAAGTGAGGTTAGCATCGTACTGTTCAGTGTGCTCTGTAAATGATACTAAACACTAGGGAGGCATCAAAGAAATCTTTGAGACGATAAGCATTATTTTTGCAGTTCTGGGCAAAAAAAGAGCAAGACTGCACTTTTCGAAAACATGGATACGGTAGGATTCTTCTCAAGCACAAAGAAGCCAGTTGGCGAACAACGTGACAATCCCGCCGTTGCACTAAACCTACGTAAAGGGTACAAAACTGTGGTAAACAGACATCCTGCTTACTCCACTCTGTAAATGTTACAACACTACGGAGGCACAACAGAAAACTGTGAAGAGTTTTAGAGTTAGTTTTGAAATGCTGAACGACCAAAGAGCGAGAACATCCTGTGCAAAGTCAAGAGAACGGCAGCATTCTGCCTGTGCCCAAGCATACATCTCGCCCTTTAAGGCCCACACTAACAATTGACGTCATAACACTCGATTCAAACAAGCTGCAGCCCACGCAATGAACAACACCCTTTAAACTCCTTATTAGACCTTATTAACGATCAAACTAGGAGGAAAGGTGCTGCAGCCCACGCTGTGAATCTCGCCCTTAACACCCATTATTAACGATCAATGGACGTCATAACGTTCGATCAAAAAAAGATAAAAGGCGCTTCTGCCCAAGCAGTGAACAACGTCCTTTAAGACCCCCATAAAAACGATCAACGAACGTCAAAACGCTCGATTTAAAAAAACGAAAAAAGGCGCTGCAGCCCACGCTCTGAATCTCACCCTATAAACCCCCTCACTAACGACCAATCTACGTCATAATGCTCGTTGAAAACAGCGCAAAAGACACTGCAGCCCAGGCAGTGCCGGAGCCTCGCCCTTTAAAACCCTTACTACCAATCAAACGACGTCATAACCCTCGCTTAAAAAAAAGGATAAAAGAAGCTTCAGCCCAGGCTGTGAACCTTGCTCTTTAGACACCTTATTGCGTAACAAAGCTTGATTTAAAAAACGACAAAAGGCGGTACAGCCCACACTATGGAGGCACCCCAAAAATCTGTCAGGACGTTGTGTGTTAATTTGCAATTTGGGGAGAGAAAAAACCGAGAACATGTTATTGGAAGACACGCTCACAGTGACATTCTAACCAAGCCCGCAGATCACAGTGAACCCCCAGCTTTTAAAACCTTCTTTACCATTCACGTCATAACGCTCGATCAAAAAAGGACAAAAGGTGCTGCAGCGTAAGCGGTGAACCTCGCCCTTAAAAGCTCTTATTAACGATCAACGTCATAACTCTCGATTAAAGAAGAAAGAAAGGATAAAAGGGCAGGTGAGGATTCTCATCCAGGTTGATTCAAACTAATATATAGATTTAGCCAAGCCTAAAAGCGGAGCCCCCCTTTTTGTTTTGTTTGTTTGTTTTTTTGCTGGCAGTTATTAGTTTGTGAAAATACTCTCATTCAAGTCGTTAAATTAAAAAAAAAAAAAAAAGAAAAAACAAAAGAAAAAAATTCCTATCCTCGCTGAGAGCCGAACCCGCGTCGTCCGCGTATGTGGCCGGATATTAGTCCACTTGGCCATGGGCGCCTGTTGTAAGTTACCCAGTTAATTTTAATACTTATTTCTTTCTTCGTGACAAGCTGCCTATCAGCATGAAAATGCTGGTGTTTTTCCTGGCAAAATGTGTTCGGAACGCCGTAAAAACCATGGTTGTGGACAGAAAAAACCAAAAAGCACTAGCTCTGCTATATTTGGCGTCGAAACCGCTTGCGAAAAGCTGCGAACTCAAGCAGTGTGCCGACCGAGTTCGAACCGAACCGACAAGGCAAATTTGAACTTTTCGCCTGAACTTTATCGCCCAATTTTTTTCGCCTAAATTAAACTTTTCCCCTTTCACCAAAACGACAACTCAGTATTCTTTTGAACTTTTTTTTCCATTAACAAATTTGTTTTTGAATTTGTTGTCTTTGCTTGTTTTGCTACAACGCGGGTCAACGTGCGATTTCGCGCCAAAAACACACGGGACTCAACACAGGGTTATATCCAGTGTAACCCTGTGGTAACCCTGTGGTGCGGACGGACGGACGTACGTACGTACGGACGGTCACGTGACCATTACGTCACTACCAAAATTTCTTGGCTTGATAGGTTACCAAATTTCCTTAGCAATGGAGCTCCGCTGACGCGCTAGCGCGCTGGCTCCGCTAATAACTGAACAACAAAACACACAATGGAGGAACCACAGAAATCCGTAAAGCAGTCGAGTGATTTGCAATCTGCTCCGCACAACCAGAAAACAATGCACAGTACAGGACAAAACGACATGACAACCCAGCCAGATCTTCAAAAACACGGCTCCAGTGAACCTTTGCTCTCAGAAAATGAACGCGGGCTACGACAGAAGATGGCACAACATCAAACCAAGCTTACTACAAACTACTTCACGGGCGGTCGTGTAATGGCGGAAGGATGGTGCAAACTGTCGGACGAGGAGAGGGCCAAACTGGAAATAGATATCTTTAAACCTCTGGATTTTTACGAAATCTTGTTCAACCGAATAAAGGAGAACAATAGTGGTAAGATAATTACTTCACTGAGTGAACTGTACAGCGAGTAACTGTAAAAGAACGTTTGCCATGTCGGGTCTCATAAAATACAGATGTTGCCTCTGATTCAGTTACAAACTGACTTGCTAATATTTTTACACGTGTGTAGGAGAAACGTAACTAAGTATTTTCCCGTTTCACCTTGAATGGAGACAATGAAGACAACGTTGTCCAATAAAGTTAGTTTAAGCAATCGACTCTCAAACTATTCTATTTTTTTGCGTGGACAATGACCAACAACAAAGTAGGAAATAGACAAATTAGCGAAAAACAACGAAAACCCAGACCAAAACAACCTTGAATTTCTCGGCATGAGTTTACGTCTAGAGCGTAACACAGACGAGGTCATCTGACGTGTTTAACTCTCGCTTTTCTAACAATTTGTTCCTCTTACGAGGAATCAAGTTATTCAATTAAAAATATACCACGTGTCTTACCATTCAGCGTTTCCAAGTGTTTGTGCGTGTTTATATCGTATACCTAGAGAAAAAGAATACAACAGTAAAACTCCCAAGAATACCCAGAGTACTGTATCATTCTTGCTGCCCCGCGAGGAGGCTCACAAACCGCGAGAACGAAAGGGCGAGAACGAAAGCAAGCCGTCGGGGGCATGAGGGCGATTTCCAACACCTTCTCGTGATTTTCCCTCTTGTTTGCGAGATCCAAAACGTGAGCCGGCTTGTAGGGGCCTAGGACCATGTTTAAATGTTGAGAAAACCAACCGATTACAAAGGATTGGTCCGTCACAGAGCGGCATATCAGAATTACCATCCTTAGCAAGTTAAAGAATATTTGGTATTTCAGTTTTCAAGCACAGAGAAATTACAATGCAAACCTGCCTACTGTCAAAAGCGCTCCCACCTCCCCCAAGCCAAACAAGCTCTGTAAATTGGATGATTTTTAAGACATTTCTTCAGTTTCTATTCAACTGATCAGTTCCAAACTTGGCAGGTTTACCATACATGAGGAGCTTCATCAGGCAACATTTTTTATCAATCGACTGATTTTGGCAATTCGCTCCCAGTTCCCCTCTGTTCTCTAATGTGACCAGGGCCCCGTTGTTCGAAAGCCGGTCAACTCTCACCTGGTATTAAATTTTAACCAAGATCCCTGTCTCTGTTATTTCAAGAGCGTTTTCACAGCAAATTCCAAGTGACCGTTTGAAGGCAACCAAAGTCAAATGTAAGGCAAAAAGGATTTATAGGAATTCGTATCGTTTAGCTATAAAACGGAGTTGAAAATTGACGCTAATCCTGGGTTAGCTTAACCCTGCATTGAGCTACTGGGCTCAGAAGGCAAACAGGGTAGCTTATAGTAAGATTGGTATGTGGTGCAAATTTGATGCAAGTTTTCTCAGGGATGACAGTGACCGTATTGACCCTCCTGGACGAAATTCTTCAAGTGCACGAGTGTGAAGGCAAGACCAATAAATATTACTGGTTATCACGCCGTCAGGACGGGGTCTAGTAATACCCGGTTTTTTTGGTGGTCACTTGCTCCAGACCTCCTGTTTTCGCTCGGCGAAACAAATACGCGTCGCGCCTTTCGCTACACAGGTAAGGGCCCGTATCTTGAGCGGCCGTAATATATTTTGCACCCTAGGGGAGGGACAACAACGGCGGGGTCTAATGCCCCTGGGGCTTTTGTTGTTTTCACATAACATCATCGCCGCCAGATTTGCCGTTAGCTCGTTTTGTTTACGTCATCCGACATGGCCACCACCCAACTGCCTCACGAATCTCTAAGAATTAGTCGCTAACAACCCATGACAAAACGTTGTCTTACTTGTATTTGGTTCTCGTAAGTTCCACACACGACATACTCTTTAGTGACCGCCAGGGAATACACACTGCCTCCTGACGTCTGCAGCACTCGAACGCACTCTAACGTGTCGAGGTCCCACAACTGAAAAACAAACCAGAAAGTTAACCAATTCATCATAGTAAAATAGCTTAGTTGAAAAGCGAGAGAAAAATCAATTCGCTAACTAAATTGTGTAAAATAGTAAAAAGACAGCTGTTCAATATCTTTCAATATCCAAGTTTAAGATGTTTTTCACTGCCGTCACTGGTGATCATTCCGAGGAAACAAATAAAGTTCATTTGAACGAGGTCAAAAGGTCACTTTAGTGGCTTTCGATCCACACTGTTTTTCACGGTCAACTGGTCGTTTTCAACGAAATAATGACCGACCGATAGTCGTAGTGTTCAGAGTTCCTGTGTTGTTGAAAGGCGTAGCAAGACTAACACTCCAGCTCGTGTACTAAAATCTCAGAAGTGAACATCATTTACGTTCTCTATAAAATATTACAATACATCTATCACAACCAGTCAGAAGAACTAATATTACGCCGCGTAAAGTACCTTAATGGTCTGATAGGAGCCACTGAAGAGATGCCTTTCAGACGCCACTAGTGCGCGCACCCAGTGATTAAGGCCCGTCAATTCTTGTATGAGTTCCATGGTCTGCAGATTCCATACCTGTAAAAAACAACATGATTCTAGGCTGCTAAACAGTTCGTATGTAGAAAGATGTTTAATTTCTGAAGGGTATTTAAAAACATTTCAGGGTAGCAATGTCACTAGACTCGAAGAATTCAAAACCGCATTTCACACCCCAAAGCAGTGAAATGAATGAATTACCATCTCTTTTGTAACTCAAACAACAAAAACAAAAACAAACAACAACACACACACACTCACACAAAAACAAAAACAAAAACAAAACAAAAAAACACACACAAACACACATACAAGCAGACAAACAAATTAAGGAAAGCGTAAGGTTGAACAGATTCCAAACTATTTTTTTTTTCTACAACGTTTCACATTGGTCCATAACCTTTCCTGTAGTAACAACGATACTTGAAATAAATTTATTTTAACTATCCTCTCTTGAAAGAGCTTGAAAGAGATATGAAAAAGTGTTTTCAAAATGTTATCAGTCTCTCCATACCTTGATTTTCTTGAGCGATCCACTGAACAGCATTTTTCGTTTTGTGACCAGTGTACAGACCGGGTTCTCGTGACCGCGAATAGAGTCAAGCAGCTCAAGAGCCTCCAAACACCAAACCTGAAATGGAAAAGAAAACAGTGAGATTTGAAGAACATGTTCAATCACGTGTAGTTATATCATCTTTTCATTTGTTTAAACCAATTCTGATTCCCAGCCAATATTACGACTCAATAATCACAAAACCATGTGCTTGTCGCTTCCAACTACACTGTAAGCTTGCAAACAAGTACTGAAGTTTGAATGCGACCGAGCTTAACCGTGGCTTTAACCGTGGTTACGACACATCTTTTACGTGTTCTAAGTGCCGCAAGACTTGTCTGTAAACCAAAAAGACAAAAGTCATTACACACTACTGTAGACAAAAGTCACTACAGGTGTTAAAGTTTACCTGAGACAAGTTAAAACGTGAAAAGTTTTATGGCCGATAATGCCATAGTAGTTCGTGTTTTTGAACTATGTGCTAACTCTTAAATTCACCAACAGGGAGAAGAAATGTGATTAGTAACGGGAAAATCGTGCTGGGGCAAAGCACAATACAATAAATAGATTTTCATCCAGTGCCGTCATTTTAAATCCCTACAATGCATTAGTAAAGGATTACACTGTGTGTAAAACGTGAAATTTACAGATGCCTACTACTAACATTTATAGTGCAGTCTGCAGATCCACTGTAGAGCTTTTTGCTGCAAGACAAACAACACTGATAAGCCAGACGACAAAAAATCTCACTGACGAGTTTCAATGAAAAACGTTTTTCCTCCCAAGGGGCAGACGAGAAAACAATCAGAACTTGCGGAAGAAAATTTGCAACCAGTGAGGAGCGGGGGGAAACGTGTAAATAGAGGCAAGTGTAGGTAAACGTGAAATTAGTGGCAAGTGCGGGAAAACATCGAACTGGAGGGTAGGCTTGGATAAATTCTGCTCGTAAAATGGCTTATTCTGCCTGCCGGCAGTGCTCGTAAAAATCGCTTATTCTGCTCGAAATTCTGCTCGAACACCCTTATTCTGCTCGAGTTCTGCTCGGTACCCGAAAAATTTTCGGCCCTTTGGGCCTCATGTACTTTAGCAAATATGGAAGGTAGCATGGGCCTAATCCCTTAGGACTAATTAGATATTCATTTCGAGTAGAAAAATTGTAATTCATCTTACTTAATATCACTAATACTTGTATTTTTCTTACAACTGTTATGCATATCATTAGTGCCGCTGATTTTCCCTTATTCTGCTCAAATTCTGCTCGAAAATGCCTTATTATGCCGGCAGAATGATCGCCTCAAAAATCGCTTATTATGCTCGAAATTCTGCCGGCAGAATTTATCCAAGCCTACTGGAGTGACGCGTGGAAACCCGTAATAGCGAGTTTACGAAACCACAAAGCCATGTTTAATTTTTTAAAAAAACCCTCTCGTCGGTTTTTCAACTGGTACAATTTGTTTCATGTGGCCAAACTATCCAGGTAATAAATTCGTAAGGACGGCGACAAAGGAAATTTCACCGTCGTGTATTCAGGTTCGCCATTAAACTCGTAAATTTGGACATTTCGCGCCGTTGTTTTGAGGAGAAATGTAAAAAATGCACCAAAATGTACAACGAACGTGGAAACCGTCAAGCTGTTGATTTGCCAAATTGAACCATTCTCGATAACGTCGCACAGCTGGTCGCAGTCGTGGTTTCATAAACTCGTTAATTGCTGCAAAGCACGAGGAATAACTGATGACAAGCGTGGGAACATAAGTAACTGGTGGCAAGCGCGGGAAAATGAGCAACTCGTCGAAAGCGTAGGAAAATGAGTAACTGGTGGCAAGCGTGGGAAATGAGTAACTAGTGGCAAGCGCGGGAAAATGAGTAACTAGTGGCAAACGCGGGAAATTAGTAACTGGTGGCAAGCGCGGGAAATGAGTAACTAGTGGCAAGCGCGGGACATGAGTAACTGGTGGCAAGCGTGGAAAATGAGTAACTAGTGGCAAGCGCGGGAAATGAGTAACTAGTGGCAAGCGTGGGAAATGAGTAACTGGTGGCAAGCGTGGGAAATGAGTAACTAGTGGCAAGCGTGGAAAATGAGTAACTAGTGGCAAGCACGGGAAATGAGTAACTAGTGGCAAGCGTGGGAAATGAGTAACTAGTGGCAAGCGCGGAAAATGAGTAACTAGTGGCAAGCGTGGAAAATGAGAAACTATTGGCAAGCGCGGGAAATGAGTAACTGGTGGCAAGCATGGGAAATGAGTAACTAGTGGCAAGCGTGGGAAATGAGTAACTAGTGGCAAGCGCGGGAAAATGAGTAACTAGTGGCAAGCGTGGAAAATGAGTAACTGGTGGCAAGCGCGGGAAATGAGTAACTGATGGCAAGCGTGGGAAATGAGTAACTAGTGGCAAGCGTGGAAAATGAGTAACTAGTGGCAAGCGCGGAAAATGAGTAACTAGTGGCAAGCGTGGAAAATGAGAAACTATTGGCAAGCGCGGGAAATGAGTAACTGGTGGCAAGCGTGGGAAATGAGTAACTAGTGGCAAGCGTGGGAAATGAGTAACTAGTGGCAAGCGCGGGAAAATGAGTAACTAGTGGCAAGCGTGGAAAATGAGTAACTGGTGGCAAGCGCGGGAAATGAGTAACTGATGGCAAGCGTGGGAAATGAGTAACTAGTGGCAAGCGTGGAAAATGAGTAACTAGTGGCAAGCGCGGGAAATGAGTAACTAGTGGCAAGCGTGGAAAATGAGTAACTGGTGGCAAGCGCGGGAAACGAGTAACTAGTGGCAAGCGCGGAAAATGAGTAACTGGTGGCAAGCGCGGGAAATGAGTAACTGGTGGCAAGCGCGGGAAATGAGTAACTAGTGGCAAGCGTGGAAAATGAGTAACTGGTGGCAAGCGCGGGAAATGAGTAACTAGTGGCAAGCGCGGGAAAATGAGTAACTGGTGGCAAGCGCGGGAAATGAGTAACCAGTGGCAAGCGCGGACAAACATGCAAACTCTGGCCGCAATGACAACGTTTTATAACTCTCCATCGGTCAGTGTGTCATGTTTGAATGCAGACCCCACGTATTAACCGTCGTTTTTCAAAGCGATTGGTAAAGCGCTTTACAGTTATATTAAAAAAATAAACAGTATTATAAGCCAAAGAAGAAACGTATGCGGGCAACATACTCGTGAGTGCACAAAGCCAGCACAATTCCACTATGTCCTTCAAGAGTCTTGACACATTTGTATGTCGTTAGCGTATCCCACACCTTCAAAAGAAAGTAAAGCACGATGACTAACAAGACAGCAATTCAATAACAGGGATTTCCAAATGCCTGTCGTTAAACAAAAACTACCGTCATGATATCAGCAGTACATGTACATGAGTTAGATAGGTTGGCTAGGCAAAGTAAACTATAAGGGTTTCTAAAATAATCTAAATGAAGTTTGAAAACCTTCCTGTCTTTCTTTTGCTTCTGCACAAAACCTGTAAGCGGTTTGCGATGATTTTCTTTGATCAGTAACAACATGATCACGATTGAATTGCAGTTCTGCAAAAGGTAACAAACTCTTGAAGCACGCATTGGCCATTTTTGGTGTTTTCCCGCCACAATAAATGTGCCGCGCCCACCACACCTTTCAGTTTTTCCCCGTTAAAAGACACTCCCCCTCGAAGCTAAAAAGCAGTGAAAGAAGTGAGTATATTGGAATAGAAAAACAACCTTAATTGTCTTATCAGATGAGCCACTGAACAGCCAGTCGCCATGGGTACACAAAGTCCACACAGGACCCTAGAAATCAGAAAAACAATGTCAGTGACATGGGTTGAAATTTTCACTGGCTCTCAAATGAGGGTCGTCAGGAGTACGCGGTATACGAGAGGTGTTAAGATTGTCAAGACGTTCAAGTTTTAGGCCTCGTGGAGATGAGAGGCGGGGGGCTGGGGGGTGCAGGAGAGGAAGGGGAATGCCCAGGTATTTTCCTTACGTTATTTTACCTGGTGACCAACAAAAGTTCCCTTGCACTTGAACAACGGCTGGATATCGAACGCTTAACAAGAAGGAAAAGAAACTAGCAGTAAGTAATATAGCATATAAAACCAAAAGTCAGACAATGACATCTGCCTTCAAGAAGTGCAAAATAATGGAGATAAAAACAGTTACTTACTTCCAACACCCCACAGCCGTGCCTCAACATTTGACAGATCGGTCTGTTTAACACAAGAAAAAAGACATAATTTACACAAAGAACACCAACAGATCGACTAAACTGTCACAATGCCTTGCGATCGTAAAGGTCACACCTCAGGATTTTACTAACAAAAAAGAACTACGCAACATTTTTCTGTTTCACTTGAGTGGCAGCAATTGAGGATTTCACACCACGGGCGCACAAGTTTGAACGACTTTGGACAGGCTAATAAACTGTGTCATAGGAAAGTATTGCTCAAGAGTTTTCATACACTGCCTGGCATTTTATGACACCCCAATTTCAACACTACAAGGAGGGGTTAATGACTCATGTTTGAATCACAGCGGTTCCAGCTTTGTAACATTCTAGAGCCAATGCTGTTTTTCTAAGTGAAGCTAAATTGAATTTAGGCAACATAGAAATCTGGCCAATGCTGGTCAGCGGTTTAAAAAGCACGTGGGCTGTTCCAGGGGTCTTGACTTGTGCTTGTCACCTTGTCATTTTGCCTGCTGCATGGGTTTTTTTTTTGGCAATTTCGCAATTTTGTTCTGCTCCCATCTCCCCCCCCCCCCCTTAAAAAAGTACTCTTGGGTAAGTATATTCTTCACAAAACTGATTCTGGGTTACGTCGACAGTTTCCAGGAGGTGGGCCCTGGTCACGTTGCCATGGTGACCTCCTCACTGCTATGGAGATTAATGGCCTCTTCTTTTGCTAAATTTACGTCATCTACCCACCCATCCCTTCAACTGGCTTAGAATAAAAAGGAACGTAGGAACAAGCGAAGATGCTGACGGTTGAGTTGACAAAGTAAAAACCGACTGTAGTATGTACCTGGATTTGGGAAATGCTTTGTCTTGAATCCAGCAAATCTGATGACAGTTTTGTTTGGCTTTCATCTAAGAGATCTAGGTAAACACATTAAAAAGCCACTGGATGAATTCAAGTGAAAAATCACAGGTCAAGTTATAGCTTGACAAAACTAGATGTACATCTCACCTATTCTAATATCCACAGTTTTTTCCATTCTGTCCACGCGCTCCGTCAATTTTAATATCATTGCCTTGAGGAATACAATTTCCTGAAAGGAATTTCGTGAATTGAAAAGAAGGGTTTAAACAGAACTTTAAGTGAACAAAAATTATGAACAATAATTACTATATATTACAAGCATTCAATCAATGACTGCTTGTAATAATCAATCATATAGAGATTATTTCTGTCAACGCCACACCATAACTAGTTAACGAAAGTTTCATCGGTAACAGAAAACGTAATTTCTGCCTCGAAATACAATAAATAGTAACAATAGGTGATACCGTAAGTACGAAATGTTCATACCTGATCTTTATCTTTCAGCATCGTTTTAAGCTCTTCCATTCTCCTGTCAGTGTGTTGAAGGAATTCCTGTTGAAAATACAACTTGCAACTTAAACATAAAATCTGCAAAGAAGCATGAACCCCTTGAACCCCTAAATTCACTCATATAACAAGATCCCCACATGTTAGATTACCCACAACAGTTCCCAAGCTGACCTTGTAGCTCACATGGTATAGCAATGTGAGATCTGTTCTGGGGGCCGTGGGTTGGAGGTAACGCAACTGTAAGTAATTACCTCTTCTTTGTCATATGGGCTTCATTTAAATTTTACTCGGAAAAAATTGAACACATCCCCCACTTGACAGTGCTGCAAACTGTTTTAACAATTTGAAGGGACTATGTCAGCTGGGGCACATGCGCAGTAGAGTCCGGTTGGTCGCTTTCTGAGAGGAGTATTCCTGCGTAGACTTGCTTGTTTTCTACAACCAGAATCACTTTCCGTAGGATATACATATATATAAAAAATTCAAAATCAGTCAATAAACGTTTACATTTACATCCAATGTGATATAACAGCCTCCTGAACTCTCTGACGGTATTTGAAGAAGTTGGGCCAACGATTTCAAAGTGCTTCTCATTAACTTGCGCATGCACCTGAGGTGACATAGTCCCTTTAAACTTTACAAGCCACAAAAACCCCAGATTATGACTGGTTATAACATATTTTGTAATAATGGTCAAACTTAAAGCACAAACACAGAAAGTTGAGAATAAAATTAGATCGTGTCAAGAATACTAAGACTTAGCAGTGTTCTTACCAGGCTGCGGCCTTGCAGGATTCCCGCATAAAAAAATAAAATGTCGCACCAAAAGCCACATAAATGCGCTCTTGATGACGAACGAAGACGCCACGAGCCAAACAGACTTTTAGAAGTTATCAGATGAACAATTGGATGAATACAGCGCATCAAAGTATCATTTCAAATCGTTTAACCTTCGTTGGTTCCGCATACCAAGCGTTAACATTGTTCCTTAAATATCGGGGCGAGGGGGGTTGGGGGGGTTGCAAGCTTCCCCTTTCCCGTATCCTTTAATCCCGGTCCCCCCTTTTTCTAATGGCTATCGCCTTGTGGCTTTTTTTTCGACTGCGAAATATTATACAACGTTGTTTAGTTGTTCCCGATTTCTCCCACTTCCCGCTTCCTTGAGGATCCCGTTTTCCGTACATTTCTCGCTCTCTTTCCTCCCGGCTTCCAGCCCCCGTTCCCCCCCCCCCCCTCCCTTCTTCTATTCGCTGTTTAGTTCTTCGCGACATTCAGTGGGTCCTGTACAAAATTTAAAATACGTAGAAAGCCGACACTTTGACGTTCATTCTCCAAGGAACGTGAACAAAGTACTCCCGTGAAGAAGTTTCACGCCATCTTTTATCCAATTCACACTTACGGTAGAATTTGAATTTTTTCCACAGTTTTCGTGGGTGATCTCCAAGCCACGCAACCTCTATCTCCATATTCATGCTGTGATGTAAACTGTTCAGTAGACCTGATTAAAACGTCGAACTTTTCATGTGCCGAATCGACTGCAAGTGAGCGAAAGTTATTGCTTTGGCTAATTTGAGTTACATTTGGCGTAAGAACAGTTCAACGTTTAAAATGGGCCCAAGGAATGTGAAAAGCCTGTGATTAGAAAGCCTAACAAATCCGAATACGAATCCGAAGAAGAAACAAAAGCATCTCCACACAGCAACTTGTCAAACTTGAGACTGAAGTTGTATTCAAGAGTAAGAATTTTAATTTAGGTTTATATTTCCTTAATTCTATTTCGAACCCATCCTTAAGAACATGATGATAAAAAAGCAGAAGCTGTAACTTATAAAGAATCTGAGAAAACTGATAAAACTAGCAAGCAATGACAATTGAGTAAAAAGAGCGAGACGAGAAAAAGAAAACGTAAAAATCAACCAACAATATTACTTCCTTCCCAGCTTTTGCCAAATTGAGTATTCGTTTGAAGGTTAAGATAAACAAGGACTCCAAGAAACAAAGAGGCTGAAATTAGACTTCATTGAAATTGAGAGACAATGCTCGTCGGAGAATCGTTTGAAATGGGAAACGTTCACACAAGGTAAAAGGACTTTTCAGCATATACTCAAAGAGTTATCCAAAATTTCTTAATTTTCGGTAATTTATATATTACTGGAATACAAACTATTTTAGGCGCCTTCGAATTATCATCATAGTTAACTCTTATTTTAGATCAACGTACGTCGCCTGTTCTCCTGTTTCCCGTCAAGTTCATTAAGGATTTCAAGGTCTCCAAAAACCAACTTAATTTGCGGAAACTTAGTTTGAATTGAAGAATAGCATTACGTCATTGTTTCCCGTTTTAGCTCAAATTTGGTGGTATCAGCTACTCGAAACTCCAAAAGATATTAATGCACATAAAATCATACGCAAAAAAAGGCAACGAAAAGTTAATTGGGAAAGTTAAACAAGTATATTAATCACCAATCCTTATGTATTTCGCAAGCAACAAAACGAGGCCCATAGCTCTAGAAATTAGCCGTGTTCTGAATTATTCGCAATCACTATATTATGTATCTACTAGCTAACCATATTAACTTTAACACTATGCAAATTACAGGGAAAAATTGGACTTTTTTATCAAGTACAATGGTGCTTTTTCAGTTGTTCTTGAGACGAAATGTCCGCCAATCTGTTTCGACAAAGACTACTGAGATTTATCTCCCATGAAAAAACAAAGACCTTTTCAAGTTAGATGCAAGTATATTCTCAGAACATCAAACAGTCAGTTACATCTGTCGCAAAATACTAAAACAAGCAGAATTTCTTCTCGAGGCAGTTTCAGTTTCAACATGGTTTTCCCTCACGTAATTGCAGCATTCCAGACACTTCTCGATGCGATCGGCCTTCCTGGGAATTTGCTGGTAATAGTGACGATCGCCTTGGAGAGAAGATTCCACGTGATGCGGTATATTTTACTTGCCAGCCTCGCCGTGTCAGACTTTCTGTTCCTAATCCTCGTCAACTCATTCCGCATCGCAAGCATAGCCCAACAAAGATGGCTATATGGCGAAACAATGTGCCGTCTTAATCCATTCTTTGCAAGGTATTTTTACCTCAACACGGTTCTTCACCTGATAGCGGTCTCCTATGAGCGATACAGCGCGATTGTCAAATCGCCTTTGACATACACGGGCACGATTACCAAATCCAGAGTGGTGTTTATAGCTCTTATTTGGATAATCCCCATTCCACTTTCCATAGGTCCATTCTTTGGTTTTGCTGAAAGGTACGATTACAATGCCGAGGTTTTCTACTGCAAACAAGGATGGTCAGTACAAAGTGCTTCAAGTGGACGAAACACCATGCTATCCTCCATCGCGTCCTTTGTCCTTCTGCTAATCTTGTTCCTAAACTGGTCGGTCTACAAAACGGCGAAAAGTCAGATCAACGCCTTAGAAGTTCAAATGGGAAGCCTCGCCGGTTACGAAAGCCAGCAGCAAGAGATGTCAAAGAAGAAGAAAGAACGAAAAGCAGCTGCCGATATCACCGTCATTATTTGTGCGTTTTCGTTGTGTTTTCTTCCCGGATACATCGTTGGTCTTCTTCGCCAGTTCGTCAAAAGCATCCAAGTTCCAGCCGCAGTAGTTTCGGTGACGTCTTGTGTCTTCATTGCCAGCTCAATATGTAACCCGATCATCTATTCCATCCGCAAAAGAGAATTCCGAGCAGGGGTTAAGAATTTGTTGAGGCGTGTTGGACTTTTTGAAAATTCTATCCACATTGCTAACGACGTGATTGCTATGAACAATGTATGTATCGGCGCCAACCTCGCCACTTCAACACCCGCAGCAGCACAGGTCAACCAGTATCAGGATGAAAGATTGTTTGGGAGACCCCCACGAGTTGGAGTAAATTTTCAGAAAAGGTGCCTTTCACCCATTCCAGAGGTCGTTGAAGAACTTGACTGAACAGCTCACATTTAGTGGCTGTTTCGCGTTTCCCACAGAAAGTTATAGAACTTGCCCGGCCGTGCTGTTTAATCTCAAGCTTATTGCTTACTGTTCAGCGCTTGTAATGTTAGTTTCAAGAGTTTTTCGATGTATCGGGACAACACTAGCTTCCCACGCAGTCGTTTTTAGGGGAGTCCTATCACCCGGCTACCCACAAGCAGGCGTTTGTGGGGAGGGGGGTAATACGACCTAAAAAACGACTGCGTGGGAGGCTAGGACAACACTGTCTAGTGATGGTTATCCTTGTTCTATTTAGCTGGTCGTTTGCAAAGTATTGACTTAGGGTCTAATAGAAAAAATTAGGAATTGATCAGTTCTATAATGAGAACCAAAGTGTGAAAACCCATCGCATTAGTTTGTTGTAATTAGTTATTTTCGGCCAGAGCCAAACTTCCTATGGCCATTCAAATAAAAGCTACTGAGCAGTACTTTCCTGTGGTTGTGTTTATTATGCTGTACAATGTGCTTCTAACTTTTGAGGCTGTGGATGAAAATCTAAAGTGATCACTCATATGAAACCTTTGACTAGTGCTTTCCTTTGGTACTGTTTACTATGCTGTACAGGGTTGTTCGGACTTTAGAAGTCTCAGAGGAAATATTTAGGTGTGAACATTTAAAAAACCAAAGCTACGGAATGGTTACTGAATAGTAGATTTCAGTGTGGTGCTTTTTATGATGCTGTTCTTCGTGGCTCTTACTATGTCTGCGAAATCTGGATAAAATAACCGTACTGGGCAGTTCTTCACGTTGTTCTATTAGGAGCGGAGAGGGCGGGGGGAGGGGGGGAGATTCAAACTTCCCACTTCCCGTATCCTTTCAACCCGGCTACCGTCCCTTTTCTGTTGGCGCCACGTCGTTGCCTGTTTTTCAATTGCGAAATATTGTGCAGTGTGGTGTAATTTTTTTTCCATATTTCTCCCGCTTCCCGTACATTTTTTGTAGGGGTGGCGGATGGTAAACGAGATATTGTGAGATGGCGAGACGATCGTTTACTCATTGGTGCGACCCTGGCACTTTTTCAAGGTTTAAAACACGAGATCGAGCCCGAGACTTTTTAGAGTTTGAGACTTTCAGAGCTGACTATTTTGCACGCAAAAAGTATGGTCAAGCATCAGATCTCCTAAGTGTGGCAATAAACATCCTTTTCCTGACCGTGACCTAACTTACGGTCTTCGTGCCTGGCAGGGCCCCTATTTTCGGCAAAGCGGGGCCTGGGACTCCCCGAGGCAAAATCCTGGTAAGAACTCTGCTAGAGCATTTTCCATCTCCACTGCACGAAACAGTCTTTTTTTAATCCACCTTTCATGTTAAACATCAAAAATACCTTGACAGCTTCAAACTTGCATGTCTCAAGATGGACCCGTACTTCCTTGTGGTTGCCTTCCATATGACAACTGAAAAGTAACAGCAGAGAATAGGAGCATTATTCACTTGACAGGCACCATAAGGAAAAAAATTAACGTTTTAATTAAAACTGAACAGGAGAGGCATGACTTCAGCAGAACCCACCGATTTGCTATGCGATCAAACGAGCAAGAAGTGGGCCCAAGCAAAAGCGGAGATGAGTGGAGAAATAAGTGATTACATTTCTTTGCAAATGTTCAGGTCTAAGAGTAGTGCTGAGGGGTGTAATCTGTAAGGGGCACATGTCGCTTTTTTGCAGCCATTACTGTGGGCAAGTTGTTCAAAAATACAAACAAGGGGGTCAGTTTCTAAAGAAACTGTGGTGCTGCGTCGGTGGGGACGCGAGACACAATTCCTTGATTCACTCTGACGAACGGCTAACGCTCGAAACGTCAGCTTTCAACCTCTTTACGGTGGCCAATTTACCTCATCAACTCAGTTGATAAATCCAAAATTTTGTGGTTCAAAAATACAGTATGTATTCAAATGCAGAAAAACAGTTGATCCCCCCCCCCCCAAAAAAAAACTGCAAAAAAAGGAAAAGCTATATATGCCCCTTTCAACTTAAGCCCTTCAATTATTAGTTACCCATATTTTTTGTGAGGACATCTCATGTGTTCACAAACTTGTAAATGATCTTCAAGATCCTAAAGAAATAAAAAGACACAAACACGTCAATCGATACTACATAAGCCATTCATGATATCAGAGCCTCTATGTTTTTGCACTCCCTTGAATCTAGTCCTTACTCCTTTGGGAGAATTACAAGGGAACATTTTCCAGAACTGTGGGTTGTCTGAAATACTATAACTCCGAACGTTGTTTGACCTTTTTTCTTTGGGACAAAAAACACCCAAACAAAAAACTTTTTGACGTATTTTTGCCTGAGAAAACAGCCGACGTTTCACGACGTTTCACGACGTCTGAATAAAGGGCGCAGAAATTCCATACTGATGAGGTGTCACCACCCATATCTTGGCAGTGCTTCTGACTGGTTGAAAGAAAATCTCAACCAATCAGAAGCACTACCTAGATCTGGGTAGTGACACGTCATCAGTATGGAATTTCTGCGCTCGTTACTTAGACGTCATTTTGCGAGGGCTCAAATGGCGACCTCGTGAAACATCGGCTGTTTTCTCTGGCTAGACGTATTTCAGCTTATTTTGGATGTTATTTCGCACAATTAACTTTCCGCTATCACGGAAACTGTTTCGAAAAGAAAAAGTTTGAGACAGTAATCAAAACTCTGCCAAATGAGTAACACCAACCCACCAGGAATTCTGCAGAGTAGCCCCCTTCCACCATGCTGGGGTACATCTAGATGACTAATAACCTGAATTTTTGCGTGGGACCTTCAGTTCATCCAAACGTTGCCCAAAGTTTTTTGCTCTGATTTGCACCAAGTACAGTGAGTGGGAAGGTGGCTGTATATCCGTCATGCATTGCAAGAGTTCTGTGTGTGAATGAAGTGCATATCAAAGAAAAAATGATGGCAATGTTCTTTGAATGAACTGAAGGTCTGATGCAAAAATTCAGGCAGTTCAGAGCAAGAAAACTCAAACAGCCTAAAATTCAACATAACATAGTTAGCCTTTCATCCCTTTAATTACTTTGTATCTGAACTTACCATTTTGAGTAACGTTGGACACTGTGAGCTATTAGGACACTGAGTTGGAGCATACTGGCAGTTTCTTTCATGCTCACTACAAAACACAAGCAAATAACTATTTTAAACAATATGAAACTCAGTTAACACACACACTTAATCATTACACGGTGAGCAGAGTTTTTGAATCTAAATCTTCCTTAGTTCTCTTGTATTATGATTCTCAAAAAGAAATGTGTAGGTCCAAAAGTTTACATTCAGTGGTGCTCAATTTATCCTGGGTGTAATAATTATTTATGTACAATCGAACCTCTACTAACGGCCACCTCTCTGCAACGGCCACTTTTTATTGTCCCGGCGGAAGATCCATACATTTGCTCTTATTTTGACCTCCCTACAACGGCCACCTCTAGACAACGGCAACGGCCAGTAAAACGTGTCCTCAACTTCCCAAATAACCTCTCCATAACGGCCACAAAACAAACAACTGCGGAATAATTGTGCTTTTAAAGTACCACAGTAATGCTGTTGGGCTTAGCAGAGGTCACGAAACTTGATACGTACAGTGTCGGGTACTTGGACTCACGCACACGATGAGGATAAAGAAAAGATTCTGATAGCGAGTGGTCTGCAGATCAATACTTTTTCAAACGGCACCTCTTTTGAACAATTTTTTTTTCATTCGTCTTCTAGTGAAAAGTCGTGTTTAGAGACCTTTCGCACTTCTTTTTCAAGTTGTAATGTCATTATCTGATTATTTAAGGTTAGATACAAGCAATTAGAATAATATCACGACTGTTTAAATGAATTCTCGAGTGGTGTCATATTACATCCCTACCTCTTTATAACAGCCACCTCTCTACAGCGGCCAGTAAACTCTGTTCCCTGGGTGGCCATTGTAGAGAGGTTCGACTGTATTCATTTATTTATTTACTTCACTTTACTTTTTTTTTTTGGGGGGGGGGGGGGGGTAAAGTTGTCTTCTGCAAAACGATAATAATAATTAATAATGATAATTCAGATTAATCCTAAGAGTTCCCTTGACTTGAATGGGATGTTTAAAACTATCTTATCGTGTATTTTTACACATTATATTAGCATTTCACTTTGACTTTTTAGTGCTCACTTTATTTTCAAATTTTAAACTCATTATCCAATTTTATTTTTTCCATTTTATTGTTGCTACTATTTAAACCCTAACCATTATTTTTTCACAACAACTTATTGTGATGTGGGCTCCCTGATGAAGATCTTTATTATTAATACTTTTACAGAGCAGCAAATAATACACAATACGTGGAACTCCTATAATTGATCATTTCTCCAAAGGGAGACAAAGTTTTGAACTGGTCCTTGTATGTGAGCTTATTGAACAAACTCTAAGACAGAATACAAATTAAAGAAAATTGATCTGAACAGCTTGAAGACCTTCATAACTAAATTTCAGCTCTTGTAAAAATTTGGAGATCAACCCCATTCACTAAATCAATATCTTCACTTGTAAAGTGTATTAATTTTAGTGCTTTACCCCCATAACAACAAAGTGTCAGTGACGAGTGACAAGAGTTAATTATATTAGTCCTCCAACATGGCTGGCAATGAGTTTGTGATGTAATATATATCAAACAGGAGAAAGAGTGTTTCATCAGGTATCCAAACACCGAGAAGTGGGTTGAAAAAACTAGGCACAGCCAAGTTTTTTTTAACCGACTTCAAGGTGTTTGGATACCTGATGAAACACTCTTTCAAGCTGATATGGCTTCTCAAAACATTCATAATTCTTGGAGAAATGCAAAGCAAAAGTTCGCAAAATTTCACGCTAATTAAGATCCAGTGTCCAAACCACCATCGCAGTAGTGACTTCCTTTGTTTTCTCTCAATAAATTATTAATGAGTTTGAGAAGTCATATGCATACATGTACACCCTATCGCACTACAATAACATGACAAGGAAACAATGAAAGCTCTACTTACTGTAGCCTGAGAAAACAGCCGACGTTTCATGAGGTCGCCACTTGAGCCCTCACAAAATGATGTCTGTGTAACGAGTGCAGAAATTCCATACTGATGACATGGACTACCCAGATCTTAGTAGTGCTTCTGATTGGTTGAACGAAAATTCCCTCCTGGCACAATCAATCAGAAGCACTACCAAGGTCTGGGTAGTGCTTGTCATCAGTATGGAATTTCTGCACTAGACACTCAGACATCATTTTTTGAGGGCTCAAGTGGTGACCTTGCGAAACGGCGGCTGTTTTCTCAGGCTATACTTACTGCCTGTTGGAGAGTTTGACTGTCACAGGACACCCAGCAGGATTCACTTCATAATCAGCTAAGGATCCCGTGGACTTCATTTTACAGCCATACTTACAGTGGATGTACAGCTCACCTATTTGCTCTGATACCTAAGAAAAATAATAATGCATAATAAATGTGTATAAGGGTGTGCTGTAACAAATTGAAGAGGGTATAAGGTATACCGTATTTACTCGATTAAGCGCCGCCCCCGATTAAGCGCCGCCCTCAATTAAGCGCCGCATATGAGAGCAAAAATATTAAAGAGTGCCGCCCTCAAATAAGTGCCGCATACATTCACAACAATGCGGCGCCTAATGGAAGCATCATCAGACTTAATCAGCGTTGAAGGAGCCAAACTAATAAACAAGTACAGTACAAGTCAATCTGAACCAGCCTCCGAAATTTATTCTCCTGTATTATCATGTTTTTCAGTTGGAAGTGGGTACATTTCATTATTTTTCTTTGTTACATTTGCTTGTTATCGTTTACAAATATTATGATTTTTTAAAAAGCGCTGCCCTCAAATAAGCGCCACCCCCGAATAATTAAGCGCCGCATCTGAAACACTAAAAATTTAAAGAGCGCCGCGGTGCTTACTCAAGTAAATACGGTACACCAGCAAATGGCCCATCATCCAGTGTTAAAGGTAAGAATTTTGAGTTAACTGCTGAGAAATTCACTATCAAATTCATTATCAAAGTGTTAAAGTATGCCTAATAAGACAGAACAAGACCATGCAAGAGATACCGTATGCAGTACCTTCTGAAAAACCACAATAAATATCATGCATATTAAGTGACTAATGGCCTCAAAGGATAATTAAAGATTCTGGTTTCTATGAAAAACCACTTTTTAAATAAAACAAGTTTGTACATATGAATCAGCCATGCAGTAAGGGTTTTTTCTACTCAGAAGTTATGAGCCTGACAGGAAGTGATAAAAAAGGCCACTAAATCCAAAAGTAATGATGGTCGTTACTTTTGCAACTTTAAGGTAGTTTAACTTAATAAAGGAAGAAAGATGGCAAATTTTAAGCTCAGAAAAAAAATGAAAAAGAAGGAATATTCAGCTTGTCACGAGCATGGGACAAAGGAAAGATCTAAGACCCAGGTGGGAACTGAACCCATGACCTCCTCTAGACCAATTGGGTGCTCTAACCACTAAGCTACTGGGAGCGCTTGTGGTAAATTTACCATCTTTCTTTCTTCACTATCACACACGGTACTTTTGACATTGCTGATCCTAGCAGTATGCAGGATGCTTGTCACAACAAACTTGGCAATTATGACCTCACTCGCCAAGGAGTCTCCCAGTAGCTCAGCGGTTAGAGCAACCGACTGGTGTAGGTCATGGGTTTGATTCCCGTTGGGGACTCAGATTTTTTCTTTGTCCCCTGCTCGTGACAAACTGAATATTCCATCTTTCTCATTTAGGGTAGATGTATAACAATATTAACTGAGGAGAGTCCAGTACAATATTATAAAATGCCACTTACCATTGTGTAGTGGCAAGCCTGATTTTTTTCAGGCTTTCTTTTCGCAACTGCATAAGTTGCGTTAATAACTGCGAGGATCTTCTTTACATTTATTTCTTCATTCCGCAGTTCAAATATATGAGTTTCATATATTCACAATTTCATCTTCATCTTTCCAGGGTATATTACGAACCAATTTAATGACCAGCTCCCAGTTGGCTTGTTAGCTCAATTGGTTAGAGCGCTGCACCGGTATCGCAGAGGTCAGGGTTTGAGTCCTGGCAAGCCTGAATTTTTTTTTTCAGGCTTTCTTTTCGCAACTGCATAAGTTGCGTTAATAACTGCGAGGATCTTCTTTACATTTATTTCTTCATTCCGCAGTTCAAATATATGAGTTTCATATATTCACAATTTCATCTTCATCTTTCCCGGGTATATTACGAACCAATTTAATGACCAGCTCCCAGTTGGCTTGTTAGCTCAATTGGTTAGAGCGCTGTACCGGTATCGCAGAGGTCAGGGTTCGAGTCCCGGCAAGCCTGATTTTTTTTTTCAGGTTTTTTTTTCAGGCTTTCTTTTCGCAACTGCATAAGTTGCGTTAATAACTGCGAGGATCTTCTTTACATTTATTACAAATTTTATACTTATGACATTTTAGTGTTAATCTAATTGGATAAGCTTACAGTCTTGACAACTTTTAATAGATGCAATTCTATGCAGCCATGCAATGGAATCTAGCTGGAAAAGAGCAAGGGGGTGACCCATGAAGATGCAGAGATGAGAAATGGAGCAGGCGACAAAAAGCTGACTTTTGGAAACAAGAAATAAAAATAAAAATTCATGATTACTCACAGCAAGGTTTGCAACAACTATTGAAAGTTTGTTGTCATCAACTGGACACTTTTCAGATGCTCTTGAAAGAACACAAGTTCGACAAAATGTATGCTAAATAAAACAAAAACAAAAGGAAAATTAAACACAAACAAAAAGCAGCAATGGTAGCACATACATTCCTTAACAGCATTGATTACTGACAGTTTTTTAAAACTCATAAAATGTGATTGGCTGTGAATAGGTATGCAGGCATTACCAATGGCAACATGGAAACAAAACATGCTGATTTTGCAATATTGCTTCACAGATTTTCTTAAACTTAATACATTGGTAATACATGTAATTGTAGCAATTTTATTATTATATAGCTATAATTGAACATAATAGCATGGTTATGCTAACCGTTAAGGCATCAGTGAAGGCAAATTCATAAGAGAACTTCTCATTGACCCTTTAAGTTCCAGTAGTGATCAGCATCAAATTTCTCCCCGTGATATCAGTGCATTATAACACACACAGGTTATGAGAGTTTTGGAAGTAATCATCAAAGATAAATTGTGCTGATTTTTAAACAAGTTCTCCCAACTAGTCCTCAACAAAATGGATAGAGACCAGTAAGGAGAATTTGCATAATGATGCTGGGGGTTTAAGGGTTCATTGAAATGTGACCAATATCTGATGTGCACCAGGTGCCAATAATTGGCACATGGTGCAATAATCCATAATTATTATGGATTTAATTGCAGCTTATTGATTTTCATTTTTGCACAAAGGGTTTTTCTGTTCTGTTCCAGCCTATCCCCTCAACAAAACCAACATTAATTTTTATTCTAAATTCCAATTTGAACTTGAATCCAAGTCAGCTACAGTTTTACCATTTGCTTGTCTTTGTCTATCAATCCTTATACACATAATGTAAGTTGTTTACAAAAGAAGAATATACGTACTTATCAGCAAAACGGTAGATGCTACTATGAGGGAGACTTGCAGCAGGCATTTGGTGCTAAAGGAAGGTATCCACAGAAACCCCACTACTGCATGCCTACCAACCAGCACCTATCATGCTCATTCCATAATTTATTTCCATGGAGAGCATGGAAATAATACTCAGGGAGGGGAGGGAAGGGCCTCCACAATAAGCAAGGCAAACTGCTATTCAAACTTGTTATTGATTGGAAAAGGCACCTCAGTGAAAAACAATTAGCTTACCCCACATGATGTAATGACAGGATCTTTAAACACACGTTGACACAAAGTGCAGAACAGCTTAGATGATGGCTCCTCCACAAACAAAACAACTGCCTAGAATGTATCAATATTGTATTAAATGGGAATACAGGAGTTAGTTTTCATGTGGTTGACTATGTAATAACCCAGGTTTGGTCTGTTTATAAGCAAATTTAGCAATTGCATGTAAACCACTTCATGTAACTTACAAACTTGCTAAGTCAAAATTATATTTTTTCAAAGGAGTGACCACAAAAAGTGGTTGCCAAAACTTCAGGAGAAAAAAGTGCTAAATAATGTGTTGCTAAAGACAGTAACCTTAAAAGGTTAAAGTGCACCTAACCTCAAAAATGGTTTTTTGCTTAGGTAATTCTCTGCACCTGTCTCAGATATTTTAGGCCCTTTTTTTGAAATATTTCTCAGAAATTCCACTCTTAATGGGCCTATAAAGTTGCGAAAACTGGTCGCCATTTGATTCATGACCAAGCAAGTAGGGGCATGGGTCTATTCCTGAAATGACGTCACAAACTGTTTTGCATCGCAGTAGTTCTGTGAAAATAGAGATGCAAAGCAGTTTGTGACGTCATTTCAGGATTAGACCATGCCCCTAACTAGCTCAGTCTTGGTTCAAATATCGCAAGTTTTAGTAACTTTTACAGCTCGATAAAAGTGAAACTTCCAGGAGAAAAATGAAAAATATAGTTGAGACAGGAGCAGTGATTTATTTTAGCCCAAAAATTATTTTGAGGTTAGGTGCACTGTAACACATACCTCTTCATCCTCCTCTGTACAACTTGAAATGGAGTGATGCGAACGAGCTGAAATTGTTGACGATGTTCTGTGATGACGCTTGAAACACATAGCATCAAAGCTTCCCTAAAAGACACATAAGAGTTCCTGTGTTACTTCAAGCCCTGAGTTTAGTAAAAGAATTAAAACAAAAGCTGTGATCGAGCACTCGACTAATAATGCAATCCAAGAACACAATTGCAGGGTGCAATTAATTTCTTTTCTTCAAATGTCAGACATTTTACTCTGTAGCATGAAGCAACTGAAAATATTGCTATTCCCCCCCTGGATGGGGTGCTAGACCATCGCAGAATTACCCTCAGCAGTATGTAAGCTGTAGCCAGTACTCAGTTATACCCCTGGGTGGAGAGAGACAACGTGGAGTAAAGTTTCTTGTCTAAGGAAACAACACGCAGGCATGGACCAGGCCTCAAACAACCCATCTTTAGATCTAAGGCCAATGCGTTAACCACTACACCACTGCACCCTACACATTTTGCCATTTTGGCACCTATGGTGCATTTTTATTCATCTACAACACATCAGTCACTGGTATTTAAAACAGTTATCCAGACTACATTCAACCACCACTGGAATTTTGTTGAGTAAGATGGGGTTCCAAAGGGGTTTAGGGCTTCAGGGCTCCATCCTAAAAGATGCAAGGATCTAAGATGGGGACAATCAGGGCTCTAGACTCTAGACTCTAAGTAGAGAAAGGCTTCAGGTTTCAGGCTCTACAGTAAAAATTTCAGGCTTCAGGGCTTTAAAGGTCCCCCCTCCCCAGTTCCCTGTGGGACCCTGACTGTGTGATGACCAACTCAAAAACAGATTTTGAGAAAATCTAATGCACCTATCAATGTTAGAAGAAGGGGATGGGGGGGGGAGAGCTGGAAAAAGACTGAACATTTGGCTTTTGCATAGGACTTCTGCAAATGCATGACCCAAGGGAAAGAAGTAAATTAACAGTCAAATCAAGTCAAAATTGTGACTTGCTACCCTTTCAAGTACTAAATTTTCATGAATCAATGGAGAAATCAAATGCCCACAGGTGGGGATGGAAAGATCATTCAAACCCCCCACCTATGCCCAATAACCCCCAACCCCACCACAACTTAACATTGATAGGCACCTAAATATACATGTACCAGTTTGCTGACATTCACCTGATCAGAGCCAACTGCTCCATTGATTTCTCCTTCTCTTCCCAAACTTGTGCTGTTACTTGAAGACACACATATCATGCTATTAGAATTCCTCTTAAGGTCACCATCACGTGCACCGTCAACTGAAAACAAACAACAACAACATTATTTCTTTAACACACAAAGGTTTCACACATGTATATTATATTATTTTTTGCTTTACAGCGAAAACTTTTGAATGCTGCAGCACTTGACTAGGCCTTTAACTTCCTCAGGAGGCAAAAAGCGCGGTAATTTGCTGATAACCTGTTTTTAAAGGGGCTATATCACAGGAGTTTTCCTGTTTTAGGTCCATTCTGTGCTGGAATCATTACCTGGTGCCTTTACTCATACACAAAGTGCCTGTAAGACTATGAGAAAGTTATCAAATGAATTTTGTAAGGGAGAGCTATCCATAATAATTTTTGTACTGTTTTCCTAGAACATAGCATCAAAACTTGAAAAAATTGTCAATCCATTTCCACCCTTGCCATTGGTAGCAACAGTCTACAGGAAACAGTTTCAGTGCCACTAGATAGTCTTAAATAACAAAGCTAGACCCTTATGTTTGGAATTCAATCCATGCGAAGACACTTTTTAGCTTTTTAAAAAGAGACTAAAATAGCCTGACATAGTCCCTTTAAATTTAAATGACACTGCTGTTATTTTCAGTTTGAATTGTTTGTTTGTGGGTTTTAATGCTCAGCCCTACCAGCACATTGTGCTAAAAATACTGACTGAGGGCAAAAAAGGACATTATTATACATAGAGCAATTTGCATGAAAATGTAAAGGACAGATCCCCATAAATCTTCTTTGTTTGTTGATCTCTACCCTTGTTTGCTCTTGATTTCATCTAGTAAGTGCCTGGAAAAGGTAATAGCTAGGATACAGCCATACAACTAAATAAAACACCTCCTGTTGTGATTTTTAACTTCAGAACATATATTTCGTCCCTTTCAGTAGTACAGCCAGATACTAAAACTAGCACCCTTAGGTTTAATTATGACTTAATTGAAAAGGAACCAGAAAATTTATATGTGTTGTCATTACCTCTCGTAATAGTAGTGACAGGTGAGAAAGCAGATGTTCCAAAGGTGGTTTCCATACGTGCCTATAGGAAAGACATTTAATTGCACATCAATTATTTTCAATCACCTTTTTAAAACACATGTTAGCATCACAAAAGGAATAGACATCTCTTAGCCTGAATAAAAAATGAATGGGTCTATAGTCTGAATCAACCAGCCTACATTCAAAGCATTTTAACATTCTTTGCAAAATAAGATAAAACCATTTTTTTAAACATGGGTATGGAACTGTATTTATTATGTCAAGAACATGAAACTAAAGAGAAAGCAATTTTTTTTTAATTTTTAAACTAATAACTAACTGAACCTCAATTAAGCCCTTGCAATAAATAGCCCTCTTAATTTGTGTCCCCAGGCTAATGGGCTTGTGAAGATGACATATTGTGGACAAAACAGTAACTGTCAAAATTATTTTAAATACGTAAATATGGCCAAAACCAGAAATTAAGTGGGCTAAAATTTATTTTTTTTAACTGCAGGCAGCTTTCTTGGTCCAGATAACCACATGATTCGTGACAAACAGATTGAGATGCCTGCAAAAAGCAATGTTGAAGAACCCTTCCTCTGGTTAAAATAAGCTTCTGGCATTCTGGCAGCATAGAAACTATCATGTAATAATCAAAAGTGAAAACATTCACATAGTGATTAGTTTGCTGCTACTGAAGGACAGTACAGAGTGAAAAAGTAAATTACAGAACTAAGTTCAGGTAGTTTGATAGAACAGTTATTTAACAAGCTCTTGACATCACCAGTGCTACATGATTGTATTGAGCAGTGATTCAAACACCATGCCTGTGAGACTTAATTTGTACTTCATTTAAGACTATACCATTGAGACCATCAGTTTGCTGAAAACTTCAGTGACAGGTACATCAAGGAAAATTCTGGTACACTGTATAACATCTGAATCACAGTCGTGTTCTGAGTCCTGCCATGCTTTATTACTGAACCTTTCAACTGCGACTGAGTTCAGCATGGCAGTTCTAAGCATGATGTATGAACTTGGCCTTTGACCTCAGTTGCTGTAAGGTTAAAACTTATTTAAAACTGTCTAACAGAAACCATTGGAAACAAAACAAAACGAGAATTAATCGAAAACTCTCGGATGAGATGAAAGGTTTGTTGCAGTTATTTCAGACGCTATAAAACAAAATCTAATTTGTTGGAAGTTCAAGAGTGGTCTATCTGCATGAAGCAACCCAACATATATAAGCCAGGCTAAAATTAGAAATTTTCTTTTTCCTTTCAAACTCCACGAAATTCAGAGAATAGGAAAACGGAACTTTCAGATATGCTTTATCTTAAGTTTTTTAACGTACTCACTTAAAATTTAATTGACTGAAATAAGCTTAAACGAAGCAATAGCTTTTTCCGTCTTCACTTTATCGCAGTTCCTCATTGCACTGATAAAACGATGAAGTTTCTTTTTCTAATTTTCTACTCAGGGAATAACACAAAAGAGAAAACGAAGGTTGTACTCACATAAAATAACATCAATTATGCAGACCGTACATGCCGGTATGCTAATACACGAAGATCAATGATCTCAGAGATTTTCAATGTTTATTTACAATTTAATATTTTGAAATACAGATTTCTTTAAACAGAGGCATCACAGAGAGATAAAAGTGGTTCAGTTGGAAATTTCGGTTTAAACTGGAGAACAATTAAAAACCATCTCCTAAGTTCATGGTAAACGCTAGATAAACAAGAAAGAATAAATCTAATTTAAGCTTGTACAAATTAAGGTTAGCTTTCAGATGGATGTGAGCTGGCCATCTGCCCCTCAAATACGGTGTCTGCATGTCACGTAGTAAAATTTAAAACGCAGCGAAGCTTTTCAGCCGAATCTTAGGACAAAAATGGGAAAGCAAAACTATTCCTTTATCGTTTACGCTACTTTTAAAGTAAAACATTTTTTACCTTGGTGTTAATGGATTCGTAGGAACGCGATCTTACGCCGTCAGCCTGCATATTGCCAATGATCCCGGACATTTTTCAAACCACACAGCTAACTTCTCACGCGAGAGATGAACAACTCCAACGGCTCGATGAAGCAAAATATCTGCACTACGCCATCTCGAGAACCTTACCAACACTTCTTAATAGGATTTGGATAACTGCAGTGTTAGTAAATCTTAAGACCGCTTCGATCCTTCCCGTGCACTTCAAGAAAATAACATTACGGTTCATTACAGTAAATGCTTTTCTTTACCTTGGCCCCAGACCCTTCACATCTTGCTCGGAAAGTGCGCGCGCAATTTTCAAAAAACATTGTTTGGCGCCAATAGCGTCCAAAGATAATTTCCATTTCATGGGCATATCTCTGCGGGCATGCCGGGCAAGAAGCAGGGGTTTTCGTTCGCCGCTTACTGTACTCGTAAAATAACTTACAATGAAGCTTAACTTATCAAAAAAACTGCTTACTGTGTGCTCCATTTTGCTCGAGGCGTAGTTATTCGGGCTGCCAGAGGCTTTTCTTGCGCGGTTTCCGGTTGCGGCTTATCGTTGTGTCGGCCTCCGGCCGATTTCGCCTGACGCTGGCAAGAAAAAAACATCCTGGTACTCAGGGTATAGCTGTTTATGCTTGACTAAAAATGTCAGGCCGCTTCTAGATCCCAGCACACTGGAACGGTTCTGAAAAAGACTCTATAAAAATGCCTAGAAATTGTCGGAGAATTTCGATGAATGGTCTTATTTGAACTTCCTTGGAGTATTCTATATTTGTTTGGGACTCAGCCCAAGCGATTCCAAATATTATTTTGCCTGATTTTGGTTATGAAGTTGACGAATATCGTATACTCCCATAAGGTTTGATTAGCCTTTCCGTCGAAATTAAAAAATCTCTGACTGCCCGGCATAAACAGTTTTTCAGACCGTCCCTGGGGCCCGTTTCTCGAAAGTCCCGGTAATTTTTCGGGCCCGGAAAGCTATTTTATGAGCGCAAGGCTTGCCTTAAAGATTTAAAATTTTGTTGGCTTTTAAAGCTAAGCATTAAAATTGAAGTTGACGAAACAAGTTGAGCTGGTTTGTGGGCTAAAAGCTACGCCACTATTCTATAGATTTTGATTTTAAAATGTAACTCCGGGCCCGAAAAGTTACCAGGACTTTCGAGAAACGGACCCCAGGATCGACCTGGAGTCGGGCATCTAGACACAGCGAAAATGTTAGTTTCATTGCACGTCATGCAAACGCTCTGACAGGCCAAATTTCAGTGAAAGCCATTTCTCTTTCACTCTTTTTGATTTTGGAGCGAACTGATGTGCTTTGAAGAGTTTGGAACAGCGGAGGTTCGCGACGAATCACGTTCACCCTTTTAGGGGAAGAAACGAACCGGAATTCACTTGGATGCACAACACTTACGGTCGTAACGGCGCTCACGGGGGGAAACGACCCTCGGGAATTGACTCTCCCTTTGCAATTTTCAGAGGAAAAAATGTTTTTCAGCCTAATTCGGGCACAACGTATCTACCGTTTGTTTCTTTGGTTAGAAATCTAAAAGTGGGTGGACAAGAAAAAATTCACCTTTATATGTGTATGTGATTGTTTGGTGTCTATAAAACAGTTTTGCAAAAGGTTTCAAAGATAATTGCTTCATCTTAACTTTATTGAACTGTTGTTAGATTCAAGGCGTTCCTATAGAGCAAGTTTTTTAATTACTTTTTCTAATGAAGTTCAAATTTTGAAACGACAAAAAATACCACAGTAACATATAATAAATATAAATTTACAACGTGATACAATGCGAATACAAACTTCACCACATTCTATATATATACAATTCAGTCATTTCGCTCTCTAATAAGTCCTAACAAAGCATCTTCCAAATTTTACAAGGAAAAAAGAATCAGCCGTTGTATGAAATTAAATTTACAATTAAAATTACAATGGACTGCCATTATGTACAAAGTGGCTTTCAAAGATCAAGACGTACAGACTATGTTACTATCTAAGTTTTGTTTTCCTCTAGTCTCGCTCCCTCTATTTTCCTTCTTACTCCACTGCAGTTCATTGTTAGTTCAGCATGAGCCATCTTCAGCTGATCAATTTTCTCTCGTAAGTCGTCACTCTAAAACCAAAACAACAACAAAATTCTTCTGGGATAATACTTAATTTTAAGCAATAATAAGTAATACCATCTAACTTTACATTGCGAATTCCCTTTTACAATACGAAGTCAAATGTCCATTCTGGACAAATAAGAGAGGAAATTTGCAGTATTGCGGCACTCTGGTTCCACTGACTTATAGGCGTCTGGTTGGACACCACATTGACTCATAAGCAGAAGCAGAAGGAGGGGGCGCAACGGAGAGATAATGTGTCAGAATTAAATACGATTTCATTCTGCCATGTCGTGCCAGGTGCAATCGATGTCCCGCTTTGGCATCGGGTCATTTGCAGTTCTTCATTCCAATTTCCGAGAAATAATTTCAATACCGTTCCCGTCACCACTCCCCAGCAAAACTTAGCATGACTTACTCCCCGCATTTTACCTCTTGTACTTCGCGTTCAAAATTTCCACTTTTACTGTATTCCACACGCCCTGCCAAACCTAGTTTGAACACTCTAACAAGAGAGAAATCTTTCTCGATATACTATATGGGCTCACCTAAACCCACCCTACCTAAGGGTCGAGGTTTGGTGCGTCCCGAATTTTCGACTTTCGCGAGTGCAACCCTTCACCCAGTTCGAGGGGAGAAACCGTATTTGGTCATGATGTCCAAATTTGGCACAATATTTAAGGTATTGTGCCCTTTGAATCATGCACCAGTGAGAAACTTAAAGGGCCAGTTGTTTAAACGAGGTCCAGCTTAGGTATAGTCTGAGAAAACAGCCAACGTTTCGCGAGGTCGCCACTTTCGCAAAACGACGTCTGAGTAACGAGCGCAGAAATTCCATACTGATGACATGCACTACCCAGATCTTGGTAGTGGTTCTGATTGGTTGTGCCGCGAGGGAATTTTCTTTCAACCAAACAGTAGCACTACCAAGATCTGAGTAGTGCACGGCATCAGTATGGAATTTCTGCACTCGTTACTCAGACGTCGTTTGCGATGGCTCAAGTGGCGACCTCGCGAAACGTCGGCTGTTTTCTCAGGCTAACTTAGGTCACGGTTTAAGACAATGAATGGACCTCCAAATCTTTTCATAAGTGGATCGTTTTAAGTAGATGATCGTTTTTCTAGTGTGTGCTATATGCCTTCTTGACACTGTCTTCAGTAAGCAACGTTCAAATATTGGGTTTTGCCAGATTGAAATTGGTTTAGACCGCAGTTTTGTTAAACCTCGTCTAAACTTTGTTTAAATACCCGGCCCAAAGGGTTTACAAATTTACTTCAAGCAGACTGGACTGTTTTAATCGACTTGTGTCTTAAAAACACAAAACAACCGACTGGAAACAGGCAGGTGTAATTTGGCTGATTTAGTCAGATATAATTACCTGTTCTTTTCGTTGTTCGTAGTCTCTAAGTAAAGGTTCATTTCCAAGAAGTCCACACTTTTGTCTGAGTTTGACATTTTCTATTCTCAGCGCGTCTCGTACTTGTTTCGTCCTTGTGAGAATATCTCGTTTCTAAAAAAAGAAAATGAGAATAAATAAACTTTACAGATGACCATTAGACTTATTTTTCACAGCTTAAGTGCGGTTGTGTCTTCATGTCATTTCTCAGCGTGTACACGAAGCTTTATCGCAATCAACGTTTAAAGACAATCGAAACCGGCACTACGACCCAATTTGGAAAATAACATTGTATAGCTGGAAATCAATCTTATTGAATAGTGCTCAGAAACAAGTGTTCGTTCGGGCTTTTACGTCGATAGTCGGAAATTCGCGTTGTTATAGACTTTTCGCCCGAGACACAATCCAGCGCCACACATAACGCACTGAAAGGTTTGCAATGCATTTACGGATAACTCAGTCATTTTCAAGTCTAATCAAATCAAAAGAATTTTGACGGGAGAATCAAAGACAGCAATATTTAAATGTTTTTAGAAGCACAAAATCTTTCATGCAAAATCTGAGTCGTATTAGTGCCTGGACACACAGTATTATAGCTGAATTCTCTGAAATTTTGGCCTGGATATTATACCTATGCTACTGACAAGAAACAAACCTGAGCAACATGTGCCTCGACAGTTCTTAAACCGCTTCTTTGCTCGCTGTTCTCAGCCTGTACAAACTGTAGCTTCTCCTTCAGATGCGTGAGAACTTGCACCGTGGTGGTAATCTTCTTGCGCAGTTTTAGCAGCTCCTGAAACAGGAAGAGAAGCAAATTGAGACCATGTATTGCGTGAAACGTAGAAGCCCACCTACCACCCTGCGGCCCGTGTCATTAACAACATCTACAGTGTTACTATGTTGCTGGAATCTGCGCTTATTGATCGACATCACAGAATGATCGTGTAATATAATCGGAATAATGAATCATTTTAGTTTGTTTTATATAATTTATAGGTATTGTAATACTTATTTTGGTTTTATCTTAGTTTATGAGATAAAAGGACACACTACACGCCTCAGCAGCAATAAGCAGCACAATGGCTCCCACGCGCATCATTCACTTATGAATAACCAAATTTCTCAGCCGATTTGTCAAAAACACTAAACAAAAACGTAAATTGCATTTTCTTGATAATCGCTTGTAAGCTGGCCAGTCTTCGTCTGTGTCCATAATAGCCACGTGTGCACAAAGCGGGAGTTGATGGCCATTTAAAATTGTTTCAAAAAATCTTGAAAATCATAATCTGTTACTGAACACTCACCAAGACATGTACTACAGGAAACATTATTCAGTTAGAAGTAACACTAGGTTTACTTCGTCTAAATCTCCCAAAAAATTTTTTGATATTTAAGAATCTAATTTTGAATTTGGTTTGCAATTTTGTCTTCTGTGCTTTAGATAACACAACAGACCTCGTTTCTCTCCTCGATCTTCTCGTTGTAAGTCTGGTTTTCAATCTTGAGTTGTTCAAAGTCTATAAGATGCAGTCCTTCAGCAAGCTCCTCCTGCAAAACACGGTAAAAATCATCATAAACAAGCAACAGCAATCTTCACGACTTCTTCTTATTTGAGCCAGCGTGTTTTTTGTTTGTTTGTTTGTTTTTTCTTGGCGAAGCACTGAAAAAAGTGTTATCTGTATTTATCTGTTGCCGTACGCTGAACCTAAATCACTCACCTTAGCCTTCAACTGCATTTCCCTCTTTTTCAATCGGTTTTTCAGTTTAATATTTTCCAACCGAACCTGAAAACAAACATAAGTACACAGATTTACTCTGCACCCTAATACTTTTTACTTTCGCAGCATTCAGATTTCGCCAAAGGTGGCAAGTAGATAACAGCTTATTTTTGTTTCTAATATTCTCTCTTTCTTTTTTTCTTGTACAATGAAACCTTCTTGATTACAGCTCAACAACAACAAAATAAACGTTGGCAGCAATACCTGCATGACTTCTTGCTCTTTCTTGAGTTCCAGCAGCTGGTACTGTTCAAGGTCCTAACAGCAAAGAAAGGTGTAAAGTACGTATTTGTACACAAACATGCAGAGAGTCCGACCAGTGTACTGAAAGTCATGGGTTCGATACACGTCGGGTTCTCAGCCTTCCTCTGTCCCACGCTCGCGGTAAGCTGAATATTCCATCTTTCTTATTTCTTCACCGAGCTTAAAATTTCCTTTCTCTCTTTGTTTATCAAATACGTATTTCAGTATATCTTGTTCAAAAGCTAGCTAATTTATATTCTCTTTCACCGGATAAATAGCAGACCGATTTGTAACCCTTTATTCTCAATCCCCAATTGTAAACATTATTTCTAAGGTTTGTTTCACCCCTGGCATTAACTTTTTTTTTTTCACCTTTAACGCGTTTTGGTTTCTGGGGCCCGTTTCTCGAAACTCCCGATAACTTTCCGGGCCCGGTAAGTATTTCTTCGAGCTCATTCATTGTCAGCTACTGGTAACTATTGGCGCAAACTTATATTGTACACGTAAAAGAGTTTTCGGGCCCGGAAAGTTATCGGGAGTTTCGAGAAACGGGCCCCAGAACGCATAACTTTTTTGTTAGCCACTTCTCGGTCAAGGGTCTTCTGATCTAGTCTTTCCAGTGTTTACTACCTTTTGTATGCGATTTCTCCCATTATGTACGATAAAACGACCAAAACGCTGATAAAAATGGACTGTTATGAAAGTGAAGATTTAAAAAACGCACCATTTTATAGTGCACATATGAAACGGATAGGAAAGCACTTAATGGGCACAAGAACATAATTCGCTATAAAGTCAGTTTGGTCCAACAAAAAAGGAGACTTTAGAACACGCATAAATGTGGACAGGGAAGAAGCTTTGAACTGAAGAAATTTTTCTTGCATCACTTAGTCTATTTAGCTTCTTACCTTTGGAGGAATTGCTTTCCCAGATCGACTATTGATTGCCTGTTTGGCCACATCCATCTTGAACATCATAAAATTATCACTGAAGAGTAAAATCACACTGCTAAGAAATTGTAATTTTTACGAAAAACAACAATACACCGTTTGAAAATACACGACACACAAAACCAACTGAGCTCGTTTCATTTCGAGATAATCAAGAAAAACTGGCGTGTAACAAGATTAAGACTTTCTGGGCTTTGTTCTGGTCTTTCATTGTTTTACTCATCAGATTTGTCTGTTTTTAGCTCGTTAGTTCGTTTTTGTTTTCGACTTTTGTTTTAAAAGTTTGTCCAAGGAAGTCTTTTTGTCAGATTGGCTCTGGCCTCTCGCCCTTGAATAGCGCTATGCTCTCACATGCACCTAGTAAAACAATTGTCAAGTCTTCTAAGCTAGCTGTAATTACTCGTTACATTCCGTGGCTTATGGATCTTACTTACTGAATTCATATAGATTAATTTAATAAATGGAAAGATACACGCAAGGTAGGAGTAAATCCGTTGGAGCTGTACCTGGCTTGGTTGACAATTTCCTGCTTTTCTTGGCATTTTGCTTTCAAATCCTCAATCTGATCTTTAAAGTTTTCCCTCTCTCGTCTTTCTTCGTTTTGAAGTTCTTCAAGATTTGCTGGAATACAGATAAATTTTAGTCTATAAATGAAAGCTGCACAAGCAGTCAGGAACGTAGGCACGGATTTTCCCCAAAATACCGTACATGAAAAATTCTAGTTTATACAGTTTCAGAATCATAAGGGGGAGACCTAATTCTTACGAAATCAGATAACGGCTTAGAATAAAACCGTGAATGATTTAAATATTCCTTGAAAGACAATAAGTGACTCTTCACGCGAAAAGGGGGCTTATCCAAATTTCACGCTATGGCTATTTTCACGGTCTTGGCCGTGAAATGAAGAAAAATTATTGGAATGTGAGTGAAATTTCTCCAACACACCGTGAACACGCCATGAAAAAAGTCACGGCCACCGTGAAATATTTCACGCCGTGAAAAAGGTCATAGTCATTAGTCGCCGTGAAATATATATTTCACGCCGTGAAAAAGGTCATAGTCTCTGCGAAATATTTCACGGTGTGGAAAAAATTTACTCCTTATGTTTTACGTGAACATCACTCTCCTACCGTGAATGTTGTTGTATTATTAAATCACGCTTACCTACAGAGGCACATTTCAGTGATTTGCTTCAAGCATTGAAGCTTGAAAGTCATTATCATACAAATCGATACAGTCGGTTCCGAAGATCAGGTGTTGACGGCTACACAGGCGTTTGTTATTGCGTTTCCCTGCTAAAAAACACGCAACTTCAGTTTGTTTCTTTTGTGTTTATAGAACAGTTTTTCATTTATGAAAACGCAACAGAGTGTTCGCAAGTTTTATCTTTGCATGACGAACGTGACATTTACTTTTAGGCATGTATAGTTCAATTTTCAAAAAAAATGATTGCGAAACGTGACTTTGTCATGTCGCGAATCAGGCGAATATTGTCGTGTATAAATTAACCGGACTTTTTTCAAGCATTTTCACCAAAATCTAATCTTTTCAAATAGAGCTTGCAAGTTTCTTCTCTACCGTTTTAAAACTCTCGTGGGAAGCGAAGTATTCACGAATAATAATATTGCTGGTACGCCAACGTTGCTAGACTCCGTGGTGCCAAACATGTACTGTCTGTTTGTTGCGTCTGTTTATCATATCTGAAAGATGTTGATCACAACTTAACAGGCAATTTTTGTCAAGCCGTTTTGTTTTGTTTGTTTGTTGATTTTTTCACAAAAATTAATTTTAAATAACGCACTTTAATTTGTACAATTCAAACGATTTAACTACTGTAGAGAATTTGCATAATAGATATCTTGTTACCACAGTGCATGATGTTTTAGTTTCAGTTATCTGTCAGTTTTAGTTCATTCTTTTGATTTTCTTGTTAAGATTCGACTATCGAGGAGATTCTTTTACAATTTTCCGTTTACTCGACGTGTTCAAAGTTGCTGCAGCGGAGAGAAAAACAAAGGAACGCAGGTTAGATTTCCTGACGTGAAGTTTCTTATCACGGCCGATCAATTTCACAGCGTGAAAATTTTCACTCTTAATTTCACGGAGTGAAAGTTTACACCGATCAGTTTCTGCATTACCGAATTTCACGGCGTGAAAGTTTCCACTGATCATTCCCGGAATGATTAGTTTCACGCCAGTGGTGAAAGTTCTTTAGCACAGAGTGAAAACTGCGTGAAATTTTTAATTCACGCTGTGAAAATTCCAATTCACGCACCGTGACCGTGAAAAAAATTCACGCTTTTTAGTGAAATCCATAAGCCCCCTTTTCGCGTGAAGGGTTAAAGTGTTCAAGCAGTCAGATCTGAGTTCCCATGAACAGAATGAAGAGAAACTGAAAGTGTTGGTGTGTGTTTAGAAATAACTCAATCTTTGTTATTGCTCTCAAAATGTCATCTCTAATTTTTCCTACAGGAAGTCCGTGTGTAATTTGCTAGAGTTCTCAGTTAGCAACCAAAGAAAGACTTTTTCACATAGTCTTATTTTCCTAGCTATTAAAGCAACAGTTGAATTTCTAATAAGAAGCGATTTTTTAAAACATTTGACTATAAAAAACTGCGATAAAATATTGCTTAAAATCAGTTTTAGAAATTTTAAAAGTTACGAAACTAATACGCCGATCAATTCGAAACTTCAACATCCCCCCCCCCCCCAGGCATACCCCGGGCATTTGACTGTGCATCGTGCCCTGGGAAGGGGGCATTTGAACATTGCGTGGGAAGGATGGGGAATTTGAACCGGATTCATCTCTAGTTCGGACGTAATACGCCCATAAGTTTTTTCGGTTTTTGCAGGATTTGACGGATTTACAAGATATAATTTCGCCTTTGTTAGTGATTAACTCTTTCAAAAAGGTCTTTAAAAGAAGTTTAAAGGTGTCATTACGGCATATCTCTCTCTGAAAGGCGTATAAAGTGTTTGATTGAAGACGAAATTTGTCTTTGAGGAGAGGTAGTTCAGTACCAATTGGTGGGGCATTTGAACGGCTTTTTTGTCCCGAGGGGAGGGAATCTGAACAAGCCAATCTTCAAAAGTTCAAATGCCCTGGGGGTTGCCCGGGGGTGGGGGATGTTGAACTTTCGAATTGATCGACGGATAACGGCGTTTCGACGTTCTCGGACGTCATTATCAAGTCAAAACGAAAACGTGTTAAGGTTCTATAAATACAAGATAAAACAATATATAACAAAAAAGAACAGTAAAATATATAAATATGTAACATATAACATATAATATATTATATAAATATTATATATATAAATATATAACAAAGAGTTTAGCCCTGATGGAGTCACTCTACATATTTAAATTAGGCTTGAGGGCTTTGATGAACAACATCTCATGAACAAGGCAATCAAATTTCCCGTGGCACTTTCCTAAAATGCGAAATTGGCTCTCATTCAAAAGATTTTTGTCACTGTGAGCTTCCAAAAAATGTTTGCCGATTGCCGAATTTTTGTGCTCAGAAATGCGCTGGTGAATATGTTGGGCTGTATAGCCAACATGACCTGCATCACACAGATCACATGAGAATAAATAAACAACGCACTGCTAATTTACAATATCAGCGGCCACTGTTTTTGTTGTACTGGCACCAGCTGTATAGTAATATAGAAGTTTAATTCACTGCCTGAAACTTACACATATATTTAAGATATCTTTGTTCTTGGTCTGTAACATTCTTTTCAATCTCCTGCTGCCGTTCATCACTCTGAAAAGATACACAGGATACATGCAGGTTAATTAGAATAAATTACATATGCATAAGCATTTACATTGTGCAGTTCCAGAAAATATCCATACTCCCCCCATGGAAGGTTTTTTGTTTTGTACCCCCTGTCCCCAAGAAATTCCAATTGAACTTCATACTTTGCTTCTAAAATTTTGGCTTTTAAGACCACCCTCCCCCTAGCAATTTCCAATGACCAGGTTCCATCTGGTGGGTATGGATTTTTTCTGGAACTACAAATTTAAAGCAACAGAGATATTTTCTGTGTTTCTATCAAGCTTTAGAAATATGAGTTATAATGTTGCTTTTTTGCCTTTAGATTCATAATACCGTGTTTTCTTGATTAAGCACCACCCTCAAATAAGTGCCGCATATGAGAGTGAAAATACTAAAGAGCACTGCCCTCAAATAAATGCCACATTCATTCACAACAATGCGGCGTCTAATAGAAGCATCATCAGACTGAATCAATGTCGGAGGAGCCAAACTAATAAACAAGTATGGTACAAGTCAATCTAAACCAGCCTCCGAAATTTATTCTCCTGTATTATCATGTTTTTCAGTTCGAAGTGGGTACATTTAATTATTTTTCTTTGTTAACATTTGCTTGTTATCGTTTACAAATATTATTATTTTTTAAAGAGCGCCGCCCTCACATAAGCACCGCTCCCGAATAAGCGCTGCATCTGAAACACTAAAAATTTAAAGAGGGCCTCGGCGTTTACTCAAGGAAATACGGTAACTCAAATAAAATTTTTCATTATTTTCATCAAAATGATAATCATTGGCTTTTTTCCTAATTGGGTTGGTTGTTTCCTAATTTAAAATCAATTCCATAAATTCCACACATTCGATCTTAACATAAAGCTTTATATGTGGGAGATGATGACTAGAAGTTTAATGTTTTTACAATCACCTTTTTCTTCTTGAAGTATTCGGCCAACTTGTGTTGTAGCTGGGCATTTAATGATTGTAGACTTGATCTCTCCTCCAATGCTTGCTGCCAAAACAAAAGACAATTAATTGAGAAGTGTTTATAACTGTTTTCTAAAAGAGTACAGGTAACTTTAGAAAGACATGTAATACACTCTTAGTAGAATCTTACAGATTCTTCAAAGGATCTTTGGCAGGTCTTTAAAGACACTTTAAGATTCTGCAAGGCTTTTATTGGGAAAAGAGTCATTATGTAAAGAAAATTAAAGACATTTTCACAGCTATGTACCTGATAGCGTTCAATAAGTTCTGCTCTGTTGTAAATAGGAATCTCTGGTTCTGACTCTTCATCAAACTCCATTTCATCATACTTCATTTCATCTGGTAAACAATAGATTAATAAGTATTAGAAAAAAGTTATGGTTTGGTGTTAATTAAAAATGTTTGTGAGGCTGAAATTTGTACAGCAATCAAATCAGGTCTGAGAGGCTTAAATGGGTTTTCAGCTATGTACACAGTGCAACTTACCAAAAACAAAATAATGAGGTGTGAAATCACCAACAAGGAATAATTAAGCTCACTAACATACCTAGACCTTTCATTTATTGACATTTTTTTTTCATAAACTTAACATTCTTTACCTTGCTTTAAAAAACATATGGGCAAAATTTACATTCAAGGAAAATTCTGTAGTCCAGCGGTAAGTCTTTTTGCTACACATTTTGGGCGTCTCGAAAACGAAGACCTCTAAAATGAAGTCCCAAAGACCCTAAGACCCTAAGTACCCCCAAAACTTGGAAATGAAGACCCCCAAGATTTCTTACAGTAGATTTTAAAAAAATGCATTTATAACCTCAAATGAAGTTCAACTTTTTTCTCCGGTCCTATGTGTCTAAACCACACGGAGGTTATCTGCCATCTTGATCTGAATAACCACGCTCCCACAAATGAATTACGAAGGTAACCCACGCACATAAAAACAACAAACTTGTTTTAATGGGCTGGCGCTACCTTGGCAATTCAGCAATTTAAGAGGCTCTGACTGTAAATATCGAGAATCGCTGGACAAGCTCAAAAAATCGAAAATCCTGATAACTTGCCAGAAGAACACCTTTGGGGAGCTATCTTCGAAAATATTACTTAAACCTTCTGGAATTCTATTGTTTTCGAGAAATTCGGAAAAAACGGTTTTGCTAATTAATTATGCAAAAATCAGGTTTAAAATTAAACAAATAGAATGCGCTTGTTTGTAAACAACTTGCAACGCCAGAAAACAATTTTAATTTTAAATGATAGCAATACTCTTCTACTTTCTATCAATGGGAATTGCATGGAGTTTTGCTTTATTTATGTGGTTTGGTGGTTCTTTCAAACAAAGGCATTTTGCGCACTTCCGAAAAAGGCAAAAATTAGTAAACTTCAGAGGCTTAAGATAGGTCTTGGTATGTCTAATATCGAATTGAAATAAACACTGTGATAAAGTTTGGCCCTACTTCTATTATGATATGAAATAAAAAATCTGGGCAATTCAGGCTCGCGCTGACAAAAACAAAAATTCGCGAACCAGTGTTGCCAAAATTTGCATAATTTGGATAATAGGAAAAAAAACTGTAATGGAAGGACGAGTTGAAATATGACAAATCGTTTACCGTAACTATTTTCAGATGGTCTTTCTACTAGATGATGCATTCGCTGTATCATCATTTATCTTTCTGAAGAACTACGAACAAATTTGGAAAATTGTTGATGAAACTTCAGAGTGCAGTGGGTTATCATATTTTGTCACATGTCTTTACTCTGCAGCACCAGTGGCCTTTCTCTGTTATTTGCAGTTTCTTTGGGAAAATACTTATGTTCTCGAAAATCCAAACGGTTTCTTTTATTAATCATTAAAGTTAACGTAAGCGTATAAATTGAGAGCTAAAATGGCTTTGTATAAAGCTAAAGGAACACAAAGTACCACTCAAAATAATCAAGTCACGCAACCGATCACTGCACGTTCATGCAAACGTGAAAATATTCTTCAATGAAAATCTTTTCCTCCAAAACTGTGAAAGAGTTCTCAGCGATCTTGCAAAGTAAAACCAAACAAACTGTGTATTGATATCTCTTAGATATACAGCCGCATTAAAAACTCGTAAATACCGATCCCGTTCGTGGTTTGCGTTTAATTTTAAACATATTTATACAAGTGTAATAATATTGATAGAAACAGCACATGTTTTGACAAATACGTATAAATCATAATGATAATGATGCACTTTTGCTTCCTGGCCAAAATAGTGTCATTTCAAAAAGTCGCCCAAAATCTTAGTAGCCGTTTGAAAAGAGGGATCGAGTCACGTACACAACAACATACTATGTCGCAGTTTTCTTCTCTCGAAGGGAAAGGTGTCATATGTATACGAAACTAATTCTAGACTTGCCTGTCGGAATTTTCGTCCCAGTAGAATATCAACTGCACATGACAGTATGCCCCAAACACAAGGATGCGTACCGTATTCTCTGGAGAACTAGCCATGCATAAAACAGCGGCCAATGTAGGAGACCGCATTCAAAAACTACCATAAGTAGGTTGACAAATTGACAAAATATTCACGTGACACGGGTCACGCAACACCTTGTGCAGAATTTTTAAAACTTCTTCTCCTTCTCTTTAGTTTTACGTAGAAATAGTACAAGCCCAAAACAATGCAAGAATAGATTGAAGAAATGTTTTAATCCATTCTTTGTGTGTCTTCAGTGGATAAAATCCTCTAAATTAAGCTCACCCAAACTACTACTTTTCATTTCATTCATTCATTATGCAAATTTTGGCAACACTGGTTCGCGAATTTTTGTTTTTGTCAGCGCGAGCCTGAATTGCCCAGATTTTTTATTTCCTATCATAATAGAAGTAGGACCAAACTTTATCACAGTGTTTATTTCAATTCGACATTAGACATACCAAGACCCATTTTAAGCCTATGTAGTTTACCAATTTTTGCCTTTTTCCGAAGTGCACAAAATGCCTTTGCTTCAAAGAACCACCAAACCACATAAATAAAGCAAAACTCCATGCAATTCCCATTGATAGAAAGTATAAGGGCATTGCTATCATTTAAAATTAAAATTGTTTTCTGGCGTTGCAAACGGTTTTAAAGCAAGCGTTTTCAATTTGTTTAGTTTTAAGCCTGATTATTGCATAATAAATTAAGCAAAACCGTTTTTCCGAATTTCCCGAAAACAATAGAATTCCAGAAGGTTTAAGTAATATTTTCGAAGATAGCTCCCCAAAAGTGTTCTTCTGGCAAGTTATCAGGATTTTCGATTTTCTGAGCTTGTCCGCCGATTCTCGATATTTACAGTCAGAGCCTCTTAAAAAGTGTAATACGTCAACGGTTTCAGTTAGTCACCCTAAAGAAGATCACTGAATGTGGTCGAAATATAGCTGTAAATAGAATTAACGGTGTTTCATCGTCATGTGTGATTTATTTTTAACTGATATATGATATAACTGTTTTTAAAACATGCTCCAATTTCCTATGACATTTTCCTTGTCACACACAACAATTGCAGGCAAGTGGTAGGTTTGATTTACTTGAAACACTTCATGTCTGAGGATTGTCATACTAGGCATATCGCATGCAACAAAAGCTAAATTGTCCATCAGTCGTCTTAAAAACTCACCTGATTCAAAGTAAGTCTCCAGTGGTTCCATCTCTGTAATTGGTTCAGGAGACTGTGACTCAGGGGGAGGGGGTGTGGCTGATGCATCTGGTTCTTCCTGTTTGGTGTCCACTGTAGCCTGTTCTCCAGTGGGAGTCCCCTCCCTGGATAGCGGCTGAGCTACTTCCACAGTGGGTCCATCATCAGTTTCTGGAATGCCCTCATTCTGATAAGAAAAAGTTTACATTTAACATTTACTGCTTTCACTACTGTAGTACAAAATCAATATTATTATTACTTCTGTTTTAAAGCAATAATTCTAGGGGGAAGACCTATTTTCAGAAAGAAATAAAATTATCATAAGCATAATTAAATTGTGGAAAATATTAATTTACCTCTGGAATGGGTGCATTTTCGTCTGGTTCCTCCTCGATTTTCTGAGAGTAAAAACAGGAAATTCAAAATATCACCAACTTTCTCCACAAACGAAGAGTCAATTAAAAAGCCATTAAAAGAACAGACAAAGAACCAAGAGGAAAATTATTCCACAAATTGACATCTTAAGAATGGCAAGTGTTAGTTCAGCCAATCATCATAACATGATGGGTATGGAATTTTTGTGCTCTTTCCTCATAGGTCACTTTAAGGGAGAAGTGGGCGAGGGGCTGTGCAGACCTCACTCATTGGCATCCACCATCAGAAAAGAAACATCTGTGCAGTGCACAGATTTTTTTACAATGGAATGGAAATAGTAAAACATCCTTTTTTCATGCTACAAAGAGAGAGACACTGACAAGAGGTGCACATTTGATGTCACCATTGTTCCCTGTTCAGTGATACATGCAAAGCAACTATCTCCTGACAAGCAACATAACCATACCAGTCTCTAAAGCAAGAACAATTATATTGACCTCTTTCAGGTCGCTTTCTACAGTGCAATTTTTAAAATCATCATCAAACTGAGGTAGGGAAAGTGAAGAAGTAATTCCATGGATAAAAACAGATAAACAACGCAATCCAGTCCTACCAGAAGTCACAAATGAGAGCTGAACAGGTATGCTTTTAACCATTTGAACAACCACATATATTTTATTCAAACCAGTGCAAGGTCAACACCCTTCTTTAGCCATTTAAGATACACAGGTTTAGTCTTTTTTGTTCCTGTTGTTTGATCTGCCAATAACCAGAAAAATTTCCAGTCTGACAGTTTTAATGGTCTTTCGTCTGTTTATATAGGACGTAGAAAGTCAGTTGCTATTCTCTGCTTTGCACATAACATTTTAGACCACTGGACATAGAGACAGTGATAAGAAGAACTTACTTCCATATCTTCCACTGTCTCCTGCGATTGCTCAGCTTCATCTCCTAAATCTGGCTTCAATCCCTCTTCACCCTCCCCTCCCTCTTGCAGCAGATTTGATTCATCTCCCACAGCATCAGCACCTGCAGCCTCCCCCTCTAGTGATGGCTCACCAACAGGCTGTGAGGGGGACTCCTCAGCTACAGCATCTCCTGAGGGAGGGATCTCTGTGTCCTCATTTGTCTCTTGTGTTTCTGTAACTTCAGGCTGTGGGGTTGGATTTTCTTCTGTTGTTTCAGCAACATTCTCCTGTGCAATAAATGTAACGATTGGTCATTACTAATATAATAGAAACAGAGAGCCACGAAACCCCTCCAAGTTGTGACCATTTTAGGTGTTATGGTGAATAGAATTTTAGCAATGGCGATCTTATCTGAATAAAGTACCCAACCCAGAAACTAAGCCTAAAAAACCTATTGTCACATAACCACGAAGCAAAGTCACTAAGCTCACAGTTGCAGTAAAGCTTATAGATAACGAAGAGCTAAAATAAACTGAAAGAAGACGTTAGACATTTCATCTAGCTGATAGCCTCGCGCATTTCAAACGATTATTGTTTCTAAGAAGAAAAACCGCCTACTTAAGTTCAACAAATAAGATAAATCGCCTACTTAAGCTCAACAAATAAGACAATTTTCAAAGACAAGCTAGAAAAATCGCAAGGAATATACTCACAGAGTTCTCTTGAGCATTGTCCGCCATGTTTTTCTGTCTTCTTCACTTCGTTGCTGATGCTTAGCAACCACATAAATTCGTCACCAGGTCTTCTCCTACGTTAACATCTGCGTGGACTGGGTCAAGGATTCATAAACGCGATGTTTGGGCGCCAAATTTGTAACAGTTTTGGCGCGCTGTTCTCGCTAACGAAGGCTTCGTCAACGGTTCTTTACAAAGCACAAGCAACGAAAACGTGTAAAATGTCTTTAGTTACAATTCCAGGGATGGACGTCCACGGAGTTATGAACATAAGAGGCCAAATTCAGGTGATATGACGTTCAAGATGGCGGATTTTACCGTTCTAATTTGTCCAACTTGAAATTTACAAGCTTGGCCTTTGTCCTCTTATCTTGATTGTAGGTCATCTTTGGTCCGATGTTTTCAGGAAAAACGTAAGCATTAGTTAATGTTATTTTTGAATGAAAATTGGAGCTTAGTCAATGGATAAATCAGTGTCTTTCTAATGGCTCTCTCAATGCTGTCTTCTTGCTTTTTGCACGTGTGAATGTTGATTGCTGTTCATTGTCTTTCAAACAGAACTGAGCTGCTGAGAAGAATCAAGCGATACCAAATAGCAAATCATTCATGTATGGTAGTAAAATACGAAAAAGATAACCGATATGACGCTGATGGAGTAGCAACACACGATAGGTGAGAAAATCGATCGAAGATCACATTCATTTATGTTTACTTCGTGAATTCGAGTGCAAAAGTCTTATCTCCGATCTTTTATGAAATCTCAAACTCGTCGCTTGTCTGAATGGGGTTTAGTATTGCGCTCTGTGGCCGTCATCTTTTTAAAAGATATTTTTTCAGAAGCTAACTTTGCGCCCTCGGGTGTAGCGGGTAACACAACTGCATTATCCAGGGATACATTATTATGCACTCCTACAATACTCGCAATAAAGATACTATAAAGCTCCCCAAAATCAAATACAATTGGGGAAAACATCGTTCGCGGTACCACTGTTTCATAGACTTTAATAAGCTAGAGAGAACTGTAAGAAACTCAGCAAGTTTGCCAATTTTTAAGAAGTGTCTTTTTTCTTCTTTTTATAATTACTTTTTTTTTTCAATCCTTGTAGTGTATATGTTGTAATTATTTATATATTTCGGTTTTAGCTCTAATTTATAGATTTTAATTGTATCATTATATAATATATATCTAGTGTTAGGACCTCTATGTAAACCACTTTTAGTGATGGAGCTTCCTAATAAAAGATTGTTATTATTATTATTCGATATAAGCTCAATTTAGCTATTGTAGTGTTTTTTTTTTTGTTTTGTTTTTTTTTTTTTTTGCATGTTCTGTTATTCATAGGGTAAATATTGTGTCTGATAAATAAGAATTTCACTACTTCTGGATAATGTTATTCACTAAACAGCAGGGCCTGATAATTATCAATCAAAATGAATTGTAAAAGGTTTTGTTGCATAATTTTCATGTTCAGTTCTAATAAAACGTTTATTAATTCATTTATGTCATGATTCTATCACAGGCAAACTCTCAGGGCCTCAGCCTGCTCAGTATTAGCTGACATAAAAAGAAAAGCTGAAGATTATTCTGTTATAGGAATCGACGAGGGCCAATTTGTAAGTCTTTCTTTTGTGATATTTAGTTAGTGTTCAAACACAGGGGACTGGGTAAATGATTTTAAATTGGGAAAGTGGCTTTCCTCTCAAATTGAATCGGTTGACTATCTAAATGTAATTTAAAAAAACCGTTGGTCTGAAGAAAGGGAAAACAGCCATGGGATGATCATGAGACCTGGTCTATGTTACTCTGCTGGGGTGGGCCAGGGCAGGGGTAATGGATTGTACAGAATGCTCCTGTAGTACGTCTCTCCAAACTGTAGAACCGGAGTCATAAGCCATACCTGTGGATTAGCCTTTTGAATTACATGGTTGATTACTAAAAAAAAATACTTAAACCGTCAAATTATTATTGGTTTTTTTTAATCTTAAGTTTCCAGACATTGTAGAGTTCTCAGAAGAAATGGCTGGTCAAGGAAAAATTGTCATAGTTGCTGCATTAGATGGAACCTTTCAACGGAAGGTAAAAAAACATTTTACTCATCGTTGAGTTAATTTACAAGTAAACCTTTTCAAGGATTGAAACTCTAGCAACATTTTAAAGTTACTGTACTTCATAAACCAGCCAGTGGTGGTTTAGTGCTAACTGGCCATGATGTTGCTCATTTGCCCCAATATCCCAAAGTGTTGAAACCCTGAAAAACCCGTTGAACCTGTCATCCTGTTCATGATCAACATTTTGTTTTTTGGCCTTCTGACGGTCATTTTGTTAATTAATGGAGTTGCACTCAATGGTGTAAGACACAACTGTTGCTTGAGTTTTGAACTTAACAATTTGTTTATTTGATTTCTAAGGCTCCACTGAAAAAATAATTTTGCTTCTCATTGCAGGCATTTGGTCCTGTTTTAAATCTTGTTCCTCTGGCAGAGAGTGTTGTCAAGCTTAATGCAGTTTGTATGCACTGTTATAAGGATGCTGCTTTCACAAAACGGCTGGGGGCAGAAAAAAGGGTGAGAAGTTAAACATCTAATAATGCCCAAAAATTGAATTAAATCATAATATATTTTTATTTTAAGTCCTAAAATAGAGGAAATGAAAACTGCACAAAACATTCCAAATGAATTCTAGAAAAACGGAAAAAATTTTCTCTGGGTGCTTATTTTTTATTATTATTATTTTTTTCATTAGTAGTAGGAGGGCAGGGATAGAGATACTGGTTCTTGTTCTAAATGCTCCAAGGGACTTTTGCTGGGACTGGTTCCCCAGTTTTCCTCACCGAGCATTCCAACATAGATTATGAGTCAAGGACTTAGACTTAATATGAATTATCTTGGAAATAAATTCCTTTCAAAGAATTGATTTGCCACAAAAGAAAGTTGGAGTGACAAGAGATCAAAGATCATCAAGTTCCAAAATCCCATTCAAACATCTCTGTGTTGAAAGTGTGTCCTCCATAATCATACAAATGCTGTAAAATTTGTCTGATTTCAAAACTGAAGCCACTTGTTCAGCTTCGATTAAACTGATTAGTTTCAAATTTGCCAGGATTTCTACTTCTGAGATGCTTTGTTGGATGGTGGAGATAATTTTGATCAATTACAGTGGACCCGGCATGCCTTATCACCACCTCAACAGTGAGACCAGCTTTTATTATCGGAAAACCCTGTTAATAGGACAGCATTTTAACCCATAGAAGCCCATTAACGTTATCCAAATTCTCCTTACTGGTCCATTTACTGAGTTTACTGGTCTCCATACATTTGTTGAGAACTTGTTTGGACAACAAGATAATTCATCTTTGGTGATCACTTCTTTAATTCTCATGACCTGTATGTGTTACAATGCACTGATATGTTGAGGGGAAAATTGATGTTGATCATTACTGGGGCTTAGAGGGTTAATTCCCCCTTATCGGTCATGCTAACGATCAGGCTTCACTGGACTATAACACACACAGGTTATGAGAGTTTTAAAAGTAATCATCAAAGATGAATTGTCCTGATTTTTAAACAAGTTCTCCCAACTAGTCCTCAACAAAATGGGTAGAGACCAGTAAGGAGAATTTGCATACTGATGCTGAGGCTTTAAGGGTTCGTTAAAATGCGACCAAAATTTGATGTGCACCACGTGCCAATTATGGATTTAATTGCCGTTCTTTTCCCAGACTTATACTATTTTCTAAGAGGTCAATGCAATTTTGCTAACTTTCAAGTAGCTTAATACATGTAGTTGTATTCATTACTATGCATTCTTTGTCTTCAGGTTGAAGTCATAGGTGGAGCTGATAAATACATGGCAGTCTGTCGTGATTGCTTTCATTTCTCTTCTGTCCATGAAGTGCTTGCTGGTGCTCCAATTAGAAATGGATTTCATTAGATACAGTAGATTTAACATTGTAAGATTTATTATTCTCTATGTTACTTATTTTTACATTCTTATGCAAAAAGCTATCATGAACTATCCAAGCATTGAGCTAATTTTTTATACAGCAAAGTGGTGAATTAAAAAAAGTTTCCGCAAAGGTTAAAAAAGATGCTACTGCTTAGCATTAAATTTTGAAGCAATTTATATATTACACACAATGAAATTATTTTTTATTACAAGCGCTAAGTTAGACATGTTGAGCTTTGCCACCTTTGCTCTCTTTTCTATTCATAGATTTGTAATTTCATACATACATGTAAAGTTATTTGTTGAGAGCATGTTTATCACTGTTGCATATAAAAATCTTTATTCCAAACCTTGGGCAGTGTTTTTGCAAATCAGAAACTAAGAAGTGAGAGCTCAAAAGCAAGGTTCGTATTTGAAATTAGTGCATTTTGATCCGAAATGTTCGATTTTTCATTCAATCCATTAGTTGTGGCAATAATAGAGAAGAAACCTTGCACCACTTTACACCACCACTTTACACCAAATTTATAATGGTAGACAGATTGGGCCGTTAACATGAGAACTTGGTGACCAAGGCCCCAACGGCGATGCTAGAATATAACTCCAAAAATCATGCAGATATTCACCATAATGAAAATCTAGTGTATATTGTCTCTCTCCACCCACATGTATAAATGCGTGGCATCAAACCAAAAGGGAAAAGTAACAAAATTGTGAGGGTACCCCAGTGATGGACGATCATTGATTCCGTCAGGGGATGGGGACAAAGGAGTAACAATCCTTCCCTCCTAATTGTGTTAAACTGCAGATGCCAAAATCCAAATGTTGGTTGGGTCTTAAGCCTTAATCATTTTTATGTGAAAACTGCTGTAATTTAGAAACATCTGATTATACAGTAGAACCCCGGTAACTCAAACTCTGAAGGGAAACGAAAAACAGTTCAAGTTAGCGGGGATTCTAGTTATCGGGGTCGATTGAATATTCAATTTGCCATGTTAAAATAACTGATAGTTGACTGATTTTTCAGCACTTCATCCGCAAACTAAACTTATGTTGTCAGAAACTGTAACACGATTATGCATTCTTATGATAATACAGTACTGTGAATGCAACTCAATTACACTCAACATCATAAGATCAGGAAATGGCCGTCAAATACGTGATCTGTTCGTTGTACTAATTTTGAGTTTAAAAACTCAAATTGCTGAAGTGTTAGTTTAAGTGTTTAAATCTGATTACACGACAAGAAGAGCTAATGGGATATCTCAGTGGGCATCCGTGGTCAGTTGCAAGAACCAGAATTCGAGTTATTGGGGTAAATTTTGATCAAGGGAAACGAAATTTAGTACGGGTTAGCGGGGAATTCGAGTTTTCCAAGTTCGAGTTAACCGAGTGAAAATGACTAAAAATTGGGGTCAAATCCAAGGGAAATGGGACTTAGTTCGAGTTAGCGGGGGCGTTCGAATTACCGGGGTTCTACTGTATTTGTTGTTTCAATGTCATTTTGGGAAGTAAATGTTTTCAAGAATGGGCAAACATCTTAAAACAAATATTTGCCAAATGGTGTGTATACTGGTAATTCAAGACACTACAAGATTACCATTTTTAGTATTAAAGAGCTGCTAAAGCTAAAAATTTTCCAATTTAGTGCACTTTTACATAATTATACAGTCTTGAAAAGTATGTGAGTTTTGTACAACATACCAATCATGAAGAGATCTTATAAGCCATTATTGGGTTTTGTAATGTATCTATAAATCTACAAATAAATTTAGCATTAAAATCAAAGTAATCTTTTTTATGTCAGTGCCAGTTCCCCACTACAGTCTGATTAATCAGACGCTCAAAAATTATCTACTGAAGAGACCACAGCTGACCTTTAATTAGCAATCCCAAGTATGCAATAATTTTGTTGAATTTTGTGTTTGCTTTATTGGCATTTTTTTTTTTTTTTTTTTGCCAGATTTGTTTTCACCTACCTACCTTGTTTTCAAGTATTATTGGAAGGGCCCGGTGGAAAAAGGGCGTAAATGATGATTTGAGGTTAAAATCGAAATTGGTGCTATTCAGCTGAACATTGGCACACAGGCTGGTTTCATATAAGGAACACTGTTGTGCATTTATATCTTGACCTGACATCTAAAATTTGAAGAATTAGTGTATTACTTTTGGGTGAAAAGTTTTATTGAACTGAACTCGCTCAAGTGAAGCCTGAATGATTTCTTTTGTTCTCTGCCTGAACTAAAGCAAAGGAATTCAACCTAGAATCCGCGGTCCTGTTGTTTTCTTTGTGTCAGTTTTAAAGCTAATTTCTTCAAATTGAAGCTCTCAGGTCAAGCAATAAATGCACAACAATGTTCCTTACAGAAAAACCAGCCTGTGTTCCAATGTTCAGCTAAATAGCACCAATTTAGATTTTCAACCTGTAATCATCTCTTACGCCCTTTGTCCACCGGGCCCTTCAATTTTGTTTTCATCAGGGTCCGGGAAGAACACTCCAATAGCGCCTGGCACTTTTTTGTATACCTCCACTTAAGGAGGCTCGCAACAGTTTTTTTGGCCTTGGAGTGTATCTTTTGAAGTCAAAATTTCGCATAGAAGATAAGCTTCGATTTCCTTGATACTACACCACCTTTTCAACAAATGATCAAAGTTTATTTTCTTCCTGGTTTCCTAGCAACAGCTGTCACCATAGCAACGGTAATGGACAACCCCTCATTTTAAATAATGTCGAATATCTCGAAAACTAGTCAGACACTTTATGACGAAACTTGAACTATTTGAACTACTCAACCTAAACAACTTGTATGCGAAATTAGGGAAAAATCTGTAAGAGCGTTTTCACGTAAATCATGATTCATTTTTTACGGGCCGATTTTGGTCATTCCTGCAATTTTCTCCAATATTTCAAGAAAGATAAAACTTAACACTTTCTCTTTTCAGTTGAAGGACCTTTTATGATATCAAAACATTCTTAATGTACATTGAGCTTCCTAGGTGGCTGCGATTTTAAGATATTTATATTTAAAAACTGCTAAAATGCAGCACAAATCAGCCAAAAAGTCCGTAATTTGCATAAATAGAAATATTTCTAAACTGCCCTTACAGATTTTTCTCTTAAATTGATTGACGTTAGAATAATAATTCTTTTTGATGTTCCAGCAAGTTTTAGGCTGAATAAACATTTCTGTTATTAGATAAGAAGGCTGGATCTTGGTCAAGTTTCAGTCGTTATTACCTTTCAACGAGCAACAGTTTTATTTCGTTTTTTCTGGTCTATTTCTCGGTTATTCACGTGCAATGAATATTAATACATGCTGCGCTTGTGTCCTCTCGTGCGTTTATAATTCCTTCTCATAATAAAAAAAATATTCGTTTTCTGAGCTTGTTTCTCGTCATTTTTCGGCCCCAGTGTAATGCCATCGTGGGCGTTAACATGTATGCAATCCGTAATTAAAAAAGCTAAAACGTAAGTCAGTGTTTAAAGAATAATGGCAAAGAGTCTCCAGGAAGAAGCTCAGAAGACGAATTTTTTTTATTATTATGAGAAGGGATTATAAATGCACGAGAGGACACAAGCGCAACGTGTATAAATATTCATTGCACGTGAATAACCGAGAAATAGACCAGGAAAAACAAAATAATACTGTTGTTCATTGAAAGTTAATAACGACTGAAACCTGACCGAGATTCAGCCTTCTTATCTAATAAACGAAATGTTTATTTAGCCTAAAACTTGCTGGAACATCAAAAAGAATTATTATTCTAACATCAATCAATTTAAGAGAAAAATCTGTAAGGGCAGTTTAGAAATATTTCTATTTATGCAAATTACGGACTTTTTGGCTGATTTGTGCTGCATTTTAGCAGTTTTTAAATATAAATATCTTAAAATCGCAGCCACCTAGGAAGCTCAATGTACATTAAGAATGTTTTGATATCATAAAACTGAGATCCTTCAACTGAAAAGAGAAAGTGTTAAGTTTTATCTTTCTTGAAATATTGGAGAAAATTGCAGGAATGACCAAAATCGGCCCGTAAAAAATGAATCATGATTTACGTGAAAACGCTCTTACAGATTTTTCTCTAATTTCGCAAACAAGTTGTTTAGGTTGAGTAGTTCAAATAGTTCAAGTTTCGTCATAAAGTGTCTGACTAGTTTTCGAGATATTCGACATTATTTAAAATGAGGGGTTGTCCATTACCGTTGCTATGGTGACAGCTGTTGCTAGGAAACCAGGGAGAAAATAAACTTTGATCACTTGTTGAAAAGGTGGTGTAGTATCAAGGAAATCGAAGTTTATCTTCTATGCGAAATTTGCACTTCAAAAGATACACTCCAAGGCCAAAAAAACTGTTGCGAGCCTCCTTAAGAAACAGGACAAAAATAGGGTACGATACCATGGTAAAAAGTGTAATAGAGGGCCATAAATATGGCTGTTTGTACCACGTCATAACATCAACTATAAACGACTCTCTGAGATTCCCGAATTATTCTATCATTCATTTTAAGAAAAGATATAAGGTTTTTTTATGTTTTGATCTGTTTATTTAGGTTTTAAGAGGCGACCTTGCAGTATTTCGTAGCCGTGGTAAAGTTAACGCGTAAAAGTGTCACCGCACCACCATGGTGCCTGAAAGGCTAAAATTAATCTAGCGTTACCATCCTGAATATATCGTTTGAAAATTGCCTATTAGTCGCAATATTTTTATCGAAAAATGATTTCGAGACTGGTAACTGATACTTGGCCGAGGTAATATATAATTACAAACAAAATTACGGAAATGTGTAGCCGTCTTAGCCATCTCAGAATGGTTTCATCAGACATTGTTCTTTGTAAGAACAATTTATATGAGATAAATTGAAATAGTAAAGGGTTAACGACAAGGTCCTCCCATTAAAGCAAGCTAAATAAAGTCTTCCACTCAAGCTAAATAAGTTAAGTCTTGTCTTTTACCACTAATTAATGGATTAAGGTCCTTCTTCTTTTTGGAAACATTATCGATGCCAATGTGTGAAGGTTTCATCAACAAAATATTTAAGCGTAGAAATCGCCGGGCCGTTCTCCTGTTAGAGCAAGGTTCAAGAGATGCTGCGTTTTACCATGAGTTAACATATTCGCCCCTTAGCTTGTTCCTCTCGGAAACCATGTTTTTCCTGGTATGTAAAGGGTTTTCTTTTTATTTTTCAATAGCCATTGTTCAAGCGTATTGGGTCTGAATGTTAAGCCCTCCCCGTTAAGCGGTCTTCACACATCAAACTAATGTTGTCCAACTCTTGTTGGCAAACTCAAATTGGTGTGTGTGAACGACACAACAACATGTTGGCAAACTGTTGGCGATTAATAGAAGTTGTCTCTATTCTCACCAATTTTTTTCCAAAAGTTTGCCACAACGTTTTGGTGTCTCCATGACATCATTTTCAAGTGAGAAAATAAAATATAGATGAGTTAATGTATACAAGGTGAGGTGTTAAAAAAGTAAACAAGAAGTAACATATTTGGCGTGTAATTGTGTGTGCATGGTAAGTATGTCTAAATAAATAGTTTTACGCGGATAGAGTCGGATTGCGCGTTCAGTTTTGGTTTCTTCTTCTTTATAAAAAACATTTCGTAACTTAAACAGTCCAGTCTTCCGCCGCTTTTCTTGAGGACGGAAAAGTTGCTGTTAAGGTCGCCAATGGTTTTAATGCCGTGGTCGTTCTTTAGATGCTTGCCGATTGCTGAAAAACGGTGTTCGTCAATACGTTGGTCTAAATGCCGGCTAGTATAGCCGACATACTCTGCATCGCACAGATCACATTAATAATTGTACACCACGCATTGTTGGTTGACTAAGGGTGGTTTGGGCTAACGCATCTTAAGGTCTTCGCCAATGCTGCGGCTCCTAAAAACTGGTTGAAGAGTGTGATCGATTCTCTTGCTCAGGTCGGATAGTTGTTTTTTCACCGCATCAGCCGACTTTTGATCTCTAAATGGCAGTACTACGCGGTGAACAGTATTTTCGTTGACAGGTAGTTGAGCTGGCACATCGGGATCTCCAGACATCACTGAGGTAACAAAGTGAGAGATGGTAGAGCTGACGAGGCTCTCAGGGTACTTGAGATTCGCAAACATCAACTTAAGGCGGTTTAATTCAGTTGTGAAAGCTTCCCGTGTGCATGACAGGTGGAAAGCAAGGTTTACCATGGTCCCGGGGGGGGGGGTACTCCCGTCAATTTAGGATAGGTGTGTGCCGCCAAGGTTCTCAAACCCTGACCCTATTTAAGGGTAGAAAATCGAGAATTGATTCCCTTTTAAAGGGAAGGGGAGGAGAGTAATACGACTCCCCTAAAAACGACTGCGTGGGAGGCTACTGAAAGGCTGACACCGGTTCAAATTACCTACTTGACAGACCCACTAAAATCAAATTTAACTGAGAAAGTGGGTCTTCAGCGAATTGTTTTTAGTATTTTTCAACTAACAACCACTGAGATCATGTCGAGTTACGAGGCCCGATTTGTCAAAACTGGGGCAGTTTTCCACTCGCTTTATTTCGAAAACGAAGTCGGTGACCTGCCCCCCCCCCCCCCCCAATTTTTTTTTTTTTTTTGCATTTCTGACATAGGTAACTCATAATCGGACTGTAGCAAAAGTATGAAAAAATCTGTGTTGCAGAAGATTTTCGCGCGAACGTCCTTAAGTTAAAACGAAAGGATTTTTCACTTTTCGTTACCGGCTGACCGGTTCTTTATAACAACGTTTCCCGAATCCCGCATCGTAAAACTGCTAAATCCCGATTCCCGTTCATAAATTACAATCCCGAATTTCGCTCCCCCTTTCGCGTTGCAAGTGTCATATCGTGACCTTAGTCCTACAATTTCTAATTTAAAAAAGTTACGCTCGTTCATGCACGGTTTCTTTCCCGACAGTTAGTATGGTCAACTTCGCGTCGACAACGAAGTGAGCGGTGACGACTTAGTGAGATTTAGAGGTGGGCAACTATAACGTACATAGGGGGTTGGAGAGGTAATATTATTACAATAAAGAGTTTAATGAACATCAAGGCAATCTATGATACTTGTGGAAATTAATAAATGTAGTCATATACAAGGGCACATTTAAAACCGAATTACCAAATCAACATGACACATTAATAAGCGATCGAAATGAAATAAGCAATAAATTCAATGATTATTTCATTAACATTGGACCAAAGCTGGCTGACAAAATCCAAGGCAATAAAATCAATTTTACAACATTTTTAAGGGAGAGAGACCTGTAAACTCTATCGTTTTAGATGCAGTCACAGAGAAAGAAGTAGACGGAAATAAACCGAAGTAAATGTTGTGGTCATGATGAAATACCACCCAAACTAGTTAAGGAAATCCCCACATTTACAGTAAGACCACTAACATACATATATAAACAGTCTCTCCTCACTGGAGTAATTCCAAATGACCTCGAAATATAATAGCACTTGAGCGGGGTCATTTGCGGTCCGCTGTGGGGATCATTTGAGGTTCTGGGATCATTTGCAGTCCAATTTGGGGCTCATTTGCGGTCGGGGATCATTTGCAGACTCGGGATCATTTGCGGCGCTGTACAGTATTTTCTCTCTCAGAACTCCACTGAAAACACTACCAGGTACCATCTTGAACTCCAACGGGTGAAGTCGTGAGTATGCCACACAGCCAGATTCTGTGTACACAGTGAAGAATTTGCCTCAGAAGACAAAGTTTATAAAAGGTGTTGGATATTTTCTCCATGACCTTGAGGGGAAATTGTTATACACGAGAGGTAATTGCTGAGCAAAATGCCTCAGTGTGAGGCAGTTATAACTCTTTTACCTTATGTGTAATTGTGTACATGTGTAATCGACAAACTAGATTTCGGTTATTACGACGCCAAACATTTACCAATCGATAACATTAATAAAGATTTAAGATTTAATACTCCACAGCGCTACCCTCTTTGCCACGAAGTTATTAGAATACAGGGCACATTTGCCACTAATAATTAAGCTTGAAAAAAAAAAAACTACACAGTACAAACTTGCCTGGTTTCCCTGGGGCAACTAACCAATTAAGCCATTTTTCTTTCTGGCATAAAGGCTTTTTTGTATATAGCAAATGCAATATAAATCTTTAAAGGAAGATAAAGAAATCGAATACCAACCTTGTAGTAGAGCAGGCCACGGAGGTGTAATTATGTAGCGTTTCCAGCACTTCACGTCGAGTGTTAATAACCTTCCCGATATTTTACTACAAACTGTGACTTCCAGCACTTTCTCCATTTTATTCCACCCAGGATAGGCTATTTTAATTAATGCCAACAGTGAATTGGAAACCACACGAGCCAAAATCTTGAATGCCACTCGTGTTAAAAAGTGCGAAAAAATCGCTATGACATTCCCTGAGTTGTGTGTCATTTATCGTCAAATGGATACTCAGCATATTTGTTTTGCCAAAATATTGGCTGAAATAGATGACAAAATACCTCAGCAACATCGATAGTACACAACATGCAAAACCATGGTTCGCTGTTGGTGAAAATAACGAAGAAACCAAATGACACCAACCGTCCAATCAGCGCTTTTTGCAACCGGAAGTGACATCATATATCATTGGAACATTTGAGTTTTGCCCCGCCTCTGGGTTTCATCTGTTTTTATCTTATCTATCTCCCAGTGCTATGTAACTGGGTTTTCCCTCCAACAACTGACGTACGGTTACTATTTTTCACAAAAACTTGTTGTGGCAATTTTTCCTAGCTGAAATTTAACGGCTATTTTGATTTATCAATTTCTTTTATTGAAAACACAAAAATAATACTGAAATACGCAAGTTTTAAAATTATCAAAAAGGTATTAATTTTGAAAGTACCAGTATCAAGCAGTTGGAACAAGAACAATGCAGCATGGTTGATACATTATGCCCCTAAAGTCAAGTATTAGGTTCCTTGGCATCAGTCTCATATACAGAGTATTTTGCTCCAAATTATGCTCGGGTGAATGTGTTGTAATGGAGAAAAAGACACGCGATTATAATAATGTTATGCAGCAAAATATCAGTATTATGCCAGCATAATACAGGTCTGATGCTTAAACTATTATAATGATGCTCAAAATATTATCCCGGTATAACCCCAGGGGGGCTACTCAATAAATTTTTATACGTGGAGGCTCCGCCCGGAGGTTACTAATTTTTACCAAAATGGTACCTCTTTCATAGACCTAGAACAAAATTGAACCCCTTTGTTATACCTCAAGGATAAGTGAAAACAATAGAATTTCCTGTAATCGCCCCGTTTCTCCCGGTTTTCAGTCGCAAAATGGTACCTCTTTCATAGACCTAGAACAAAATTGAACCCCTTTGTTATACCTCAAGGATAAGTGAAAACAATAGAATTTCCTGTAATCGCCCCGTTTCTCCCGGTTTTCAGTCGTTCTAGTTCAGTTGCGTTGCTATTTCTGCCAAAATGTGGCACCCTTTGATAGACTTCGCCTTAGCCATCATTTCTTTCACTTTGCAGCTGATTTTGTGACCCTTTCGTATACTAAAATGGCAATTTTCCCAACCCTTTAATATACTGCGAGCTTAAAAAAGGCACCCCTTTCGGGCGGAGCCTCCCCGTATAGCCCACTATAGGGAGTGCCCCCCCCCCGAGGGTATAACATGTCAACCCCTACCAGACAGAGCTGAATAACAACTGCGCATGTCAGAAGCGCGCGCCGGGAAAACTGGGGGCGACAACACGAAACCAATAGCAACAACTTACGTAAGATGGCGGAATTTTCAAAAATTTGGATGCCGCGAAGATTTTGACCTTCAATAAGGGTTTGGCTGCGAACTTAAGTCTCAAAATCTTGCAAGACCTCCATCTGTTATCGAGAAACATTACATCTTTTGTACACCAGTGTTTTTTTTCTGAATACCGGCTGAAATTTTGTCTCGAAACTCAAGTCCGCGAAAATGCAGCATGCGCGCGCTTTGTTACTTTTAAGCTTAATTATCATTTCCGTCGAGCTGTGGAGAGAAACTTCCGGTGAGCACACCTGTTGCCTGTGCAAAAAAACCCGTTCAGGGGAGGAATGTAGAGGAAAAATGAGAAGGTGCACTCCGGGAATGGCACGATATCTTGGTACCAGCGCTGATGCTTGGGCTTGTATGAGGCACTGGATCAGAATCAACCGTGCAGTAAATGGGTTTTGTGCGTGTCCACTTCCTGAGCACTGCAAACAGCTTCACAGTCAGAATATCCCGGAAAGGCAGTAAATGGGTTTTGTGCGTGTCCACTTCCTGAGCACTGCAAACAGCTTCACAGTCAGAATATCCCGGAAAGGCTTATTCCAATGTTTGACCGTATCGGTGAAAGTATTCCTGGCTATCGGCGAGGCTTGAGATGGTGTAACCAGTGCTACCAAACAGCAGAAAGCCAATTTAAAAATGAGCCAGATTACAGTCCTCCTAAAAAGGTATTTTTTTAGTAGTCTAATTCGTTCCTTTACACTAGAAATCACACAGGGTGAAACCATCTTTATTATCAGTTTGCGACACGAATTCTCATAAGATTTATTTTAACCAATTTCAGAGAGCAAGCACCTGTAATCCTTCAACAGGGCCAAATGCTAGTTCCACACCATCGCTTGGTTCCACAAATCAGGTATTTAAAACTTAAATAACACCATATTTAGCTTAGGTGTTTAAAGGAGCCAATGAATGATTTTCGTGGAAATAACAGTAATACATATCTTTCCAGAAGACAGCTGACCAGTTGGAAAAAGATCTAAGTCAGGCTACAAGAATAAACAAACACTTGGAGTCAGAGCTGAATGAGGCTAAAGAGCACCTTCAGTTGCTGAAAGGTAAAAAATATTAGACCTTAAAATTAAAGCTTCTTTTTTCTGTAGTACTAAACAAGTCTAATTTTACACTACCAGCTTCCTCCTTTGAAGAGCTTGTGGCCAATTTTCAGTTGAGGCTGTTTAGACACTATAACAATGGAGGAGTACCTCTGTACAACCCCAGCGAAATGGAGGAATTTTCACCAGCATTGTTTAAACAGATACGAAATTCAATTACAAATACAAACCCTGGACCCAGTGAAGACAGACAAGAAACCCAAAGAAAGAGAACCGTTGCTCTAATGCATATACTTGCATACTTCAGGTACAGTTGACATAAAAATAATGACACTTTACTACTCTATTTTTTCCTCAACGAGCCATGTTGCTCTTAAAATAAAATAACCACTTAAGGTTAAAGGTTATAAAACAAAAACGTCGAAAAAAACTCTGTATGAATCAATTCACACAGTTTGACAGCTTCAGTTCTCAACAAAAAGTGTTGATGAGTTTATGACTAATTATTTACAGTAAGTTAGGTGAATTAAGCCTGTCACTTGAACTTGAGAATGGCCAATGAATGGTGTGAACCCTTCTTTCCTTTTATCATTAATTTTCAGTACCAAATGTTGCTAACATTTTACTATTATAGATCACAGAAGACAGCACAATTCCCAAAAGAAAGTGGACTAAATGCACAACTAAGTGGAATGTCACTGACTGGTTTAGCTGCAGGACCAATTCTTGGCTTCTCTGCAAATCCAAGGACAGTACTTAAATTTAAGAACGAATTGGCTTTAAAGCATACAAACTATGTGTCTGAACAAGTGGAAAAAGCGTGCGAGGTAAATTTCACATTTACTGCCCCTTTCAATATTAACGTGCAGACTCTGAAGTGCACAGCTCAACCTACAAATATTCACTGACATATTACAAATGCAATGCCATTTTGAATTTTATGACCCCACATAGTTGCAGCTATTTTCTACTGACAGTAATATTAGGGTAACCATGTATGTGTATGGCCTCATAAAATTTAAGATGGCAGTATGCAGGAAATTTGAAATCAAATATTACATATTTATGATATTTTGCATGTTTTCTAGCCCATATGTGTAAAATTAAAATCTGGATGTAGCAGTAAAAGTATTTTGCATTATTTCAGCTCAACTGCTTCATTATTCTCATGATTGATGACTATCATAACATTCACGCCAAGAAAGTGCCAACAAAACTCATAACATCAACAGCTGTTCATATGGCTTCTTGCTTGCTGGACATCCACCCGACAATCTCTGCAGTGCCCCATCCACAGCAAATACCAATCCACAGGCCTGTAAAAATAACAATCAAAGGACGAGAAGTAACATGTTATGGTGGAATAGAAAACAGTGTTATAGCACAGAAAATGCACCAGGCCCTGGTTAACAAGAGAAAACCTTTCATGCAACAGCTTCCTCTTGAAATGCTTCAGCTAAACCCCAAACAGCTCCAAGAATCCCTCAGGCAATTGAGGCAAGTTTATCATTAATACAAATAATGTGAGTAAAATTTACTAGCAGGAAAAACTTGAGATAACAAGCATGGGGAAAATATTGAATAGAACATGACTTTGTGCATGTATGCTTTCCAGCAGAAGCAATCTGTCTACAACCACTGCTAAATGTCTTCATTTACCGGTAATCTCAATCTTTTCTGTTGGCAGGGTGTACAAAGAACTATGCAATGATGACTTGTCAACGCTGGAAACATGTCAGCTCCTGTCAGAGCACGAACAATCGTTGAAAAGTGCACAAGATTACAAGGACTGTATTCAGAAATTATTACAAGAATGCCTTCCACTGGCAAACTATCTCCAAAATAATGTGGTGCCATGGCCTGCAGATTGGCCAGGATGGTACTTCCCCAAAAAGAACATTGCACTGGGAAAATGTGAACATCTAAGACAGTCTGTTATACCTGAGCAAGGGCAGTTCCATGTTTCGTTGAACGCTGCAGAGGACACAGTCTTGATTTTTAAACATTTTTTTGACAAGCTGTTCAAACATGTATTTGTAAGAGATCTTCCCCACAAGCCCAAGACATACAAAATCACACTTTGCTTAACTGCTGCTCTTCTGGGCTGGCTTCAGATCAGAGAGAAAGTGTTGCAGAAATTTGGGATCTGCAAAGATCACGAATATGTCTCTGTTATCTACTTACTTGAACATGTCCTCCCCCTTGTGTTTTTTCAATACAATATCTTCCGTGGTGGGGATGTGTTAGAGTATGAAAACCTCATGACACAAATGGCTGTGCTCTTCATCTGCTGGGAAAGGAGACATTATAACAAATCAACGTTATCATTTCTAAGTGACCTAGAGTATCAAAAACCATTTCTGCTAAGCTACTGGTCAAAAAAGCTTAAGTTCCTCTCTCTATTTACTGAAAAGAAGGTGGAAATATTTCATTCCCTCTTACGGGAGAACAGCCGTGAACACAATGATGCCAAGTCTCTGTCTGAAACAGCAAAAGTGCTAGCTTCATGTGGGTTCTTGTCAGCATTCAAGGAGAGTTTTGTTCCCCATTATCACAGAGGTGTTTCTGAGAATAATTTATGGCTGATGACTGGGAAAACAGCAGAATTCTTACTTGACCTATTCAAACAAATAGCAAGTAACTCTGGAAAGGCTCACAAGGTTTGTTGCTGTACCAAATTCAAACAAAATTTGGAGAAAATGTCAGCAAAATTAATTTGCTATTACAAAGCTACCAGTTATAAAGCTAAAATTCTATATCCAATGATCCCAATTGTTGACTTATGAGGAAATGTTTTTTCATTGTTTAGAGCAAATCAGCTTACTGATTTTGGCTGATTTTGCTGGGCTGGACGTAAAATATTTTATTACATGTATGTCCTGTCTCTCAATAGGGATCTTGTTGTACCTGGTTTCTAGTGTATGTCACAACCACAATACCAATATTTCCACAATCAAACTACCTGCCTAGCCAATAATGTTGATCTAACTTTTTTTCACTTTGTATGCTTTGTAGGTGACACAAGAATGCTACTCAAATGGCAAACCAAAAGGAAAGGTTCACTATCATTTACCTACTTTTGAAACAGAAGTTGATGTCAGGTGCTTTCCTCTAAGTTATAACCTTGATAAGGTACAGCGTGGCCTTGAACCTGATGCATCCTGTCTATGTGATTCTCCAGTGTGCCACAATAACAGTAGCAGGCAGATTCAAGTGCTTGCTTGCTTCCACACTTTTCATGTCACATGTCTATCAGCTGATGGTGCTTGCATTATTTGTGAGCCCCCCCTAAAATGTTTGGCAAAAGAACTAAGTGATAAATTCAACAAGGGCCTTATGAGTGAGCTTGAAGATGAAAGTGACGAGACATGTGTTCCTAGTGATGACAACAATACAAGGGATTTAGGACTCTCATCAGCAGTTGAGGCCGAGGAATATTACACTTCTCAAGCATGGCAAACAAAAGTGAATGACACTGTTGTGGCTTACACCAACATTCAACACCCATCAAAAGCAAACCACAGTCAACCACTACATGCACAAGCAACTACTCAGAGAGGTTCTAACCAAACACCTTCCACAATCCATCTTTTAACTCCCATGTTGTCTGTTTTACCATTGCAAACTGGAAATGTCACCACCTGGCATTTTCCTCTTGCATACTCCCAATCTACACTCAATGGTCGTACTGGCAGCAATGGATGTACATTCATTGCACTTGTGTTGTGTAAACTACATCTAGCTGCACCTGAATTGCCAAAACCAAATCATCCTCTTAGTTCAACTTGGGTCTTCCGAATGATAAAAGGCATTGAAATTGGAAATAAATTTTATGATTCCTGCTCTGGTGGTAATCCAGTGATGTTTGGTGTACCAGCAGCAGCTCGAAAAGTTCAGGGATCCATTGGCATAGCTTCCGTGGGACCTGAACTTCCTGCTGACATTGTCCGACAGCCAGTGACAACAGCGAACCTCACACATCATATTGAACTCGCATCCATGACAAATCACACTACTTCTCTCTTCATCCTTGACCACAAAACGGTTGCATTTATCCCTGTGGGACAGTACGTTTGCTACTGGACAGACATTGCCATGCTCAAAGTGGTGCATATGTTGCAGTGGCCCCAAGAAATAGGATTGGGGACCCATGGAGTGGTAAAAATCATTCAACTGCTTTCCATATAGCATGGGAACGGTAACAAACGTTACCTTTCACTAAACGAAGAGTTCGAGAACTTCAGTAGTGATAAGCTTACTATTTCAGCTAAATTTGGTTTCAACAGAGAACCCAGACTAGTTGCCCGAAACCACACAATATGAAGCCATTTATCGGCAAATTATTGTGTGGTTTCGGGTAACTATTTATTCTGTCGACGTGATATTCTTTGGCCATGGGTTAATTTTATAATCACAATTAGCATATAATTAAAAGAAAATGTGTAAACTTTTGCATGTCACGCCTTGTAAGTTTTCATCCCCAAGTAAGAGTAAGAATTTCTAAAGGATCTTCATGGGTTTGGATGATAAATACCGTAACTTTAGGTTATCTACATTTCACCGACATTTCGAACAGATTTCTCTCATCACTCACCTTTGAGTTTAGGCTTTCAGCACGAATTCTGACCACCATATTCATAAACATGATGAACGCTTATCAAGGATAACACAGGAAAGCCTCCTTCTGAAAGACTAAGCTAGTAGTTGAGCCGGTCCCCCTGTAAAAGTAAGTCTGTGAACACGTACATTGTTGTTCGCCATAGATCGTGTCGCGATTGTTGATTCATCGATTACACGCATGCGCAGTTGTTATTCAGCTCTGTCCCCCTACCAAGGACTGGGACAGGGAAATCTAACTCCCTGCTTCTTATACCTGATGCCCACGTCTTCCTTGGAGCCATCCGCACTTTTCTTATAATTGCTGCAGTACCGTGCTACAGAAGTTCTCCCGATTCACATCAGCTTGCAAATGCCACTTTACTTTACACTTTCTCTCAGTTCTCAGCCCTCCCCAACCCCCTTCATCCTACCAACACCCCTTTATCCTACAAACAGGAAACATGAAGTCAGTGTTAGCTTTATTTACTCTCTCTATGACTGGAACAGAGTAGTACTTAATTTCTGTGGTGTTGGTTGTTATCCGATGTTTTACAAAGTGTTTCTAATCCAGAAATCTAACCATTCAGATGTACGCTGTTTTAAAATTAGTGCTGTCCTGGCTTTTTATTATGATGTACAACAAGCACTATGTAGTGGCAGAGCTAGCAGGGGACACCTACCCCCTTTTGTCCATTCGTCAAAGAAAACAAGGCCCCGAGGGCCACACTGTACCTCTGAGACACCACCTCCCTACCCTACTGAAAGCCATCTGGTGCCTTGCTGTAGTGCTACTAATTTTTTCCCGAGGGAACATTTGTATCAGTTTCAACCCTTACCAAGAAGAACACACTGTAACTTGCACATGCGTAACAATGATATGCACACAAGCGTTTAGACAAGGCAATGAAACAGAATATGCCAAGAATGGAGAGAAAAAAAAACATATGCAACATTTTACCTTCAAAAGGTTTAAAACCACAGTATGCAAAAATCTTTTCCAGACAGATCAAACTTAATAATTTATTTATTCAACCATTTAAGGTGGGAGAAGCCCTTGTTGGCGAATCTTTTTTGAATCTCACAAAAGAATTCGACACTAGTCAAGAGTTTTTCAACAAGTTAGTACTATTAATATCAAATCTTGCCAAGAACCGGGGAGTCAGGAGTGTCAAGACAAGTGAAGGGCTCCAGGCAAAAACTTTCTTAGACGTTTCAGGCCAAAATGTTCATGGGCAAATACATTAAACATATTGCAGTTAAATGCAAAGGCAAGACTTCCAACCAAAACCGCTGAAACTCACTAATATTACTGTCTTGTCAGAACATTTTTGCCCAGAACTGATTCGTTGTGTTGTAACTAAGATGCAAAAGACTTTTTCCGTGGAAAGAATGCTAATAGCGGAGGCTTCCATAAATTCTCTTAAATTTAATTTTTAAGGTCGTGGATGATACCTTGGGTAATTGGGATAAAAAGTATGCAGGAAGTGTTACGACTCCTAACGAAGATTATCAAAATATCCAGGTGTATCATTAAAATTTTGTTTCTCAATCGGCAATTTTGTTTGATTCAAATCATGCAGCGCAAATTTCTTGATTTTTTTTCAAGAATGCTGGTCAAATTTGACACATTACAACATGGTATTTTCCGTATTGCTGACAATAGCTTACAATTTGGAATTACCATAATTAGATCTCATAGCTTTTATCAGTGCATTCATGCCAATGCCAGCAATTTTGGGTCCAAGAATTCAGCCTGGAAATCTACACAATTTCATAAGCTGACACAGTAGGGAGGTAACTATAGGTGTATTGTATTGTCATATTAGAAGAAAACTTTTTAAACAGCTTTTTATTTTTGCTTTTCTTTTTTTCATTCAAAACCAAATTTACCGGTATGTTATTAAAACTTGAAACCCCTACATTGCCTTCTGAAAAGACACAAAAGAAGTTTTGACCAATCACTGGGCAGTCATGGACACAAAATGAAATCTTACAAATTATTTTTGAAATTAAGTGCATTAACGCACTGTCCTAAAACATGATCCATTGGACGAGAAACATCCCTGACATACACTTCTACCATTCTTCAGTACCTGTGTTAAGTTTAAGTGGAATCCCCTCCCAAGCGTCAAAGACATCATAAAAGCAAGGCCTCTACCAAACTTCTCCCTGACGAATTTATTCATACTAGGTATAATCCTCGACCTTAAAATGTGTGGTTACAGTTCTTTCTTCTCTTAGGGCCTCCACATACTAGACATTTAGTTGTCAACAACTAAATCTGTCCAATACAAGCAATCCACACGTTGGAGGGTTAGTTGTCGACAACGAAGTCAGGCCAGCAAGAAGGCTTGGGAACTAACGTTTACTACGCACGCTCATAACGCAGTACGTGACCATACAGTTATGATAGTTGTTGACCATACACGGGTAAAACGGTCAAAAACGTAGTTGTCGACAACTAAGCAGTTTCCCTTTTCGAAAAAGCGTTTTTTAATTGTCGATAACATTTAGTTGTGGACAACAAATAGCTGTCGACAACTAAATGTCTAATATGTGGAGGCCCTTACATGTTTTTTTTTATGAGAAAGAAGAACATGAAGCAGTTATGGTTTTCCAATGTAAATTATTTGAATTCTACTTCCACCTTTTCCTAAGAGATTATAACTTAATAATTCAATTTCTGTTTTGGTATTGTAAAGTACAACTCAACACTGTTCAACACCCAAGTTTACTTTAAGATAGTTTTAATTCTACATGTAGAAAAGCCCACGTTTAATATCACAGCAATGATAGGCAGAGAAAATGCAAGTTGATTTGATCTGCTTAAAATCCTATTACCACTCATAAGCAAGGTGACTTTAACAGTGACAAATTAACCTGAAGAGAAGTTTAAGATCTAAATTTACCTTAATGGCGTACTGTCATCCGTCATTTAATTAATTTCCACAGGAAAAAGGATAGTACAAAGTTTGTACTGTTTGTAATCTTCAGATAAAACCCCACATTTTAAACCTTAAAACATCTTAATCTTCCAGTAAAACAGTTAAATTTAAAGGGGCAGAGTGAGTTGTTCAAATGTGTGTGTGTAGGGCTGCAACGAAACATTTTCCCACGATATGATACATATCTTCATACAAGGGCCACGATACGATACACAATACAATACATTACTGTGCGCGACAAAACTAGTCACCAACAACTTACACTACTTTAAAATGATTTATTTCCATAATAATAAGTTTAATGCAGTAATACCACAACATCAAATCGCCTTACAAGGGCTAAAATGTTGAGTTTGGGTAAGGAATATTCAAGACAGTAATTTCCCAAATTTGTTGATGTAGCTTATTTTTATTGTATCGTGATATCGTGATATCTTATTTAAATATTGATATTTGTATCGTTGGAAAAAATATCGTGGTTCACTGATGCATCGGTGTATCGTTGCAGCCCTATATGTGTGTATTATGGTATTCAAGATGTTTTTAATTAAAGAATCATTTTGCGCTGCAATACCTATCCTAATTCCTGTTTTGGTAATTCACCCTAGCTTGCATTGTGTTACACATAACCATACTAGAACCATCTGCCTGCAATGCATCAAGACAGCCACAAGCATTCTACTCCTGTCATTTTTAATTAACATATACACAGAGGAACAATGTCTCCTGTTCTTTTGTGTAGATCCAGCCTACTAAGTCCATAAATATCATGCTCATAGCACATGTCATAAACTTCCAAACAAATTGGTTGATCACAATCCAGTCAGCAAGTCTTTGATTTATAGTCTGGTTGAACCAAACTCCTCCATCTTTTGTCTGTTTAAGGGTGCTCTGTCTTCCTTGAACAGCCTTGGACACTGAGCAGCTTGTCAAGTTTGAATGATATGTACACATCCTTGGATTTTCAAGTTTTCCACTTCTTTCATCTTGCAGCACATTTCTCGTAAATTTAGTCAAACCTCTGTCTTAACTAATATCATTCTTTACATAGAGGATGACATTGTAACTTAAAAGTGTGAAATGAAAGTCATGACATCAAAGTCATCTGATGATTAGTTATCCACTGATTTCCTTCAAACCTGTGTACAGACATGCATGCATAGTGCTCCATGCTTTGAGCATCTTTCTTTCTTCAGTCTTCCAAAGTTCCAGCCAAATCTTTTTGTTTTGTAATTACAAACTGCACACTATGTTAGTTCCCAAGACCAAACAGTCATCAGTGACCCAGCAATGTTACAAGGGTACCTTAAACGTTAGAGTTTATCTTGGTCAGCCTTCTCTGCTTGACTGTTCTGCCACACAGCATTTTGCTGCACTAACTTTTGGCGTTTAATTTCCGGTTCCTCATCAGCGTTGCTGGGTGCATGGCTAGTGCTCAGTGCTCGCTTTGCACCATTCATTGCCATGGAAACAGCAGCTGTGGTGGCAGCTGGTGATAGCACCCCAAGCGGGGAGGACTCAGGGGTGAGTGTTGCAGTAGTTGTTACTAGGGAGAGTGGTAAAGGATTAGGGACTTTTGGTATGTGTGGTTTGTTAGAGGCATCCTGTGCTGTACCAGTTGGTGACGCACTACCAGTGGGGGTGGGGATGGGTGTGAGCAAGCCACCTGAAATACAAACAAATCCAAAGCATTACAGAATATACAACAGACACCATATTAAGTCTGTTACTTTCATAGCCTTTTGCTGTGGAAAAAGGGCTAATCCCAAAATGTCTTATTACATATTTGTTCACTTTGTTCATTTGAGCTTGACAATGGCATCACAAAGACACTGAAACTTTTTTCTCTAATTTTATTACTGACTTTTAGCTATTAAGAGCGACTTTCAGTAAACTTAAGAGATAAAGATAAAGATAGATAAAGATAGGTACTTTATTAACCTGCGATCAGGTTCTATTTTCGTTTCGCTCGGTGAAACATTCCGGCGGGAAGGGCGAAACGAAAAATAGAGCCTGATACAATTCTTCTACGGAACGTCTGCCGCCCAGTTTTTTGATTGATTGACATTCAACAAAACGGCCAATCAAAATTTGTTTTGCTTGCACGCTCCTCGGTATGCAAATTTCCCATATGTGTATGTAATGGCATTCGCAAAAAGTCCTCAAATGTCGGCAAAAATAAGAAAATCACAGGCTACGATAAATCTTGGCACTAGCGTTCAAATTTACAACTTGAAGGTACGCGCTCCGGTATTGAACATAGTTGCTCTGTCTGAGCTGAAACTAAATGAAAATTCAGAACATGACGAGGTTGTCATGTACCAAAATATGCTGCATGTTTGAATCCTTTCTCATTTCAGGTTGTATCCGGAAATATTCTCTACGCATTTGTCATCGATTTTCTGCGTAAAATACCTTGGGAAATTAAGAGAAATACCTTCAGTTTCACTCTTTAGAAAAAAGATATCAATAAAACCATTTATAAACAAACAAGTGTTTTGTAATTTAATTTAGTTCCAGAAGTGATAAATATTTGAGATTGCCAGCGAATTTCATCTCTAAACAGCAGCGAATTGTAAAACGAAGAACATTTATTATAAACCTAGTCAGATCGTTTGATATCAATGTCAGAGATCATTAAAACGACATTATTAACACTGAATGGATAAACTGAAAGTCTTTATTACTTAGGTAAAAATAAATACAGCATCTCGCTGAGTGCGGCTCTCACTAAACATCAGCTTATCGTTAAGTTTACAGAATTATCGGTTGACTTGTTGAACACTCTTGGCGAAAGATACTTGCTGTTCGTTTTGTTTCGTAAAACGCGGATACAACCACTACTCTGCTTATATTTTCAATACTAGCTGAAAGCCTTCAAATGAAAATTTGGAGACACGATGCGATAAAACGGGATACATACTTCACTGTTGCTGTACTTCTCTGCTCCGAGTGAGAGACAGCTTGCGTCAAACCGGACGCCATTCTCAGGAGAGAAAGAAATGATGACAATTCTCCTAGAACGACGAGGATATCTTTGAGTGACACGTTTACCTCGGCAGACTTGTTCCTTGGCCATGGCGGTCGGATTGAAAATTGTGAGCAAGTCTTGTAGACAATTTACTTCCGTTGACAGCTCTATTGTTAAAGGGCCAATCAGATTGCGAGATTCCCGCGGCCAAAATTTGGCCGCCGACACGAACTCCTGTGAGAGATTGTATCAGGCCCTATTTTAGCGAGCGACCCACGTAAGAGAATATGAGAATGATGCTAAAATTCGGCCTGATCGCAGTTTAGTACTTAATTAAAACTTTGAGCATTCGGCAGCAGAAGTTCAAAAATCGATTTCTTTCATATTTTGCACATAAATGGGTATTGGTAAAACTAGAAACCTGATGTGGTTCATTTTCCCCAGAAGCGCTTTATTTTCGAAAACAACGAGGAAATTGATTCTTTGGTTCGGGAGGTAAAAAAAACAGGAAATTAATCTTGAAAGTCAGTACTATAAACTTGCATAGCACTGGTAAACTAAAGCGCGGAAAAAAAGATAAACACTTCTTATTAACAGAACAAGTCTTTTTCATTAACTAGACAATTACGAAACAGCAGTAGCGACATTTAGTGAGCACAAACAATTCCAAACTAAAATGGATGTTCTGATGTTTACGTAGAAACTGATTTCGAACCTAACTTCTGTGAAATAATTTAACATGTGCCACAACCCCACATGGCCTCAATCCTCGTTCAATAGACAGTAGAAACATTGAACTAAACTATACCTTGAAACTGGCTTGGGTTATCCATGCTGCTGTCTTTGGGAAAACTTGGAAGGCAGCGAATTTAACAAATGGGGCTTAATGAAGTTCAACTTTGCCGCATCCCGAAATACACCAAAATACACCCGAAATACACCAAAATTTTGGTGTTAAGCTACACACTCTCTCTTTTCTTCGTCATTGCTTGACGCTTGATGATGGCTTCAAACTAAAATGTTCAGTTGATCTCAAAAAAGGTAGAGGGAAAAGAAAAAGTTGAACGATACTGGTGATATCGTTGTGAGTTCTCTGTACAAACCACGACAAAACGTGACATCTAATATGCTACACCTGTGACATCATATATCCAAATTTGGTTAAACAATTTAGTCAGGGTATTTGGTAACACAATGCAAACAAATGTACAGAGAATATTTGCACACGAAGGAACAGAAGTTTGGAACTTTGAAAATCGCCCATTTCGGGCTTTTTCTTCCTCCTTTTGGAACGCAAAAGAATGTTAACGCTGGAAATTAACAAGAATGAAGTAGAGCGAGCCCGTTTGGTTAAAGAAGCAAAATTTCCCATGTTTTTGTGTACAGCAGAATTCAACTTCACTAAGCCCCATTTGTTAGAACTTTGTTGAGTTCGAACTGGTCCCAAACAAAGTAGCATGGATATCCCAAGCCAGTTTCAAGGTATGGTTTATTTCAATGTTGTGCTGTCTATTGAATGAGGATTGAGACCATTTAGAATTATGACACATGTTCACAGAAGTTAGGTTCCAAATCAGGTTCTACGTGATCATCAAAACCTGCCTTTTAGTTTGGAATTGTTTGTGTTCAGTAGATTTTGCTACTGCTGTTTCACAACTGTCTAGTTAATGAAAAAGACTTGTTCTGTCGATAGAAAGTGCCTATCTTTTTCCCTGCGCTTCAGATTACCAGCGCGATGCAAGTTTATAGTACTGATTTTCAAGATTAATTTCCTGTGATTTTGACCCCCGAACCCGAGAATCGATTTCCTCGTATTTTTTTCGAAAATAAAGTGCTTCTGGCGAAAACGAACCACATCAGTTTTCTAGCTTTACTAATACCTAATTATATGCAAAATACGAAAGAAATCGATTTTTCAACTACTGCCGCTAAATTGAAATTTTGCTTGATTTTTACTGAAAGTCGCTCTTAAAAACAAAAAAATCACAACATTTTTGGAAATAAGTAACAGTTACTCCATCTGGAACAAAACAGTTTTCAGTGAAGACTCAAAAATCAACGGCTAAGTCAAGTAATCACATCTGACCAAATGACAACAGACACAAGTAATACAACAGTCAGTGCTCAAAGCAAATATCCCCAACAGGCCCAAAGTGCCTGACAGAAATGGTTATAGCTTTATTTCTGTAAGGCTGAGCATGTGGCACACACTTTTAAAAACCAATCACAGGAAATAGTGATCAATAGAAAACAGCTTTATATTAAGTTCTTGATGATAATTTATGCTACATGTTTGTGGGAAAACAGTGCACCCTCTAATGGCATATTTATACAAAATATTCTTTCACATCAAATTTCAGGATGGACTTACCTGAACTTGGGACAGCAGCCCCTGGTATAATCTGAGAAGGAGCTTGTTGCTTGACAACTTGTGCAACTGTTAACTTATTAGCAGCTACCATTTTTGGCTCAAACTGTGGGACACTCTCCACAGGTGACTCCTCTCCTGACGACTGAGAAAATCCGTTCTTCTCGGCATCACGTCCACCATTTTCCTTAACTGCTACCAGTGAAGATTTGATCACACTCACAGCTAAAGGTGCTCCTGTCATCTGGACTGCGGCAAGTGATTGGGATGGTACTGCTGGTTTAACCACTGCCTGTGGTAGGGTGGGTGCTGGTGGAGGTAGCCCAGATGGTGGGATGATCGGGGGTGATGTGGGGGTTGGTTTGACTTGAGATATTACTCCATCAGCTGTCTGTGCAACTGTCTTGGTTGGAGAGTTCTCACGTGACACGTGGCTCACAGGAGCAGAGGGAGCATGGAACTGAAGTCCATGTGTGGGTGAAGCTGGCGCTGATCTGAAATAAAAATATGAAGGCATCACTGGGTTGATTTTCTTTCAAATACTCAAACCTCCAACCTGGGACATTCACTTTTCTTTTCCTTGGTCAAACTAATGCTTAGACCATACTACAGAAATGCCAGTAAGTTCCTTTTTATCACTGTTACCTTCACAAGATTGATACTTTCAGAATGTTAAATAATTTGTCAATAAAATTTCTCACAGCCAATATGTCTACCTGCATGACAGTTGAGAAAATGGTGGCCTGAAACATGGCACTCCTCTTTGCCGCCTTTTACGGAACGCTTGCTCAGCCAGCTTTTGTTCGCATGATGGATCGATCCGCCAGAAAGAGCCTTTGCCAGGTTCATCCTGAGCCCGGGGTACCTTCACAAAGTATCGGTTCAGGGACAAGTTGTGACGAATGGAGTTCTACAAAGAGACAACAACTTGTAAGGTTTTGTGCAACTAACATTAGACACCTAAAGCAACAAGAATGTTGAGGTATCAAACATTGCAATCAGCTGCTGGAAATCACACTTCTCTGTTTCTCCACGGTAAGGATGAGTTGCACTTCAGGCCCAGGTGGCCCAAAGAGTCAGAGATTAACCCTTCCAGTCAAATCCCAAATTTTGTTTTGTAAAATACTAAAATGTAAATAGTACCATGTGAAAGTACTCCTGAAGAGGAGTCATTTCAATGGTCACACTGTGCAATTCCACCCACAGACTCATAAGTTAGAATCACCTTAATGTCTCCATAACTGATTGCAGGAGTGAGAGGGTTAACATGGCAACTGGGAGTAATATTATCCCCCCCCTCCCCCCACCTGGATGGGATGCTGGTCCACTGCAAAGTACCTCAGCACTTTGTTCACTGGTACCCTGGTATTTATACGTCTGGGTGGAGTGGGTGGAGAGAAAAGATATGGGTAAAGTTTCTTGATTAAGAAAACAACACGACAAGACTCAGACCAACCCAAGCCTCTAAGCAACGATCCTCCAATCAAGTCAGATGGAAAATCTGTTAACTCACCTGCCAGCCTTTGTCAGCACTGCGATAATAGGGATAGTTTTTGGTGATATGAGTATAAATGCCACTCAGGGTCAGCTGCTTGTCATGTGCGGAGAGTATAGATTGCACAATCAATTGTGCATATGAAAATGGAGGCTTCCCATCTTCTTTGTTTCCACCATCTCCTGCAGGGTTGTTGGGTTTCTCCTCCTCAGTAACAGCCTGGGCATCTTGAGCAGCTAACTCTGCCACAGCATGCAAGTTTGGAGCGTACATGTGATTAGAATCCCCACGAGGACTAGCTGGACAGGAGTTGGGTACACTAAGGGAAAAGAACACAGCAAAAACTTAATATGAAGAATTAAAACCTGGCAAATGCAATTACATTTTCTTGCAGTTACATATCATTGCAATTTGGAACTAAGGTCTGTTTCAAAGGTAGAACTTTTCATGCCACGGATCTAATGCAAATGAGCAGACAACATTGCGTTGGCTAGTTTGCATTAGTTTTGGTGCATAAAATGTTCACCGTTCAAAACAGGTCTACCACATGTAATGGTAATGCAAACTGTCATACTGTCAGTTCACCTCATTTCATGAGTGTTTGATATTACAAAAGTTAATGCCATAACAATGTTTAAAAATACCCACACAAAACAAATTGGTCAGTGAAGTAGATACCAGGCTAACTATTTTAGTGCCAGGTTTGAAACTAGAAAAACTTCACAATTCCAATTTTACAAAACAACATAACACAAATAGTGCAATAGACAAGCATCTATCAACAGCTCTCATTTGATGGGACATTCTTGAGGATTTTGTCCACATACTCACAAATTTGAGCCATTATTACCTAGTACATTTACACATTCTCAAAGTGCCCTGTAAAACTACGAGAAAGATATCAAATGAATTTTGTCAGGGAGAGCTAACCATAATGATTTTTTTGGTGATTCTTGAGAACAAAGCATTACAAAAATTGGCCCTCTCATTTGATGGGACATTCTTGAAGATTTTGTCCACATACTCACAAATTTGAGCCATGGTACAGATGAACCACTTGATACAGGCACTAAGGAGCTAGATACAAGTGTTCGTATAATGAATATGTCATTATTACAGATGTGGAGACCATATGATGTTTGGTGTCTTTCACACGAAGCACACTGTCTGTAATAGACAAGTGTTAGTCTATATTATAGGTGTCTGCAAGAAGAGTTAAGACTGCAGTTCTGTTAAATTTTAGTTATTTGTTCTTTTATATGAACAGAAAACATTTTTCAGAAAAATCTTTAAACTAAGCTGAAAAAGATTGCTAACTCAGACATTCTTTTTTTCATCAACAACTAGTGTTGCTAGAGGTGTATGCTTAGAATTTTTTCTTAGTGATATAAGTTAATTTTTCAAGTAAGTATATTGATATGAAGTTTTTTTAAAATTAACTTTCAGTTCTTTACTTGTTATAGTCTTAGAAGTGTCCTTAGACATGTGTTTTGAGGGATGTCCAGTAAATTATTAAAACCTGGAACTTATTTCTTTCTAAACAAGTAACTCCTGATAAAATCTTTAACTCACAAACACTTTTTTGACATGAACTTCACTTTAAAGGGGCTATGTCACGAGGATTTTGCTATTTTAGCTCAATTCTGTGCTAAAATTATTACCTAGTGCCTTTACACATACACAAAGTGCTCCTGTAAAACTATGAGAAAGATATCAAATGAATTTTGTCAGGGAGAGCTAACCATAATGATTTTTAGGGGTGATTTTTGAGAACATAACATTAAAACTTGAAAAAATTGGTAGCAACAGACTACAGGAAACAGTTTCAGTGCCGCTAGATAGTCTTTAATAAAAAAGCTAGACCCTTATGTTTGGAATTCAATTGATGAGAAGACACTTTTTAGCTTTTCAAAAAGAGACTAAAATAGCATGACATAGTCCCTTTGAAATCTATTTCAGGGAAACCTACTGCTGACTAGGGTATAATCAGCCAATCAGAGATCCAGTGATTTTACCTGCTTTATAAGGGTTAAAAATATCAGTTGTAAGCCTCAGGGTGAAACAACTTGATGAGAGTTTTTGGAGCACCTATAAACTGAGGGCTTTAAAATGAACAACCTGACAAGAAACAAGTTGAGGCTTGCTTTACACAGGGCAGGATTATCAAGATATGCTTTCCATTTAATGGTCTTTAAGTGTAACATAACAATCAATCAATAACTTCAGTCAACAAAGATTCCACGAGAAATTGCTATGATCAAACTTTTTGTTCTGCACTTTACTTCCATGAATTTTACCCTCTTTGTCATAAAAGAAAAAACAAACAAGAGTTCAAAAATAAGTACATAATATGAGGCAGTAGATGACAGAAACGCTCCTTCTTAATAACATGATGATCCAGTAGTCCTCTCAACTTAAAGTCTTGGGAACAACAAACTGGCAAAAAATTTATAGTCGCCTAACACTTTTTGTGCCAACGATAGGATAATAAAAACATAATTTACACTTCCCTAACAAATACAAAATTAGACTGTTTTTATATTTTACACAGGTACAAATTAAGTTTTTTTAAACCTCACCAAAAATATTACAAATATTCTCTTGTAAGCACCTGATCAAACAATACAACTATTGCACAATCATTTTTATACTAATGAAATTAATCTATTTTGGAAGAAAGTTAACACAACTGCAAACCAGACAAGTTTTGTTTTTGACCATTTTTACCACCAAATCTTGTATGTTGGTCTAGAAACAGAATACTTCACAAATCAGAATAAACAAAACTTCTCTTTACTGAAGATTTGACTAGCAACATCAATCTAATCGACCTATTGTTTATCACGTGTGTTCAACTTGAACTCAACAGAGACTTGAGATAAATTTAAACTACAGGTAAAAAGTCTTTGGCTGTTGTTTTCAGAACGCGTGCCAGGGGAATTAATGTACAAACTGTATTGAAAACATCTGTACAAATTTTACGCTGAGGGGAAAATAGACCCCTTGCTTTGTTTTGCAATGTAAACAACGCCAACCAATTTTTAGAATAGAGATATATTTCATTAACTCTCAGCAATTGTTACGGTCGCTAATTTCTATCAAATCTTACAAAATCATTGCATTCTCAACTGCTTTCTTTCAAGTTAAAGCTCCCCGTCCGTGAAAAATTAAATAAACATTGCCATGCGCAGACAAAACAAGAAACGGACAATGTGGATATCACAGGCGACTAGCGGAAATCATTTCCATAACACGAGTATTGCGAAACACGGAATCAAAAGAAGATCCTTGTATTTCACTCCGTTGTCTCCTCAATACTAACGCCAAGTACAATAATCACGTTTGTATTATTTTGAAAACCAACTAGAAAATCAAGGTTCTCGAGGCGACTAGGAATTGTGTGAAAGCTTTAGTTGTGCTTTGGCGAAGGGCTATCAAACCAGCATTTCAGGTAGTTTCTGTGAAAATTAAGGAAACGAAAATTCAACTGGCCACAACACGTGTTGACAACAATAAATTAAACGTATCTTTCCTGTGAATTTCCAGAATTTTCTCAATCTGAGGAGGTTGCAATTGCGACTAGTGGCATGATCACAGATGCATGAATGACTACATGTTGACCCCTAAATGTTTTTTGTGCACGAAGGCATCAAAAATAAACAAGTGGTTTATTCGACGAGTAGCATATTAGTTTTGATATTAATCGACCCCAAAACGTTTTAGCAACTAGAGTAGCTACAGTTAAATAAGCACGAAGCTGAAAGGTGAACAAATGCGTGCGTACAAATCATTAAAATGTCAAAACAATTTCACAACAAACTGAATCGTGATAAACGCGAGTGGCAGGGCTCCGCGTTGTGACCTCGGTAGTTTACCTTGGCTATCAACGCGGCAAAATGACAAATCGCAGCTAACAACAAGAATGCCTCATTACCTTATCGTTCCCGTTGGAGAAGGAATTGGCGAAGCGAAGTTAGATTCTGATTGCGGGATATTTATTCTGAGCGGCGGTAGAACCTTTGTTCGAGGTGGACTTGGTACACGTCTCGGGGTCTTGTCACTAACCAGCGATGTAAACCGAACTTTCACATTTGTGGAAGGAAATCGCAACACACAACTGAAAGAAACATATCAATAACATCTCACGTCGTGAAAAAGGAAGTATAAAATGAAACGGACCCGAGAAACTCAACGAAACGTTGCACAATAAAAGTTTGTATACATACACATATGGCAATTTCAATGGCGGTGCACCCCGTCTGTGGAAAATACCGTCAACAAAAATTCCGTTCTTGCCATTGCAACTGAGATAGAAATCCGGATTTTCGTATTTCAACTCCAAGTGCTTCCTTGAAACGAAACTGGAGTGTCCCATGTTGACGTCTACGCTGCCAAGACTGCTGTTTCGCCCGATGATAATCCTACTCTGCCGAACCAAATATTCGAACTCGCGACCTTCAAGCTTGGCTATGGGAGTAACGGTGTTGACGCCGGACCATAGACGCCTTGTAGGATCGACAGCGCCTGATTTTAGAGCTAGCAGTGCTAAAGCATCGCTCTCCTGATCTTGGGTTGGAGAAGACATCATCCACTCGCAGCAACGATTTCAAATTCCCTTGCGTTGCACAAGGAAAAGGATCAAAGCAAAACAACAACACGAGGAGAAACATACGGGAATTCCGGTAAGGTAAAAGCCACCAAATTTGGTCATCATGACCAAATTTGGTAGTGCAATTGCACTGGCACGGGCGGGTCTTTTACGGGTCAATGTCGGTTCGATTGAGGGTGTAAGGGGTAAATACGGAGAATGACTTTTCTTTTTCTCCAACTGGAGCCCAGTCGTCCAAGAGTCTAGATTGGTCCTACTTGTCTAACAGTCGTACAGCTCAAATTCAAAAAAAAAAATTTGGCGCCAAAGTCGTAATTGACAAAACTTTACATAGATTTGTTACTAAGATTTTACATCTCAGACTGGAATAAAAACATAAACTCCGTAACGAGCTTCATCAAGACCAAAACGATATTGCTTATGCTCTCGTCAATACAAATCTGAAAAATCTAACAAAGAAAATTAGTAATTCTGTTAAAAGCCGGTGAACACAGGAGAACAGAAGTTTCCACCTTACAGGAGCTGTGTCACGAAATTAAACCAAATTCAGCCACTACGACCTGACCACCATATTAAGCAGAACAAAAAAATAACCGCTTAAAAAATTGACGAAAGGTTTACTGATTTGCTGAGAAAACAATACACCAAACAACAGAACAATAGCCCTGAAAACAATAGAGCTGCGTGATACCAAGGTCCAATGAAATTAGAGGTTGTTAAGAGCTGCGGGGCTACCGTTTAAATAACACAGCAAATACAAAAGAGGGCACGGATGGGCCAAATTGAAGAAGATTAACACGGATTGCAGTTGGGGTTTCAGTTGAAAAACTGTTAGGCTGAACAGTTTTCAAAGTTTGTCTCTCTTCAGTTTGTAAATTTAAATATAATGCTCAGGATTCATATTTGTTTGTCTCGAAGCCGTGAGTATGTCGCTTCCGCTAAAGTTAAGTTCCATAGCAAGTAAGTAAGGGCAAGTAATTGGCAAAAAAAATTGGACTGGACTGCCGTGACACAGCCCCTTTAAATGAAGGCCAAAGATTGTGAAATGCGAACCTTGCACGAGAGAATTGGTTTTGAAGATGCTATAGTTTGGAGAGGAGGGGCATGAAAGTGCGCGAAAGTCACCTGCCGCGCGGACCCTCCACGCGAGCGAATTCCGCGCACGCATGTTTCCCTCCTCGCTCGACTGTAAAGAAACTGGACGGACCATGGGGTCATCACGCTATCACAGCAGCCTGTGCAATCTAAAGGCCGTTACATGCAATTTTTGTGCAACTTTTGGCGCACTTTTAAAGGCATTTTTTGTCGCAGTCAAGCTTGCAATGAAAAGTGCGTAAGTGTAAACTAACAGCGATTTCTGTGAGATTTGTCGCCGAGACATCGCGGAGGTTTCGAACATGTTCGAAATTTATGCAACTTGGCGGCGACTTTTGGAGAATTACAGGAAATGTCACTCTCGAATCGCAGAGAAAAGGCAATGAAATCGCCACTAGTTTACACTTGCGGCAAAAGTTGCTTTGGAGAGCGTGTCGAAAATCGCATGTGTAAAAGGGCCTTGACGTCTCGTCACGGAACATCTTCTGTACGCCGTAGACAACGGCACTCGCTCAGTGCCGAAAGCTGATTACGGTTTAAAAATTAGAGAATTCACCCGAAGTTCCTCTCGTTGCTCTGGTCATAATTTTAGCATGGTTTTGACCTAAAAAGCAAACATAGCTCCTTAAATCTCCTAAGCGGCCGTGGAAGTGGATGAGGCAAGATCTTTTAAGACAGCTGGCGGGCAACCCGGTTAGCCAAAGATGAAATGTTTCTTTGTTATATCTCACTTACATGCTATCTGGGGTAAGGTTTCGCTTCCCCGAGCGAGAATGTCTTTCTACCTAGTGCTCTGACCCCGCGATGAAATTCTCAACCATTGTCGAGAAAATTAATGTCAAATCTCGTAAAAGTATGCTAAAAACGGGCGCCATTTTGTTTTGAACTTACATGAAGCGTCTTTTTAAAATATGGATAACTTCAAATCCAATTTTCTCTCGCGGGTCAGCCTGGGAGAAAAAGTATCGAGTTCTTGTTATCTGTTCTCAAAATGTGACTGTGCTGCATGTACTTTTTTGGTAACTTAATTTTTGCACTTATTGCTCGAATGTTGAGCGGAAATCGTCTAGTCAAAATTACACAAGGTAGCTCATCCACCCGCATGCAGGAACAAAGAGAGTAAGAGTGTGAACTCTTTTTCGTTGACGACGGTTTAGTATGTTCAGTTATCGTCAGGTATCCACCAGCCCTGTCGATTGCAGTTGCCCTCAATTTCCGCCTCGTTTGATGGGAATTCTGAGCGTTAAGGTATCGCCTCCCCAACAAAGGAGGCGCAGACGAGCATTCCCCCGTTTCACATGGAGCCATGCTCAAGTTCTAACAGTTTTTTTGGTTTTAAAAAGCACCTTCAATTAGTAGACGTAAGTATGCAACTGACCTCGTATTGCCAGGCCCGGTTCAAACGTAGAACTTTGCATGTGCCGAACCTAATGCAAATTAGCAAAAACAATAGCTTTTTCTCATTTGCATTAGGTTCGGCACATGTAAAGTTCGACGTTTGTACCGAGCCCAAAACACAGGTTGGTATGTGTGAGCGTCATAAAAATAGTTGGGAAACATGCTGTAAAATGGACTACAAAAGTAGTTCTCGCTCAACTAAACCTGAGTGGAAGGAGGGACTGTTTGCCCATCAAACGTTAGAGCGATTTTCGTCGGACCATGAAACAGTTTCTAGTAGTTAGTGTATAATAGTATCTATTAAAGTGTATTAGTCTAGTCTAATCTTTAGATCAGACTACAGCCTATCAATAGGTCTAATGACTAGGTCTATTCATGACAACAAACCCTTTTGTCTAAAAACTCACAAGTTTATTGTAATTCAGAACTGTTCAGGATTACGTTAATAAAATAATCACTGGTCCAGCTTGCTTGAGTTCATTGCTTTCGACACTTTATTCTACAGAAGCACTCTCCAAGATCGTTGGTAAAAGTGTCTTACGTTTAAAGGGCTGATTTGTTCAAATGCGCTCACAATTGCCAACATGGTATTTTCTTTCAAGAAACCAGGGGTGAAACGAGCAATTGCTTTTGCTTGTCCAAAGACCATTTCGATGGGATTTAAATCATAACAAGAGCCTGGCAGTTTAACAAGAGTAATGTTCTTTCTAGCTAAAATTCTGCATAATACGATTTCATTATGTACACTTGCATTATCAGCCACCAAATAACTGTTCGCGGGCAAGAGTGGCAGCACTTGGTTCTCTATTACATCAGTTATTAGATCTGCTGTGAAATTTCCTTCAACTGGAATTGCCTGCAAGACTCCCTCGTTAAATCCACAAACACCTAGAGTGGAAAACTTTCCAGCTCGTGCTCTGCTTTTCTGACGAAGGACCGGACATGCAAATCCTGAGTCTGTCCTTCCATATTCACGCTCATCAGTCTCGCAATTAAAGTGTGTCTCGTTGAAAAAATAAACTTTAGCTGGGACAACACTCCTTCGCCATTGAAAAAAAAGTTGACGACAATGGAGATTGTAGGGTGTCATCCTTTCCTGAGCCACGTGAATGCATTTCTTTCGAGTGATGTGGAGCCTTATGATCAGTTTCGCTATTGATGCTATAGATGGAACATCGCCGGGAGCCAGATGGAAATCGCTCGCAAGTATCTGTTGCAGCTCACGAAGGTAGAGAGTGGGGTACATTCTGACAAGAGCTTCAAGATATGCTGCCTTCCACCATGTCATTTGTCTTGGACGCACATTATTGCATACCGAAGGTATCAATGTTGCCCTTTGTTGAAATAATCGCACATATTGGTCTACACAATTGTGTTCCCTGCTAGCAGAGGCCCCTTTTCCTTTGAATTCGCTGAGCTGACGGGCGGGACGAAAAGCGACCTCTGCCATGGGTCGAAATGAACTGTGTTGAGCATGCGCCACGGTTACTTAGCGACCGAAACGTCACATGATGCTTTTAGCACGTGATCAGCTGACGACTCGCACCTTTCTCAACTAGCGCGCCAAACAAAAAGCACCCGCACAGTTCGTCTAGAGATAGTTGTTGTCTAATGTACGGTATTAATTTCAAGTTATCTGGACAAGGAAGCTTTTTTAACATGACCACAACTCCAGGAATCAAAGAGAATTTAACCCATTGAAGGCTGCGTGTTTTATGACCGCTTCACTAAATTAGCAGTTGGTAATAAACAACCCATGTGCAGTACGAAAGGACAATTTATAGGTTCGAAAAAAACAACACTCACTTGATCTAGAATAGTTAAATTTTCTCACTTTTAAATAAAATACACCAGTTGTCAATTAAGAATTATCCAAAAATACAATCTCAAAGTCAAAATTTTGAAAATTTCTGCAAGAGATTTCTCATGTTGTCTCGCGCGTGAAATCAAACCACAACAGAGCATTGGTGTCTGTTTAGGTCAGATTACTACTCTCCGAAATTTTTTGAATGAAGGTACACAGAAGAGACAGCAAGCTTTTCTAAATAATACATTTATTAAAACACGCCTTCACTTGTTTCTGATCAAGACCAAACGCGTTCAATTCTTTCTTCGAGGGAAGCTACGCGCAAGCGATCGTTCGATGTGCAAGTTATTTTGAAGAGCATTTGGTGAGGCGAACTGTGCACGTTTTTCAAAACTTTTACGAAAACTGTAAGGAATATGAAGAATCCCTCAATTAAAAAGCGATTTCGATACAAGTTTACAATCAAATGTGTAATTTACTCTACCGTAGACTCGTAGAAGTGCAGGAGCATTTCACAGAAAGTACGTAGCTCGAAAAATCTTTGGAGGTGGAAGGTTGTCCTTCGCCTTGACAGATGTTTTCTTCGCTCTAAATTCCATTCCTTAACTTGTCGAGTGTTTCTTAGAGCTTCTTCTTTCGATCGTTTATCTTTCCGTCGTCCATGTTAACAAAAAGGAGAGAAAGTAGACTTTGTAATTCTTCACGAGTTTTGCTGTCTTTCCAGGACGGCATGTTACTATGCGGGCTCACTAAATGACAGCGGAATAACTGTAAAGTGCAGTGGGCTCAAGTCACGGTCAGCAAACAATACAGGGAGCATACGTTTCGGAAACCGCCGTCCACGACCATGGACGGCGGTTGAACCAAAGGGAGTTTCGACCCATGGCAGAGGTCGCTTTTCGTCCCGCCCATCAGCTCAGCGAATACAAAGGAAAAGGGGCCTCTGCTAGCAGGGAACACAATTGTAGGAAACCCGACAAATTCTTGACGTGTTAGCTCTGGACAACGTTTCCAAAAACGTCACAATGATCTGAAGTCTTTTTTGTGTCGGGTAAGAACTTCCAAAACGGTAGCAACCGTGGTTCTGGTTTATACGCCACGACATTCTAAAAATTAAATGTCATGTTTTGAATCATATAAAAACAAATACTCGAATGTATTTGTGAATGTATAGAGCAAACAATGGAGGGAGCTAGAGGCAATTAAAAAAGACAATGAAACTTGTGCTGCACGTGCAACATATCGTAGATGCAAATAAAATTTATTGTGAAGATTACACGTTGGGGATTTTGAACAGTTTGTATTCAGTCGCACCGTGTGTACCACACATATTTGCTTTAGTATGTCGGGGAGGACATGTGGTAAATGCCGCTTACACGGCCAAGTCGAGCTGCTAAAAGGACATAAAAGAAATTGTCCTTATGCAAACTGTTCCTGCCCTAAATGTGCAAGTCACGAGCACCTCCTCGCACTTCGAATGACAGATCGTCATTCGAATGAGGACAAGGGAAAACGCTGGCGCACTAACCTGACGCAGTCCTGCACAGCAAAGAAAGCAGAAGACCACCAAGCTGTACGGTTTCCAGAAATGACCGCTCAACTGGATAGTGAACCTATGTTTGCTCTGAAGGTGGCAAATTTTGAAGCAGCAAAGAAGGCAATGGAGAAAAGCAAGCCAAAGTCAGAGCAAAGGAAAGGTAAACATGTTTACAACGACTAACTATCCCGACTTAAAATTAAGGCGTTGAGTATTTCAAGGGGAATTTTGATCTTCTAGAGGACCTCGTCACTATTTTACTCCGGTACCGATACAAATTCAAGCTTTGTAACGGAGGGGTACATTGGGGTTTGCGGGATTACGGTTCTGAGCGATTTTTCTTACGGTTTTACGGTATTTTCGATTCACAACTGCAGGATTGCGGTTTCATCCAGTACGACGGTACGCGTTATTTTAGCATTTTGAGCAGGTGTGTTCGGTAAAATGTCTAATTTTGTACGGTATTTCGGTGAGGGAACTTTCCTTACAATGTTAGTAAGAGAAGGAATTTTGCGCAAGTTTCAGTGCGGTTTTCGGTAACCTGCGATCAGGCGAATTATTTCGCGCTCTCATTTACTCTGTCTTTTTGTGGTCGCGCGAAAAATCCCGTAAGAGAATGTAAGGAGCGTGAAAATTTGGCCTGATCGCAGGTTAGGTTTTCGGTATTTGAGAGGATATCTTGCGGTTTTACGGTACGGTTTTGGATTTGGAGACCCCCAGTGTTCCCTCAGTAAAAGATTTGAGTAAACGGCATGTAAATAGGCTATAGCCCAGCCTATTTTTATTTGCATACTTGTCTGTGTTCAAAATAGTTTCAATATTGTCTGTGTAAGATTAGACCTATTTCCCTAGTATAAAATTGAAAAATATTGTAATTTAATTACAATTTCAGCTAAACAACAGGAGCAGCTTGAGAAACACCGGCACCTATACAACAGCATTAATTCGTATTCACAAGAAATCGCCGCCACAGTGAAAGACGTCAACCCGGTGACCGTGTTAAAAACGGCAATTCAGTTGCACCAAAGAAAGCCCAGACGAGAGAGACACCTCGGCGCGTCAAGCACTGCGACAGTCACTACTTTCTCCCCAACGGCTCAAGCACATCCGTCCCCTTCGCCAGTTGTTCCGACTCAGCAGCACTTTACTCAGAAGTTGGAAAACTTGAAAAAGGTCTTGCCATTCGCAAATGAGGTAAAATTAGCCTCCCTTCTTGCTCGAGCACAAGGGGATATGGATGCAGTCGTTCAAGAAATCTTTGACTTGTCTAACGATCCAGAAGTTGAGCACACTCACGATGCAGCAGGTGAAGCGGAGAATCTAAGAATCATCGACCTTACAGGCCCGGACGATGACGAGAAATGCTTCACCGAAACCACCACGGCAAAGTCCGCAGAAAGAATCAAGCAACTGGCGAGCATGCTGGTTGAAACAGCAGCATTGAGAGATATTACCAAGACCGTCGAAGAAAACGATGCAGCGAAAGCTAATTTTAATTTATATTCTTTTCATAAGCCAGAGAAAAGTGCAACAAATGTAAATGTTTTCAAAAGTATGGAAGAGAATAGATATTCGCAACAACTCTCGACCATGCAGCATGTAAACCCGCGTGGGTGCCCTTACTGCTTTAAAAGTATTTCCACTGACCAACAAGGCAGTTTTTGTAACTTCTGTGGAGGAATTTTCCCAAAAAATTACAAGAGGTGGTAAAAATTAATGTCGCAACAAGTGTCATATACATGTGCATTTCCGCTGTCGTAGATGACTCGAGAATCAGTGATAAAGGAAAAATAAACCACACGTTCACTGTATATTTGTGCTTGTTCATTTTGTGTTGTTTTTCTTGTGTTTTGATTTAGACTAATCTCCTTTTGGGAATAGAAGCTAATAGACCTCAGCCGTCCCTTGACTAGCAGCAACTAATTTGGCGTAACAGTATATACTTGTCCAGTAACTGTTTCACGGTCCGAGGAAAATCGCTCTAACACACTCCAACTTGTATCAGTTTACCAACACGAGATCGTTTGTCGTGTGACCTTTTCCCTCCCAAGTCCTCTAATCTGGGTAGCCGTCAAGAAACGACAAAAAGTAAGTTTAGACTCTTTATTTCACAAACAATTTGTACACATAAATATTTTTACACTTTGAAAGTGCTACGAAAGAAAATGGCTATTCAGTGAACTTAAAGAAAGAAGAGCTGAAAATGACCCCAAATTCGGAATAAAAAAAGCTAAAAACAGTATGTGGAAAACGTGTGACGAATGAGTACAAAAATATATCAGTTTGTGTCAATGGCGTTGAAATGAAACCTATCGTGTAGCCTAAATAAAACGTTTTGAGGGCAGAGAAAATGTATTTTATCTCTTTAGAGTAAGATAAAAACGGTGTTAGACTAACTAAAATAAAAATAGTTGGAAGCAGTAATTGAAAGATGAATGAAACAAGATTATGATTTGTTCTGAATCAATAATGAAAACTTTGCGTTGTGTATAACAGGACATGACGATCTCATGAGCGGTTAGCTACCTTAAATATTTATGTCTATACGTGGAAAAAAAAGCACACAAAATGGCTGGTGTTTCTAACACCACAAGAAAGTCAGTGCTCATGTCAATCGGTAACACACTCATTACAGGCTGAACAGTTTTTAAAGCACTAATCCCGAGATAACACTTAAAACCGATCGAGAAACACTCGTAATAAACACACATGCATAAGTTTTAAGCGCTCAGTAGCAAAGCCACTCCTGCCAGGGTCCACTTAGCAGGAGACTCCTTGGTCTTGAGGAAGAAGTTCCACACGTATGTGGGGCCTCGCTGTCTTGTCTTGTACACTGGACACTCGTACACGTTCTTTGTTTCTTGTTTGTCCACTGGAATGGCGCGGATGAACATGACAGGCATACCAGGAGTGAGTTCTTTTAGCCTTGATTCAGCTATCATGCCGGTCTGCGTGTCCCACCGGGCGCCTTCCATGAACAAACCATGCACATAGGCGCCTTCCCTGGGCGGGCTGTTGAAGTCTTCTTTGTTTTTCTTTGTTACGTCGACCTAATAAAAAGCACGCAGTGTCAGTACTGAGAACTCAGCTTTCAGTTCGCCTGATCATACTTTGGCATAACACCCACAGAACCACTTTGTACAACATATTGTAGCTTTCATGTGAACGGTCACACTAAAGGATTTCTTTAATATTAATAATAATAATAATAATAATAATAATAATAATAATAATAATTATAATAATAATAATAATAATAGTTTCATGAACACATTTCGAGAGCCTCAATGCGTTTACAAGATAAAAATATTACAACCTAATTTACAACGTTCAAAAAATAGAAAACTACTGATAACAATGTATAAAATATAAAAATGCTAATTACTAATTACAATGGATAAAATATAAAAATCGGTCTACAAATAAGGGAAACCGGTGAACTAGCTAAAAGTAAATTAATTTAAAAAGATATGCCTTTAAAAGCCTTTTAAAGGCAGAGACTGACTGTGCATTCCTTATCGTTAGAGGTAGCGTGTTCCAAAGTCTCGGCGCGGCGATCGAAAAGGCCCGATCGCCATAGTCTCAAGAGTTAGAGCTGCATTAAACAGCGTAATGAACCCACCATAGGAAGTACTAAATAATAGCTTTCATTTGAATGATCACACTTTAGAATTTCACCCACAGACTCGAAACTTAGAACCACCTTGTACAGCATAATAAACAGCACCACAGGAAAGTACTGCTTGACAGCTTTAGGATTTTATCCACATTCTCAAGAGTTAGAATAACACTCCACACGACGTAACACTTGGTCTAAATTGAACCGGGATAAACTGATGTACGATTTTCCAGCCAGAATTTAACATAATTAGAATTGTGATGCACTAGTCGTTCACGTTACAGTAGCTTTAATTTTTTTGTCCAGTAAGACTTAAAAATGCACGTTTGTCAGTAAGTTTACCTGTAGAGCCATTTTGTCCAATGGCCACTCGTTCTTCCTCGCCATGGATTGCTCGATAGCAGTAAGGAAAGACTGCGGGTTGAAGAAACCAGACAGCCACACCACATTAGGCAGGCAGAAGTCTGAAGTCCAGCTCTCCAACTCTTTAATTCTCAGCAGCAAGTCCACAAACCAGGCGGCCAGGCCTGACATGGATGGGTAAGCACGGCGCGTCCACGATTCTGGGACATCATCCAGGAAAAGAGCATTTCCCAGTTCCTCCATGTCAGCGGTGATGGTCAGTTCACCCTACAAAGCAGAGTTTCAGTCATTCTTTGGAACAAATCCTTTATTTTTCTTCTACATGAAGTTCTGAATACCAATATTCCCATATTTTCTAAAACTGTTTGGGAAATGGTAAGAACAATCAACATAACAGGAGTTTTTACATAAACCCAAAATTTGTAACCATTTTACACAACTTTATGCTTTAGACAGCGAGAAACGGGACTAGTACATACACATAATTTTAGTCAATTTGGTTAACAGAGAAAAAGTTAGCTGGAGGTTGCGTTAATGACTACGATTATTTGCCGATTTGCCGATTATTAGCGTGCTTCTCTCAATAACAATACTTCGAACCAACACTTAATTTTCGCGAATTGGGAGAACTGACTAATAGTTCCTTCTTATAAATAGGCGACTTAGAAAACATTTGTCGATATTTTAAAGGAAATCACACCCACCCCTTCCCCCGACTACCCCAAAAAAGAACACGAAAATTTGATACCTTTTTAATTTCCAGTAACAAGGTAACAACCGGTGCTTAACGATAAGACTCTTATGAAGAATTGTTGAACTCACTTTAAGACCCAAGTCCAGCTCCTTCAGTGACCGCTTGATCTCACTTGTCAAGATATTCATTCGCTCGCACTCCTGGAAGGCGACCACGGTGTACGGCGTGCGGTCCTCCACACGAGCCATCATCTCTTGCACATTAAACTCGTCTGGAAGCTTCTCCAGGATTTCATCCAAAACTTGTTTGACCTGATTCAAAACAAGTGCAGCCAGTCAATATCGACAAATGGTGTTGTTCGCTAGGAGCCTGTTTGCAGCTCCGCTATTGTTACACCAGAAAAAAGTGTCTTCGTACGAAGAACTATCAAGTACAGCACACAAACCAAGTAACACCAAATTCCAAGCAATCGTCTTTCAGTTAATGGAGATTCGCCCGTTCAAAATGACCTACCTTCTCCTCGCGCGTCTGTCCTCCTCCGCTGCCGGCGCCTCCCTCCCTGGGCTGCATCTCAAGCACAGTACGGAACAGGTTATCCGAGGTTGCCGTCAAGAAGCCGATTTCAGCGTTAGGATGCAAACCGTATAAGTAGGGGCTCTCAGCGGGAAGAACTTCATCGATGTAGTTGTGATAGGTTTTGTAGTCGGAGTTAGGAGGGATGGGAAATCCCGGTGCAAGGTTCATCTCACCTTCAAGCTGCAGAAACAAAAACAGTTAACTTCTTGCTGAGCACTAAAGGAAGCAGAACGAGCGTTGTTTGAAGTGAAATTTATGACAAATCGACAAAACGTTTACTAAGTTGTCTCTAACCATATCTGGTTTCATGTACTCCTCCAGGTAGGTTCTACACAGTCGTCTATCCCAGTCATCTGTGATGTGGCCTCCGTACATGATCTCGCCAAACAAATAACGCAGATCAGTCCATGGAACCTGAATTATAGCAGAACAGAAAACAAGGTCGTTAAGTTCACATTAAGATGGTATTCAATCAGACAGATTTCCGTCTGAGACGAGTTTCTCGCCTTGTAATATGTATTGGGTTGTTAAAAACCTGACTTTAGAGAGGACTTATCAGAGAAGGAGACTAGATAGACTTTTTTGCGATAGTTGCACTTACCTTCGCGTTAGCCTCAAGGTAATTGTAGAGTACGTTCACACTGATGGTCAAGTCACCAGTGTTGAAGGGATAAGACCTGTTCCAGCCTTGAGGACCAAACTTTCGCCTCTCGGCCACACACGCGTGGAAATAGCACAGCGCAAACAAAATACTCTTGAATTCATTCTCTCGGGCGCACATCTCAAGTGTGTCCTGGCGAGGAGAAGAAAAAAATGCAGAAAAAAATTACTCTTTAGTTAATACGCTTAAAAACAAGAAAACAAAAAAAAATGACGCTTCCTTTGGAAAACGAACCTACTACCAACTTTTCACGGGAAAAATAAGTGCAAAACGATCACTAGTGCACAAAACGAAACAAACGAAAACTTCAAGCAAAACCATGCATAAAATTGAAGTCAAGGGCGGGGAACAATTCAACTGGCTGAAAGGCTGCCAAGTGTAGCATTCTCGTGTAATCGGTGCCAAGCGCGGGAAGACATGTAACCAGAGCAACTGGCGGGAAAACATGTAATCACTAATCGGTGATAACCGCGGGAAAACACGAAATTGCCAACAGGTGAGAAGCAGTCGGCGTCAAGTGTAGTTAAGTCTGTAAGCCAAGCCATAATTGGCTTTTGTTTCAATCCTACTAAACAAATAACCAAGCACGCAAACCCAGCAAACCCAAAGTAAACACACAGCTATTTAGAAATTCATTAGTAGAGTGCACTACTGACCTGGTTAAAGTTATCCAGCGCCTGATGCAAGTTAGCCATCATGCCAGTTGGCGGCTCGTTTGTGATCTTAATGGAGGACTCCAAGATTCCTTGAGGTATAATATGTGAATCAGGAGAGCCTGCTGGTTCAGCAGAGATGTACACTCGGTAGTTCTCGTGGCTTCCTTCACTGTACGCCTCTAGCTTCTTCTCCATTGTCGGCAGCCATTTCTTTACAAGATGGATATTCTACAACGGGACCATACAAAATCAGTCAGCCTTTCTGTTAGCGATTAATGATCAGCTACTGACGGAGAAACCCCCGAAGGTTCTACAGGTGCAGTTTCTAATAAACTTAAGTGTGTAATTTAAAACGGAAATAAGACATTTTTCCAGCTTTGAAGGAGCAAAAAAGACAAAGGTTGACGAATCAAATACGATGTTTTGTGTGGCAATAAATTAACACCAAACTGACTGACTGTATTTTACCTGTAGAATAACCCAATGTCCTTCTTTGGCAGCCAAGTCAAGACTCTGCTCAGCAACGATTTCTTGACCCTGAAAAACACAAGTAATTCGAACCTCAGAACGTTGCTCCCTGCGATAATACGCCAGCTCTGAAGCTGGAAACAGTTTTCTAAATCAACGATTCAAATGGTCACTTTCTTGGATTGTTAACGTTGTTGCAAATATCTGCTAACTCTTCTGCTTTCAGGGATTCGTTGATTGTCGTCGTAATATGTGATTGACAGCAAGGCAAAATGGAATACTTAGTTGGGTTTTCAACTTCATAGTTCATGTTACTGAAAAGCGCAATAATGCTAGCTCTAAGCAGCAAAAGACCAGTGAATTTATGTAAGGGTAATGTAGTCACTCCTTACCTGTCCAAGCGAGACGTTGTGGAAGTTCTTGTTATCAAATGTGAAGCCGAGTTTCTTGCCCAGGGCCTCCACGTCCTTTAGTGGATCGACACCTGGGGAGAGGATGAAGAAGATGGGGGTCCCAGGCCCACTCTCCTCGTATGACTTGGCAAACTCCACCTGGCGATTCTCCACGTATTTTGCACCCATCTTCTCCTCCACGAAACCGCTGTACAAAGAAAAAAGACACACAAGAGTCGAAAAGGTTACACCACCACGTCAAGAATTACCTTCTAGTAGGGCTAAACTGCACAGTGCATGGCTAATTAGTGTTACCTCCTGTTCTCCAAAGCGTTCCAGCACATGAAACTGAGGCGGTTTACTATTTGCTCTGAATTTAACTCCAAGTCGGGGGTTGAAATCACTCCGATCCTGTTGATATACCATGAAGAGTTCACCCGTGCTCTTAACTTGTCTTACCTTTTTTAAAATTACCGAGTGAAAGGTGTAAACGTCTATACCCCCCCCCCCCCCAAAAAAAACCCTTTGCTTAGCTTAATCTATACTCAAACTCATTAAATGTGTGCAGTTTTCTGACCAGTTACAAGTCTCCCTTTCTTACCTCACAGCATAAGTCATTCTGTCCGGCCTCAAAGCTCTCATCATACAAAGCTTCTGTAAAGAGCTTTTGTTTTTCCATTCCTGTGGAAACTTCTCTTTCTCAGGACATTCGCTTTCGACAAACTTCTTCCATCTCTTGGCGGATCCTTCAATATCACGATCCAGATTACGGAATTCCTCCATGTTACTCAGGGCCTACGAAAACACAGGGGAAGACAAACACACAAACAGTTAGATGGATCCTAGTATTATAGGATCACGTTTAGCCACTTACACAACATTTCGATCCAGCAATGTTGAGTTATATTGTCCGACAATGTTACCACGTCTAACCGGGGCTTTATACCGAAGACGTAGCGCAATACCGAGTAACGGCCTCTTCTATCATCTAGAACAGAACATTTCTAAACGTACCTTAATGCCTCCCCAGCAGAGGTTATTGAGAAAGTCTACTGGGCTTGTCACGTTCATAACGGCGGGGAAACGAAGCAGGAATTCCAGTTCGTGGGGTACAATTTCTTTTTTCATCAGCAGAATCTGCGGAAAAAACAAAAAGAAAAAATGTTTAAAAGATGATGATTAACGAAAAAAATTATTTATCATCACATTTACTGCAAATGCGAACAGCAGAAAAAACACGTGACCATGATTTTCTCGTTATTTTCTACATTTGCCGCCTGCCGTTCCATCGCAAGGACGAATAATTTCGCGCTGGTCAGCAACATGAGCATTGATTTTAAGTTTTTGAATCGTTTTGTCACAATTGCCACCGTGTGTTTAAGCCTAATGGTGCTTCATTTCATATCACATAAAAAAAATAACTGGCTAACTCTCACTTTATATACAAATGGTAAAAAACTCAAGCGTTAAACTACACATGTTACTGTAGTTACGGCTGCATACCTGGAATGCCACTTGAGCTGTGAAGATAAGTTTGTCCTTTTCAAACAATCCACGCGTGGTGTAGATGAACACTGAGAACGTGATGCAATCGATCAGATTGTTCACTCGAACTTTGACTTCTTCTGCTGGTTCAGCTCTGTCAATGGCTTTTTGGAACACCACGTTAAACGCCTGTAAAGAACAAAAAAAAGAAAAGCGCTCAAATTCTCTTTACGACTGAATCCAAAATTTACCAACCCAAACACCCAAATCGCCGATGGGAGCATCCCCCAAGTATATTTTGTGATATATATTGGTAGTGAGAGCACTTGTTTTCTAGTCAAAAAGCCAGCAAACCGCAAAACCACTTGCAAGATACAAGTTCTAATGAGAAAAGTAAACATTTTCTACATTTTGAGGGTACTGACAGTTTGCGTCGATCCGAAATTTTAAACTGCATCCGGTAGTCCAGCAACGTGCTCTGAAAAAGGGGTCTTGACGTCAACTGCATAACAACAGTCTGTCAACTAACCTTTAGTGAGAATTGATATATCGGGTTGATCTTGTTCAGGTCGTTCAATATGAAGTACAAGAGAGACGATCGCGCAGCCGCTGGTCTGTACTGCTCGCGGGCTTCATTGATCTTGATCTCGGTATTCTTGCCCTCAGCGACTTTAACCTCGATTTCTGCAGCAGTTCTCTTGGTGTTCTCTAGGTTCTCCACTAAAGCGTAGTCACCCAAGAAGTTTCCACCGGCAGCAGACAAACGAGCCAACAGGGAATCCTCTAGCTCCTTGATCTTGATAGTAAACTGGTTCATTTGTTGGGTCAAGTTGGCCTAGTAAAAATAACAAAGACATCAACAGTTCAGCGGCATTGTAGCAGGTTTTATTCTAAGCCAGACAATTACAGCGACATGACTACTAAAACTAAGGATAACGCGACTTTTTTACTGCCAAGATACCAAAAGAATTCACACGCCCTCAAAATTCCGACAGCACGTGATTAGAACACGACGATGCCTTTGCTTGTCGCTGTACCATAACACGGCTTTTTCACGACTGGTGAAATCTCCCAAAAAGGAAAACCAAAGTAATCTTACTTGGCCAACCACAACAACCAATAACCCTATCAGAGCCCGAAGCAAAGGTATGCAACTGAAGCGTAGGAAATCGTGTCAAGCAAAAGAAAACGTACCCACACTAAGCGCGGGAAAACATGCTATTGGTGCTTAACGCGGGAAAACATGCCACCGGTGATAAGCGCAGGAAAACACGATATTGGTGCTAAGTGCAGAAAACCATGCCACCGGTGCTGAGCGCGGGAAAACATGCCACCGGTGCTGAGCGCGGGAAAACATGCCACCGGTGCTGAGCGCAGGAAAACATGCCACCGGTACTGAGCGCGGGAAAACATGCCACCGGTGCTGAGCGCGGGAGATCATGCTGTGCTGAGTGGACGTCAGCCAAGTTGCAACTGATTTTGGCTTTGCTTCCGAACGGTTGAAACAAGCATGACGCACAACTATTTAGCCTATCAAGGGGCCTGGTAAACGCCAAACTAAATCAAACAAGTAATTACTTTCAGACAGTCCGTTTCTGAAAGCAAGATCGCTTTAGTATGAAACTGAGCGGTGGGCAGCCGAAATGGTGTACAATTACAACTTCCGTTGTCCATATGTGTAACAAGGGAGACTATAAATACCTTTGTTTCCTCAAGATCGGGCCTCTCTTTACGTACAACGTCGGCTAACAGCTGGTCTTCCAAGCCTTCACGTGTAACCGTGAAGTTAATTAGTGTGGTCTGGGCCTGCATCTCGGGTTTGTAATGTGGATTCGCCAGTTTAGTGTGGAGAATGAGACGGAACTCCGGATGATATTCCACCTCTTTATCACCCATCTTGATGTATCTGAAACGATTTACAAACGCACACATAAATAAGAGTGTGTTCGTGAAGCCAGCATGCACACTTAATCTTAAGTTACGGCCATTCAACTGAACAGGCAGTATCTAGCAGCACTTCCGTGATGCGCTGTTTATTATGCTGTATAAGGTGGTTCTAACTTTTGCGTCTATGGACGAAATCCTAAAGTCTGACCATTCAAACGAAAGCTATTGGTACTGTTTAATATGCTGTAAAGGTTGATCCTACGTGCGTTAAGTCTGTGGGTGAAACCCTATCTTGTAACACAAACACTTTATCCTGAGATAGGACCATTCAAATGAAGACTTCTGAGTAGTACTTTCCAGTGAAGCTGTTGGTTTATTTATTTATTTATTTATTTATTTATTTATTTATTATTTTAAGTAAATTTCTTACATTGCTACAGTAGTACCGGTTAAAAGGCGCAAACCAACGATGTTAAGTAAACAAACCTTCCTTTCTTGATGGTGTTTCGCCCAACAAGAGCATCCAGCACTGGGTCCATGTTCTCGCCCATATTCTCAATCAGAACACAATCACCGTTTGCTACTGCCCGCTCGATGGTATCCAGGTATCTGAAGAAAACGAATATCCAATATAACTTAAGCCAACTTACGCCATGTTATTACGATCTCTTCTCTTCTTTTCTGACGTGGAAACCCCGTTTGTCCCAGGAATTGCCCCACCCCACGAATTCAAACCAATTTGAATGTGTGGGACAAGTCACAGGCACCAAATTTTGGTCCCCTAGAACACGATCGACCTCGTGCTCGGAGGCCATGTTTTGTTGTTTTGATTTCAGGGCTGTGAGTTCACTTTTTCGGCTGCAAAAAAGGACCTCAAATAGTCGACAAGTCACAGACGCTTCACTTCAGTCGACACAATTAGAACACTAAGCATTAACGATGTCTCCATACCCCTTCTGTCCCAGTCTGACCACTCTAAGCTCTTCTCCTTCTCTGGTTTTGATCCATTTCACTCCTTGTAGCTGCGGGTCGATCATAAGCGGCCATCGCTCGCAGTTGGTGAGGATGGTAGCGTTTTCCGTACTCATTCGGTCACTGGGCAGGTTTTCGTTGTTCCACTGGGCAACGGTAGCGTTGTCAGTCAACAACGTCAACGGGTCGAGGTTCTCAGTGATTTTGATAGGAACCTAAAAATACACAAAAAGTCCGAATTTGGAAACCTGTTCAAAATGCGACTTGAGGTGGAAGGCAAAGAAGAAATAACGCAAAGGAAATTATAAAGAAACAAACAAACAAAAACGATGGCAAAATCAAACTTCAGCAAATTGTTTTCAGGAATCACAGCCACTACCTTTCGTCCCACGAATCAGACTTGCCATATAGTAAGGACAGTCCACATTCAAATTTTTTTGGGCATCTTGGATAGAACACGCAGACAAAAAAAAAAGAATACGGAAAAAGAAAACCATTCCAAATGCTAAAATGAGCAACTTGCATTGGTAGAATGTGCACATTTTTGAGTTATACTTTCTTTAGTTTCGACGTATGGCAACAGTATGTAAGAACTCGCTTCTACTACCGAAACCCTTTTTTTTTCGACTCTTTTCAACGCATCCTACCCATTTTGGAAAACCAATAGTTAAAACATATATCAAGTTAAATAACTTTTGGATCTACATACCGACTGGCTTTTCAAGAAAGGCAGCCATTTCTCGTTCATGAGATTGTCGCGGTATTTCCTCGTAAAGCAGCCCATATAAGAAACGAACGCTGTGGTTAGCAACACGTCACCAGGCAATGTCTTCTCCTGTTCTTTGAAGTTCGCCACAGATTCGGCCCAACGGACATTTTCCGAAGCTAATCCGCCGACCAATCGATTAGCCAACTCGATCGTCATTGCTGTCTGTTCAGCTTCCTTTTGGCATTTCAGTTTCTCAGCCGTGGCCTTAAAATAATGAAGAGTTCCCAAATTAGTATTCGTCCTCCAAACAATAAGAAATTTCTTAATTAAACTTTACTAAGGCAGCTTCATTCAAGAGGAGAGAAGGGGGGGGGAGGGGAGTTAGGGGGGGCAATTGAAGTCTTTGGCAACAGTTGCAGGCCTGTACCTTTTCAAATTACTTAAAGCTGTTTTTAACACTATCGTCTGGGTGTTTCATCGACCCTTTTGGCAAATCCATTTTGCCTTAACAAGAACACCCCTCTGTGTCTTAACCGGTTTGAGCGAAAATATGACTAAGGGTTTCACCGGCAATCTTAGAATAATAAAGTCATTACCTTCTCGAATGAAGCTGTGAGTTCAGCTAAATTCTCATCCAACTCCGTGATCTTAGCCTTGATTTTTGCCAGCTTTTCCTCTGCAGCAGCCAGCTCTGCATTAGCAGCAGCCAAGGCCTGTCTCTTGGGTTCGACGTCGCAGAAAACGTGATAGAACCTGATAATGTTGATTGCCCAAGCGCAGATACCTGCAGCGGCCGCGGATTTCGCGCGGATAAAATCGGGTTCGAACTCTGGATCATCAAGGTACGGCTGCACCGCCTTCAGATTGCTATCGGCGATGTTTTCTTTGTCATAGTTCACGAGTTGGTCCAAAAATTGATCGACCTTTGGGAGAGAACGAAAGGGAAAAAAACTATGAGTGTACCTAAAGCAACCAACAGTATTTTAGAAATATCTTAGCTGCCGTGGTTCTAGTCTCCTACGCAGCCGTTTTTAGTGGGGGGGGGGGGGGGGGAGTGTTGCGTGACGCCACTAAAAACGGCTGCGTAGGAGACTACCGTTGTTCAAACATTTCGGAAAACGTTCTTTTTCTCTGGTTTCAGATTCTCCCAACTCCTTAAGCAACAAACTTTTCTGCGGGACGCTTCGCGCAGGAGATACAACTTTTCATTAGTTTTCTTGCGATCAAAGGCAGTTTTTCAGTACCATAGACAAGTCAAAAGAATGTCATAAAATTAAAAGATTTAGCGTCATTGTAAGTGGTAACTGGTCCTTAATCTACATCATCCCATTAAGAAATGAATTACAATGTGCTCAGTAACAAAATTTCAGTTATGGTATCTACTATCACCCTTTACACTTTTCTTATCCATAAACATGCATTGAACCTCTTTTGGTAAACATTCTGCACATTGGCTTTAAGATTTTCGGAAGATTTGAGTAAACTGTTCTAAACAATGACCAATGTCACTGATTCACTCCACGCCACATGAAAAGACAAATGGTTCTTTTCCATTCATCGTTAACAGTTAAGTATGAGATGATGACAGCACGCATATTTACCTTCGCCATCATGATTTTAGCCTGTTTCCAGCTTCTGTCCTTGGGAATCTTACTAGATGGAGCAAGCAACACCATCACAGCGGAGGTGACGTTAACAACAGCAGATGGTGGAGAACCGAACGACTTCAGCTCGGTTAAGTTGTTCTTGTTCAGCGTGTTCAAAGCTTCCTGGGCGGCCTGAAGCGCCGGTTCGGCCTTTGCTAAATCTTCCTCACAAGACCGCTGTTTCTCGGCTACATCTTTAGCAATGATCTGCACCTTCTTTTCCTCCTCGTCCGCAATCGCTTTCTCCTTGCTGACCTTCTCTGTTTCAACGCCCACCTTTTCGATGAGTTTATCAGCATCTTCGTTCTTCTGTTTGAGTTCAACTTCTTGCGAGGCGAGTTTTGCTTTTAAGTCATCCACCTGAGACGCTGTGCTCTGGAGTTTCAACAAACCATTTTCCAGACGTTCTGTTTTCTGGCTCAACTCTAGCGACTTCTTTTTGAGAAGATTACGGTACAATGTGATCTACCACGAGAAAAAAAAAATGCAGATTTAGTTTTCTGAATAGTTTGGTGCTTCGGAGTCTCTGGATGAGTACCTTAAGTGTGACAAATAAAAGTTAGTGAGCCATACTTTCCTGTGGTGATGTTCGTTATGCCACAAAATGTGATTTTAACTTTGAGATTATGAAAATTCTTAACACTGATCATTCAAATTAAAGCTATTGTCTTTTACCTTCAGATTTACGTGGTACTACTGTTCGAGTCTGTGTGAAAGCCTAACGTGTAACTGTTTAAATGAAAGCTGCTGAGTAGCACTTTCTTGTGATACTACTTACAATACTGTACAAGTTAGTTTTAACTTTTGAGCCTGTTGAAGAAATCATCAAGTATGACAGACAGCGTTTCCCTCTAACGTTTTAACGTGATGTTGAAATAGTTAAGGCGAGAAGCATACCTGTTCCAAGAAACTCTTGGGTGTGGTGTAGTTGTAGCGCCTTTCATTTGCCAAATACAGCTGACTTTCTTCGTTGACACTTGTGTGTACAAACGACATGAATTCGGCTATGGATGGCTTCACGTCATTCTGGGTACAATGGAGAGAAAAATTACTATTTCAAGCCAATAGTGAAAAATCGAATAGAATTCAAAGGGGTTAAGTCACGAGGATTTCTACATTTTTGGATCCAAACTATACTAAAATTAAAACTAAGCAACCTTTCTTGTACATAAAATGCTCCTGGGAATTAAAGAGGACGATAGCAAGAACTTTTCTCAAAGGGAGAACAAACGATGCTACGTTATAAGTGATTTTTCCTAGATTCGGGGGAAGAACTTGAAAAAAATTGGCCCAATTTTGTCAAGTGCCAACCCTTTTCCATCCTGGCCATCCACACCAAAGGACGCTTCTTTATCCTTTCAGAAACCTAACAGACACACAACTGAGCCATTATTTTTGGGTTTCTTTTGATTTCTATGTCTTACAGTTTCTTTGACCTATTTATCCACTACTTTTATACAAAATCAAACCATTAATAGCCATAATAGTGTAATAGTACAATCTAATTACGTTTATTGGTTCGTGTTTAAGATTGTCCATTTAGTTATACAATTCTCTCCTCCCAAAAAGAAAATGCGAGCAGAAAAAAGAAAACACTCTACAGAGCAAAACAGATGAGTAGTTTGGGGATAAAGTGCGGGATTGTGAGGATGGAGGTAGATTGCAGTTCATTAACTTTGATTTCGTGACCGGATGTTCAGTAAACAAAACTACCATTCTCGTGGGGCTTTGAGGTTTCAAACTGTTACTTTTTTACGTGATTTTGGCGATTTTTCTGCCTATTTCACTATACAAAGTAAGCTTGCAGAATCAGCTAATGCACGCAGTCTCAAAGAGTCTCACCTCAAGCTGCTCCAAGTCATCAATGAACCTCTTACTGACAGACACCAAAGCTTCTTGTGGCCACTCGTGGAACCAATCAATAGCGGTACAGTTAGTCACAGCCGGGAACTTACGACTCCTTACACGCAGCGTGGAGCCCACGGGAGAGAAGCACAGGACGACCTGTCAGCGGAAAAACAAAGAATAGATGCTATTACTGCTATTACGTATATTCGAAATAGAAAGTAACAACGTTCTGACTCTCATAGCCACCTCATGTGCATGTTAGTTAAACAAGGCAGACGCGAGCTCAGTTCATATTAAAAACGGAATACGTTCTCCGACACGAATCTTCTCTCCAAGTCTTTAACTCAATATTACTTTGTATTATAGGGTGAAAGACGAGTTTCCAGTCTCAAATTTGTTATTCCATGTTCCAGTCGTTCAATTCATATCAGACAAGATAATGAAGACTACCTCGTGTTTTTACATGAATTCGGTTCATGCTGCGATAAAACGTCCAGACATAAAAGCAAATCATTTAAAGGCGTCGAAAAGTGTTTGTTAATCTTCGGAAATTTTCGGTGACCTTCGGAAACCCGGTCTCCGAAGATCACCCGAAGACGTTTATTATACCTGTAGATCACTCCGACGTCTTTGAGTTACTAAAGGTAAGTCGGTTTTAATTTCTTGCTTACCTTTAAGTTCCGTCGTACTCGTTCAATGAAGAACATCCAGCAATTTTCCCTGGTGTCCTGAAGGCCAGCGCCTTTCACTTCATTCCGCACGCCAGAAATAATATTCTCAACTTCATCATCTGCGAACAGACCAGGGATCTCACCAGACGCTAGCAGATCGTTAATTAAAACAAGGAAATTCTCCTCGGGAACTTGGGCGTCGGTTAACAGAAACACTGTGCCGATGTTTTTCAACCCTGCCTTTGTGCACAAGTTTGCTAGATCAAGCTAGGTGGAGGACAAAGAAAGGCACATTAGGAATTGCAAGACATTGTGAAAACAAAATTCTCAACAGACAGTGCCGTGAAACTCGGCAATATTTATGATAAAAATGTGTGCTGTCGCTGCTGGCAGACCACTCCTAGGCTGGGTTGTTAGAAAGCCGATTAACGCTAACCGTGAGTAAAACGTTGAACAAGGTTGCTGTTTCTCTTGTTCAAAAGCGTTTCTACCGCTAACTTTTCCGTGATAATTTGAAAGCAGCCAAAGAACAAAAATAGTTAACAGGAATCCACATCACCAAGCTATAAAACAGAATTCAAAATTGACGTTAATCCTGAGTTAGCTTAACCCAGCTTTGAACCAGCTTGAGATAGCTGAACCCAGCTATGAGCCCGTGCGCCGGACTGTTAAAAGTTTTTGAAGCGTTCCTCCTTTTCAACTACGATTGTGACAGTAGTATTTATTTGTTTCTTTTTCTTTCCTCGTTTATCATTTCTTTGCTTCTTTTTCTTTCTCTTCCTATTCGCTTGGGAAAATGTTAAAACGTTGATCGGCTCAAACAACTCACACTGAAATTCTGTCCCCATTGGGCTAGGTGGTTTGGTTTTTGTCGTTAGAAGTTGCCCCGATATCCAAACAACGCTGGAACGGAAGTTCTTAGAATTTGGAATAAGAATATGTCCCTACGTTGATGACTTTCTAAATCTCATTATACATGTCTACTGAATAGTCATCACTTAACACACCTTTAGGTCTGGAATACCGTATCCTTTCCTGAGCGTAATTTGGAACACTTCCAAAGCACTGATAAAGGCGGCCAGACGAGCTAAACTCTGTTTCCCGCTACCACCTACACCAACTAACAACGCGTTACCACGAGGAGACTCCAGAATACGGTTAATACGGCAACTAGAAAACCAAGAGAAAAAATATAAGAAAAATTACATTATTTAAGAAAGATGGAATATTCACACTGTCACGAACGTGGGACAAAGAAAAAGATCCGAGTCCCCGATAGGAATCGATTCCATGTCTTCCCGTATACTGGTCGGGCGCTCTAACCACTCAGCTACTGGAGGACTCGTGGCGATCGAGGTCATATTTACTAGCTTCGTTGTGAAATGCCTCCTGCATACTGCTAGGATCAGCAATGTCGGGAATACAAAACATTTTAAGCAATTTACAGCGCGACACACTGAAGTGTGGCCACTTCTCACTAATTCGCATACATTCGTGCAGCGTTTTTCCAATCAGAATTCTAGGATAACTTCCAGGAAGCCAACTAAAGGCCGCCAATGAACTTGAGTTGGTTTCCTATGAGTAGTTCAAGAATTCTAAGTAATTCGCGTCTGTCTTGGATATGCTTTACTGCACTCAATCAAATAGGAACAAAATCAAACTAACTGTATGTTTCTCGGTTGCAACGAATTGGCTCGCGTGTTTCCCTTTGTAGCTCTCATTGCCGCTGTCGTAGTGGTCGCATAAACTCGCTAGTGAGTAGCCCGAGTAATTGCTTTTTCATTATTCCAACTTACACGTGTTGCATGGCATCGTCAAAAAGCACAAGATTCATGACAGCATTCACTTCATTGTAGTTCTCCAGGGCCTCGGTTAGGAGTTTGGTTAATGATTCCCAGCCCTGCACGGCCAAATACTTCGGCTCTCCAATTCCACTTGCAAAATGACAGAACATGTTTGGTTTGGCGTACAAGGCTTCTTCGTCAAAGTCCTAGAAGAGACAACAACATTTTCATTTGTTACTAGATAAAAAAATTGTTCAGCGAACCGTGATCTCGAACAGCCTGGAAGACATTAAAACTGTAGTCCCATGGTCGAATTATCAGTTCTTCAGATTACCTACACGTTTTTGAATCTTTGGAACAATGTATTGCCTCGATCAGGAGAAGTTCGATGTTAAGTCACTTAAATTTTTTACGTCTACAATCGTCTAAAATCCTGGACTTGGCTTTTTAAAATCAGTATTATTTAAAAGGAGCTATATATGTAAATAAATTTTCAAAAAGACACTGTTTCTGAGTGCAGGGTTAGAAGTGTGGTACAGGGGAAAAACACTTCAAATCGACACTTTCGTTTACTACTGCTATGCAATGCCGTCAAAATTAAAAAGCTAAACATTTGCAATTTTCAGAAATGTTTTCAAAAATCGATCGGTGTCAAATCAATGTCAATCGTAGCAATGTACAAACCTCGAACACTTTCTTGGTAATGTCTGCCTGGATTCTGTCATAGTTCTCCATGTCTTTTTCATCCACCAGCTTGTCTCTGTAAACTCTGTCACACTCGTGCATCCACAACCTCACAAGGTCCATCGGCGTCTTGACACACTCTGCTGTAGAGAAAAGGATTCCCTGCAAGAACATGACACAGGATGATTAGACTGGTTTTCCAGCAGTTGCACGTGTAGTACAGCAAAAAGCAAAGTACGACAAAACATGCAACCAGGTTAAAGCGCGGGAAAACAGGCAACCGGTGGCAAGCGCGGGAAAAATGCAACCAGATAGGCCTAGCTACAAAAGTCCGGACTTTTTACGGGATTTTAGAGCTTCACGGGATTTTTAGAAAACTATAGGATTTTCAGAGATTTGGAGGGATTTTTAGAGATTTTGGTGAATATTTTGAAGGTTTTTTTGTTTACTTATCACAAAAAAAGCTTGAAACTTGGAAATGTGTCGTCACAAGCGATCGTGAAGGCTTTGTTTGCAATTATTGATGCTACCTTACGGTATCAGTCAGTGGTTTTACCAATAAATTAGCATCCGTTGCTGTCAGTGAGTTCAAAATGGCGGGCGTTGATTTCAAAGCCTAGCGAAAGCCATAGAATTTTCACCACAGGTCACCCATTTTTTCTTAATATTATAGGATTTTTAGAGATTTTTAGGAGTTTTTAGGGATTTTTAGAGGTGAAACCGGAGATTTTTAGAACATTTTTGGAGAAATTCCGGAAAGATTTTTGGGCCACTTTTCGGGCTTTTTGTAGCTAGGCCTACAACCAGACTAGAGCGCGGGAAAACAGGCAGCCAGACTAAAGCGCGGGAAAACAGGCAACCAGACTAGAGCGCAGGAAAACAGGCAACCAGACTAAAGCGCGGGAAAACAGGCAACCAGACTAGAGTGCGGGAAAACAGGCAGCCAGACTAGAGCACGGGAAAACAGGCAACCAGACTAGAGCGCGGGAAAACAGGCAACCAGACTAGAGCGCAGGAAAACAGGCAACCAGACTAAAGCGCGGGAAAACAGGCAACCAGACTAGAGCGCGGGAAAACAGGCAACCAGACTAGAGCGCAGGAAAACAGGCAACCAGACTAAAGCGCGGGAAAACAGGCAACCAGACTAGAGCGCGGGAAAACAGGCAGCCAGACTAGAGCGTGGGAAAACAGGCAACCAGACTAGAGCGCGGGAAAACAGGCAACCAGACTAGAGCGCAGGAAAACAGGCAACCAGACTAGAGCGCGGGAAAACACGCAACCAGACTAGAGCGCGGGAAAACAGGCAACCAGACTAGAGCGCGGGAAAACAGGCAACCAGACTAAAGCGCGGGAAAACAGGCAACCAGACTAGAGCGCGGGAAAACAGGCAACCAGACTAGAGCGCAGGAAAACAGGCAACCAGACTAGAGCGCGGGAAAACACGCAACCAGACTAGAGCGCGGGAAAACACACAACCAGCGCCAAGCGAGAAGACAACAGGTTTAGGTCCTGGCACACGATTTGTTCAAGAAAATGTTTGCTCTGACTTCCTGTTTGGGTAAGTTAAAGGGCGCAGCAAACCAAACCAAAAGCAGCACAGAAAGGTTACCAATACAAACTAGCCAAACCTGGAAGATGTTGGACAAGTCTCGCAAGTTGAAGACGTAGTGAAATTTCACAGCAGTAGGCAAGAAAGTTGAGGTGACCTGTATTGAGGAAGGAACAATAAGGGAGGCATTTTTTATTTAGTAAAAATTATGAAGGCAGTCTAACAGTCTAAAGTTTCTCATATGGTTGAAAGGTGGGCTTAGCCTTTTCCTTGTAGCTCACTTGTTCGACAGCAGGAAAGAACGTTAATTGACCTTTTGAATCTCTTTGTCTCAAAGTGCTTTTACAGTAAGTCTGTTCATGAACTAACGAAAAACGTCTTTAATAAAAAGAACCTTGAGTGACGTTATGTGTTTCCAGTTTGAGTCTGCGGACGCAATCCTTAAGTGAGACCGTTCAAACGAAAGCAACTGATCAGCACTTCCCAGTGGTGCTGTATTTTATACTGTAAGGTATAAATCTTTAAAATAAACATTTTAAATCTGTGAAAGTCTTTCTATTACATGCTCTTTTGCCATGCTGTTAAAGGTGGTGCTAGCTTTGCACTTTCCTGCGATACTGTGGTACTGAAGGTACCATTCAAATATAAGCAATTGAGCAAAACGTTCTTGTGGTGATATTGGTTTTGCAGCATCTCCGAAGCTCAAATTTAAAATAAGTTTTTAAATGAGGTTAAATGTGATTTAACCAAATTAACCAACTATGAGCATGTGCTTGTCAAGCATTGACGGTCAGTAGTTGTTCAGTTCCTACTACGCTTAAAAAAGTGGCACCTTCTGATTCATGGCAAGGGCAGCGTCAACAAGCTTCTCTGTGTTCTTCTGCACAGCCTGAGACATACTGGTAGCGCTGACGTGTCCATTTAAAATGCTCAAGTAGATGGTCTTCAGGGCATCCAGTCCTGGAAAACTGATGGCAAACACTGCAAAATGGCGCTACCGAAGGGGAAAATAGACAGAAAAATTAGCTTAAAATGCTTCACTCAAACACAAGTGACGAGAACTAGAAAGAAGGTTGGGGGGGGGGGGGCGTTCCCTTGAGACAATCAAGATTCCGATCTAACCGCTCCATATTGTTTGGCTCTAAATAACCTGTGAAAAAGAACAACTCATGCTCGTTTTGACCCCTAAATATCCACGTGCGATAAATCCCTAAATGGCACCACACTCAGACTAACTAACTAACATACTAACAAGGATCCATTTCTGAACGTGGTTCGTTCGAACGCAAACTAAAACCATGGGACACCATGGGCGATTTTGTACGCTCTTTGAGGCGAAAATGATCGGCATCGACCGTTGGCAATTTTCGGCTTCAATCTCAGGAGGGGGTACACTAGACGATTGCCAGGCAATTTTTACAGAACTACCTGACATGTCAGATGTCGGTGATTTTGATTACTCCGCAAGGTGCCATCATAGTAGCGGGTACATAATTTTTGCCAATCGCCGAGTTGAGCGTAAAAACTCGCCTGCTGTGTCGTTGTCTTAGGATTAGTTGCTCCCTTAAGAGCTTTTGATCGCAAAATCCAGATTTAGATTGGCTAAAAAGAACACCACCAAGATTATGAGTACATTTCTTCTCACCTGAAGACGAGGGTTGATAGTGAAGCTTCCAGCCGTGGGGTTCATACAAGCCACATACTGGCAGTTATGCACCTCCTTTAAACTCAGCTTAGCTCTGTCGTACCAGTGACTGTAATCCAAGTGTTGCCTGATGAGCGTGTGTGGCTGCACTGTACCGTACGTGTCAACCTAAATTACAACAATGACACGTCAGTGAAGCCGTTTGCTTGTTCCGTTCCTTTAGAAGAAGTGTGACTAGGGATCGGACTATGACGTTCACCAGTTAGTACAGTCTTGGCCAAACGCCGACTTTTTTCCAGCCTCCCACTAGTTCCAAATGTCAAATGTCAAATGTCAAATGCTTTGTTTATAGTGGTAGGGCACTTAGCTACCAAGCTAGTTTGCAGGCACACCACTCACATAATGAGAAACAAATACTACAAATTCAACATAACAGGTTAAAAATCCCAGCAGGTAGGAGGCAAACCAGCTACTTTACAAGCACGGCGCAGGAGTTGAACTCGGGTCTACCGAGAAACAACTTCAGATAGTGCTCCGAGCGCGGCTTGAACCCAGGACCTCCAGATTTCAAGTCCGACGCCCCAACCACTCGGACATACTGCCTCCATGCAGTCGTTTTTAGAGAGGGGAGGAGGGTCGAGAAGGGTAATACGACGCCACTAAATACGACTGCCTGGGAGACTAACTGCTTTTTCAAGGACACAAAATAATTTTCAAGGAGGAGATCTAGTTGTTCCCTGTATGTCAGAGACATTACCATAGAGAAATGAACGTCAACGAGATTACTGACACGTTGAAGAACCTACCATAGGCATGTTCATATCGTCGATAAAGTAGATCAGCCTTTTCGTTCCAGGTGGACCATAGTTCCTACCAGCTTTCTTCTCAAGTGGTTTATCCAACACGGCCTGCAGCATAGCAGATGTTGTGTAGTAGTTGAAAGGTACATTGGTTACCATGACATTATCAGGGTCCATAGCTGCGAATTTGTCGCCAACCAGCACGGTCTTACCGGTGCCCGCGCTGCCAACCAGCATGATCGGTCTGCGGTTCTCCATCAAAAGATCCATGAAGTATCGCACTCGAGTTGTTTCCTGTGTGTGTACGAGCACGGCCTGGAAACGACAAGGCATCGCAACTATGAAATTCATTTCTTCCATTCGTTTCTTTTTCGTCGGTTAGATAATGGAGTAAATATGGGTTTATGTTCATATTCAATAGGCACTGATTATTTTACTTTGTCTCACGACTGGGTAAGTAAAGGATAAGGAACCATCAGTATTTAATAAGACTTTTAAAAACACGGAAACGCCATCAAATCAAAAATCTAAAAAACTTTGGTTTCATTTTGTGAAAAAGCATTTGACAAAGGAACATCAATCACAGCAAGCGAAGACTGTTAACGAACGCTAAGAAGGAAATGAATTATATTACGGGCAACTGTGGATTGACAGGTTCGCATTTTCAAGTTTGCCTGATAAGAGTTCAAAAAAAGAACTGTTCTTTTTTACTTTGTAACAGATGTCCGATGACGTTTCTCCCAAGGGTAGTGGCGAAAGCATATCTGAGAAAACATCATACCTGTAAAGGCATCTCAGAGTCCAGCTCAAACTTGGGAACTTTCTCTGTCCACGGCACAAATTTCTTGGTTTCCGTGTCAATGAAGTAATCAAACACGGTGCCGGCTGAAGGGAACTTGATAGTTTTAAATTCAGTTACCCACCACTTGGAGAACTCCACTCGGTAGTCAACCAGCTGTAAAAATGAAGGTGAAAATTTTAGATTTAACTTCGATTTAGTCGTCACACACTCCTTGCAGAATTTAGCCCTCTGGAGGTTAGACCGGCCCTTCTTGCAAATTCTAGTCTTTTAAAGACTTATCTTCTCTCTTGTCCTTTCTTTGAATCTGGTGATTTCTTTCCTCCTTCTCGTTTTAGTACACCCTAGAAAATTTTAACTCTCTCTCGGTTGCCAATCTGTATTTTAATATCAATCTATTAACATAAACCTAGCTCAATGCACCCGAATAAACATTTTATTAACAGCTTAGCTTACTGGAGATTGAGGAGTTTTAGGCTTGAAGTAGCAATTGCAACGCCAATGGAACACGAGTTTTGAGACTGGAAACTTTCGCCAAGGTCTTTTTACAGGACGACTTTGTTTGCATTAACAGCCTTTTTAGCGATATCATTAGGGGCAAACAAGGAGCACAAATTCATTTTTTCCTTGTCCCGCGTGGCTTCTGCACTGCACTCCTTGCTCGCACTCGCACCCAATGAGCACTGATAAAACGCCTATTACGCAAGCTAAGAGCGTCTTCTTGTACAAACCTGATCCTGAAACATGGCTCCACCAAAGGCCCACACTGCAGCAAACACGAAGTACAACTCGTACAGCTCCTTGTTGCAATCAGGCGGTGTGTTGGTGGGATTCAGAAGACATTCCAGTAGGTAACATAGGGTGGTTACCATGGTAATATCAGGAACCGGCGTGATTTTCTTGAAGCGCACGCGTAGTGTGTCTAGACAAATGGGCACGTACTTGTCAAACAGGATTTGCAGGTTAGCTTTCTCTGACTGAACTTCGCGTGTGTCAATCCAGCTTGATACGTACCTGAAAAAAGAAGTTCCCTTTATAGCATACTGCGAAGGATAGCAAAAAACAGTAACGCTGTAAAGCGAAAAGGTAATCTAAATAAAAAAAAATCATCAACCTCACAAAGGGGAAACAATTTAATCATTTTACTACGAACATTTTACAACTGTATTGTATGTATCTCTCATGACTTATGAGTTTTAGTCGAAGATGCGAAGACTGTAGTCTCCGAAAGTGTGACTAAAACGCTGGAGTGTTTCGAGAAGGTTTCGACTGTCAATATAGTCCTGAACACTAACTAAAAACAAAATTCATAAGAAGGTTAGCAATTAAGGAAAGTTTCAAAAATTTCTGGAGCAAGACAAGCAACACATTCCAGTAACAATACAGTCACACGTCTTACAAACAACCAACAGCAATGTGAAAGTCTACTTGATCACAGGGAACCAGCAAACAAACTGAAAATGGTACTCACGGATTCCAGCCAACATCAGCGTAGTTGAGAAAGAGAATTCCCGCACGTGACACAGTCGCGGGCGTGGCTGTCTTCAGATGACCGATCTCAAACAACAGTCTCATGGATGGAGTCAGAGGAACACGTTCATTACTGGCCAATGTTAAAACCTGCAGGAAATAAAAGACAACATTAATTTTTCAAGGACAATCTTGTAAAATGGTTTTGTAAAATTGGTTATTGCTCATATCTGGCCAGCCAAAGCAAACACAAATGACACACTAATCCAAACAGAATTTCAAGCTAATACTGACTGGTTTGAGTTACCCTTTTGCATGACCGCAATGAAAAAAGGCAGTTGTTTTAACCCTTTAGATTGGTTTGAAAAAGTTGCACGATTTTAAATTAAATACTTAACTGATCAAACACTAAACCAAAAACATCTGTTGTTATTTCCGACGGTCACTTGAAAACTAGTTCAACAGTCACAGAAAACTGCGTCGTCTTTTACTCCAGAATACGTTTAGTGCTAACACTGGGTGTGTTTTCGTTACCTTGTTGTCATCCATGACAGTGTTTAACGACTCGATCCACATAGGATCGATATCACCGTCAAGTACAATCCATTTGGGGCTATCGTTGTTGATGGACGCCAGATCTCGCATGATTGTGGAGAACAAACCTTGAAAACAAAAGTAACTGTCAAACCTCTTAAAAGCGTACGGCACTTAAAATACAGGCCGTGTAATTATCAGAAGTGTCCCATCATGGGAGGTTACAAATGTGAGCGTTTGTGAGTAGTGAGGTGGGGCATTTAAGCGTCTCAAACGACATGTCTGTTACCAAAGGGAGGTTTTTTAATTTACTGTGCACATCATTTCTTCAGTTCCTCCCGAACCTTATCCAGCCCAGTTATCTGACGCTAAATGGAAGGGATGTTGTCACAATACATTTAAAATTCGCCTATAAAAAAAAACACTGTTCGAAAGGTTAACAGTAGTTAGCGATGTTCCTGGAAAAAAGACAACCGCGAGTGAGCTCGCGAGGATTACGCGCCCTCTCAACTACCCTAGCGCCCAGGAGACTGGAAACTGTTTTCCAATCTAATTTGACTCGGAGACAAACATGCATCGCTCACCATCCTTCCACTCCCTAGTCGCAGGATTTATAAACCCGAACAGTTCATCAGCCGTCACAGCTTTAGGGTTGATATCATGTAGTAGTGGTTTCCTCTTCTGGTTCTGGTAAGTCTTGTTTAGGGTCTTGATGACCTGTGTCTTGCCAGTTCCCGCGGGACCGAGAACGAACACAGAGTGTCTCACAGCCAGCAACTCCTCCAGCTGAACCACCTTGAGGATAAAGCTGTCTTCTGTTTGCAATTTGAGATCCTGAAAGAAACAGCGCGGAAAACTAAGATCAGTAAGGAATATGGTTTTCTTAACGGCACCATATAACTGTGCTGAAACTCTGAGAAAGTATACCCGCTCATACAGGAAATGTTCCAATAACAACCTTGCCAACGAGTTTTGGTAGAGCTCACAAGCGCCAAACGACACACGACAAACTAAAGCGCAAGCGCTTTAGTTTGTCTTGTGAAGTCTATCGCGTAGCATGTAAGTATTCTTTTTCCTTGGTGGCTCGAGGCACATCAACAGAATTTCCCCTAAAATTTGTCAAAACGTCATAAGCTAAGGAAAATGTTCTTGAACATGACTGGGCGGCAGAGGTTTTTCAGGACAATTTTTTTTTTTGAGTGGGAAATTCAAGCCTTACCAGGGCAGACTTTTTCACTAAAGCTTCAAAGTCCATGTCACGCTTCCTTGGCACATCAAGAGCAGGGAACAGATCACCGATCAGACCCATGAAGACAGGGACATCATCCGTGACAATCTTAGGGATGTTAAAGTCACGCAACGCACGCATGAGCACTTGATCTTCAGGACGATCTCTGTCACTTCGCTTCAGGGAACCAGCGACGACCAACACAGACTTGATGGCACGAAGACCCCAATCATAATGGTCCTAAACACAATACAAAACAAAATTTTGACTGAAGTGTCGAAATTTCTAATAGCGTGTTATCTGACCTTAATTACTGGGGTTCGATTTTTTACGACTCGTAAAAATAGACCCGTAAAAATTATTACAGGGAAAATAATAACGCTCAAATATTACTCTACATGGCTTGGTGATAAGTATATTTTAAGACAGCCTGAATCCGTGTATGCCGTTGATTTTAGCTAAAAGGCACCCACTCGTGTTGTTACAGTTTTGTAGCTCACGGAATCCAGTTGATGGTTTTTGACAACTTACCTCTTTACAAAACTGTCACTTGAGTCACAAAATTTAAATTCTCCAAAACGTATAGATATCTCTAAATCGTAAAAAGTGAACCCGCAAAGCTCCAAACATTGCCTCTCACAAAACTTCGTGCTACACGGTATTGAGTAGTTTGGTAAAATATACATGCATTTACGTTTTCTACTTCCACCGTTTTTATACTACTTAATTTGGCATTGCTAGGATCTTAGTTTCGTAAAATAAACATGTATTTCTATACTACTTGTTTTGGCATTGCCAGCACCTCACCTGTTTAGAAAGCAGTTCTTTACACAGTGAGTACAGAGTGATAAATTTCCTGGCCAATGCTCGAGCATCTACGAAGCCTTCAGCCACCAACATGATTTCACAGATCAATTCAAAGTCAGGGACCACCATAGCACATGGTCTAAAACACAGAACATTACAGCTTTGTTCAACAAATTTCTCGATTATCGGTAACCTTCTCCCGCAAGGCTATAGTGGGCCATTTTTATTAGTCTAGTGAATGGTTTCATATCAGATCTGAAACGCCGATGAATCCAGGAAACTTCAAAGTAATTTACTTTCTGACTCCTCATGCCAACGTAACTTACACTTGTGAAAAATGTATAATTAATTTTATATACATTATCACAAAACTTTCAGAGGGAGTTTTAGCAGATTTTTCTGGTGGTGGTGGACTATCTTCAGGCATCGCCTGAACGAGTACTGAAAATTTGTTTAATTAGAGACATCTTTTCGTTACTTTTTCATACTTCTTAGCAATAAAAAGCCAGCACGCGCGCGGTTTAAGGACGGTGCCTCCTAATATAGATATATTTTTGCAAAGGTTATCACTATGGGGAAAAAGTAGATCTTACCAAGGGTTATTGGAATCCAAAAAGAAAAATGTGGGTAACCACATATTTTTCGGAGATAATTAAGCAACCATAATTCTAAAAAGCGTTAAAATACAAAGAATGTATGGCAATTTCTTTCCAAATTTAAGCTCAATTATCTCTGAAAAAAGCGTGGTTACCCCCAATTTTCTTTTTGGGTTCTGATAGCCCTTGCTAAGATCTGCTTTTTCCACGTAGTCTTAAACCGCGGAAAAATATTGTTGTATTAGTGGGCAAATTCCTTAAGAAACCAACCTAGTCCCCAGGGCCTTCTCCTCGTTCAAAATGGCGGTCGGAGAAACCCCTGGCCAAAAATTCGCTAGAATTTCGTCACGTAAACACGACGAAATGTCTTCGTTCCATTTGAACAACGGTTTCCGATTGCAGAAAACGAACAGGGCCGCCATGCGCTGGAAACAACCTCCGAAAAAGCTATTTCATCGTGTGTCACGTGACAAAATACTCCACGATTCTTGGAGTATTTCAGCAGCCTTGGCCAGGGCTTTCTCCGACCGCCATTTTGAACGAGGAGAAGGCCCTGGGGACGAGGTTGCTTAAGAAACCCGAATATCCCGAGATGCGCAAAACGTATGGGCAGTAACAAAAGGACGCACCGTCCTTAAGACTAAAAGTTTTTCAGAATTGTACAAGCAAGGCAGACACCAACTAAAAGTTGCTGAATGCGTTAAAGATTACACCTAAAAGTGGACAAACTTACCGGAACAAAGCTTTGAGATTTTCAGGAAGCTCAGTTCTGCCAGCATATCCAGGGTTCATGGTGATAAAAAGACCAACTGTTGGCACCAAAGAAATTTCCTCTCCTTGGAAGTTAAAGCGTTTTTTCTTGTCTTTGATGGCGTCCTGAATAGACTTGACCTGCACTGCGACCACGGACAACACCTCAACTGAGATGCGGTTAAACTCATCAAAACAGCCCCAGGCTCCCGTCTGCGCCAGTCCTTTGTAAATGTTGCCAATCGACTGAAAAGGGAAAAACGTAATGAGGTAAGCGAAATCTATCGAGGAACATTTGACAGAACCAGAAGATAGATTAGTAAATTTCATACCTTGTAGTCCATCTGTTCCGAGCAGTTAAACACGTACACCATAATTCCAAGAGCTCGTCCCAGATCCTTCGTGGTCTCGGTTTTACCAGTTCCCGCGGGACCTGCTGGCGCGCCGCTCATAGTTAAATGAAGGGACTGGGTCAGAGTGATGTAACACCTGAAGGAAATAAACGGCAGAAACCAAACAACTTTTTAGCTTTTCCTCACGACAAAAGGCGCGCTTCAGACTAAAACGAACTAGTAGTTTTAACACTAACAATTAAGACGGATTCCGCTCAACGTTCGAGCAATAAGTGCAAAAAATATTTACTAAAAAACTACTCATAGCACGGTAACATTTTAAATGCTATTTGAAACATCTCACTCTAGTTCACTTGCCCAAGTGACCCCGCGATGAAATTCTCAAGCATTCTCAAGAAAATTAATTTCAAATCTCGTAAAAGTATGCTAAAAACGGGCGCCATTTTGTTTTGAACTGACGTGAAGTGTCTTTTTAATTGAAATATGGATAACTTAAATCCAATTTTCTCTCGCGGGGTCAGCTTGGGAGCAAAAGTAACGATAAGTTCTTCTTATCAGTTCTCAAAATGTGACAGTGCTGCAAGTATTTTTTTCGTAACTTAATTTTTGCACTTACTGCTCGAACGTTGAGCGGAAATCGTCTTAAAAAGAATCTCCGTTTTCCATAAAAAGCACAGAAAACGGGTAGATGTGGAAGGGGGTCGTACAGAAATTTCTGCTGCTTGTTCCTACAGCACGAAAGGATGACCACGGCTAGCTTTAAAACAAACCAACTCGGGGCAATCCTCGAATTGCACAAAAGTATGCGAATTAATTAAAGACGGCCATACTTTTGTGCATAGCTTTGTAATGACTTTTCCACTGACGTTAAATCCACAACATTACCTGTCAGTCAAGGGCGTTATAACCAAACGAGGTGTGTTCCCGAGATACTCATACGAATACTTGAACTGTGCATCACAGATGTTAGCGAAGCATTCTTTAATTTTCTCGTCCCAGCGATGTCTGAGCTGGCTGAGCCACAGGAAAGCTTGTGCGTTTTCTACCTTCTGATGAATCAGCTTGGCCACTACATCTCGAGCGTGCACGTCAATGGTACAGATTGTCATGATCTTCTGGCGATCACCTTTAGACAGCTCACCGATCAACATGTTGATCAAAGTTGTAAGCTGGGCAACCTGAGAAGAAACCGACAATTCGTTGGTTGAATTCACTCGAGCCAACAGCAGTTTAGTTAGACAATCAGAGAACAGAAAATTAAGGGCGAATAAGGCACACTAACAAAATCTCAACGCAAAAACTCCAATTTCACTTGTGATTTCTCGTATGATCACAATTTTCAAGCATACTTCTAAGGCGTCAATCAAAAGTACTACGTTTCCACGGCAATGATGCAGCGAAGAAGCTGACATGACCTTTTCATTATTTTCAAGAAACCATTATGATGAGACAGAATAGAGGAGAACTTGTGGGAAGTGCACACAAATAATAGAAGATATATGAGAGCACATTTTGAGGAAAACCACAAGTGACATTTGAATTCTTTCAGACTTCCACGACTGCGTCTTAACTACTAGGAAGCTTCTGTATTTCTTCAGAGCAGTGTTAGAAAGTTTTGCCTGATAATTAATATTAAGGCCACAATGGTAAATTACGGCGAAAAACTAAAGACAACGCGTACCTGCTTCTTGTAGTAATCCTTTAGCGCGTTCTCGTATCCTTCTTCCAGCCTTCCAAACGCCAGCACTACTTCTGTGGTCCACCAGATCTGAGTTCCACAGAGAGCAACCTGGGCCGGGAAGTCGAATAACCACTGATCACGTGGTTTTTCTTCATAGGAGACTACAGCCTCTGATAGCTCGTGACGCACTGTGGATCGCATAGCGTCCATAACTCTGTTTAGCCAAACCTCAACCTATAAGAGATGTGAAAAACAGGAAAATTTCAACGAAATTATTTGCCCACAAAAAGAAAGGAAGGTGAATGTTTCAAAAGAAGGGCATGCGCAGCCTAGTACCCAGGCGTTCTGTTCTCGCTCACTCGACTTGGCGCGAACTGTCATGACGTCACCGAATGAGTTGGTATGTCATTCGGTGACGTCACGAAATTTTGCGCCAAGTCGAGTGAGCGAGAACAAAACGCCTGGGTACTAGGCTGGGGCATGCGTAAACAAATTTTACTTGAAGCCCCGGGCATTGAGTAACAAGCCTGTAAATTAATGAAGCAAGCCAGAAAAAAAGTAAGTTGTACAGTCCTAGCTAGCATCTTTATTCGGTTCTGGTGTCCCTATTTTACGGTTATAACTCATACTTGCATGGACATCTTCACTATCGAACTCAACAAGATACCTTTCTTAAAAATAAAAAAGACTAATTTCACAACATCATTACGAACTATCTCGGTAACTAGAATTTAAGTCGAGTGTACTAGGCAGGGGCATGTGTAAACAAATTTTACTTGAAGCCCCGGGCATTGAGTAACAAGCCTGCGTTTAGCTTTAAGCAGAAATCAATGAACGTTTCTCGTTAAAATTCCACCTTCGCTTGTCTCTCAGCCCAGACTACTAAAGATGACCTTTCCTTTTTCTGTAGAACGTTGCTTACTTTTCACTTTATTCGTTAAAACTTAACGTCAATTGCTGAAACGAAGCACAGCAGAAGTACTGTAATAATGGTAGCCAAACCAAACCACATCTCCCGGCGACTGGCACGGGTCCCCTACTCCTCTTCCTTAATTTCTGATTGTTTCATTGACTTTACCTCACCTTTTTAGAACAGTCTGTAGAAAACAACACAAGACTTTTCTAAGAATACATTTCCCAGCGTATTTTCACCTGTCCAGAACAGTCGCAAGTCTTGTCAAAGTCCACATATTCTCCTTCTTTGCTGTACAGTCCAAGAGCTTCCTTGGTGGGGTTTCCTTCGTCATCATCCTTGAACTTCAGTTTTGCCATGTTGTCAAACAACTTAGACAAGTGACGACAAACCTGTCAAACAGATTGAAAAAAAAAACGTTCATTATAATAGCTCCACAAAAATCCTTATCCAGGAAAGCCACAAAGAAACTAAAAACCTGGCATAAGAAGAGATTTTACCCTCTCTTTCTCTCTCTCCTAGAGTAAAGGGAAAACCACAGTAAACAGGCAACCCAATCTGCTGTGATACCCTAGCTCAACAGGTAACCCAATCTACTGTCATACCCTACCTCAACCGGCTGATTGCCTTTGGAGAGAATATCCAGCAAGTCCGCTGACGACACGAAATAAAATCGCGGGAAAGCAAGACGCTTGGTCTCCAGGTACTCGGCCAAGGCTTTCTCACACAATGACAATCTACAAAAGCCATAATGAAGTGTTAGAGGGCTTCACAAAACTGAGTAACGACAATTACTATGCTTTTACAGAGGTGTTCGCTTGACATTCAAAAGTAATTCTACGTTTACTTTGCTTGGCGTCTGCTGAAGTTTGTAGTTTCGAGACTCTTCACTCAAAAGAATGAAGCAACAATACTTGGTTTTCAACCAATGAACAAATCAAAGGCAAAATAAAGGTTAATTTATTGTCAAGTGGGGAGTGAGTTACTATTTTGGAATTTTACAAGTGCCACTCCAGAGTAGCATACATGACTCACCTTTCTTGTAGATTTTCGAGTTTTTCGTACAGTCCTTCTCTGTTGCAGCAGTTGACTACGTTCGGGATTTCAGCAGCTTCTTTCATCAATTCCTGTAAAATTAATGAAGCAAGCCAGAAAAAAAGTAAGTTGTACAGTCCTAGCTAGCATCTTTATTCGGTTCTGGTGTCCCTATTTTACGGTTGCAACTCATATTTGCATGGACATCTTCACTATCGAACTCAACAAGATACCTTTCTTAAAAATAAAAAGACTAATTTTACAACATCGTTACGAACTATCTCGGTAACTAGAATTTAAGCAATCGGCGTTGTTTGTAATGAAGGGGGTTATGTCACCGTTGCTACATGAACCAATTTTGCTTGGAAACCAATAAAACATGAAAAATTTGTCATATGCTGACAATTTGGTGTAGTAGGAGCGAAAACGAAACTATAAGCTTGTCTTCTTTGCGACTTGTTGTGAGCCTCCTTACCTTAAAGTCAACATCAATTCCGTCAAATCGCTTGGAGTCCTCGGGCAGCTGATTACGGATGTCTTCAGATCCAATGAAAATGCTTTCCAAGTGAGACCAAGTCCTTTGAACCTCAAACCAAATGGAGATAACTGAATCTGATACAGACAGCTTCTTCTGCCATAGAGACACTTCCTCCAAGAAATGACCAATGTACTTGGACGTGATAAGATTTTGAAGTTGCACCTGAAAAGAGATACCGTTCATTCAATTACCTCATCACCTAAAGAAATTAGTTTGGCTCATCACGCAAGGTTTCTCTATGCGTTATGAGTCAAAGAGCTCTTATCTGAGACATCAGTCGCAATACTTACTCTTTTTATCCGTAGCCTTATGCCCTAAACAAAGGTACAGGAGACTACCACAAAGCGAAACAGAAAAAAGGCTAAATCACAATGGCAAAGTAAGGATCTCTTCACTGGCAGTGTTCTCAAGTAATGGTGAGTCTTCTTCATTGAAATACTTTTTTTCTGGTAAATTTAGGGCATTTTACTCATAAAGTGCATGCCATTTACTACTTTGAGTTGCTCTAACTTTTTCGCCTAACAAGCTTATTCATTACAAAAGAAAGCTAAACAATGAAAACTTGATCCCTGCAAGACGCTCACGAGACAAGGACAGACTTTGCAACAAGAGAAAGTCTCAGAGGATCTAATCTGTCGTGAAGCCGTCAATTTTTTTTTACCTGGTTGTCTTCAAGAGTTTCGATCAATTCCTCACTTGATTTCAGCAAAGGAATACCAGTTCTTATGTGGCTCTCATACTCAAACTCCATCTGAGACCAGGTGACGTCCAATTCCTTCAGGACCTTCTCCATTCCCAGTTCCTTAGTCGCCTTGTCCACAATTCCACGCACCTCATCCTCAAAGTTGTGCAGATTAAGGGCAAGCAGATCGGCCAAGTTGGTGTCATCGTTCATGATGAATTTTACCTGTATGGAGAGAGAATACATCTCGGGTTAAAATAAGTTAAGTAAAGAGGTGTAGAACTTCAAAACCGTCCAAACGGTGCGTTTCATTTCAGGTTTGGTTTTAAAGCCTGCTGAGTTAAAAAAAAAACTTTGTTTTTTGTCTTAATGAAGATCTGTTTAGAAGGCCGCTCAAGTGCACCGCCAAAGTTACTGATTTAACTCTCGTGACTTTTCTTGTTCTATTTTAAATTGTACATGTTGTTGTTGTTTTGGCGGTATTGGTTGTTGTAGTTGCTTCTGTTCAGTACTGTGAATTGCTGTTGTTATTGTTATCACTTAGTTTTGCCCTTGTTCCTACTCTGGTTTTAGTTTAGAAAAGCAGGACATCATTTCCCGGATTTGGGGGGGGGGGGGGTCATAGTTACCTTTGTAGCCTGCATAAGCTGTTGCCAGTGACGGTCCCTAATGGCTGGATTCTGCAACTCTCCCACAGCCCTCAGTGACGTCACCATATTCTTGACAGTGGAATCCAGACCTGTGAACGCGTCCCAAGCTCGCATTTCCTTATCAAGTCCTCGAATCTCCTTCACGAACCTCTTACACTCCATCTCCATGTTCTCGACATTGATGTCAGCCCACAGTGTGTCCTTCCACTCATCTATGCTACTTAGAACAACCTCGATCATGTCCCAGAGCTGTTTCAGCAGGAACACTTCACGGCGGCAGGCTCGAAGCTGTTTGTAATCTGGGAAGTTGACCTCAAACAGGCCTGCAGACTCGGAGAGGGCATTCATTTCTTCTTCCATGGTACAAATCTGGTAGTTAGCCTGCAAATACAAAACATCCATGTTGAAATGATTATTCTACAGTTGGTTAACAAGGCTAAGGTGAGGCAGCCTTCTGCTCAAGGGTGAGAACTTTAAAATTAGAATGCTTTGTCCGACCAACTGGAAGTATTATGTTCTTAGAATTGGCCACATAATAAAACTTAGATGAAAATGTCCATTGAATTAAAATGAAAGTAGTGTCTTGAAAACGGGAAATACGTCAAAGAAAAAATATCCAGGTCTTTGTGAGGCATCTCATGGACAGATATTTTACGCTCGCAACTAAACAGGTTCACACGAAAAACAAGAACGTACCCTGTCTAAGCGCTCGTAATATTGCGTAGAGTCGAACTGGAATGGAGCTGTCTTGCGGAAGTCCTCTCTGAACTCGTGTTGTTTGATCTGCAGAGAACAGAGCCAGATAAAAAGGTGAGATTAATAATTCTAAAAGCAACATTGGAGAATACTATGGGAGAATTTCAAAGCTGTTGATCATTAATCTGGACAGAAACCATTGAAGTACTGGAAGGATGTTAATGTGTTTTTAAACGACAACAGTCACCACAAGACGAGACTTTGAACACTTACATCAAACTGTCCACATTTGCGCCTGATGATGGCGACTTCAGAGGCCTGAAGAGGAGCCACTTGTTGTTTCACTGTTACTTGGATCTTCTTGGTGTTATTCCACTGTTCTGGAAGTTCCTATTAAAAAAAAATAATAAATGCATTTTTAATATATTTCCATTTTCACTCGTGACTTTGTTTATTGTTTAAAACAATGATTCTTAAAGCATACGTAAACAACAACAATACAGCAAATTACGCCTAAGACACTAGCAGAGCTCAATAAACAATACAGTAGAGAGCATTTTTCTTTATCTGCCAAAAATAATGTGCTTGGTTTGGGTTTGCTGAATATTTCAATGATATCTGTGTATTTTTGTTGGCATTACACATGAATTTTGAAAACTAAACAGTTTAATCAAAGGACAAAAGAATCTAGAATTTGACTCAACTGGCCCCATTACTGACCCAAGCCAATTATCCTCAAAGTTAAGGGGTAGGCTCAATACGTAAATGTAAACAAATTTGTGACGGCTCTAGCGAAACGTTTTACCTGCAGTTGCGTGTGTACTTCCTCCGGCATCTCCTGTCCGTAAGTCTTGAGAAGCTCAATAGTCTGTTTGAGGGGTTCGAACATTTCATCAGTGACTGTCTGTCTGTCCTTGACAGCCATAAGATGTCCCATAACAGCCACAAGGCCATTGTAGTCTCCTTCCTCGACTGGCTGAGTCAGGCCAACATCTGCTACCTTGATGAACTCGGCTAAGTCGTTCAGACTGAAGACAAAAACAATGGTTACAAAATGACTTAATCTCAGATAGAAATTAGCGCAAAGGAAATTACACCGCTCAGGGAGAAGCACCTGGAACTGACTAAATTGACTTATATAGAACCCCGCTCTGAAAAGCGGGGTTCCGTATTAGTCTTATCGAGATCCGGATTAACTTTGTTACTGGCGTGTGGCCTGTTATCGAAGAGTCCCGCACAGTTGTACGTCTGGTAAACAACCAGGAAGATGATAGCAGTAAGCTTACGAGAAATTCTACCACTCAGCGTATGACTGAAGCTGATTCAAAAGGGATTTTCTAAAGGAGATTCACGTACGAGAGATTCTAGATACAGTGTAAGAGAACTGATTCAAAAGGGGTTGTAAAGGTCGCTGAAAGGAGACTGTTGCTTACGGGGGATTCCAAAATGCAGCGTTTGATCGAAACTGATCCAAAGCGGATTTTATGTGTGTAAAGATAATTGCTGAATAGAGTTAGTCACTTTCTAGAGATGGTCACTTACGAGAGATTCTAAATACAGTGTTCTAATGAGAACTGTTTCAAAAGGGATTTCAGAACGGACGATTACAAGAGACACTAAACACAGCCTTTCAATGAAAAGTGTTTTTTGATCCGTTAAGGGAGTTGGTCGCTTAAAAGAGTGGTCGCTGGCAGAGAGGTTCAGTCTCTTTACCTGTTTGTGACATGATCAATAAGATGTTGTTTGAACATGTAACTCCATCTTTTGATGATGTTTAGTAAAGCCTGTTTGAAGGGCTTGGCATCCACACGGAACCAGGTGTCAAAGATCTTTGTTCCTTCTACTTCATCCACTTGAGAATAAAGATTCTCGTAAGTGTCAATCTAGGTCAACGACAAAAGAATAAAGAATTAATAATTAAAGGATATGCTGTAAACTTAGACCCTCCTGTCACAAACAAACCAGGGAGAAAACACGAACAAAAGCTGATAAGACTGTAGGGTTTATTCTTGCGTGCAGTATTGTGGGATGCCCAAAATTAAAAAAAAATTAATGAGCGCACAAAATTTTCACTAGTTCGTCAAACGCGAGGCACAAAAATTTGTGAAGAAAGCCTATGTTCCTGTCACGAGGAGGTTTGACATTTGAACAACTTTTTCGAACGTGATAGTTTGCCGATCCTTTGCAGTAAAATGAGTTGTTTCACTACAAATCTGAAGTATTTCAACTACTGAAAAACTACCGATGGAGCAACTTACAAGAAGATTGATATCGCAAAATATTAATTTTACGCCACCAATTTACTATTAATTATAAAGTCGTGTATGAGAAGTTTAAATATCGTAAGTGCCCTTTCGTGACATCAGTTCGACGAAAATCTGCGAAGGGGGGTCACTGAGCAATCATAAGTCAGTTTCTAGAATAACCTCTGAAGATATAAAGTCCGACGAAAGCCTGCAAGTGCGGTCCCTTCTCGTGTAAAATGAAGTCAGCTCTGTGTTTCTCTATTTTTACTTTACTCAGCTGCTTTTGGCTGTGGATGCCGTATCTGGTTTGAAAACAAAGCAAGATCAACACCGGTGGCCAAGAATAGCAACGTGATTGAAGATATTTGTTCCTACGTGTAGAGGTGGAATCAATTACGGCTTTTTTGACCCTACAACGCGGAAGATATTGTCAAAATTGGATTCGCATCACCGGCCGAAAAAAGACGTCTCTAACAACTAACTGCCAAGGTTTCAACATTCTTGCTACTAGAATGGTATTACCAGAAACAAAACCCAAGGTTTTCCCTAGTCTGAGTGCAACGAGAAGCACAGCAGTTTTTGCCGTTAGTTTATTTTGTTGGTCTGTTTGTTTTCTGGTGTGACAGCTGTAGTACATCTACCTGGGCATAGTAATGTGAAGGACAATTATTTCAAACAGACAGTGCAAGAGTAAGTCGTAATGTAATGAGGCGATTATTGCAAACATCTAACGTATACGCTAGATGTGGTGGAACAACAGTTGCATTGTAATTGTAATACTAGAGTATAAAGAGAGATTCCTGCGGGTTAACAAGCGGAGTGGGCACCAAAAAGTCTGTCAAGGCTGGTTTTCCACTTAGGGTGGGTGATTGCCAGTGAAGACCATTACACATTTGGATCTTGTTGTGGTTCTTGGGTCATGCGCCTCTCGCTACAGCTTGTTTGAAACTGCACAAAGAAGACGCCGTCCTGATTAGGTATAAACATAAAATGCCTCAATGGATCACACAGAACTGTAAATGTACCTGTTCTTTAAATTGTGCCAACGTGGGTGGATTCTCGGGAACTCCCTCCTCAGCGTGAGCTTCAATTTCCTCTGCTGTTAGCACGTGGTTGTACAAGAGGAACTGTCTCATGAACTCATTGCGATCGTCTAGCCACAGATAAGCGTACACATCGAAAGAACTGCGGTATTCATTCGCCTTGTTCATGACACCCGTTACACGATCCATTAAGTCTTGGCGCATCTCTGACAGATCAAGCATGTCTTCAACATCGTTCTACACAAACATAAAGAAGGACAAATAAATGATTCACTGACATGACAGTCAACGAATCAGACTTTTGAGATGAAAAAGACTGATTTCCTCGAAACTTCCACTAATTACTCTTGAAAAAAATTATACCTACGCTTTCACGGGTATCGCGATTTTACTCGGATGGATTTCCCCATACACAGTACTCAATTTTGCTGCCTAAAAGTAGCCGACGTCGAAAGGTAGCCTTAGTTCAAGGCTGGTAAACGAGAAAGTGGTGAAATTTTTTGGAACCTAACTTCATTGAAGTGGTTGAGGTTTTTGTTTTTAATTATCTGAACCTTTGAGAACAAACAATGTATGAGTAAAATTAGACTACGAGCAGTCTCTCTTTCCGCTGAGGGATAGTCGAGGAAAACGAACGAGCGAGCGAGCGCGAAATCGCCTGCCGCGTTGAAACGTGACGCGCGTGTCGAGCCGCTAGTGTAGTGAGCTACTACAGTAGCGACTCGACACGCGTGTCACGTTTCAACGACGCGGGCGATTTTCGCGCCCGCTCGCTTGTTCGCTTCCCTCGACTATCCCTTAGCGGAAAGAGAGACTGCTCGTAGTCTAAAGCAAAATTTAGTCAAAAAGTAACATTTCTTCCCTAAGTTCTTCAGAGCGAAACAACATCAAAACACGTGACAACTTCTGCACAAAAACGCAATCGCTTGTGTACTTTATTCTGTTGTTAGTTTGTCACCTGGTAATGCTCAGATCCATTATGCTCAGCCAACCTCTTGACAAGCGAAGCCATCTTGTACACATCATTAACAATTCTCTCAACAAGTTCATAAAAGCCATCAGAGACGCCGAAATCCAGAGAAGGTATAAACACCATTTCAGGTTGCTGTAGCTCAAGCTTGGCCTCAAACAGACCCGCGGGATTGTGTTTAGGGTCAGTGTTCTCCAGAAGATAGTTGAGTGAACAGTGAATGCAGTTGAAGAAACCGTCTAAGACCATGTCATCCAGATAGTCGACATAAGCTCGCCATATGTCGGTTGATGCATCAGCTTTGAACTGCTCTAAGTTATTCTGAGAAGTAAGATGATGAACACGAGTGAATTACAGTAGAATCCCAACTTACAATCACTTCACTGTGACAATCTTAAGTTTTTAAGGCAAAGCTTATTAAGTATAGAATTACAGATTTATGAAAAACCCAGACAGAAAGGAAATACCTGCATGAGTTCATGGATTTTCTCTCCTGATTGCTGGATCAAAGTGTAACGTTTGTTAAGATTTGTTTCACTGTCCTGTTTACAAGAAATTGAAAACAAGTTATTATAACATCAGTACAGAAAATCCTATTACGTTAACAGTGTCTATGTATGGAGAGCTTAGCACCCAGCGAAATGGCAAGAACTTTTATTTTTTTCAACGCTAGCATAAAAGTAATGTCTGAAGTAAATTGTCCAGCTGTTGCCTGTAAATTACAGACAACCGTTCTTATCAATACCTGTACAATAAATGTGTGAATTTGAGGGCAAAATAAGTCATCAGCTTTACGACTTGATCGACATATTTGTATTGTTATTCATGCGGCTACACATTTGCCTGACCGAGGGAGGATTTTTTGTTTTCTTCCTTTCCGCAACTTAATGGGCTTTCAAAACAACCAACTACAATTCCACTACAGGATTTGAAAACAAAAACAGTTACAAAACATATTTAGTCCGACCCATGTGTTGCACTCGCTAGTCGATCCTGGTGTAGCTACAGATGTACGTTAGAGGTGAGAATTATTCACGCTCTTTATCTGTGAAAATGTGACTCAATACACTGCTGAAAAATGAACCAATTTTGTTGTTTACCTCAATGTTGAGCAGCCCTTCTTTCTTGCCTTCTTTCCGTTCATACAGTGGAGCTTCACACCATTTAGTCATAAGTTGACTCATACTTTCAACATTGTTCTTGGCAGCTTGTACGCGTTTCTCAAGATCATGGACCATGTCTCTTGTCTTCTCAATGTATTCCCACACACCTTTACGCCGTAAAAGAGGGAAGAAATTTTTAAAATATTAAACGATCCAAGAATTGATATTTTAACCAAACAGAAATATGTTTAGTTATAACAATTAAGAACACATCATAATTCGGTAAATTGTGATCGTCCGGGTGAGTGTAGTCCTGAGAAGGACTGTTTGAGGTGACATTGACTGACGTTTCGACAACCTGAGCGGAAGTCATCATCAGAGTCAAGTGAACTGTGAATCGTCAGTAGATGTTATAAGTCTCTGGTCGTTGTCCTGATTGGTCGACGATCTCGTGACGTTATTGGTCGTCTGTCAGTTAAGCCGTGATGTTACATATGTCGGTCAAGTCGTAAAGCTGATGACTTATTTTGCCCTCAAATTCACATGTTACTTAAGCCGTGATGTTACTTAAACGTTACTTACACGAGACCCGACGCGAGCACTTCAACGCAAACTTAACAGCAAACTACTTGACCTCAAGAAAACTGACGCTATTGACATTCAACGCTACAACAGACTGAGGTGCCGTGTACCACAACCACCGAAACTTTACGGACTACCGAAACTGCACAAACCTAACATACCCATGCGACCCATAGTCTCATTCTGTGGGTCCCCGACTTTCCAAATACTTGACTACCGTATTAGCAGGGCCCCTCTGGAGACCAGCCACTGTGCTGAATGGGCCACCCTGTATAAATAAAGTTTTACCTACCTACCTACCTACCGTACTGAAACCTTTGACCGGAGAGTCACGACACAAACTACAGTCGACTGAGAACTTTATCGACGCAATCAAGACAGTACAAGTAACTGACGACTACAAACTAGTGTCTTTTGATGTGAAATCACTGTTCACCAGTATTCCACTTCAACTGGCTCTAGACTGCACTGAGACCGCCATCAACAACTCTACTATTGAACTACCGCTACCTACAGACGACTTAATGGACTTACTGAACCTTTGTCTTACTTCTACGTATTTTCAGTACAACGGCACGCACTACAAACAGTTGCACGGAACAGCTATGGGCTCACCAGTTTCCGTTGTTGTTGCAGAAATCGTTATGCAAAACATCGAGGAACGAGCCCTCGCAACTTACAAACGAACACTACCACTCTGGGTACGTTACGTTGACGATACCTTTACAGCCGTACACAAAGACGAAATCGACGATTTTCACGAACACCTCAACGGACAAAACGCCGACATACAGTTTACTAAGGAGATTGAGGAAAATAGTAAAATACCTTTTCTAGACTGCTTAGTTACCCGCGACAAAAACGAACTACGGACGACAATTTACAGAAAACCGACACATACCGACAGACTACTCGACCAATCATCTTACAACCCAACTTCTCACAAAGCTACGACTATACGGACCCTGACAAGACGCGCACAACTAGTTTGTGACTCACCTGACAGCTTAACGGACGAAATCAAGTACTTAGACAACGTTTTCAACAAGAACAATTACAACCGGGACTTTATTAGACACAACACTTACAGAAACTCCGAACCAAACGCTACGAACACTAACACGACACCTGTCACTACTGCAACCATACCTTACATCAAAGGGGCTTCTGAAACTATCGCACGAATCCTACAACCCTACAACATCCGCGTTGCTCACAAACCTATCACTACTTTACGACAGCTACTGACGAACGTTAAAGACAAAGACGAACCGAGCGACAGACGGGGAGCAGTTTATAAAATCAAATGCTGCGACTGCCAGGCCACTTATATTGGTGAGACCGGCAGAAATCTGAATGTCCGACTGACTGAACACAAACGAGCGACTAGAAATGGTGATATCAACAATCACATTGCTGAGCACCATTTAAAAACAAACCACAGAATCGACTGGGACTCTGCTGAATGCGTTACCTACAGTACGGACTACTATCAACGAATCACTCTGGAAAGCTGGTTTACTAACTTAGAACAAACACCACTGAACCGTTGCCAACAGCTACCTGCACCTTACAAACGACTGATTGCCGACAATAACAAGACAGACAAACAATAGACAAACCGATTTATTTGACTAACAATAGACCAACGGACATTTGACTAACAAAAGACGGATCGAAACGCACCAATCACGTTTTACAGTCTTCACAGCCAATAACATCACGGCTTAACTGACAGACGACCAATAACATCACGAGATCGTCGACCAATCAGGACAACAACCAGAGACTTATAACATCTACTGACGATTCACAGTTCACTTGACTCTGATGATGACTTCCGCTCAGGTTGTCGAAACGTCAGTCAATGTCACCTCAAACAGTCCTTCTCAGGACTACACTCACCCGGACGATCACAATTTACCGAATTATGATATGACTCCTGGGTTCAAACCATTTACAATTAAGAACACAAGCAGCAATTATCAAAAGCCCAGTCTAATCATCTGGGCCTTTAAATTTTTTCGGAAATATGGTCTTTATTTTCGCGTCTTTTTCTATGTCGTAAAAACCATGAAAATCAAGACCTGCAAGAAAAAATCAATGAGGTACATGTAATTTTCTGTGCTCACTCGTCAGCCAACTACATGTAATAACTAAGTTTATGAAAAAAATGATAAGGAATTAAGCAAGTGAAAAAGTAGTTTGAGGCAAGTATAATTTGAATGTTTTCTTCAAAACCCTGTACAATGTCACCAAAATGTGAGTCTAACGGTATTTTATGTGTGAAAGAATTTACATGTATACCTTTATCAGATTGTCAGTGTGACATACAACAGTTTAATTCAAGATACTTTAGTTTGACAAACATTCAAAGTTACAACACAAACCTTCACTGTTCCAGTTCAGTGTTGTTTCAGCCTGTTGAAGTTGGCTATCTATTTCTTGTAACTGTCCGTCGACCAACGGAAATTCCACGTCAAGAAGGGTCTCCCTTACTTTGTTATACCAGGCGACAGTCAGGTCCAGATTTGAGAGGAACTTGTGGAATGTCTCGTTTCGCGAGTAGATATTTGTAGCACTTTCGGGAATACTCTCCAGGGTTTCGTTTTGAGCATTTTCCAGGTATTTGACCTCACGGAGCACAGCAATCAACTGAAACATTAATGATTACATTTCACAATTGAGTATGATGTAAATGGAAAACTGTGCTCTAACAAGTGGCTTTTTCAAGAAACATACTCTGACTTCAGAGAAGTATTGCAATGATTGCAAATTAAAAGTACAGGGAAAATCCCACTTTACGACCAACTCAATATTACAACCACTTTTTCAGTGGCCTAAAGGATAGGTTATGCATTTATTTCCTTATCTGAAAGCCCCGTTAAACCAACCATACTGTTGATACAACCACCTTGTTACGGCCAGTTGATGGTTGTATTAACAGAGTTCCAATACACCTTCTTATTTAATTCAACAGACGCTTCAAGAGCAGCTACAGTCAAATATGATGCTTAGAAAACGCTTGACAGGTCACTTTGAAGTCTCCTTGGTTAAATGAATTACACACTTATTCTTGAACCCTGAACAGTGCAAGGGGGAGCACTTCAATGAACATTTCGTTAAATAAAAGGTGGTGTTTAGATAATAAGACGTATGATACTTTCCTTGGTTTCAGATCACATTTATGAGTCAGTAACAGAAAACCACTATAACATAACTGTTGACAAACAAACCTGAGGATCAAAGTTCACTTTGATGAGCTTTGTGTTACTATCTCTTATAATAAGAGGTTTGTCCAGGTTTCCTTGTGCGATGGAGCCAACATCTTTGGTCCAGTCTTCATACACTTTCTCTTCGTACCTGCAAAAAAGGTGGAAATTAAACTGGCTTAAAAGAGACAAGCTTTGAATCATGTTAAAAGGTACTTACATTGAAGTCTCTGGGCAAAATCCTAAGTTATGCTCATTCAAATGATTGAATTGCTGTTCAGCACTTTCCTGTGGAGCTGTCAGTTATGTTGAACAAGATGGTTTTTAATTTTAAATCTGTGGATGAAATCCTCAAGTGTGACCATTCAAATGAAAGCTACTGAGCAGTACTTTCCTGTGGTACAGTTTATTATGCTGTACAAGGTGGTTCTAACTTTTGAGTCTGTGGATGAAATACCAAAGTGTGACCATTCAAATGAAAGTGACTGAGCAGTTCCTATCGTCACTGTATAGTACAGGGTGGTTCTCAGTTTTGAGTTTGGAGATGAAATCCTAAAGTGTGACCATTCAAATGAAAACTACTGAGCAGTACTTTCCTGTGGTCTGTTTATTATGAGCAATCAATTTGAAAATCTTGAGCAGCAATTTCAGGTGAATTGGTGTTGTTTACATTTGATGCCCCCAAGAAAACCAACCCTTGCTGCAAACTACCACATTTTAAGAGGGCAGAATGCAGAAGCTAAGTGTACGTTCATTTTCATGTGAATAACCAAATATGATGACTAAACTTACGTGTTCAGAAGCTTGCTCATTTCATCAAATTTGTTGAAGATGATCATAGCCTCAGCAGTCTCAAGAGTGCTACAAATTCAAAAAGTGGATGAGCAAACTGTAACTCTCATGTAAGTAGAAAACAGATTGGACTATCACATACTGGTGCTGTATTTATTTGAGGGCTTTGCATCCCTCACTGCTGGATTACAAAAACAACAAAGAGCTAGGAAAACTCCACCGTAAAGTGTCCTCCTTCCATTAAGTAATCTGCCTTGAATTTACAAGCATACCTCAATGTTATGACACAAAAATAACCATCAATGGGTCACCATGACCAGTGAAAAGCTCTTAGTAAGAACACAACAGAAGGTTGCCTTTGCTCCACAGTTACCACTAATGGCAACAAATTGTCACCTAATCGAAATTAAAAAGGCACGAAATTGAAAACTAAGAAAATATAATTTATATCCATATATCCATCGAGAATTCATTATGCTGACATGGAAAAGACAGTATAACAAATAAGGTGGATTGACCATAGAAAACCAAAAGGAAACAACAAAAGGACCATGTTATTGTCTGACCTACAGACTACCAAAGGTACAAGTAAGCATAAGCATTAGCAAGCAGGCAAACAAGGAGCTAAGTAGGTTTGTTAGTAAGAAGTAAGTTCTTTCAGGTGAAATTAGAAATTGGGCTGTAAGGACTAAAAGAGTTTAAGATAGATAGATACATAGGTACTAAAGAATAGAAGAGACATGCCATACCTTTCCAAACCACAAATGATTGGAAAAACACTGTCAGGTCTTTGAAGAAAAGTGATTACCAAAAGTAATGAGTTAATGACAAGAATAGATAAGAAAGGAAATATAAACAAATACGGACAGCAGAGATTACCTACATGTGAGCCCAACTGTAAGAGAGATTAAAAAAAAATACAGACAACAAAGATCACACAAGTCAAGTACAACCAATACAGAAAAATCCAAGAGAAATGGATTCATCAATGTGTAAGTTGAGGTCACCCTGGAAAATAACATCATCGTCATCGTCATAGCCATTATTATTACTATTATTACTATTATTATTATTATTATTATTATTATTATTATTATTATTATTATTATTATTAAATGCACAAGGAATAAGACAGAAAACATTAATTAACAGTAATTATTTTTCAGTGTGTTCTATCATAAATGACAAACACTGCTTACTGGCTGAATCAAGAATTCCATGCTGGCTAAGATTACTTCATTATTCTTACCCATGGTTGACAGAAAGCTTGAGAGCTTGCATTGGCTTAGTGATTCTATCCCTGAGTTCTTGGGACCATTTGAGAGCCCCTGCGACATGAGGCATATTCTTGTTGATTGGTGGAGTTTCCTCATCATTTGCAACAAGCATTTGTTGGTCAAATATAATCTTAGCTTCATCCAGTTCTTCCTCATACATCTTGAGCAGGATGGGATACTTGTACTCAAAATCTGCATGTATCAGAGGTCGGTCCAACAAAGAGCCAAGACAATCTAGCAGCTATTAGTGGTGAAAAAGAAAAATTAAGTTTAATGATAGCAAAACGTACAAACTTCGCGCATGAGGTGGGGCTTATAAGGCTGAACTAATATAAAAAAAATTCAATTCTTTTTGCTTAATTTAAGTTTCAACTTAATTTAGGTGTGTTTTGTTGTTATTTTTGTGGAGGTGTGGGTTGGGGCTTCATAAGCAATTGCCCAGCTGATTGTAGGGCAGAAAACATAGATTATGCTACTTGTTCTCAAAAGATACTTGCCAAAATTTTGATTACTCCCAAGATCAAGTTCCGGGTATATTTTTAAAGCACCAGCACATGCCCGAGTGACACAAATAAAAGCTATTAATCGCTTGAATAACTGATGTCCAACCTCCTTTAAAATCAGCTGTTCCAAGGCATTTTTCAGATTAACAGTTTACCTTGAGAGCAGCTTCTGTGCTTGGACAATCATCAAAGCCTTGGCAGACAATAGAGGCAAGCCTTCTGTCCAGATCAGCTATTCTTTCTCTAAACTGGTTGTAGTCTTCAACAAATTCCTAAGAATTTAGGGAAACAAGGACAAAAGACAAGTATTAAACAATTTCTACTCTAGATAGACTGTAAGTAAAGAAAATGTAGACTAACTGAAATTTGAAATTTTCAGCCATTATTTTGTCCTTACGGTTTATGATTTTCTTTGCTTTCATCACTTTGAGGAATTTTTGTTCCAACTTCAAGATAATAAAGTTAGCGTAAAGTGAGCTCCTTCCCACTTCCTTTTTCTTTCAGTATATAACTTTTACACTTAGCTTGTTCCTGGCGTCCAAATGGTAGTGCGCAAATGAAAATATTGAGAGTGGAGAAAAAAATGGGAAGGGACCGGGGAGTCTCTCTCTTTTTTTTTTTTTCTCTTTCATGTGTCATTATCTGAACGCCTGGAACAGCTACTTTTGCACTTGGCTAACCAGGTTCTAGAAATATTGAAGCTTTGGTGTGAATACCCATACCCTGTTAGTTGCATCCAGTCCATCATAAGTGCGATTACCAAAGACAGAAAAAATCTCATTGAATTCTGTGAAGATCTCCACCACTTGGTGACTAAGCATCTTGCCTTTGATTCCTCCAAGTTCCACCTTCTCCAGTTTGGCAAATTCCATGGCTGTGCTAAATAGATCCTGGAAAACAAAAAATAATAGGAGAAAACATCACTAAAAAGCAGTATTTAAAAATAATAACTAGGAATAATCAGTGATTAGTGAAGTGCGTTCGAATGCTAATCATTGGAATTGACGTTGCTAAAGGCCGCGATCCAGAAAAACGTCAAAAAAGTAGAGGAGTTTGCATGACTTAGTGAACTAAGTTTAATTGCGGAGTTGGGTTTGATAGAGCCATGTTTTTTTCTTATAACACAACCCAAGTATCAACAGTAGATTAACAAACATTTGCTGTAGTAAGGTTGCGTAACATCTGTGTTTTGATTCACGACAAAGATAATCAGTTCTTTCAAACGGACAAACGTTTCACAAGTAAAGAAATTGTCCCCATGACAAGTTGCAATGCAACGAAAGAGCTGTTAAAATAGTAAAATAGAAAAGGATTTAAAGCAATTGAACATTTTCAGATATGAAATAAATCTTAAAATAACAAAGTTGCTTGACACGTGTTACAGTTGTATTATATTCAGGGGACATAACATTTATTAACATGACCGGTTGTATGTACTCATCGGACGTTTCACATGTAAATACAGAAATAACCTGAAACTGTACACCTAAGCCTGTTTAACCCTTTACCTTTGATAACCTGGAAAAAAACATTCATGCAATGGTTTCAGCTCGCAGCTTCCTCGATTAAGTCTTTGGCCATCGATTTACGAATGGTTTTTGAGGTACACAGACAAAGCGATTGTAAATTTAAAGTCCCGCGTGACATATAGATAAAACTTCGAAAGTGACTCACCAGGTCAATTGTTCGAGAAAGAAATGATTTTTAAAAATGCGATACTACGTATCAAGGAAATTAAAATAGCATGTTTCTCTCATGGATGTAATTTGAATATTGTATGCCGAGTGGTTCTTCATCGAAGGCGAGAAGGTTTGCCAACTAAACGGCGAACTGTAGGTTGATGTTTGCACCAAGGATTTGTACATACTTTTCTAAGTTTTCGATCAAGGATTTGCAATGACTCTTTGGCCGAAAGGTTGCTATTTCAAGCGTGGAACTTCTCTCTTTCGAAACTACAGGCACCCTCGGAAGTGAAAGCGAGGTCATTTGCTGTCCGTCCAAGGTCTATGACATATTTCCGTATCCAGTACCTACTTCACCTGTCCACAAATCGAGTTTCTTTTTGCATAATGTTCGTGCCCAGACTGCTGCTCCTGCGTCAAGTTTAGGTTGTGTTCTCCTGACGTCGAAGGCAATAATAAAACAAGGAACAACTGCTTATGAATTGCATAAACAGTCAAACCTCAAACAAAAAGGATCAAGACATCTCTCCTCCTCCTCCCTGCACAAAGTTCCCATCATTTCTAATTAAGGTGCATGTACATGTAACAAAGAAATTTGGAAAAGCAACAAAATTTACATTTATTTTTACAACATACCAAAGTCATCATCACATTTGTATCATACCAAAGATCATTGACAGATGCATTTTTGCCCAATTGTATTTTTAAAGTTAACTATTGTAGTATTTAACTGTAGCATATTCATTATTTAAATATAAATTGTAAGCAAGACAAGAAATAGAGCGATCCAACCCTTCTTGCCCATGAGGAAAATGTGCCAGCACCCTTAAGATGTTCAATGCAGTTTTTGCATTAGAAATGACTGTTTGCATGTGAAACTCTTTTCAGGTGTCTGCATCCATAATTTGTGGTGTAGCAGCGGTATTCACTCAATACAGACCAAAATATTGTGACTTAGTCTACCATCTGCTTAAAAAAGAGTGCCTGCTTAATACAGGTTTGACTTTATTTAATGTTACCTCATCTTTAATATCTGCAATGTTGGAAGAGTTCCACAAACTTGTGGAGGTAATTTTTTTCTATGACTTCATGCAGTAATAGAGCAGTTGACTACCAACCTCAACAATTCTCAGTCTCTGAACAAACTGGTCTTTTCTGGTGAACACCAATTCATTGGCAAACTCCCACTGTTTAACCTCTTGACCTTCCTTGAAGAATTTCTGAATATTTCTCCTGACATCTTCAAAGTGCTCTTTAAAAGATGTGCAAATCTCAATTGCCTTCTGGGTTTTCTCATAAGCTTCCTCAGCTTCTGACTTGAAGATTTCAGCAGGATCCAAGTATGTCCTTGCCTGTGAGCAGAATTACAAGGAGAATTATGCACTATGGAGTGAATCAAAGTACATGTATCTAATCTAAGACACATCACACTGACAAATACCACAGCACTCAAATATGACACACTAAACCATAACCTTCCTTTACTTCTACCAGTGACAAATAAAAGAATGTGTGGAGATGTGGTTAAGTGGGTATATGTGCTGTACTTTCATTTATTTGTATTACTTAAATGCTTATGTTTTCACGAGAGCGGCCTGCCATTCACAAGATGGTAAACTAGTCTATTGTTGGGTTGTTTCCACTCCTGTAGTTTGTTAGGTTTCTCTCACAGATCAATATCGCTGGTAATCCTTTATATAAATTATACATCCAAGTAGAGAGACTTGTAAAATGACAGAAGCCAGTCTGACTCAAACCACCAAACTTACACTGTAAATCAAAATCTTGACTGAAATGCTGACTATAGAGAGAACCACTGCAATCTTCACACTCCGACAAAACCTTACATGTACAATGTACAGTATTACCCTTTTTATGGACATCAGATTATTATTACAAGTATCTGCTCACCATTTCAATCAGCATGTTACACAACTCCTGTAACAAGACAATAATTCTTGGAGCTCGGCAGTAATATTTGGAATTGGCCCAGATGAGACCAACTGTGTGAAGGATGGCAGGAATAATCTTGTCCAGCTCAGAAAAATCATACTGTTCCATGTCTTCAAGCAGGCGGCGCAAAGGCTTCAGGTGAATTGTTATGTCCCTTGCTTCCTCCAGAGCTGTGGAAAAATAAATCCATTCTCATGCAGCCCTCCCAAAAACTGCTGGCACTACAGCTGTAGCTGCCAATGGTTTCCCTGTCAACAATAGACTATTTACTGGCAGTTAACATTGTCTGCAGCACTGTGTATGTATGGGAAGAGTAGAGGGCATCATTTGTGCACTTCCAAATTTGACAGAGTTTGAGAGTCTGCATTCAAACAAATACTTGTAACTTTTTATTTTTTTACTGGCCTTCATGTATGTACACTTTACTTATGCAATACAATGCAAATGTGTAGTTCCAGAAAAAGTCCATAACCACCCCATGAAAGGTCATCGGAAAATCCTGGGGGGGAGGGGGTCTTAAGAGCCAAAATTTTAGAAGCAAAGTATGAAGCTAAACTGGAATTTCTCGGGGGGGGGGGAGGGGTTGAAAAACAAAAACCCTCCATTGGGGAGGTAATGATATTATCTGGAACTACGCAATACAATTTTTCTTTAACATGGTTATGAGGCAATGCTACAAATTCAATAGTTATACAGCATTCACAGCCTGGTAACTGAACCTTGCCAAAGTCCACAAGTTTATATACCAGTACAGGTATGTCTTTGTAACCTCCCTTATCTTCTTTCTGTGGTATCCTTAATATTATTAATAATGATACTGTGTATTTTTGTCTTGTGACAAATCACAATATAATAAATAAAATAAATCTAGCATAAACACCACATTATACCCCATTCTTATCTGCAAGGACATCAGAAATTAACTTACCCGCTACAACTCCCTTAAAAATTGACTTGAATGCTGGAAAGTAGCTGCTATTTGTCTTTTCTAAGAGCTCTGCCATTCTCCTAACCTTAACATCATGGAGCTAACAACATCAATAAAACAAAGCATTATTAACTGAAAGTTCAAAATCCATTTTGGGCAAAAGATTGATTGAACTAAAGAAAACATGCTTTTCTTAATCGCTAACCTGTTCAAAGATACATTCCAAGTTCATGGCACGAGCTTTCCAGAAGTCAAGCTCCACCAAGGGTCCTGGATTATGTCCTTCAAGCAGTGGTTGTGCGGAATCCCTTTTGAGAACAGTCTTTATTTGGTGTGTCCAGTCAATAATAACTGACTCAATAGCATGAATCAAGCCACGATCAAATGGCTCACCCCTACAAAATTCAACAAGTGGGATAAAAATGGCCAATAAGCCAATAACATAATGAGAATTTGGAATCCCCAAACAAATTGGACTGATGGACCCACGGAGATGGTATATATTACCCTTTATAATAAAGTTTCGATATAACGCGCGCTCTGATTGGTTGAAACAGCGTGCCTTATCAGAGTACAGATGCACGGAGTAGCCCGTGACGCCATTCTGTGCGCGCTGGCAAGCTGAAATCCTTTCTTGCGCGCACTTGCAAGCTGTGAAAAAAACTTGATTTCTTGCAATTAAAAGCCAGTTTCTTTACAAATGTGAGCAAAGCTTTATTATAAAACAAATAAAAAAGCCAAAACCGTGCTTTGTTCTGTGATAAAGCACTCAAGGAAGTGACGAGAGCACTCAAGAAGTGGGGAGAAGCACTCGCCTGCGGCTCGTGTTCACCCTACACTTCTTTCGTGCTGTCGTCACTTCCTTGCGTGCTTTATCACAGAACAAAGCACGGTTTTGGCTTTTTCATTTGTTAAGTAAAAAAAAACCAGTATATTGGAGAGGTAGACAGTAACTCAAAGATGGAAAAATACCATCTGAAGACTAGATAACTCTTTCTCCTTTAATCAACAAACTTCCACCTGTTCCAGGAAGTCACATCTCTGTATATACCAGTGCAGTTGTAGTTATGTTTCAGACCAAAGGATATGGTTTTTGAGCCACTTTGGTGTGAAACACAGTAAAGATTTTGCCTTTTTGCATGAATTAGATCACTTTGGCCTTGTTGACTTACAGCGCGGAGCGCGCTACCGTTTCCACTAGACCAAGATTTTTGACACTTTTCTGACACTTTTTCGACACTTTTTTGATTGAGGGGCGGAGTTTATCGGACTGTTTGAAATTAGCGCACGTGAACTAGACGCCATAAATAAGATAACCGAGTCGTTCGCACAAGTTTGTCTAGACAAAATTTCGCGTTTGTCACTTCGCTCATTCGCTCATAATCATGGGAATCCGTTTTGTTGCGTCATACAATAAAAAACTTAAATCTGAAAACGTGAAAATCTTAGTATTGACAACTGAACAAAAGTGTCACAGTCTGCTCAAAATTGATTTTGATGCAACAATTTGCATGTGCGGAGCTGTCAAAACGTGCATTTTTCACGCTTGAACAAACGTGTAAAAAGCGAGCTAGTTAAAATTTTAAAAAAAGACAGGAAAAAAGGAAGAACAATCAGCTGCATATTACTCATATCGAATATTCGTGACAATTGATGTAGAACTAGTAGCTATTTTAGTTACTGGTTTGTTGATATTCACAAAATTATGCATATCGTGCACTTGTTTGTTACAGACCATTTCCGCCCCAGTGAAGTTTCTATTTTTGGCTCAGGTCGTGACAATAAATCACTTTTGGAAGAACATTGCATGCAACAGATATAAAAATATTCCTCGTAGTTGGCTGGTAACTCACTAAGAAAGTATTTGAAAATCTCCATTTTGTGTCATCGTTATGTATAATTTTATCACACAATGTTGAGCGAAAGTCCAAAATAACACGAGAAATGTAAACATTCAACAACAGAATAAAAGACGCATAATTCAACACAACATAATGATTTGTTTTGAGGCATAAATCGCGAGATTTGAAACACAACTGGTGAATCTAGCTCACTGACTCTCAGAAGTATTTTCCGATATATCCCTTCATCTACCGAACGAGCTCGAACAAACATCTCATGAAAGTTATCTGTGTTGTCCACGTTTAGATTCACATAACCGCCATCTTCGTCTTTGTATCGTATTCGCAAAGTGTTGGACGTGTGATGTCATAGCCTCGCAGGTCCATCTGATATCCTCCACAAGCGAAGAAAACGAATTATTTAGTGCGATTCCATCGACAACGTCTGCTTCTGTATAAAACCTTACCAATTCATCTTGGCCGTACTCAACTTTTATTTGGAACTTCATGCCGGCCGACAAATGTACTCAAAGTCCCGCCACATATCAATCACTGTCAACGCCCACTTTGACGTTGCAGCTCCTTTGTTAAAAGTGTCAAAAAAGTGTCAAAAATTCATCAAAAATCTTGGTCTAGTGGAAACGGTAGCACGCTTCGCGCTGTAAGTATAGAGCAAAACTGTTCCCAATTTGGCTTGAAAAGGGCAAAAAGATTTTAGTCTGAAACAGGGTGAAAAAACCCATTTATTTTTTCAAGCTACCGTATAGGCAGCATAGAACCATACCCAAAATGTGGGAGGAAGTGGGCATTTGCATGTGACAAAACCTTTAACTGTGTACTACAAAAAAGCTCCACAGTATGGGGTGAGAATGAGAGAATGACTCTTAATTTTCTCTTTTGGAGGACATGGGTTGGCAGCGCAAATTTAATGTACATGTAGATGACTCTCTCATTCAGGGGAGTTGACTTTTTGCTCAAGAGGGGGGACTTTTTACAGTATCTTTATTTTAAACTCACTTTTCTTCTGCTTCCACAGCATCAGAGACCTGCTCTGAGCCAACTGGAAGAGGTAGTAATGTCTTTCCTTTCACTTGTCCAGCAATGACAAAGACATCACTTTTAAGCTTGTGAACATGCCGTAACACATCTTGGGACACAACTGCTGGCCATTGCTCGTGGTTACGTGGATTTGACAACAAAGGCACTAAGATCTGATAACAGAAAGACGTTTGTTATACACACCTAGACCTTACAGCGAAACCATCAACTAAAAAGTGTAACTCTTCTTGAAAATAAGGAAGGCTGCTAGAGAAAGTGAAGCTCAATTGAAGAAATCTTGAATTTTAATTAGGATACAAGTAAACAAATGGGTTGACAAAAGGTTGGTAAGAATAGGTGATTATGTAACTTCTTTTACCTAAGCTGAAAAGTGGTTTTATTGGGGGGTAAGGGTGCATGGTTTTTAGATTTCAAACAAATTTGCATCTCCTTCAGTTTATGGCTTGCCTGGTAGTTACTATTAGATGTATTTGCTGACAAAAATTTGTCAACAAATAAGTCATTAATTCCTGCTTGAGCCTTGCTCTCCAAGGGATTAAGCAGTTAATTAAAGGCCTGAATCATAATGAACAAAAAATATGTATGCTCTGTAGTTTTACTTCACCATACAGTTTACTCCATCAGACATGAACAGAAAACAATTAAAATCCTGATCGTACTTGGTCTATCTTACATCAGGAGTTTTATTGTTTGCGTTAGTTAGTCAAGATTTCTAATTTGCAATTATCATGTTAATGAAAATTGTCAAATGTGTTGTGTACACTGGCCATTTAGTATGCAAGTACAAGAAAATGTGCCAAAACTTGTTCTAAAACAGTTTTTAAAGGGCAAAAAAGCTCCACACAAGTACTAATAAAAATGCTTGTTGTTGTTTTAACACAGAAGTATAGTAATGCGAAAGGAACCCCCTAGTGTAAGCTTAATTATTAACTACGCCATGTATATAAGCTTAAGATTTCATTAGGGCAATTTATGTTCAACGTTGTTTCATTTTATAGAGTACTTCTTAAAGAACTGTGTTAATATTGATTATAAACACAGCAAAACGACAATAATTTCGCTAGCTTCCCAGGCATAAATATAAGAGTTCACTTTGTGTGAACAATATTAAAGTAACGCTGGCGTTGTAGATTTCATTTTGCCCAGGGCTCAGTTACTCAGATACTCAGACAATTAACTCAAGTTATAAAACAAGCTGTTTGCAAAACTAACCTCATCTACAAGGGCTGACAACTGCTCTAGAGGTGAATAAGATAAGTCTCCATATGTAAGAGCTGTTTTAAAGTTATCTTTTCCAACGTTCATGCCTTTTTCCCTCTTGGAGAAGTAAACGGCCTTCGCCTTCATTGACGGGGGAAAATCAAACGATGGCTGAAGTTGTCCCGCACTATTTTGAAAGATGATGAGAATATTATGCTCTTGTTTCTCAAGAAAGTCTAAAATTGTTTGTCTGTATTCGTCGTTTCCTTGTAACTTTGCCCATTTATCTGCTTTCAATTTCATTGACTTTAAGGTGTACTCCGAGATGAACTCGAAACGAACGTCGTTGAACTCCATTCTCGGTCGAAACCTTTGGCGGGATCAGTCTTTCTCAACTTATTTACAAATTTACAGCGTTTTTCAAGGCTCGAAGATCAAATTGACGTCTCTCTCAATGATGCTTGTACCGTATTACGAGGCTAGGTAATTGCATTTGTCGCAATTAGTCCTCCACACTGTTGAATTTCTGGAAACTTTGTGGCTTCGTAGGCCTTCCCTCCTTCTTGCCCGAAATCTACATTCACTCTCAGCGGCGGATGGCGCTGGTTACTATGGAAACAGTTTGTTTCATCTTGTTTTAAACACAGTTCCCAGGGCCGCCATTTTGGAACATTGGGCAGAAATCCAAATTTTCTGGTTGAACAATGTTTTCTGTCAGTTTTAGGCTAACGAAGGCATTAGTCTGCTTTCAAAATGATCAATTTTGCGTTTTCTTTATGTTAAAGGTCTTACATTGCTGTGCTTTAGTTTTGCAGTTGAAAAACTTCCAAAGAAACTGCAGGAACTGCTCTCCCCACGCTGGCTGGGAAAATTTTGCTCTTCTCCCGTGAGTCAGTTTGGTCATCAAATAAATAAACATGGCGACTTGAAAAGACTTTGTTCGTCACGAAAGATCAAGAGATATTTCATGGGAAACGTAAATGATATCGAAACAAACATTGAGCGGAAACCTAAAGAAACACAACTTTTATATGCTGCTGAAAATGGACGAGTGGATAAGTTGAACGCTCTTCTTGCACAGAAAGACGTTGTGGTAGACAGCCCAAACAGTTCCGCTGTTACACCTTTATTTCTTGCGGCGAAAGAGGGACATGATGAGTGTGTGAGATTATTGATAGAAGCAGGAGCAAGTGTAGATGGGATCGGTGTTGTAGCAAACGCTTTAACGCCTCTGTGGGTGGCGACTTACGCTGGACATAAAAACTGTGTTAAGAGATTGGTCGCAGCAGGTGCAAATCTTAATACAAAGTTTCCGGAAACTCCTTTGTTTATCGCGGCTCGCGAGGGAAGAGCTGGCTGTCTTAAAGTACTTATAGAAGCTGGTAGTTGTGTAAATGTTAGGAACAGTCGCGGACAAAATCCACTGCACATTGCGTGTTCAGAAGTTCATGAAAGCTGTATAGAACTCTTGGTAAGTGAAGTGACTTTACTGAGAACAGGAAAGGATTTGGATCAATGAAACATGAACCATTATCATCAACGTAGTGTTATACTAGCCAGTGTTTTGTCCCATTCTTCTCGCAATAAAATTGTGACACAATTTGCACAAAAATTGTCTGGTGTAACATACGAAGCAGCAGAAAAATCTCACATGATTTTTAGTGCCACAGTCATGGCAAAAAGTAACACCAAATGCTACCTCTCCCAGTAATTGCGGCAATGAAAAATTGCAAAAAATGTGTGCTGCAGGGTGTGTTACACTAGAATCTGAGGGTCGATGATAGTCAAGGGTTGTTCTCTATGTCATGCTGTGTTGTTTCTTTAGATGAAAAACCCCACATTGTCTCTCTCTCCTGGGGGGGGGGGGGGTACTCTGTAAGTTTTTGGGTGGTGATGTACCACTAGGGCTCTGAGATCCATACCCTACACTAGACCATGATCAGCTGCATCATGGAAATAATTTATATGCGGTCAGCTGGTGTAAGGTTTGGAACAGAGACAGTAAAAGTCTGGGGCAACTGATAAAGTTCAGAAATTCTCCAGCGCTTCTAATCAGGTGCTGACAATAATGAAATGACAAGGGACGAAACTAATTGATGAACTCCATGCAACTTACCTTGAACAAACTCTTGGATGTCTTGATGCCATGATAGCCTTAAGACCTTAACCTTATTAAGGCTCCTAGTGTCTCTTTCACCTCTAGTGAACTTGCGCTTTTTTAACAAAGGATTCTTGCTTTCCTTGCTATAATTGATTAAAGGCAAACACAGAATGCGAGTTAGATGCTATGGATCAAAGTGGTTGCACCCCTTTACATCATGCTTGTATAAATGCACCAGATGGCCACAGATCTGTTAAGGTATTGTTCACCTCTGTGACAAACCTGTCAATTTAATTTAAAGCTATATCATTTTTATTATATATTTCAGTTTTTGTCTACTCCCTTAGAGTGGTCTCAAGAGAGTTTCTCACATTTGGGAATTCTCGATTTTCTTTTTCTTGTCTTTCTTTCTTTCTTTCTTTCTTTTCTTATTTCATTCATTTATTTATTTATTTATTTTATTATTATTTCTTTTTTGCTCTTTTTTGCTCTTTCTTTTTTGCTCTTTCTTTTTTGCTAGTTAAATTTCTCACTGGGGACAAAGAATACTAAACAGTTAAACTGACTTGGTTTGACAAGGGTGACACCTAAAAGTGTTACAACTGACAAACCCATGGCCCTTGAATGCCAGATCAAATTGAAATTTAAAAATGTTGGTTTTGAGGAGGGAGTAATCCAGAGTACCTGGTAGAAAACCCTTGGAGCAAGGAAGGGAACCAACAACTCAATTCAAGTAATGGCATTAGTAAACTATGGGATTCAAACATACGTCATATTAGTGAGAGGCCAGTGCCTTACCTCTGAGTCAGTCCTGGTTCCCCATGTTTTCTCAGTCCAAAGCAGTTCCAGGATTTTATTAGCCAAAGCCTAGCCATGTCCACCTTCCCAGGAAAAAGCATTGTGGGGAGTGGGGAGGGATGAGGAACAGTTGAAGCACACATAGGCTAGGATCTTATGAAGTGGCAATTGAAAGCCAGTACAAATACATGTGGAGGATGAGGAGGCAAATTCCACAGAATTTTTCTCAGCAAAATAGGGATTGCAATTGCATAAACTTTTTTTCCCTGGTTTCAGCCCTGACCTTAACCTGGAAAATGTTGGGAAACATGACCACCCTTCTACAAGGAGCAGCAGTCTGACATACATGTAAATGTCTAAGGAACCATAGTGGAATTTATCTTACCATCTACATTATACCCTAAGTCTAACAAGTCTTGCTTATAATGATGACATTACTCATGCCAACCATAGTGCTAGACTGTCAAATGTCATCAAACACTGTTAGTAAGCTTTATAGTATATTACAGCATCATGTGAAGTTTTCTGATCTCAGACCTTCCTAACCTGCAATCAGGCATTTTGTTTTATTTTGTTTTTTGTTTTTTTTTTACATAAGAAAAAACGCCTAATTTCAAGTTAAGACTTTCCAGGTATCGAGTCTAAGGTACAGATTTAACCCAGAGATCGTAGCAAGACTCGGAACTGGATTTTTAAACAATGTTTCTGGAGAAACTTGATTTTACTTTCCTTTTCAAATCACTGATCTCGCAATCATAATTCTCATTTATCTTTAAGATGCTTGTGCAATTGGGAGCAGCAGTTAATATTTCTTCAAGAAGTTGGAACCATGCGACATCTTTACATTTCTGCTCCCAGCTTGGTAAACTGGAGAATTTAAAGTTGTTGTTGAAGTATGGTGCAAACGTGTTCATCAAAGACAAATGTGGTCAGACAGCTCGAGATAGAGCTCAAAAACACCCAGAATGTGAAAAAATCCTGCAGGAACAGGAAGGTTTGTTGTTATTGTTTGTTTGTTTGTTTGTTTGTTTGTTTTTACTCAACACTTTTGCAATGGCAAAGAAAAATGACAGGTCTAATTTGCTTTGTATATGTAATACCTTATAATTTTACCACATTGTTTTGTCTATATTCAGGAGTCATTTTGTCACAAGTTATTATTTTTGCTCCTTTCCTTCATTTCAGAACACCCTCCCAGCTTGCTACAGCTGTGCTGTTGGACAGTCCGAGGAGTCCTTAGATCTAAGGGTCTTAAAAGAGTTCACGAACTACCCATACCACTTAGCCTACAACGCTTTTTACTTTAAAAAAGTATTTTTTGTGTGTATGACAAAAACAATGTTGTAAATGCTTTTAATCCAGGCGTCACTCTCCCACCCCATGTTCAACTCAAATCGGCGCTCCAAATCCGCAATTCCCAACCGCTTAAGTTTATCCTCATAAAGACTAAAGACTGCGACGAATATAAACTTACAATCATCTATTTCGATTAACGTTGTCGGAAAGGCAACGCGATAAAACCGCTAGGTGACAAGGGTAATTTATAAATCGTAATTTATAAATAAATTTACCAAGCTTAGCTATGGTTCACCCCGGCTTAAAAAAAATCACATAATCAAGTGCTTAAGGTACTTTCACTTATCCTGTGGCAGTGACAACTGTGAAATTACAGCCGAATCACTAAAGATTTACAGCTAACCATACTACCTTTCGGCCTTGTCGCGCAAGCTCGAGGCCTTAAAATCCCGGCGACAACGTTAATTGAAATAGCTGTATATACAGCTATTGACCAAGAATCATTACTGACAGGAACTCTTTTCCTACGCAGCTAATCAACATAAGTTTAACTAGCATTTTCAAGCCGGCTAGATATCAATGCTTGTTTCATAGCCTGCGTAGCAAGCGTTTCCAGAGGCTTTTCCGCACGTTTGAAGGACGTTAAAAGCTTTCTTCGCTTTTTGGCCGCGCGAAACTTAGGTGAGGGCAAAAAAACGAAAAATGTTTAGAAAGTGCGAAAAAAGAAACAAAGACTGAAAACACTTGCTACACAGGCTATCACTTTGCTGGCTGATTTACTTTCTTTCTTCTTTTCTTTCTTTCGTTCTTTTTTGTTTTGTTTTGTTTGTTTGTTTGTTTGTTTGTTTGTTTTGTTAGCACTGCACGTACACGAATAACGATGTCGCATTTTTTTGTTTTGTACTGCACAATGTAACTTGTGGACTGTTCTTTTGAGGATCATAAAAATAAACAATACAGATGAGTCTCAGTTTGTCTAGTGGAATTGCATGGACGTGGGTATGTTCAGAATTGAGCGCAGGCGCGCTGAAAGGAAGCGCAGGCGCGCTGAAAGGAAGTGGAGAAAGACTGGGGGTGCCGCTGATTTCGCTTCATTCAAACGGCACAAAAATCATGTTACGCATTTACTGAAAGAAGCCAAATCTGCCTTCCTCACGGATTTTGTCAGCCAGAACTGCGATGACCAAGGCAAGTTGTTTCGGGCTGTGAAAGATCTTTTAGTGGAAAAGAGCTCGTTATGCTTCTCGGACTATGCGGACAAATCAGCGCTGGCTAATGACATTGGAAAGTATTTTGTGGAAAAGATCAACTGTCTGTGCGATGAGCTTGACCAGGGTGATGTCTCGGACACTCAGGTCCAGGATGACGGTGCTGTAAACAGTGACTCGTTAACTCACCCGACTAGAATTGAAGCTTTCAAGCTGTTGACTGAGGAAGATGTGCGCATGCTCATTGCGAGCTCGAAATCTACGTCCTGTTGCCTCGATCCCATACCAACGCACTTGTTAAAGTCCTGTAGTGGGCCACTTATTCCGGTAATCACCAAGATAATTAACAACTCCTTGGAATTGGGTATCTTCCCTGAATGCTGGAAAGAGGCTATTGTCATACCATTGTTAAAGAAACTGGGACTGGATTCTATTTTTGAGAACTTACGTCCCGTGAGCAACTTGGCTTACGTTTCCAAGCTCATAGAGCGTGCAGTATTCAACCAGACATATGACCACCTTGTCCGGTCGGGGCTTTATCCGTTATTACAATCCGCATACCGAAAGTATCATAGTACAGAGACAGCGTTGGTCAAAGTTGCTAATGATATTCTATTGAATATGAACTCGCAGCGTGTTACACTATTAGTGTTATTAGATCTAAGCGCTGCTTTTGACACAGTGGATCATTCGATTCTGCTTCAACGCTTGATGGCTGATTTTGGTATACGCGGGAAGGCTTTGGGGTGGTTCTCTTCGTACTTGTCAGGGCGTAGCCAGCGTGTGTTGTTTGAGGGGTCTACATCGGACAGCTTCGATCTGCGCTTCGGTGTTCCACAAGGCAGCTGCCTCGGTCCACTTCTGTTTGTACTCTACGCCTCTAAGCTCTTTGAGATTGTAGAAGTTCATCTGCCGGATGCACACTGTTTCGCTGACGACACCCAACTATACTTCTCCTTTGATCCCAACAGTAGCACGGACCTAGTGAAATCGTTGGATGCCATGGAGCGATGCATTAGTGACTTACGTAAATGGATGTACCATGATAAATTAAAGATCAATGATGATAAGACTGAATTTCTTGTTATTGGATCGAAACATCAGTTGCAGAAAATTGATAATTGTTCAGTTCGCGTTGGCACGATAGATATTAAGCCCGTTTCTGAAGTGCGTAATCTCGGGGCCTGGTTCGACTCACATTTTTCTATGTCGACCCATATATCTAAGTCTTGTAGTGCTGCGTTTTTCTGGTTACACAATATCAAGAAAATAAGCCAATTTCTGCCTAGGGACAAATTAGAAATGGTGTTACATGCCTTTGTTACAAGTAGAATAGATTATTGTAATGGACTCCTCTATGGACTACCAGACCGTGAAATAGGGAAATTGCAAAGAGTTCAAAATGCTGCAGCTAGGCTGCTCACGTCATGTAAAAAGTATGATCATATTACGCCCGTCTTGCGCGAATTGCATTGGTTACCGGTAAAGTATCGAATTAATTTTAAAATTTTATTATTAACCTTCAAGGCTCTTCATGGGATTGCACCTTCTTATATTAGTGATCTAATTAAGGTAAAACGTAATAAGCGCTATTCATTACGTTCCAATGAAGGTGTATGTTTAATGCATCCCAAAGGTAGGATGAAGAAGTCTTTTGGGGATAGATCATTCAGCGTGGCTGCGCCTACTCTATGGAATAATCTTCCTGCAAGCCTCCGCAGTATGTCAAGCATTTCAAGTTTCAAAAGCCAACTTAAGACACATTTGTTTAGACTAGCTTTTAACAGTTTTTAGACATACTCAATTTTATATATTTATTTTCTATTATTACTATTTATATATTTATGTATTTTATATCTATTTGTATCTAATATTATTCCTATATTTGATTGTATATATTTATAAATTGTACATATTATGTAACTTAGATAGGTATTCATATTTTTATTAGTTAGATACTCTGATGTAATGCGCTCTTGATCATATTTATGTTAAATAGCGCAATATAAATTAATAAATTATTATTATTATTATTATTATTGTGTAGTGTATCATTTGTCCTCCGTGTCGAATGTGTTTGGTCTCTGGCTATTGTCCAGTCGATTGATTAGTCGTGATGTGATTGGTTCAATCAGTATTCCAAGACGTGATGACAACCAAAGTAGGTTGTTCTTTCTCATGTGAACAAGCTTTCACTTGTCAGAGACCTGGAAAATGAGACGAAGATTGAGTACGAGTTGGACTCTTGAACCCTTTTGTAGGTGCAATAGGAAATCACCTGTCACACAATCTCACTCGTTTATAACACTATTTTAGGTTGCTTTAAAACCTCATCGCAATCCTTCAGCTTTTGAGCAACGAGAGTCAGTTTTATAATGATTTTCTATTTCCCCTCAGTTTCATATATTGGCCGCGCGGAAAGCGGGTTTCGAACGCAATCCTACTTCTTGGAAGCAAGAAAATGTTTGGGAATAAAACACAAGAAAATGTTGCTTCCGTTTTCACAAACTTATGTTTGCCGAGAGTCCAATGAAAACTGTAGGGGAAACTGGGACTCAAACGAAAACGAGCGCTGTGGGGAGAGGGGTGTGGCAAGGAGGGAGTTCAAATTGCGACTCCGTTTGGGAATGACTTGCGTACGCTTGGGATAACTTTCACCCAGTTTGGTCGAGCTCAAAATTACACGCAAGTGAACGCGTTTTTCACCGTTTGGCCACCCAACGCAAGTTAACGCAATTTGGTCTCAGTATTGTTTTCCTTGGTACCAGGGCGCGCACAAGTCTACACTGCAGCGCGCGCACGTTACGTTACGTGCGTCGTAGAAAGTAACGGTCTCTAACTTGAAAACTAACGGATTTTCATCCCTGAAAATGTTCACTGCATCTGCGCGTTAAAAGAAAAAATCGTGATAAGGAAAGAAAGACTGGATTTAATGGAAAACCACGGAACTTTAAAAAGATTTTCAGAGCCGCGCTCATCTTTACAGGCAGAAGGGCCAGGAGATTTAATGGATTCGCGCATGTTTGGTCCTGAAACTGCACAACATATCCAAAGAAAACTGCAATCACCTTTAAGTTCCAGAGAAGTCAGCTTAACTCTGAGCGTTGAAGACGTCGCTCAAAGGATTACCAATCAACTGAACATGGAAACCGACTACACGAGGAACAGAATAACCAAAATTGTCAAACAAGTACTGAAGAAGTGTGGTTATGTTGTGTTAGCAGCTGCAGCTGTCCCTTTGATTACAGGTACTTGATTTGATATTGATTTTGACTTTCGTTATTCGATTTTTTTAAGCCTCGTTAAATCATTTCCGAGGGCAAAACATTTTGCGAGTTACGTGGCCCAAATATTTTATTGTGCTGATTGCATGCAAGGTAAAATAAAAGACTCGATTTGCAGCACTCTCTCAACGGCTGGAAATCAAGCCTGAAATAAAATTGGCTCTGGTATTAACGGCACCACGCTCTGTAGCCAAATATTTCTTAATGCACACGCAGATGACGAATTTTAGGCCCAAGCTAAACGGAGTCGCAAGTTATCGCATTTTTTGTTGTCAACTTGTAACTCCGTTTGGCCATGACTTGCGTGTACTTGCATCGGCTTGCGATAACTTGCGTTAACTTTGATCGAGCTCGAATTTGCGTTCGACTCCGTTTGGCCAGGGCTCCACTTCGCCGAAGAAGAAAAATCGTAAAAGAAGAGGTAAACAAGTGGCTAAAATGCATTGTAAAACGACCAAAAAGTTAAGGTGCAACTTTTTAAGGAGCATTTGTATGTTCATATTATACGAAGTTTTAAAACAGTTTTGAAACAGGACTCACGTTCATGCTTTTTTTAAAGGGTGTGTCCGGCAAGAACGATTACCTCATTTGAAATGCTTCAAAGGCAAGTTTACATTTTAAATAAAAGAAAGTTGGTTCAAATAAACTACTTTTCTATAAGGCCCTGGCCAAACGGAGTTGCAAGTCAAAGCATGTTTAGAAATGTCAACTTGCGTACGCGGAGTTGCGATGGGTGGCCAAACGGACTTCCAAGTAGACGCAAGTTCAACATAATTTGCCAAAAAGCCGCCAGTTTCAACAAGTTTTCAACTTGCGATATCTTGCTACTCCGTTTGGCCACGGCTTGCGTGGACTTGAGATGGCTTGCGATGGCTTGCGTCCTTTTTGATCGAGCTTAAATTTGCTCGCAAGTGAATTTGAGTTTTTCAGCGTTTGGCCACCCAGCGCAAGTTGGTTCAGTAGTGTTTTCCCTAGTATGGGCATGCGCAAGGCTGTACTAAAATGGCTGTTTTGTAACCTGCGTTTAAGGACAGTGCGTCCTTTTGTTACTGAGCATACGTTCTGCGTTGGTTCATTGGCTCATTTTATTTTACAATTTTTACAGAGAAAGGTGGACTGATAAAAGTCATGAAATTTACAATACGAGTAAAATAAATTACAATAAAGGTTACAGGATGTGTCTGGTGGCCAAAGTATGCTTTCGTGTTGAACACCACCTACTTTAGAAAAAGAGAAAGAAAAAAAACACTAAGTTTAAGTTGGGGTTGCAGAGCCTAACGACTATATTGGTAGATTATGGTAAATCAAAGATGAATTACATTACTGGTATAATGTTCTTTGTAGATTAAGATAAATTAAAGATATATTGAACGAAGAACTAGTATTTTAAAAAGGTGGGGAAAATAGCAACAAAACTGAGGGAAAAGGAAAGAATAAATGAACAAAAAAACGGAACAAAAAAGAAGCAAAAAAGTAAGCAAGCAAACAAACAGATAAACAAAAAAGCAAAGACTGAAACATGCGCGTCTCCGCATCGAGCGAGAACCTTAGGTTACTTAAGAGCGACACCTGCTGGGAGGTATTACCGTAAAATCTCGCTTATAAGCCCTGGGCTTATACAAGTTCGCAAGGGGTTTTGGGTGGGCTTATAAACGGGGGGCTTATAAGCGGCGTAAGAAAATTGTTTCCAAATGAGCAGATAACAAATAAATTAAGACTAACTTACTAACACATATACATATACTTTTTCCATTTACTTACGTCTTTGGGCTTTGAAGCGTCACAATCAATCGGGAATTTAGTGCAATACCTTTATTTGGAACAAATTTAGTTCAATGCTACTTGGAACATCGATCAATGTGATTAAACTTATTGTTCCGCACTCTACTGGCATTATACTTTCCTAATTTTCAGTCTGAAGTGTATATAGAAGTACTTAAAAGTACTTAAGTTAAAGGAAAAATGCAATATTTTGCTTATCAAATAAAAATTTACAGCATAGTATTTACTTGTTAAAGAAACAAGGATAAGTGGAAGGTGGCTTATATCCGGAGGGGCTTACAATCGGATTTATTTATTTATTAACAACTCGGACTTCACAACTGACCAGTTGAAAAGGAAGCTACCAGTAAGCTAATATGAACATGTCAAAAACTAATTTTAAAGAACGGAGCGCATAGCGGTGTACTGTTGCGTCAAAAAATAAACGCAATATTCTAGCTACTGCATGGACCAAAAACGCTAACTTTTACTAAATAATTTGAACTTTGCAATTTTATTTCAGGCGTGGGTGCAATCGCCATTGTGTTAACTACAGCTGCTGATATCTTAAGCATTCCTGTGATTTACGGGATAAACAAGCGGAGGACAGACTTGGGCTTACCGCCATACTCATATTCCAGTGTTATTGAAGGGGTTTTCAAATTGCTTCAAATTCTGTCTACAAAAATAAGCTTTTTCAAGAAGAATCGAAGTCTCAGCCTCCATGGGATAATAGATACTGAAGGAATAGCAGAAAGCGTCAGCAGTGACTGGGACGAGGAAAATGCTATTACGTACGAGGCTCGAACCCAGTTCTTTTCCGAGAAAGAAACTGGCGAAGAAGAGAAGGGTGTGAGTGAAACTGGTATTTGTGCCCAGGTCTTTTTTGAGAGAGAAACTGAAGACCAAACAGCACAGAACGTTGTAATTCGGGACCAGCAAGGCGGCATAATGATAAGGACTGGGGCTCATGTATCTTTGAGGAGAAAGACACTAGACAAAGAAGACATAAACGGCGTTTGGAACTGGGGCGACGCTCATGCCCACGTCTTTTCGACAACAGAACCCGACAAAGGAAAAGCAAAGATCGTTAAGGTCCGTGGCGAAGGAAGTGTTGCCGCACATGATAGACATGCCCCGATCTCTCTGGGGAACGCAAATGACGAAAGAACTGTAAAAAATGCTAGCAACCAGGACGGGAAATGTGTTACCACATACAAAGCCTGTGTCCAGATGTCTGTTGAAAACACTTCTCGCAAGGAAGTTGTAGAAAACGTTACAAGCGAGAAAATTGTCGTAACAGATAAGCCTTGTTTTGAGGTATCCACGGGAACAGAAACTGGTGAAAGAATTGTAGGAAACATCGGAGACGAGGACAAGGGAAAAGGCACCAAGAATCATAGCAAGATCGTTAGGAAAAAAGAAACATCAGTTGACGTTCGTGACTGTGACGAGGAACGTGTCAACAAAGACAAGGCTCGTGCTAATTTCCCTAAAGAGAAAGAACCTGCCGAAGGATCTGCAGAAGATGCAAAAGACTTGGACTGGGAAACTGTCAACACGTACAAGGTTCATTTCCAGCTTTCTAAGGAAACTGGAAAACCAAAAGAGGAAAACATTGAAGACTTCGACGACTTCCACCCCTTGGAAACTTCCACCATCTACAAGGCTCGTGAAGGGATCTCTAGGGAGGCAAGTGAAGAAAACGTTAGAGAGTTTGGCGAGGAAACTGTTAGCACACACAAGGTTAGAGACATTTCGGAGGCAGGACTGATATCAAGGGCCCCTGAACTTCAAACAAATGAAGAGCAAGATTCCATAATCCCAATAACTCCCGCAGCAGTTACTTACTACGGTGAATCACATGATAGCGATCAGGTTGTTTTTGATACAGTCATATTGAAGGAGATTTTTGACGCAGATACAGAGAGCGAAGACTTGGACGCTGTCAGAGATGAAAATGTCACTGAAGAAACAAAAGGAACCGCGTTGAAGTTACCAAATGGGCGGGAAGCTTTATCCGACGAGGAAGACATCTACGGCCGCCGAGACATACAACGTATTGCGCCGAAGAAATCGGTTTCTGAAACATTTTGCTGTGTCAACAGGTTAAGTGAAACTATCTTCAGTAGTGTTAATGGGCGAGAGTTTGTGAGATTTAGTAGTCAGTTGCCACTTCCTCGTAAAGACCGAAATGAAACCGAGACAGCTCTGAAGTGGCATACATCAGAGTCCAATAGAGCCCAAGCCCCAGGTGCTCAGAACGAAATTGAGGAACTTCCTGAAAAAGACCCAAAGAAGGGAAAACGACGTCGCAAACGACGGAACAATAAGCGAAACACTTTGGAAAATCCTAACAGTTTAGCTGTAAACGAAGCAAATGATGAAGTGGACAAGGGTGAACTAGAGCAAGGAACTTTGAACACCAATAAGAGACCTATAGGTGATAAATATGACAAGCAAAAAGCTACAGTCCTGCAAGGCAAAGCAACTACTCCCCAGAAAGCGGAACTACCCGCGCAAAAGCTGATTGAGAAAAATAGAGATATTCCTCAAGAACTAGACGTTTCACCGCAGAAAACAGGAAGAAAAAAGAAAGACAAGACAAAGAAACAACTACCCACGCTAAATAATGTCCACACTGAGAAGCGAAAGACGAGAGTATTTGGTTTTCTGCTGAGAAAGAATGCCGTTAATCCCGAAGACTCAAATGTCGCAAGAAAGAATACCCCTGATCCCAAAGATTGTGGTGTGGTGAGAAAAAATACCCCTATTGATGTCACGGGAAGGAAGACCGCTGATCCTAAGAACTGTGATCCTACAAGAAAGAATACCGCTGATCCTAAAGGCTGCCACGAAGAGAGGAAAACAAAGACTGACAGCAACAGCCCGTGTGTGGGATCCTCAAAAGCGGAGGAGGTCAAAGTGCCCCCCGTAGCAAAGATCACATCCATCAGACAGAACAGGGTCGAGGAAGAAAAGGATCGTGACGTTATATCGCTCTATGACGATATAGATTAGTTAAGTTGACGAAAGAAGAAAGAGAGCCAAAAATTCTGCTTTTTTATTCAAGTTTTATTGCACTGTCTAACCTTGTAATTTTTTCTAAGCGTTTGAATTAAAGTAAACTTGGTTTTGTTTCACTTGTTTAGTTGTCGGTTTCTTATGGCAATCTTCGACTAACGACATTTGGTTTGACTTTGATAAGTACAACTCAGATTACTTCTGTATACCGTGGTTTTCGAGGCATTTTGTCGGAAGACAAAGACGTCAAATATTATAGTGGTAATCATATTTGTGATAAGACAAATGGTACTAATTTCCACTTGTTATTCTGATTCATCTTGTTATCACACAAGTGATTAAGTCAATCACTCCTACGAATACAGGCCACTCTTAGAGTACCACTCAGTCGTATTATCATCATTATTAAGAGTACAAATACTACATTCACATTCCTTACCAGTGGTTTTCTAGGTATCCCAACTTCTCCTTGTTGTTTATCATTAGAGAAAGAGGCTTTAAGAATGATAGTAGTGTGAGAAATGATAATACAAGGGATGCACACTAGGTCTAAAAAGTCGTTCTCAATCTCGCACATGTCCACCGACCAATAGCAACCCTCAGTTCGGACTACGAGTACGTCATTGGTTAAGAGTATGACTTTCGAATTTCAAACCAGCTACGTTCTCAGAGCTCTCCTTCCTCAGCCTTGTTGCTGACCAGTAGAGGAGTTTGTTATGGGAAAGATATTGGTGGGACAAACTAATCTAAAGTCGGCGACTAGGAATTGAGAAGTCGTACTCCAGACTCACTCTCGCACCCGTAGTCCGATCTGAATGTCCGCGCTGATCATTAATACACGGAGAAGTCGAATACATTTCAAAACAAGTCAAGAGAAACAAGAAGCTTCGTGACTGTAAATCCCGTATTTTTTTCGCCAGTTAATGTAGCCTTATGACGTAGAGATAAGGTTGAGGACAGGGAAGAGGGTGTATAAACAGAACCAGTTTTGTTACCGAGCAGGTGGGACTGCGAGAGTAAGGCCAAGCGAGAATCAGATTTTACTCTGATTTCTGTCTGAATATAAGTCATTGTAAAAAATAATTGAAATATTCAGTTTCATCCTAGAGTCCTTCTATACACTGTTGTTGATGATGTCGTACATCGAGGCTGGGGACAAAACTCAAAAAATCTTTGCCTAAACTAAAGTCCTAATCCGCTGTGTAAACAAAACACCAAAAAAGTAAAATACTAACGAACCGTCATTTCACCGGAAGAGTGAACGGTTATATGATTATATTGTAAAGTTTAATTCGCCGCCATCTTGAAGTCGGCGTAAAAGTGAAATTAGCCGGTGCGAGAGGCATGGTCACTAGTTCTCGTGTTGTTTTCATTCCACTCTTCGTCACCCGCAATTCACAGGTAGATCACTAGAATTTAATGTAATAATAAGATAAAAATTGAAGCTACCCGAAGGACAGTCATTGGCCAATTTTGGGCGATCTCTACTACCAAATCAACGAGAAGAATGACTAACGGAAAATAACTAAAGTTTTACGGAAATCCGACAGATCAAGTCTAATCCAGTGATAATAATTAATAATAAGGATCAAGTAAGCACGGACACACGAACACAGAATACATCGTATCTTCAGGTAAGAATCGTTCAAGTTGAGATCACGGGTGCTTTCTTATGTGTTACTCAGCGGGTAAACAATGAGCCGTAATCTCTGATCTTCTATCGTGTTTACATGAACTAAGCCAGCTTAAATTCCGCTATTTACAAACGCAAATTTTCCTGCCAGTTAAATGTAGAATTTTATTTTTTAAACTGAGCAGATTTTACGCACTGCGATTTTAAATCGTGCGTACTAATGAACAACCGCTGGTAGTTAACACGGAAGAATTGAGATCATCTTTATAAAGCCCTTGAAATCACGGCTGGAGTCGCTTCAGAAGTTTGCGCAAAATTTTCCTTAAGACTACGGGAAATTAACGCATTGGGACTTTCGTAATAGTCTTCGAAAGAAATCAACCTCTAACGCACAAACCAGCCAGAACTGGGCTGGAAAGTTTTCTCCCGTATTGTAAGACTATCCTCCCTTTTTTCCAACAAGACAAATGTCAAATGATGTAACTTCAGTCACTGGAAAGTAACGCTTCAGTCGTACATCAGCATAAACAAAGCCTTATATGTTTGAAAGTAAGATACAGAAAATAATAACTTCTGCACGTGTGTGAGTGGTACTCCTACAGAAACTACGCTAACGATTCAGCTAAAATAGTCTGTTTCAAGAACGAAATATGGATCAGTTCAATCTTGGGAACGAAATTCATAAATGTAGTTTTGAATCATGCATTGTCTGTAATATGAAAAGTGCGAACATCAAAAATTCGGTATTTTTGATATTGTTCTAAGTTTTAAGTCAATGGATGAAATCCTGAAGTCACGCCAGACCATTTTAACTGTGTTATAATGCTGTGCCATTCAAATGAAAGTGCTTGAATTCGTAGTCCTGATGCTTACCTAAGACCTAAAAGTCTTAACCCTCGGTGAGGTTTGTTGCGTGCTGAAGTTTCGGCTTCTGCGTGCTCACAGTGCACCAGTCAGTGAAAAAACACAAGTTCCCCAGGGAGATTGTGCAACTCAACCGAGACTCCTAGTACGCGCTTCTAAATAGAAAGATACATTTTTTTAGGCTTCTCGAGCTTACTTGAAGCAACTATCGCCAACATTTCTTTTACTCTCAACTATGTTGCATATTTGTTTGGCTGGCACGTGATTAAACACAAGCACGAGCGGAAAACACCGATTTACATAATCCAACCCCAGGGGGGTACCCCCTGTAATGGCCTATACGGACAGGCTCCGCCCGAAAGAAGTACCTTTTTCAGGCTTCAGGTACATGAAAGGGTTGGGATTTCACGAACTGAGGTATATGAAAGTGTGTGGAAATCTGTCATTTAGGTATCTAAAAGGGTCTTTAATTAAAATATCTCAGTTTGTCCGGGCTTCTGTCAAAACGTGATGGTATGTAAAAGTGTAAGGGGTTGAACCTAGGGGTGAAGCCTCCCCGGGGGGGTACCCCGTAAGAGTGAGTACCCCCGGGAATCCAACGAGATGCAACATCATTCAACAATGTGGCCAAACGCGTTCAACAATGTTGAATGGAGATGCTGAATTCGTTTTGCCCCCTTATTTGTCAACGTTGCACGATGTTGAATCTGTAGGTTTGACCAAGGCTTCACTGACTCAGACGGTTTCTGTAGTTGAAGAATTTTTCGTCATATTTAACAATTCTCGTCCAAAATGTGATAGTCAAAAATACTGACTGAGCAGAACTCTCCCTGTGGAACTAGTGCTGTTTATTACTTTGTACAAATTTTGAGTCAGAGTGGTTTTTCTACGGCTAAGCTGGTGTTATGCCTTTAATAAGAATTTGGCAATTATGTTGTTCTTCCTGCTCAAAGCCGATACTACCTTTTTATATCGTGTGATATACTTAGTTCTGATTGGCTAAAAGCAGGCACAGAGAAGGCGGCAATTTCGAAATAAGCGACAAAGTCTTAAAACGGCTACATGAAATGTAAAAGGGGAGTGAAAAACAAAAGCATAACCAGACAAGACGTACGACAAATTTGGTAATTACCAGAACATCTCGCCAATTTACGAGGCCATAACGAGAAGCCTAAGGTTTCAATATTCATCGAGTGAGCTTGCGATCATTCGAACAGTTAAGTCAGGGCGTGAAAAGGGGTAAAAAAGCCAACACCCAAGTTCAAAACAAGGAAGGAGTATGATGAGATGAGCCCGACAGTCTCAACAACTATGAAGAAGGAAAACAAGCAATGACGACTCCGTCTTGTTATCAGCACCAACGGAAATGTAGAAATCAAGCATTCATTTCTATCGATCAGCGCTTAACTCTAAATACTGTAAGTAAGTGTACATGTTTAACCCTAAATACTACATTATCATTCGACGACAGAAGGCCAGAACAGCAAGAAAATTCCTGCTGTAGTTTCAGCACCAAATTCGCTAAATATATAATTAAACAATAGAGTTCTTCTGTCGAAGGCACTATCGTGTGATAGGTTGCCCGAGGAAATTTGATGTTCACAACGAATATTAGTTCGAGGGCCTATATGAAGTTTGAACATCAAATTTCCGAGGGGACCTATCACACATAGGGCCTGAGACAGACGGACTCTATTATTTTTATCGCACAACACTAAATTTTGAGCGAAAATTGCCAAAAACGGGCACTATGCGCTGATAGGCGCCCGCTGAGGAGAAACACTATCGCGTCACGTGACCGATTTCGACCAATGGGAGCACGCCAAAATTTAGCGTTCTACTACAATGTCCAATAGTTGCAGGCTTTTAACCTTCATTTCCTTTATTAAGTCTCGCGATATTGGTTACGGTCGGTTGATTGAATGCCTGCGAAATTAATGAGAATAATTAAGGTGCTAGTACCAATCTCTAAGTGATAACAAGAGCAGAGCATTAACCAATTATAGGTCAACACACCCGCTAGGCCACCTGTTATGTGGTCAATTGGTCATCTCTAGAGAATGCACATTGGAGTGTGGATTTAAGGAGGTTTTCTACCGGTACTGAAATTCTCCCTTTTGGTTTCAAAGAACAATCAAAGCACAGAAAGTACGCTTTCTTGCAAAAACCATTTTCTCGTATTACAAGCGAAAGAACGTTCTATAGGCTAAATTGATACCGTAATGGGTCCAACAATTGATCCATACCTACTTAAAAATCGTTGAGACCGTTAACTGCTCTAAGCGGGGCGTATTGCGATAAATCACTTAAGAGAGGCAAGCTTAAGTGGACTGATCCAGGCAGAAAGTTTCAAGAGGAACAAATTGATTTAAAATGGAAGAGGTTCCAGTAACTGATTTAAAACGGAAGACGTTCCTGTAACGCACAACGACCGTTTAAGTCATAAGATGGATCCATGCTGTAGTTTTGTGAAATAACCGACCACAGTTGCACTGATCTTGAACATGGACCCTGAGTATTATGACAGCCGCCTTTCGCTCATAGCCAATGAAAACTGTGACGCTAGATCGTGCAAACCTCCGCGAATCGAAGAATTCCCGCCTGACATCTTCAATCAAGAGCAGAGATTTTACGGTGGAGTGGCATTCCACTTCCTAATCTGCCTTCACATCTTCTGCGCCTTAACTGTGGTCTGTGATGACTACTTCGTCGCATCCCTCAACCGCATTACCAAATGCCTGAAGATAAAACCAGATGTGGCTGGGGCGACTTTTATGGCGGTTGGAAGTTCGGCACCAACTCTCTTCATATCAATAATATCGACGTTTTTTACTGAAGGAGATATCGGTCTAGGAACAATTGTTGGTTCAACGATCTTTAACACGCTGTTCATCATAGCGTTATGCGGTATTGGTGCGGGTTTGACAATGCGTTTAAACTGGTACCCACTATTCAGGGACTCTACCATGTACATTCTAAGTGTGCTGATTCTCATGGTCGCGTTGTATGATCGTAAGATTCACTGGTACGAGAGCGCGGCATTTTTCGTGACTTATGCATTGTACATTGTTGTTATGTACTTCAACGCTTCACTGGAAGAATGGTCTCAGAAAATGAAAGAAAAAATAGTGAAGCGAGATGAAGATGTTTCAGAAGTGGAGGACACGGATCAAGTTCAAGACATGGAAAGTTCAGAAAATCCACAACACTCAGAAGAGTCCGAGAATCGTTTGAAGCCGCCCAAAGGATTTTTCTCAAAGCTTATTTGGATTTTCACACTACCCTCTATAGTTCTCTTCTATATAACGATCCCAGACTGTCGCCAGAAGAAATGGCGAACGTTCTACCTTGTTACATTCACAGTGTCAGCGATATGGATGGGCGGTCTGTCGTACATTCTAGTCTGGATGGTGTCCTTAGTGGGGTACACTTACAGCATCCCAGAATGCGTCTTGGGCATGACGTTTCTTGCTGCGGGCAGCAGTCTCCCAGACGCCATTGCTAGCTTAGTAGTTGCCAAACAAGGAAGCGGCGATATGGCAGTTTCCAATTGTATAGGGAGTAACGTTTTCGATATGTTATGCCTAGGAATTCCTTGGATGATAAAAACTACTATAATCTCTCCAAACAGCGTGGTTTACATCCAAAGCGAGAACATATTTTTCACATCAGGAATTTTAATAGCCAGTATTTTATGTACAATTTTATTAATATACCTGAACAAGTGGAAAATAGACGAGAAACTAGGCATTCTTTTTCTTGTAATGTATTTGCTTTTCCTAGGAAACGCGACCTTCATTGAAGTTGCGCCTTGCTGTTAAAAGGAATGAAATAAATTTTAGTTTCGGTGTAATGATATGGTACCGCCCAAACTATTTTGAGGCTGTTGGAGAAATCCTAATAAAGAATGATCATTGGAATAAAGGCTTGTGAGTAGTAGTTTCGTGTGGCATTGTTTATGATGCTATACAAACTTGAACCTCCATCGATTAGTAATTAAAATTTGAGCAGATTCTGACTCTTGAAGAGCACATGGAAGTCTCCGAGAGTGCAGGAGTGTTTCAGGCCAAACTCTCGTTTGGTCTCGGCTTCAGGAAAACCCGGGCCAGTCGAGAGTTCAAACCCTCTGAGGGTCGCATGAGAGTTAAGCCAAACGAGAGCTACAGTGTGAAATTTTACCTGTTCCAATAATAATAGTAATAGTAATAATAATAATAATAATAATGATAATAATAATAATAATAATAATAATAATAATAATAATAATAAGAATAAGAATAATAATAACAGTGATGATGATGATGATGATGATGATGATGATGATGATGAAAAAAATAAAATAAAGTTTAGTTTGTTGTTTATTTTTAACAATGATAATTAATAATATAAAGGTTAATAATGTGATCATTAATAATTTATAATAATTAATAACAATATTCTAATGAGAACTTGAGCAGATTCAAACTCTTCAAGAGCGCATGAGAATAGCCGAGAGCACAAACATTTTCCGTCCAAACGAAGGTTTTTGTTTTACTTTCAACTACTCTTGTGGGAAAATATGTTCACAATCCTGTGTTCCTACAAATATCGTGGCAAGGTGTTTTCATTTTTCTAATGGAAATGCCAAAAGAGCCACTTCAGGAGTTCATTAGCAAACATCAAAGTTTATCGTTATCAGCCAGGGGTGGAGGGGGGGTGATTATTTTCGTAATTTTTATGGACGGTCTTCTTTTGAATTTCTCCATGGCGCAGGCATCATTTGAAGAAGCCGAATGAGAAGCTTATGGAACAAGAATGTCACAAAAGTTTCCAAGGAAAATAAGTGTGCTACACTTCAAGAAGAGGCATCATTTCTTCAACTGCAGTAGCCATGCGATCATCGATGTCCTGCAATATCAGACAATATTTTCATTGCAGCAGAGGAGGGAGGGAGCCATAGTTATTCACGGTCTCATTTGTCTGTATTGCTTCGGTGCATTGGCGATATTATGTGACCACTACTTTTGTGCTTCGCTTGAAAAACTCTGCAAACGGTGAGTGTCACATTTAGCGTGGTCCCTGGCGTTCAAATTATGGAAAGCGAAGTGAGAAACATTCCGCGCTCCCTCTCCCAAGGCAACACCTTGTCTTTTGCCTGAGTCGTCCACAAGTTGCCCTTTTACTAGCACAACAGCCTTCCTTCCTTCTTCACAAGCTGAACGCCAGCAACAGGCAACAGATTTTTCGAGACGCAAGCAACGTAAGTTCGGTAGCATCCTGCAGACAGCTTGCCTTTGTGAAAAGTTGAACGGTGATTTAGATGAAATAAAATAAATGATGAAGCGTTCTCAAGTCGAATTACTCAGAAAAAATCCTAAGCAAGGCCATATCACCGAATTTTTTCAAATTTGATCTTGGCCGTTTATAAGAGTGAAATGCTGCTCAATAATGTCAATTTGTCATCGGGATCGTTAATCTCACAGTGAAATGTCTCTTCTTTTTCCAGGCTTCGTATACCGACAGACGTAGCGGGTGCAACATTTATGGCCGCCGGTAGTTCCATGCCCACTCTGTTCATTGCCATTGCGTCCGTGTTCATGGGTGAAGGAGACATAGGCCTGGGCACTATTATAGGTTCCACCATGTTTAACATTTTATTTATATCTGCGATCTGCGGCCTGTGTTCTGGAATGGCCATAGCGCTTCACATGTGGCCTCTACTGAGGGACTCTTTCGCATATACTGTTCATCTTATTGCGCTGTTGATTGCAATCGAGGATAATATTGTTCACTGGTATGAGGCCGTGGTTTTTCCTTTCTTGTACTGCGGTTATATCGTCATTATGTGCTACAATAAAAAACTCGAGGGTCTGTTCGAGAAAATTTGTCAGAGATGTTGCGAGATCCGCAAGGGATTTGAAATGGTTGAGATGGACGATCCCCTGGAAACTGGAAACGAAAAACCCACAAGTAAAGACACCGTGACTAGATCCGATAAACATAGTAGTGGTGACAAAGAAAAAGATGCAGAAGGAAACACGGATACTAACGGAAGTGAGGCAAAGGAAAAAAGCAATCCAGATCATTCGTCGTCGCAAATTCACGGTTTTGCAGCTAAATCGCCGTTTGAGATTCCCAAAAGCTCTTTTAAACTCGTTGTCTGGGTGATAATGTTGCCCATCCATGCTCTTTTCTTCATCACCATGCCAGACTGTCGCAAGAAGGGCTGGGACAACTGGTACCCAGTGACGTTTGTAGTGTCAATTGTATGGATGGCTGTCATTTCATACGTGCTCGTGTGGACCGTGTCAGTAATAGGAGAGACTTTTGACATTCCCGAGTGCATCATGGGATTGACACTACTGGCGGCAGGATCGAGTGTCCCGGATGCAATGGCGAGTTTGGTTGTTGCTAAACACGGTATGGGAGACATGGCGCTCGCGAATTGTGTCGGCAGTAATATTTTTGATATTCTCTGCCTCGGACTGCCTTGGTTTCTTGCCGCTACAGTTGTTCACCCAGGAAGCGTTGTTCTTATCCACAGTGGACATATAGTTTATACGTCGTTGTGTCTTTTTGGAACAGTGTTAGTGACACTTCTTGTAATACATCTAAACCACTGGACTTTAGACAAGCGCACAGGTTGCGTTCTTTTAGTAGTCTACCTCCTCTCCTTATCGGCTGCTGTAATTCTTGAGGCTCTACCGCGGGGGGATGCGCCCAAATTAAGCCCTCATCACCCAGGACACCTGCCAAATAAGGGATTAGGGCACCGAAAGCACGCTCATTTCAAAAAAGTCACGTAACGAGGAGGCTCAACGTGTTTTCAAAATGGTGCGCAGAGAATAGAAGGCCGTGGTTTTCAGCGAGGTCCCTAGGCCTTCTCTTTCTCTCGCGGGCGAGAGCAAAGTGTGCGTAAGAGCCTACGAACGGTATGTCATTCGGTGATATCACAAACTTTCGCGCCAATTCGAGTGGCAAGAAGGGAAAGTTTGGGTTCTGGACTGCTGGCAAATAATAGATCGCGGGACTTAAACAGCCTGCGATCACGCTGAACCAAGCGAAATGACAATAGAGCTTGATCACGGGACTTAAAAAATTAAAGTCACGTGAAACGTGATCAACACGCCGCCATCCTGAGTACTACGAGCACCATTGGGCCTAGGTTGCAGGGAGGCTTACTCTGAACAGATACAGACTTCGAGTTCTGATTGGTTCGTTCGTTCTTTGTATTTCTTGTAATTGGCTGGATGTGTCTATTTTGTTTGGGTTTTCCGATAGTAATCAAAAAGTAAAAGTGAATGCGTGAAACATATGTGAACCGCGAATAAAGGACCTCTACGTGAACCATCCTACAACTTCAGCAGTTGCAAGGTCTGAAACACTCAGGATTAAAAGGGACTCGAAACCAGCTCCCACATGCCTTGTCTGTTGTCAGTTGAAAAGTGCATTGAAAATGTACTTCCGCTCATAGGTTACGTTTATAGGTACAAGTCCCCTTTAAGCGTGAATTTTTTAACAGAATATAAAGCCACTCTTAATTAGGTGTCGAACGAGCCAGCTCGTTTGGTAGCTGACTGCCCAGCCAAACAAGCCACAAAATACAGACTCAAGACTTCACACGCACATGATTTCTCTTTTTGTCCACTCACTGCCAAGAAAAACGAGCCACAAAAATAAACATACACCTTCCAAAGTAGCCCTGCATTGCGTAGTTGCTTCAGCTTTCTTTGCAATTGCTGAATTCGCAATTTCATAAGGGAATAGTGGGATAAGTTGAGTACGCTTATAGGGAATGCGGACGTACATGCGGATTGTAATCGCAAAACAGCCACAGTTAGGTCTTATTCTCCAAATAAAATAAAATAAAATAAACAAACCGATTTTAACTTTTCAAGGACACCCAAATTTGCTGGATTCTGTGCCCCGTAGTTTCGCAAGGTTTAACGTAACTTTATCTTTTCAAGATTGACATACTTTTGGGTTGCTAAAGCATCAAAACTTCGCTTATACGGAACGCAGATTGTACTCGCAAAACAGCGATAGTTAGGTCGTATTTGCCAAAATATCAAACAAATTTTTACTTTCCAAGGGCATAACAAATTCGTGGGCTTCTGAGTTCCGTAATTTTCCGAGGTGCAATTTTACTTTATCTTTTTAGGATTGATACAATTTTAGGATTGATTATACATTTTAGGATTGTTTAGGTTACGAAAGGATCAAAACGTTGCTCATTAGGTTCAATTTAATTGCTCTGTTAAAGAAATTTTACCATATATGTACAATACAATTATTATATTTCATTAAAATACTCCATACAAAATGTTACACTTGCAGCTCTATCAATTTTTTTATAAACATATCTTAATTTATCAATCTGACAAGCAGCCAGTAATGAAGCGAAATACTTCAAGGGACATATACTCCACAATTATCATTCTCAGAAGCAAACACACACTAGCTTTCAGGTATCAGATTCAGGTTTCCACAAGATGGCGGACAAGGAAGTTACCCCAAAAGCAGTCGTTGTCAGAATGGAAATCTGACGCCAGAGCATGCCTTTTCATGCGATACTGTCATGAAAGTTTAATACTTTGGACTCACGGCCTTAGAAAAACCACCCTTGATAATCCAATGGCAACAAAATTTATAATGGAATAGCATGACAGTCAGTCCGTTTTTCAATTAATATTCTCCATTATTTGAGGGAGTAAGTCACGTTTTAAAACTATTCATTATCTCAGGGTTGTTCCTTGATCACTTCTAATACGATTTTAATAGCCCTTTCACTCTAAGAGTCAGGCTTTCTATCAGTTAACTTGGTTCTACTCAGTTACATGTATTGAGTCCGTGAATGAACTCGTTAAGTGCTTCTTGGTTGAGCGCAGTGCGCGAGAAGTTTGGGCCTCCATCCCATCAACCCTGGCCCTCCTGTTTCCTGCTCTTTACCTGGGACGTGACAACTGCGTAACGCCTGGTAAATGTCCACACTACCTTGGAGCTACGAAGTAAGGATTGTGTCACAAGTGCGAAGCAACAGCGGTAAAGACGAGTTACTGTCTCTGTGCCATCTAAAATAAGAAAAACCATTCAAAACATCACAATGACATTCTCATACAGAAACAAACCTCAGACCCTGGGGCAATTACCAGTTGCGTAAAACGTCGCCAGGTTTAAATACTAACGAACGACGTCTAGTCCAGGGAAAATCACTATTTTAACGTCTGAAATCGGCAGTTACGCTCGGTGGTAGGTTTTAGAGTAAGGGTATTCATCGACAGCTGTTCTCAAGAATTGCAGCTCTAGCACCTGCTGTCATGCACTTGCTCATGCATTTGGACCGTTTTGCAACCTAAAAACTTCCAGATCTTGCAAAGAACACAAGCGGTTTTCAGCGTACCTTCCGCTATAGACTTCTGCATCCGGACTCAGAATCACAGGTGCCACACTAAACAGGAAAAATTACAAAAAAATAAAACTAAAAAACAAACAATCAAAAAAACAAAAAACGCGAGACTAGATAATCCTGCGTAACTGATGAACAAGGTTGTTTTTGTCTTCACAGAAAAGTTATCGACACCTATGCATAAGCAACGAAGGAACATGGGTTTTTACGATTGAGCTACGAAGCTACTAAGCTTTAAATGTCATCGTGTGTAAATAAAGGTTTTGATTGATTGAATGCGGAGAATAAAGTTTTTGCTGGCGAATAGGTCCCCACTTTTAGAAAGAAATTTATTAATACAGGTTATGCGCGGCTACAAAAGCCCCCCCCCCCCCTCCCACCCTTCCCTACAAACAGTCCAAACTGAAGACTGTGGCTTTTGTGACGATAGAGACGTTGCATGCGTGTCTAACAAGTGATTGCAAAACAAAGAAAATCTGTGTAATAAAGAAAACATCATACTTGGGAAGTTTCAGTAAGTTGATTAATTCCTGAGCTCGCATTAGCAGATCTGGATAACACTCTGGGTCAGACAGAAGCTCCTGAAAAAAAATTAAAACTATTTGCACAGGAAAATGAATAGATTCTCGCTCATTAACAATGCTAATATAGCAATATCGCACCCTGCAGCAATAAATCTTTGCCGAAAGAACGATCACAAAAAACTTACTGGTTTCTGCCGAACCACTTTACTCAGGCATAGAATAGCTCTCTGGATCACATCCTGACATCTTGAGGCAAGCTACAAAACAGACAAAACAAAACGGTAAGAATTTCGTCTCTTAGAGAAGACCAACTCTTCTACCGATATCACTTAGACAAAGGACTCAGTTAGTTTTGACAACTTTCACATGGCTTGATATCAACTGGCCCTAACAGTGACGAAAATGAATTTTCTCTTTTCATCATCTCTACTTGTTCAAACATTGAAGCGATAATAATAATAAAGAAAATGATCACCGAGGATAACGCGTCTTGATATTTAGACGAATTCTCCTTACTAGTTCCCTACGAAATGTACGGAGAACAGTAAGAAGAATATGCAATTTCATATCAGGGATTAAAGGGTTAAAATGAAGGAAATGTGAGAGGCAGAGTTGTTAAGTTTCACGATAGCGTTCGCGACTTCTCCTCCTGTAGGTCAGGATTTGACCGGTCAGTTAAAACAGAAACCATCAAAAACTTGTCAAAAATGGAAAAAGTAGTTAAAACTGTACAAATACGGTATATCGCACAGTAAGCAGAAAGGGGATGAGAACAAAGAGTAGTCAACTTGGGGTATTTTCTTGATGTACCACCAAATGTTCTGATGTTCTGATTGCAAAGAAATATACGTAAATAGTAGCATGACTTAGTATTTTCAGCCTGGGCCAAAAAGTGTTTTAAACCGTACCTTTGCCAAGGTTGTGATAAGAACTGAAACAAGCCTTCCACTGAACGACACCTAAAGGGGGTCAAAAAGAAATATTACGTTGTGTAAGACGTAATTCGACGCGGGAGCAAGATCAGCTATGGCAATACCTTTCCTGGTGCAGTTTGCAATACCACTTCATACGTTAAAGCTTCAAACGCCTGAAAAAAAGTATAGAAAAAAAGCAGCTGAGATGACGTTATGTGTTCTTCAGAGCATAATCTGGAAAAGGAAACACCGAGTAATATGCATGAGACAATCAACAGAATGAATGACCGACATGAACGAACGGACCGGTGAAACAAACTAATGAACGCACAAACAGCCAGGAAAACGTTATATTTATAATGTGCATTTCATCATGTATGTATGTTAATTTGCGCAATATTAAGTAATAAATATTATTATTATTATTATTATTATTATTATTATTATTATTATTATTACTGAAACAGTAGGGTGAGAAAATCATCCAGTTTGAAAGGATAAAAAATTACGAATGACTACCGACAACTATGTAATTTGACCACTGTGCCCACTCTGGTTTTCCAAGTTTTCTTTCAATAAAAGCTTTCATTCATTTAGTCACTTGTCTGCTTGCTCATCTGTGCGGGCATTTGTTTGTGCGTTCGTTTCCTCTTCCGTTTGCCTGGCTGTTTGTCCGTTCATAAGTTTGCTTCACCGGTCTGTTCGTTCATGTCGGTCAGGTATTTAGGGTGTCAGGGTGGGTATTTAGTTGATTGTCTCATGCGTATTACTCGGTGTTTCTTGCACTTGAGCCTCCCACCATCTAAATGTCTGCTCTTTCGCTACTTCACCAATGAAAACATTAATACCATTTAACTGACTAATAAATCCCAGATGCATTAAAAACCTAGTAGAGAACAGAACCTCTCGGGGTTTTAAAAAAGGTAGCATACCAAGACACTATACCATTTCACACTGAAAAAAGTAACATGATTGACTGTGCTCCAGATATGACAGCAGCTAGCAAAGAGGCCAAATTCTGTGAACATACACTATACTTATGTACTACCACTTCTACCTGACCAGTATAGATAAAACTGAAAAAAAGGAATATATAGTTCGTTCACTAACACGGGACAAAAAGACGTATACCTCAAAATACTGCACAATGTTCTGAACAGTGCATCTACTGTCATGTACAGAAGAGGCAAACTCTCCTATTACCCACACCTGTGAAGACAAAATTTGTAAAAGTTCAAATTGGTGTATTAAACGTACACCACATATTTTAATATCGAAAACCTGAAAAATTACTAACATAACTGTTCTTTCTTTTTCGCCTTCATTAAATCGCTAGGCCACACTGTTTTCCTCAGGTGATTTCAGCCTAGTCCCCAGGCTTTCTCGGCTCGGTCAAACCTCGACCGTGAGCCGTAACGTCACCGACTCCTCAGACTTCGCGCAGACTACGGGGCAAGAGAGAACGCCTAGGGACTAGGCTGAGGTAACACTTAAAAGCGTTGTATGATCTAAGTATGTTGATGCTGTTGTTGTTCATGATAGCAAGAGGTTAAATTAACCTACCAAATGAACAAAAAAGTTCTCTTTGGTTGGCCCAAGGTTTTTAAGTCCGCTAACAAAATCCATGATATCCTGCTGATATCTGACAATCAGGTTTGGGTATTTTTGGCACAGCTGTACCAGCCGCTCTGACAACAACCTAGGAAATACAGCACACGATCACTATAAAACAACTCTATAATCCTTCCCTTGTTTCTCTCTGTTTGTGTTCTTAAGTTCACCTTACAAGAGTGTTTTTTAAACTAGAAGTTTGAAACACCCAAAAAGTACAATTTGTACATTTTTAGTTGGGTTTCTTTCATTTTATTCACTTTAAAAGGCCCTAAACTTGCATGTAGAAGGGCTAGTTTGACAACCAACGCATATGTTACAAAAAACACGGGAAACACCGTCAGCTTGGTTTCGAATTCCCCACGACTGCTAATGTTTGATACAAGCAGGATATGAAGATCCCTATGTCATGTTCTGGTCTTTATATTTATGTGTTTCTTAACCTCAGGATGCTCTTTCAAGATACATAACAATGTATTCTGTAAATTTCTACGATGACCTATCAAACAAAGGATGGCAAGCTTGTGGTGAGACCTGTGGTAAGGGAGAATGGTTATTGTGTGGTAGCAGCACAGCTTTTACATACTGGTGAATCTCTTGTTGGTAGTTTTGTACAGGATACAGCAAGCCAACTCTCTCCAGTATGACAGGCACCATGCGACTAACTGTCTCCTCTTCGGCTTCCTCCAGCATCGTGGAAAACATTACACTAAAGTGTAATAACACAAGTTTAACACGTGGAAAAACTTCACATTAAAGACGAATAACACAAGGTTTACACGTGGAAAACTTCACACTAAAGACGAAAAACACGAGGTTTACATGTGAAAAAACTTCACGTTAAAGACGAAAAACAAAAGGTTTACACGTGGAAAACGTCACGTTAAAGACGAATAACACAAGGTTTACATGGAAAAAACTTCACACTAAAGACGAATAACACAAGGTTTACATGTGGAAAAACTTCACGCTAGAAGAGAAATTCGGTATAGAATGGAAATTTCGAGGGTGTTTCAAATCATATTGCGGATCCTTGATGTTGTTGAACCTAACTATTGCAGTTTGGAAAGACTGTAATTTTCCAGTGAGATTAATTCTTGCGAATCCAGTAAGCCACAGTACTTACTGAGTTCCGAGAAATACAAAGCTGTAACTTCATAAATATTTGTAAATGTTTTTAGTCGCTTCTTCCAATAATAGTTTTCTCCTACAGTCTTCAAAATGAGTCAAGAAATTGACTTTGGTTAGTCATGTATGTACGTATCCAAGTTTGGGACATCTACGAGGTGAAATGTTTTCAAGCTTTGATTGTTAAAGTTGTTTCCTTTCAGAATAAAGATAAAGATCTTTACGTACATACACGCTTTTTTGGTTCTTGTATGTTTATTTCTTCGATCGACTTTTCATTGGAAAAAGAGCGTTTTCGTTTTAGAACCCCCTCCCCCAAAACCCACAAATTTTTAAAACGAATAATTACGTTTACGTTTGTTGTTTCCTCTCAAAAACTCTTTCTCTTCTTCATTTCATGTACTACTCACTTTAACAGAACCGGAGCAATTTGCGCGGACACGACAACGCGAGGCTCTTCCAGTCTGTCCTCTAGCAAAGAGTGAAGAGTTGAGAGTCTACAAAACAAAAAGAGCAGCAAAAGTAGCAGAATACCTTCTGCACTTTCTTTCATATACGGGGCTTTGTATGTTAATCAAGTGCCCAGTACTTCGAAAGCACGGGAGAAGTCAATCAATCAATGATTCAAGTAAGCAAGCAAGCAAGCAAGCAAATTAGCTACGCGCCGATAACTTGCGCATGTAGTTGTTGGTGTCTTGACCGGTTTGCCCGAATATTGAAAAAATCAAATTTATCATTGTTAAAAAAAAAACGTTTCTTAATTCCAGTTTAATATAGAAACAGTGGATGAAGAGCCATTCTACGGATAAAGAATACCATTGTAAACTCCCGTACATTTATTTTTATTTTTTATGCCAAGTTTAGTTGCAAAAAAGTGGTTTCTACCGCTCCGAACCAAACCCAACACCAAACTAGTCCCAAATCACACAAAAAAGACAAATAAGTAAACGAATTCATAACCAAAACCTAAGGTAAAGGAATCAACCAGAGTCAACTGGACGAAACAAATCTCTGTTCAAAAGGCATGAAAAGATGCAACCAATGCTAAGTACGGAAAACCCGTTTAAGTTGTCATTTGTTTCCAATTTGCTTTCGTCCGGTTGACACTGGTTACTTCCTTTGCCCGACAAGTTGCACGAAAGCCCGTATTACTGGGCCTTTAAAATCAGTTATAACATTTGGTACACACAGAAGCAAAAGAGTTTATTACCTTTGACAGTCAATGGAAATGTGGCATAAACAAATTAATTATGAGAAAGATCTTACTTGTCTATGGTGTCCCCGTGTCCAGATTCAGGTCTCAGAATAAAGCTAAACAGAGGTCTGTATTCAGGCATCAGGAACGTATCAACTGAAGATTGCTGACCATAACTCAACTTGTCTCCACTGCTGGCTTTTGCTGTTGAAAATAAACAGATTCACTGTGAATGGCAATCAATAGGCCACTTCTGAGTTGTTTTATGTCTCACCTTTAAGGCAACGTCTGGTCCACAACCTTTCACATAAAAACATAAATAAAAACGTATTTTCACATGAATTGAAAGGCTGTCCACAAGGACTTACCTTTCAAGAGAGGTTAGAGGCAATTTGGAAATGGATGGGCGTTTTTTTGTGTTTTGCGGGAACTAATTTTTGCGATTGGAAAAGTGTGGTTTTTGTTGCTGGGGATTAATTTTTGCGATTTTTAGAGAGTCGTGTTCGGCTGAAATTATAACATTTTGGTTTTTTTGTTTGAGTACATACAATCGAAAAAAGGTGAAAAACATGTAAAGAGTTAAAAATTAATGGGACACAGACGATCTTTTAACGTAAAGCTTTTAGCAGCTAAATATTTGTAGTGCACTGATTTCATCTGAACGAAAGAGACGTTAAAAGCTGATGTTTGTGTATCATTTCGACAATGGAGTAAATTTTTGCGAAGAAAAATTTTGCAGGTAACTATGTTTTTTGCGGATGGTGAAAAAGACCCCTCAAAAATCGCAAAAATTACATTACTGGAATAAAGTCGTGGATAAAAATTATGACTGTGAAGTGATACCATACCACTTCATTTACTTTACCTTTAACAGCCCATGATGTACACAACGCTGCTGCGAGGCAAGGAAGATCAAGTAAAGCATGAAACATCTAGCAGTGGAAAAACACAACAAGAAATAGTCAGTAGATCCAACTGCATTCGTGAAGAGGGACAAATCTTTACGGGCAAGGTCTATCTCTATCTGAATATACAAGATTTCTCGACTAAGAAAATACATCAGTAGCAGAGACCAGGGGTTTAACAAGCAGCCTTAAGACTTCAATTTTCACTCAATCATCATCCTCCCTGTCCCCTGAATGCTTAATTTGAACTTGGAGTAACCACATTCAGTCAGAATGGATATTCTGAACTGGGATGATTTCTTGAATATTCATGAAAACATACCTCAACAACAGTGTCCTTGTTTAACATGGAAGGTAACAGATCCACAAATTCCTTGACGTATGTCCGTGGATACCACGCCAATATCTGTATAGTGTTCAAAAGGAAATTTATTTCATTGATAGCTATTAAAATGATACCTGTCCTCTCTAAAACAATCACGAATCAGTCGAGTTTATACTCTCGGTGACAAACAAACGAAAAACAAAAATGCTTCTTGTCAAACTACCAGTGTACTAATACTGTGTTCACACTAGGCCGGAAAATGTTTAGTCTTATCAAGAAGAGACAAGTTTCACTATGAAATTCAGTTCACATGACATCAGATATTACACTGGGGGGAAACAATTCTGAGCACGATTAAACCACCTCAAGAAATAGTTTTGAAACATGTTAAACAAGGCGGTCTGGCAGGGAGAAAGCGAATGCCTGAAAGACCCAGAGGAGATTAAACAGGTGTTTCCATTCAATTGCATTGCGTGTCCTTTCTGCGCATCATTTCATGCGTGATTAGCGCGCGCACGAGCACGCGCATGTTCGGAGCTTGGTAGGTTTTCTCTGAAACCTGAGCTGTTCAGAGAAATAAATGGTCGTTATTTCTTAAAGGAACTCGGTGACTCCTCTTTTTTTATCCCATTTATTTAAGGAAACACGACTTTACATGTTATATTCAAATTTGAAGAATTTTTCGTTATTCAATTTTGAGATATTCCGGTTGATTCACTACTACAGTCAGATTTTAGGCGTTTCACTCGATTTGCCTATTTCATTAGTTCCATTTTTATGGCAATTTTAAGACGTTTTACTCTAACATTGTTCTTCTATCATAACAATAATGCTTATATTTCACTGCTAGTAATAACTTAAAATAATAATTATTGGTGTCTCTGGTACAAGGATAGGTTTTTAAATATTGCTGTCGAAAGATAGAAAAGTACTTATATCCTGGGTCTTTCTTCAGGTACCGGAGCACAGTGTCCTTCTTTTGTATGTGAGACATTGTAATTTGGTTCTTTTTCGGAGTTGAATTGTTTTCTGTCTTTTGTTTCTTTTGTTTTACGTTATTCGTTTACCATTACTCACAGAAGGAACCTATATACTACAGCCCCGTGGCGTGAAATCAGAAACGGTGACCCCCTCTTTTTATTTTATTTTTTTATGTTCTAAGTGTAATTAATAACTGTGCAAAATTTTAACAAATTCTCATTACAACTTCTTTTTTGATGGAATCACCTTAAGTTTAATTGTGTTTATGCTAAACATGTTTTGGTGCTAGTTTAAATGCAGCTTAACACTAAGATTGCATTATACCAGTACGTATTTTTTTAGGTTAGCAGTGGATTCAATGTTACACTGAAAGTGAAACTATGGCTTCACTCACCTTTAATAAATTTGGAAAATATTTTAATAGGATGGTGGTTGAAAAACAGAGTTTTTCCACATTATCCAGACAGAAGAAAATAATATCAAATGCGAGGGAAGAGCTGAAACAAAAGAAAATAAAGTAAATAAGTCCACAGTTAAGTAAGAGTAACAAAATTTGTAATCTATAACTTTCTTTAACTTAAAAAATAAAGTGGACACCTTTTGGACCATCGCTAGCGTCCGCTTAATACAGGGTGTCCACTTAATACTGGTTCTGATAAATTGCGATTTCAACAACACTTAATCATTGACCTCTTATATCTCCACCTTTATTTACCTGCATATTTGACATGCTTTATTGCAAATCTTTTGCAACTGGCGGTTCCTGGTAGAATTACTAATTTACCTGGAGAGCATGCTCTTTGAACCAGATAGCAATGCAATAATATCATAAAAACACTTTCCAGAAACACTTGAAGTGTCTGCTTAATGCAGGTTTCTCATATGTATCTGCCATATGGTAGGGGAAGGGGGGGAGGGGTAGGTGGACTTCGGTTGCCATTTACATTTAGAGGGGAGAAAGTGCAATGATATTGCTTTAAATTGAATACCTCTTCAAGTCACATGTAGTTATTCTTCACTGGTAAATGGTTTGAACCCAGGAGTCGTATCATTAGTCAGTAAATTGAGAAAATGGCCTGATTTTGGTGTCTCCATCCTCTTACAAGTAAACAAGGGCGAAAATTTAGGGACTTGAGTTGGTGGCCACTTTATAAAGTTGAATAAAGGGTGACCACTTAACACAGGTTCCACTGTTATTACACAAAACAATACTTACTTTGAATAATACGAACTTAATACAGGACCAAGAAGGGTTTTGCAAGCAGGTTCAGGATCAAATACAACTGTTTCACCTACGAGAAATTCATTAATACCTCTTTATAGGAAATTAACACTTGTGTTAATTTCTAACTGAATATAAAAATCACGAACAAAAGTCTACAGGTATGTGAGGCAATTTCTTTACAGACAATATCCATTAAGTTCTGCCTAAATGTAGGAAAGCTGTTATTTTGTGGGTGTCAAGAATGTCTGGACTGTATCCAGAATATGGCATAAAAATGATGGAAATTGAGATCGCGGAACTTAACGCTCCACTTAATTAACAAAGTTTACGTGACTTAAATTAACGCGAATTTTTGCAATTCGCGTTAATTTCCTATAATAAGGTAGATCACTCCAGATAGATATCTTGGGGAGGACTCTTGCTGACTCAGTCAAAAAGAAATACAGCTTACAAAAATACCTTACGGGTACATAATTAAACAATAGAGTTCTTCTGACGAAGGCACTATCGTGCGATAGGTTGCCCGAGGAAATTTGATGTTCACAACAAATATTAGTCTGAGAACGTAGTTCGAGGGCTGATATGAAGTTTGAACGTCAAATTTCCGAGGGAACCTAGTAGTATATCAAGGACCGGTTACTCCTGTTTTTTTTTTGCACAGGAATCTCATTAGCGTGCACAGGAATATATTAAGTAAGTGACGTCCTAGGCGATTGTCTTGATCTCATGAATAAAGTGCGGTGGATTCTCATTAGCGTATAACCGGTTTCACAGGTTTGTCAATCATGTCATGTTCTATTTTTAGCTTGTGACGGTCTTGATTGGTATAACCGATTTGACAGGTTTTTAGTTATTTTTGGATCGATGATGTCATGGTATATTTTTCTTTATTTGCTAGCAAGTGCCAACTCGCTTCTCATTTGCGATTGAAAATCACTGAACCGTGACGTTCTTGTGCAAGCTTCCATTTCTTGCCACTTTCATTGTTACTGCAGACAAGCATTGTTCTTTACCAACAGAAAACTATTTTCGGTTCACTGGTTCATAAATTACTCGCACTTGTGTCCAATACACCCAAACTGAGTCGAATCGTCTTAAACCAAAGACGATTCGAGTCAGCTCGAGGATCAAAGACTTCCGACTCACCGGAAGTCCGTTTAGCGAAACTCGACTTACCGGAAGTCAGGTCGCGAATAAATGCGCAGGGAGGTGAAAAATTTTGACGAATCAACTCGAATCGACGATTCGTATTCCTAAAAGTCGATTCGACTCAACGGAAATGTAACGGAAAAGTATGTGCGCGTGACACAATAAGACATAACAAGGAACAGAAGGAATGCATAACATGGACCTTTCTCGTTCTTAAAGCGTCACTGATGCGACACTAAACAGGAACATTGTAATGAACCTTCTTCCTTGCTTGTGTTGTTGATCTGAAGGATTTGCACACGGAACTACAAGAAGATAACATGAACCTTCCTCGTTCTTAAAGCGTGATGCGACACTAAACAGGAAAATTGCAATGAACCTTCTCCCTCGCTTGTGTTGTCGATCTGAAGGATTTGCACACGGAACGACAAGAAGATAACATGAACCTTCCTCGTTCTTAAAGTGAGTCGATTCGACCACTTTTCCTACCCTCCCTGTTCACCTTCTTGTGTGATTTTTTTTTCTAACACAACGGACGATTGTGTGATTTTTTTCTAAGTGTCTTCCAAATCGACTTTCCAGTTGGTCGAATCGACTACACAACGGACGATTCGAGTCGAATCGAGACGAGTCATCACTACCTTAGACGAATCGAGTCAGTTTGGGTGTATTGGACAACCCTCATAAATTGTGCATTTTAATGATAGCGCCAACAAACCAACCACACAGATTTTAAGTGAAAATTTTATTTCAACAGACAAACATTTTTCCTATAAATTTCTTTGAGTCAACAGTATCCTAGTTTTCTCATCACGGCCTCTATTTCTCCCTCCAAAATTTTATTTTCCCTCCTCCTCCTCCTCCTCCTCCTCCACAATTGTATTTTGCCTCCTCCACCACCACTGCCACCACTGCCACTGCCACCGCCACCACTGCCACCACTGCCACCACCACCACTGCCACCGCCACCACTGCCACCACTGCCACTGCCACCACCACCACCATTATGTGGTGGTGGAGGTGAAACGATAGAATTGTGGTGGCGGTGGCAGTGGCAGTGGTGGTGGCGCTGGTGGAGAAGGTAAAATACAATTGTGGAGGAGGAGGAGGAGGAGGAGGAGGGAGATTTGTGGAGGAGGAGGAGGAGGAGGACGGAAATAAAATTGTGGAGGAGGAGAAGGAGGAGAAGGAGGAGGAGGAGGAGGGAAAATAAAATTTTGGAGGGAGAAATAAGGCTGTGATGACAAAACTAGGATACTGTTGACTCAAAGAAATTTATAGGATAGGAAAAGTGTTTGTCTGTTGAAATAAAATTTTCACTTAAAATCTCTGTGTGGTTGGTTTGTTGGGCCATCATTAAAATGTACAATTTATGAACCAGCGAACCGAAAATAGTTTTCTGTTGTTAAGAACAATGCTTGTCTGCAGTAACAATGAAAGCGGCAAGAAATGGAAGCTTGCACAAGAACGTCACGGTTCAGTGATTTTTAATCGCAAATGAGAGGCGAGTTGGCGCTTGCTAAAAAATAAAGCTTTCATAGGCTTCAGAACAATAAAAATATACCATATCATCGATCCAAAAATAACTAAAAACCTGTCAAATCGGTTATACCAATCAAGACCGTCACAAGCTAAAAATAGAACATGACATGATTGACAAACCTGTGAAACCGGTTATACGCTAATGAGAATCCACCGCATTTTATTCATGAGATCAAGACAATAACCTATGGCGTCACCTACTTAATATATTCCTGTGCACGCTAATGAGATTCCCGTGCAAAAAAACAGGAGTAACCGGTCCCTGATATACTACTAAACCTATCACACATAGGGCCTGAGACAGAAGAACTCTATTGTTCTTACTGTACAACACTAAATTTTGAGCAAAATTTGCCCAGACGGGCACTGTTTGCTGATAGGCGCCCGCTGAGGAGAGACACTATCGCATCACGTGATCGATTTCGACCAATGGGAGCACGCCAAAATTTAGCATTGTACTATAATATCTGATAGTTACAGCCAACACAGGAACTTAAAGATACGCTTTGTATTTAAGTTACCTAAATTCCTAAATAAAGAGATTTGCTGATTGCTCCATGCAACTACTCTTATCATGAAATACAGCCAATAAAATGTATTTAAAATAGTTTGTTGGCAGTCTCAAAATATTGTCATTTTGCTAGTCTGTAAACAGGCTTGTTTGTGTTAATGTGTAGAATATGGGGGAAAATGTTCTACAGGTAATAAAAATGTTTAAAAAAACTATGAGCTTTTGACAGCCTGTCTGTTGTTTTGAATGGATAAAAATCCAAGAAAAATGGAAACTCTTCTTACATTTCACACTTTTCTCACATTTTCACCCATCAAAGACAACAGACAGGTTGTCAAAGCTCTTACAGTAATTTTTTTATAAAATTAACCAGAGATCGTTCTCCTAATTAAAAAATGGTTTAAGAACTTCTGTCAGCTCTTTTAGGTTTCATGGTGTTTCACGCAAACAGCAATTTGAATACAATAAGATGCCAGAAAGAGAATTCTTCTGGTCCACAGCACTCACCATGGTTAAGAAGAAATTGTACTACAGGGATCAGAACTCTTTTCCACTTATTGATATCAGAGGTGACTCGAGCATACAGTCTTCTGATAATCTCAATAAGTTTGGGAATCAAAGATTTGTCTGTGGAACACAGGGTGTCCAAGATATAGATGGCTTCCACAAGACACTAAGAAAAAACAACAAAAATTCAGTTACAAAAATTCACGGAAAGACACAACTAACATTTGTGCAAAGCTTAAAACATACATGTACCTGCAGAGGAGATTAAGGGAAAAAAGGTTAGTTACAGTAAGTTTGAAATGTATTTTTTAATATATATTTTCCCTTTCTCACATTGACTGTCAGTTTGTTTTGCAGCAGTCAGTCTAAATGGAAACAAGAGATGATATCCATACAATCAAAAATGCTTAAGGTGACCTGCCCAGGACACCAAAAATTGGTGGCACAATATCAAAATTATTCACTTTTTTTCCAAACTCTAGGTATCTCCTTAATTCCCTTAAAATGAATGCCAAAGCCCTAAAATTCATAAGAAGATGTATTGTTGATTAAAATAGAGGGACTCACTGCCTCAATTAAGATGGCATCTTGTTGTTTACTTGGCTCTGTAAAGAAATTAAATGAAATTCACATTATTTTTTTTAGTTTTAATAAATTGTACCTAGATTTTTTTGATCAGCTACAGTCAACTTTATACAACACCTGTGCTTTGTCGTAGCTCAGTTGGTAATGTTGACAACCTCTATAGAAAAGACAGTTGGGCCTTTCAGGGCCCAGATTAAAGATGAGGAGTTTAATATAATAATAAATGTACAGTACACAACTAGCACGCAATTCACAAGGCATCACCAACAGACAAACAGCTTGGGATATAGGCATGACAAGGTAACCTGTTTATTTTAGAGATGTAAAAGCTCCAAATAGGAACTGCCATTAACACAGTTGACATCACTTGTAAAGCTGCAGCTACATGAGCAGTTTTTTTGTGATTGTGATGCAATTGTTTTAAAATTGTCGAGTTGCCAGCATGCGGCAAAAATCGCATGTGTAGCCACCCTCACATAGGTGATGCGATAGCTGAAAATCGCAGAAAAAATAGCGAGAATTTCAATGAGTTTTAATTAATTTCTTGCAACAAAATCATGGACTTTGTCACCAAGTGTAGCAACCATCGTGCGCCGGTGACGCAACAATTTTGAAAAAATATCACATCACCATCACAATCAAAAATTGCTTGTGTAGCTGTCCCATACACTACAATTCAATACAACACAAATTATACAATACAATACAATACAATACGAGGCATTATGATACAGGTATGTCCACTTGCTGTCTGTCAAGGTGTAAATGAACTAATTACCACCATACTAACAATAACAGTCACGTGTAAATACTTACTTCTTTCACTTTGTTCTAACAGCCTCAAACAATATTCACATGCTCTCTCCTTCAACTCTTGCTCTCCAGTTTTTACACCATGTAGACTTGAAGGGAACAGTTTGGAAAAACTCAACATAGAATGACTTCGCTGATGTTTAGGATGCTTAACTGCAGGTGGAGGTTGACCCTTGGTACCAGGCTCCTCAGGATCAAGAGGAAAGCTCATAGGAGTCTGGGGCCTAGAACCACTTTCACTTGATGAGGAGTCATTATCCACTTTACCAGGAGATCTCCCAAGAGTGGGGGACTCACTCAGAGATTGGTTACTAGTTGTCTGTGGAGAGGAACTTGACAAAGGGATAATAAAACCCGTGGAGGACTGCGACCCAATGGAGATGTTATCCATGCTTAACTGGAGGGTGTCATGGGATGGAGATTCAGAGGAATGAATAAATTGGTTAAGATTCTCTGTGGATCCTGAATTTGAAGCTGTTGTAAAAATCAGTGGTGAATGACCACTCCTTGGTGATGCAGAAGCTGCTGTTGCATTGGTGAATGTGAGGTGCTGAAGCCAAGATCGCAGCATGGAAAAACTGTGGATGTTCAAGACTTGGTCAGGAAAACAGAACTGGGCTGTGAATCCAAAACAAAAAAATATGAACAGTGAAGGCATTGAGAAATACATGAATTCAAGATTAAGTTGGAGTTGTCTTTCAGTTTGATTTGCCTTCAAGATGGGATCAATTGGAGTTTAAACTTCCACTGGGGTGGTAAGCAGTGACCCTTCCCTTACCTGAAAGATAATAACAACTGTCAATAAAAAAATCAGTAGTTATTTTCTTGTGACTCAAAACTAAAATCGAGGAAACTAGAAATTGTAATTTCCCTTGTGTCATCAGTGAGAATGTCAGTTTGTTAAAATGCAGCATTTTCAAGAGCTAGAAGCTTTAACTAGAGTTTGTGAATTGGTAGGTACATGTATCACTTGTTTTCACTTACCTATGCTCAAAACTGTGAAGAAATATCTTGATGATGTTCCATCTACTTCGGCAACCAACTGATACTATTAATAACAATAAATTAAATAACAATAATTTTATATGACATCCCTCATTTAATACTGAAGGCTTTTTTTGGTGACTGAAATTTATTTTTTCCTGTTCGTTTGCAATTGAGAAAGATAAACACTAGTGACAATTCAAAGTATCAGAGGCAGAAGTTGGCAAGATTTTTTCTACTTGTCATTTCAGGACTTGATTTGTGACATTGGTAACTGGTATTTCATGTGATTCTTGTCAAAAGAGGACCTAAAAGACTAGAATTGCACAGTGAACTTGACACTTACAAGTGAACCATACTTCTTGCAGTTAGAAAAACAGACAGCTAATGGTATACACTCTCACAAACAACAACGTAAACATCAAAACAGCTGTGGAATCTGCACTCACTTTGCATGTGATTCATAACACTGTTTTGACCATGCAAAGTCTACTTTATTTAGTAGAGCACATCTGCTCACCTGGAGATACATCTGGCATCAGATGGTACAAAGTTAACTATTAGTGGTTTTTTAAATATTTTTTAGTTGATGATATTTAAACTTTTATTCATGTTATAAGAAATGAATTGTAATGGACTCCTTACCCCTTTAGCCTTGCTTCCTTTGAATATCTGTCTCTGAAAAGGGTTGGGAGCTGACACAGTGCTGGCATTTTTTAACCAGTTGGCCATCTGACGACTCACTCCACTAGCATCATCTACAGAAATAATATGCAGTACAAAAATTGGAAATAACATGCAGCTACAAAAAGTGGACATTTCCTTCAACTAAAAAACTTCATAACCAAACTGCACAATCAACTACTATGATAATAAAACATAGGCATGCAGTAGGTGCAGAGCCGATGATGTTTTTAACACGTGAATTTGGCTTGTGCAGAGAATGAATTATTTATATCTTGTTTTCGAGCTAGGCCGCACAGCCAAGACCAGCCATGCTCCACACATGTTTCGTGTGGAGGACACTTTCCCACCTCCCCTACTATGCATTTTTCTGCCCTCTAGTGCTGTCAATTGTTTAGGAGACATAAACCAATCAGAAACTCTCTTTTGTACATATGTTTGTGAGTTTTGAGGAGCAGGGGAAATGCCAAACCTTGTCACCAGACTCTTTCAAAACCGAGAAGACCCTGGGGATGAGGTTGGGGAAAGGCCGATTTTTGGCCTACTGCTTGGGATCTGTCCTAGATTTTCAAGATGTATTTTTCTTCTCTTAAAATTAAGATACTTCTATTTAGGAGCTCAAAATGGGAAGAAATCATGCCGAGGAATAATAAACCTCTCAAAGGAACACATGGAGCTCTTTAAGCAACGAAAAGCCGTTTCACGTTAAGGTTCTTTCAATTTGCAAGAGACCCTAACCCTGCTCTGAAATGTAAACTGAACCACGGACTTCAAATAGATTTTACAAGACCTGGGTAAATGCTACAGTACAGTAAATGTTGCTTTTAAATGTTGATTTGCTTTTTAAAAATTGTTTACTGAATGTTTGATCCAGATTTCTATAATTTTTGTAATTTTGTTTGCAAAGCCACTCCTCTTTTGATTGCCATGGATTATTTTTGTTTGTAGTGTGACACATGTGTCACACAGAATTACTTTGTTGGTGCTGTGACATTTTTTGGAACATGATCTTAACACGTGGACAGATCAAGCAGTTGAAACACATGATCACGTGAACTTGATGCATTTTTTCGCTTTTTATTGTACAGAATATGTTTTTAGATTTCAGTTTTGAAATCCGTTCGGTTGCCAGATATCTTTTGATGGAGAGGTAAAATTCAAGACATTGCTTAACCAGTCACCATTGAACAAACTTGAAGTGTCTGCAAAAATGATATAAAATTGCAAAATTTCTGCTGTGTTGGTTGTTGTGGAACTTTTTACTACGGCTAAGTAAATGCAGGACTACAATGCAAATTAAACCCTACCAGACGTCAAGTATACAAAATGGCATGTTGAAGTAAAATTATGTTGATTGAGACTCGCAAATGCCCAGGGGTATTCCCATCTATAATATCAGAGGGACACATCCACATGGCTTATACATGGCTTATACATGGGACACATCCACATGGCTTATAGAAGGTAAGGGTTTCAGTGTCCAGGTGGCACACACCCACCCAGCACCTCACAGAGTACCCCCCCCCCCGACCTCACACACTTGAAGACATCCACGAGATGCCATATACTGTGTCCAAGCCCCGTTATTTTAGGTTTACAGCATCAACCAGATGATGTCATTTTCATGATGTCATCGGTTAACAAATGATTCTGTAGGATTGCATACATGATCCTGTAGGATCCTATCTAAGTTCTAATTAAAATTAATGTGGTTACAGTAAACTGTTGATAAAAATCTTCATTTTGAAAGTAAAAACTCTCACTTAACTTGTTTTTCAAAGTGAACTCTGAATTTCAAAACCCCATGAACTTATTTTTCTTCACAATCAATCAAAATTATGTTGGCACCAATGGACTACCAAAGACAAAGTGGGTCAGAATCCACCAATCAGAGCACAAGAACGTCACCCCTTGACTCTGTTGAATTAAACTTGTTTTGTATGACTTCTCTACTAGTAGATATTTCAGAATTCACACGTGATTGGAAGGAGCAGTAATTTTCACAATGTTTTGGTGTAAGAAGACAGCACAATCAACAAAAAGTGTTGAAAAGTCATTTGGGAAGTTCTTGCCTGTGACAAATCAGTACGTCATTTAATACCCCAGAAAAATAGTATCAAATAATAATATTTTCAAATAAAATATTCAAATATTGATAAAAACCTTGTGATATCACACTATCATCAATGTGTATTAATAGCTGCAGGGAACCAAGCGATAATGTCTGTAGCTCCACAGGCACCCCAGGTTTGGTCACCCACCTGAACAACAGATTATTATTTTAATAATAAAGCTTCAATACAACACTATTTTCAAAGGACAGCTGAAACATACTCTACGTTGACACTTACAGGTAGAAGAGGTGTCCACATATGGGAGGTTGGCAACAACTGAGTATCCAGTTAAGAGAGGTGTCTGACTACAGGAGGTGTTAGCAACAGACTAAATACATGTACATCCATTAGAAGGGATATGACTTTATTTTACACTTTTTCAAATAATAATAGTTGTCACTTAAAGCTGCTAAATGTATTTGTTACTGGCTGTGATTTCCCATTGCAGCCAATCAGAGACAATCTTTTTATTCTAACGTGTGCTACTCAATAATGAGAAAATGAAAATAGTGGATAGTGGTAGTCATAACAAACACTTATCAGCGAGGGGCAGACAGGTCTATGGCACCCCTCATCGATGTTCTTAAACAGGACTTGGCATGGCAGAGACCACTGAGCTAGCAGCGTGCATGAGCAATCAAAAGGATTGGCGGATCAGTAGGAGTGTTTGTCTGTTGCCAAATTCACCACTGTTTTCAAAAAGTGTTATGCAGTTGCAATCAAGTTTTAACTCATAGACTAAAAGGTGTGAATGGTGTCATTGAGAAAGAAAAAAATAAAAAAAATATGCAGGTTATGTCATAACTAACTTTAACACATAATCAGACTTTATATAGCACAAATTTCATGTAGATACTGTTCAGATGCAGAAATACAAATAACCTGCAGTCATTATTTACTAACACTAAGGATAAAATTTAGTGAGAGCTAGTCAATGGCTTAACTTACTGTATAAGCTGTGGAACATGATTTGACCAATAACCTCTCTCCTGGCCCTACAGTGTGAAAAAAAAACAAAACCTTCATAATATTACTGTTATCCTTTACCTCATAAGAATGCCAAAGATAAATCTCAGGCATTTTCCTAACATTTTTTCATTTTAAACAAACCAAACAGTGAATTAAGGAACACAAGAAAATACTTCTCAAAATCTTTCATTTCAGTTTTTAATAGGATTTGATTTACGGACTCTATGTTGAAGATAATAAATGATATATAAACAGCACTACAGGAAAGTACTCAGCTTAACAGCTTTTCACTTGAATGGCCACACTTTGGGATTTATCCACAGACTCAAAAGTTAGAACCACCTGGTACAGTGTAATAAACAGCACCACAGGAAAGTACTGCTCAGTAGCTTTCATTTGAATGGTCACACTTTAGGATTTCATCCACACACCAGGGACCCACATTAGCTTTTTTTCAAACTCGTCCGCCGGGCAAGTATGTCAGAAAAGATACTTGCCCTGACAAATTTTTAGTTGCCCGTTCAAAACTGCGTAATAATTTAGATGCAGTTAACAACAAGTAACTGGAAAGGTTGCATTTTATTTTCACTGTTACTGCAGCAGCATCGCAGTAAGGCTCCCGTCAACAATTTCATTTTACAATTTCAACCACATGGACTTAAAAGATAGACCTACTTTCCATGTCAAACGTTCACTGTTTAACATTTGATTTTCCACGTTTAAATTATGAGTACTTCTTGATCAAACTTTCAATTTGGCATTCTTCAACGTCACTGTCCATGTCACTTGCATCCTTAACACCACTGTCATTGTCATCTAAATCCTCTCCTTTGCAACTACATCCAAGTCTCCACCTGCATCACTCTCTTCCTCCTCTTCCTCTTGATCATCCACTATAACCTCGTCAGCATCACCAATGTGCCACAACTCACCTTGCGGCCAAAGAGCGAGAGTCTACGTGTTTGCATATTGCTGCAGTACTTAGCAATCGAGAACAAAAAATTGAGACTGCAAAAATTTTACTTCTAAGAGTACCGCATAAGATGTCTTATACGTGCAATGAAACGAACTTGACAGTACAGAATAACCGAATGGCTGGTGGACATTCAAAACACAGGTACACTAACTAGTGAGAAATTGAAGAAAAAATTTTCCCTCCTTAAAATTTACTCGTCCGCCAGACGAGTGTGTGATTTTTGACGACTGCTAATATGGATCCCTGACAGAATCAAAAGATAGAACCACCTTGTACAGCATAATAAACAGCACCACAGGAAAGTACTGCTTAGTAGCTTTCTTTTAAGTGGCCACACCTTAGGATTTCATCCACAGACTCAAAAGATAGAACCACCTGGTACAGCATAATAATCAGCACCACAAGAATGTCCTGCTTAACAGCTTCCATTTTGAATGGCAGCACTTTAGGATTTCACCTACAAACCCAAAAGTTAGGACTTCCTCATAAGGCATTACAAACAGTACCAGAAAGCAGGGATGTGTCCAAGATTTTATGTCACTCATGTCCTAAATGTAAATAAAAATATCTAAAAAATGTCTACAATGGCACTCTTGATGACAGCCCTGATTTTATTAGGACATACATTGATGTCATGCCATACCTACCTGTACCCAAACCAGAGGCAAGATTATTGGAATCCACTTCTGCTCTACCGGCGGGTCTACATCAGCAATAACAAGCTGACTTGTTGGAGTTATCTCACGCAAGATCGTAGCACACAGGAGTCGTATCCTTTTGGAACCTTGCTGAGGTTCACTGGCGACATTTTTCAGTTCATCAATCAATTCAGTTGGTAAACTGGTAAAAGAGGAGTGTGATAAAAGCCAGTTGTTAAAACTTACACCACATGATTGGGGAAGTACTCCCATACATGGTCTATTCAGGGAGGTACCTGATAGGGAATAAGATTTAATTTCGTACACTCTCCGAGGTAACATGCAAGTGCTTTAAAAAGGGCCATTGCATTAGCTGATCTTAAGGTTAAAATGGTGATCACCATACAATTTTGCCTTGTAATTTATCAATGCATGATCAGTCATACAAGTCACAAAGATAAAGTAAATGATCACCAAAGATAAACTATCTCAAGTTTTCTCACAACACAATGGTCAAAACACAAACCCTGTTTTACACAAAAATGTATTTTCAAAAACATGTCTTTTGAGGATGCACATGCCTTACATAACAGAGACAGAGCGACTCCCGGAACTCATTTTCAATAAAGAACACGTCCGGAAATCCTCCGTAATCAAGTGATCATCTACCTGCAGCAACCTAAACTGATTCATACATGTACATACCGTCACCAAAGTCACCGCCAGTACACTGACCAAAATGATAGAAATAAAATCAAGTTACCAAAGAAGAGCTAGCCTGTTCGTATGGAAAAAGCCATAGCAGATGCAAGAGAATTTACCTTCTTCTTTTTCTAGTAGCTGCTAACAGCAAAAACAGTCGTCTTAGAACATTTGTACACTCCGAGCTACGTTCACGACTTTGCAAAATTCCCAGAACTTTGGTGCAGAATTCTTTGAAGTCTGGCTCCTGCAAAAGCCTGTAAGTCGAAAGGGATATTTAAGAATGTTTACAGATATGGTTAAGCGCAAAAAATACCACGTTAAATGAAAGAAAGCCCATTACCTGGCTTGTTTTACCACAGATGAAGGATCACTTGCATGATCCGCCATTTTGAAAATATACTGATTGGTGTTAACCGCTGGTTCATTCTTCTTGAAATCGGCAGACTCATCTGAACTTTACAATCTTCTCAACCTCGTTCCCAGTCCTTCGAGAAGGCGTTACCTTCAGCTCCTACTTGAGTGCGAGTACGACTTTCGAATTTTAAAACAGCTACGTACTCAGAGCCCGCGTTCCCCCCTGTTGATGATCAGTAGAGAAGCATGCTATGTAAATGAAACAATTTCAGAATCCCCGGCCAATTCGTTTACATGTGTCGGAACGCTTTGAAGAACGAGGCATAACACAATAGGCACTTTTGATTCGGGAGAATCTCGTACTCGTAGTCCGATATGAAGGTCACTAGTACTTTCTCGAGGGAGGAATTGAGAGGACCCTAGTAATGAGGTTGATTTTTTAATATTTATTTGGTTCAGTTCGTTCGTTCGTTCGTTCCTTCGTTCCTTCGTTCCTTCGTTCCTTCGTTCCTTCGTTCATTCATTCGTTCATTCATTCATTGATTCATTATTCCTTCCTTCCTTTCTTCCTTTCTTCCTTTCTTCCTTCCTCCCGGTTTAATTCATTTATTCATTGCTCTTCTGCTATCCATTGAAGAGACTTTCTTAGGAAGGTATTGTCCAAGGAAGTGGGCCCTGATTCCAAAAATAAAACGTTATCTGACGGAAACAATTCGGCCTAGTGAAGTCCCATTTTCATATGACAAGCATAGCAGCAAGGCTGATCTGACTACGTAGCCATCTTGCTATGCCGTACTGATGAGCTCTAAGAAGAGCGAAACAGCTGTCTACGGCTGCAACCCTGCTCTGTTGAAGTTCTTTTAGTGTCGTGTTGATGTCTTGCAGAGTCAAATCTTTCTGCGTAGTCAGATCAGACTTGCTGCTATGTTTTTCATTTGAGTATTTCTTTGGCTGATTAGGTCTGGTTTACTAGATCCTACGTACACGTGCAGCATTTTCGTTGGCGGTCCTTTGCTGATATTGTTCTCCCATTTTCATGTCGACCTCGTTTCTAGATACCTGAAATAATATGCGCAGCTTTCGCTTCCGTAGGCTTATCCGCAATTTTCGAAGCATTCTTCTCTTTTGGAGGCACTAAAATAAGGGCGAGGCAAGAAATGGGAGGAGTGGGGAGGTAATTGTTCTTCTGCTCCCTTCCCTTCCCTCCACGTCCCATTTTTTGTGCCCCGTCCAAATTTTCGCGGGGCCAAAAAGCGAAAAATGCTTCAAACTTGAACATGCGGGAAAACCTACGGAAACGCTTGCTAGCTATGCAGGCTAGTAATAAAATCAGGTATCTGTTTGGGTCTCTGACATAAAGTAACTTGCTATTAGCGTATCTGTTCGTCTTTTTGCTTCTCGTCGACTCAGCTTGATATTAAAAACTTCAGGCAGTGATATCAAATGGGTTGATATAGGGTAAACTGTAGCCTGCACGCAGACGTCTGCGGGCAGGCGAGGTAAATTGGTGACCGTAAAGAGATAAAAAAGCTAACGTTAGAGCGCGGTAAGCCCGGCTTTGCCAGTGGCCTCTGTACAGCCACTCACTCTTCATACAAGCTATTTGTCAGGTAGAAAAGATTTAATATTGTTAGCGTGTGTTATCAGTGTTACATAATGTATGAAATGAAAGGGCTTTGCTTCATAATGAATAAATAAATTAGCTTAAAAGCTTCCATTGTTTCAGAAGGATACCGATCTCAAAGATAAGTTTTAGGTCAAAGTTTCTACGGCTTTTCGTTTCTGTAATTTAGTGAAATTTTTCCACTCTTCCCCACCGGTCATGCGCGTAAAGGCTTCTACACCTGTCCTCTCTGAAAGAAGCTAAATGCAGTTTGGTGGCCGTTCCAATAGGCACGCAAGGTGCACGAACTCAGCTGCCAGAAAACAAAATTAAAAATACTGAAAAACGAGTTTTCACGACCAGGATCTGAAAACATGTAAACATATAAACAGAATTAACGTTAACTGAGCTTCAGTAGGTTTCGTTATACGTATGTGATGAGCGACCGAGAACAGCGCGCGCAAATTAATCTAATTAAACGTCACAAAGAAACGGGCAGTTTCAAAGCTTTTGCTTGTATGTTCTGTAACGTTTCGCAGAATTTCACAACGATACGCGTTTACGACAAATAGAAGCTACCCACTGTCAGATTTAAACGGTGAAAAGGTTGCACTTTTGCAACCTCCCTAACATGGTAAGGGAAAATAGATATATTTTTAATGTTTCAGCTATTATCATAGCTAAGAGAGAATATCTTTCATCTCCTATGTGATTGTTCCACGTCATCATTAAGGTGTCTAATTGTCTTTTTCTTTCCTCAGGGGAAATTAAAAAGAATCCAGAGAATTAAACAAAGAAGGAGAACAGAGAAACAGCAACAGCCAACCAAAACGCAGCGATTTTTTGCTGCGGTACTGACTGTCGTAACCTTGGGCTGCCTTCGCAGGCAAAAGAGGGGAAAAATACCAGGTTAGAGTTCTTTAGAAATGAGAGTTTACAAAATGATATGTAAGAAACGTCAAGAGAATTAAAAGGAAGAGTGACAGTTAAGGATAAAAAGAAGGCGATACCTTTTTCCTAAGAGTGAACGCTTCAGTCGCGTTGTTTAATTACACTGTCGCCATAGCGACACAATAATGATGCGAGTTCTAACTTGCCTTTTATAGCGCGCGCTATTCTTCGTAACCTAGTCAACCAGCAGAGCGAGTAACGCTTCGCCGGAGAACGAGCGAGTTTGAACCGTAATTTTGCGCATTTAATTTTTTGAGATCTAAAAAATATAACTAGTTCTCATGACCAGCTTTCACCTTTGACTTTGAACCAAGAGAGAGGATAAAGGGGTGGGAAATTTCATTCTGTAAAATTTCATGATGTTAATTTTTCCAATTTTAACATTTTTTGCCGGTAAAATGACGTTACAAAGTTGGCTCCAATTTTGCTTTTAGTATTATGGGATATCTTACGTTGTTTTCTGAAAGTCCTTGTTACACAGATCTCAAAAGTGAAAAAAAAATGTTTAATAACTCAAAAGATATAACCTTTTGAAATTTGAAATTGGTTACTAAAAGTAACTTTAGAGGGATTAGGATGGGAATAGGGCCTATATCGGAAATTAACTCTCTTACCTTCATCCTCTCTTGCTTTGAATTCAGTAGTTCTTCTAAGAAGAAAAATGCTGGAGATATACATAACAGCATCCCTATTTGTAAGAGCATACTTCTTTTAAACTAAGTTGTTATAATTGAAGGGCTGAGAACATAACCTTACGCGTCTTATGTTGAACTTTAGGCGGTATGATTGTTTTCCACTAAACAACGTCAATTTTTGCATGGGGCCTTCAGTTCATTCAAAGAACACTGCCTACAAAGTTTTTTGAAGGTCCAATGCACAAATTGAAGCAGTTTAGAGCACAAGACTAAAACCGGCTAAAATTCGACAAAACACGGTTATGCTCTGAGCCCTTCAATGAAATATGCCTTGAAATTTTGTTTTCCTTTTGAAAGAATTTTAAGAAGTTGCTTTTATCAAGGAAAAACATCGCTTTTAAACGGAATTATTAAAAACTGGACTAGGTATCTTGGATTTCTAACATTTTGATTGGCTGAACGGAGAAAAATCATTTGGCAGCGAACAGCGTCACTAAGACACAAATAAAAATTGCTCCGTAGTGCTTGATTTCTTAAGGCAACAAGAAACTGTGCAGAAATAGAAATTTATAAGCGTTGTGTTAACAATTAATTTCTTTCATCGATCGTCACGTCGATCCACGTCGATCATTAAAATTGAACAAACGGTAGGTTTTTTCAGGAAGGCTTTCCACTTCAAAATAGCAAAACAAGACAAAATAAAACACAGCGAAATGGGGCAAAAGCATTTAATAAAAACTATCACACATTCATGGCGAGTCGGTGCAAAAATCATGAAGCAATCTAAACAAGTACCAAACAAACTACCAAGAAGGAAGGAAGTTGAGCGAAATTTTTTTCGCCCATAACACGCAAAATTGACACAGGTTTACCTGAACTCGTTGTAGCTCTGTGTTCCAACAGGTCCAAATGTTCAGATAGAAACCGGATGCCATGTAAACGAAGTTGAATCGCTTTCGCAGTTGTTTGAGTGTTGTTTTTTACCATTCCGTCCGTAACCTCTAAACCGAAAACCAATCGCGTTTTGTGCTTTGCGTTTAACAAATTATGATGATGAATTCTAATGTTCCTCGCTACACTGAGTAAGCTTGCTTCTGACCTTCATAGAAATTACCTCTTCAAGTTCAACTTAGTTCTGTCTTCAGTTCGATCAAACACGTAAGCTTACATGATGGCTCCGTTGTACGAAAGGATTTAAGTTATACAAACTTGTTCCGTTTCAACTCCAGCAGCTACTATTGTGAAATCGTACAGCCTCAATCCGCTTTGAACGATGATTACAACAATGCTTCAGGAAAAATCAAACTCGTACCATATTTCAGAGCCAAGAATTAGAGGATTTTTTCCCAAAACTTGTGCCACTTCGTTCACTTTCAAGCAGTTTCATTGATCCATTCAGCGTTGCAATGAGACGCTGCAAGGTTTTGGCGCCTTTTTTGTTCAGTCATGTGATCGATTCTTGTTCCCTTTTTCTCTCTGTTCTCATTTTTCCCTTTCTTTATTCATTTTTTTTTTAATTAGTGGTTATGTTTTTAACAAGACAATTATTCTACTCGGGCTTGCTGGATATCAAATGATTATAACCAACTCGGCGCGTTATCTATCATTCGTTATTATTCAACAAATTGTCACTATGCCCATATATGGTAAGGAAGCCCTCAATATCTGTCATCCGTACATGACAGATATCCTGCGATATACGTAAATGACCATATTTGGAAGTGCACTGCAGCTTTTCTTTCATTGCTTGTTTGGCGGCCATTTTGAAAAGCCAGGCAGTTTTAGCAGTGTTCTCCGGAAATTTTAACTCCCTGGAAGAAACTTCCCACGATTAAATGCTCTCAAAAAGTCAACAAGTATTTGCTTCAGCTCACAAAGATATCCAGAATTTTCATAGTGAGAACTCAACCAAGAAAATGCTATTGCGAACGAAGCAGCACACTTGTTCACGGAAAGTTGTAAAGTTGAAAAGATTTTAATTCCCAGGAAGAGGACTTATTCTCGGTAAGGTAGCAATATTTTTTTTACTTTGTCTTATCATTTCCAAACATGAGTTTGTAAATAAGTCTTTTTAAGTGAACGGTAGTAAACTTCGATTTCTTGAAGTTCTGTTTTGATTTTTATTATGTGTTGCTAGCTTTTAGCGTTTTCATCATAGTACCATAGTTTTTCTCGTTCTGAAAATGGTAGTCGATGAGAATTTGTTGAATAATAAAACAATTATCCTGCTCAATCTTGCGGAATATCCCCTGATTTAGCCAACTCGGCCTACGGCCTCGTCGGCTAAGTATCAGGTGATATTCCGCGCGATTTCGCAGGATAATTGTTAAATATCCAGCGCGCCCTCGTAGAATAATTGTTAAATAGCCGGCAAAAACACACAAAAAAGGGGCAGATTGTGGAGAGTGGCAATTGTCAAGAGCAAATAGCCTCGTGTGTTTTCTATTTTTATTAGGTAGGGGGACAGTATAATTTAAGAGTGATTCAAGAAAACAAAACTTGGCCTCGAGGGTGTTTCTTTGTTTGTTTTCCTGTTAGTGGAAAATGAGGATAAAAATTCCACCAGCACCCCGCTTCTATTCAAAATGATCGGACTTTAAAATTCCCACATCTAGAGCAAGACAAAAAATGTTCTGAAATGTTTTCATGTAGTATGATGCCTTCGCCTTGCAGCTTCCACAGCCAGTCCTGTAGACGGAGGCCAGTTAGGCCACACCCCCTTCCCAACAGCATCGGCCCCCAGGAATGCGGTTCACGGCCATGTAGCGTCGATTCCAGGTTCCAAGCCAACTGAGCAAAATCCCGCTGTTGCTGACTTGATGCTTAAACCCACCAAAGCTGGCACAGCTACAATGTCCAGTAAGCCAGGCTCACCAGTTGCTTATTCACCCAACACAGCAGCCATGCCCAGGGAGGCCGAGTCACCCAACACAGCAGCCATGTCCAGGGAGTCCGAGGCAGCCAACACAGCAGCCATGTCCAGGGAGTCCGAGTCAGTGAACACAGCAGACATGTCCAGGGAGGCCGAGTCACCCAGCACAGCAACCATGTCCAGGGAGGCCGAGTCAGCCAACACAGCAGCAGTGTACAGGGAGTACGAGGCACCCAACACAGCAGCCATGTCCAGGGAGTCCGAGTCAGCGAACACAGCAGACATGTCCAGGGAGGCCGAGTCACCCAACACAGCAGTAGTGTACAGGGAGTCCGAGGCAGCCAACACAGCAGCCATGTCCAGGGAGTCAGAGTCAGCGAACACAGCAGACATGCCCAGAGAGTCCGAGTCACCCAACACAGCAGACATGTACAGGGAGGCCGAGTCACCCAACACAGCAGCAGTGTACAGGGAGTCACAGGCTGCCAACACAGCAGCCATGTCCAGAGAGTCCGAGTCACCCAACACAGCAGCCATGTCCAGAGAGTCCGAGTCACCCAACACAGCAGCCATGTCCAGGGAGTCCGAGTCAGCGAACACAGCACACATGCCCAGGGAGTCCGAGTCACCCAACACAACAGACATGTCCAGAGAGGCCGAGTCGCCCAACACAGCAGAAATGTCCAGGGAGTCCGAGTCAGCCAACACGGCAGCCATGTCCAGGGAGTCCGAGTCACCCAGCACAGCAGCCGTGCCCAGGGAGTCCGAGTCAGCGAACACAGCAGACACGTCCAGGGAGTCCGAGTCACCCAACACAGGAACCATGTTCAGGGAGGTCGAGTCAGCCAACACAGCAGCCATGTCCAGGGAGTCCGAGGCAGCCAATACAGCAGTCATGTTCAGAGAGTTAAAGTCACAAAACACAGCAGCCATGTCCAGGGAGTCCCAGTCACCCAACACAGCAGCAGTGTACAGGGAGTCCGTGTCACCCAACACAACAGCAGTATACAGGGAGTCCGAGCCACCCAACACAGCAGCCATGTCCAGCGAGTCTGAGTCACCCAACACAGCACAAATGTCCAGGGAGTCCGAGTCAGTCAACACGGCAGCCATTTCCAGGAAGTCCAAGTCAGCCAACACAGCAGTCATGTCCAGGGAGTCCGAGTCAGCCAACACAGCAACCATGTTCAGGGAGTCCGAGCCACCCAACGCAGCAGGCATGTCCAGGGAGTCTGAGTCACCCAACACAGCAGAAATGTCCAGGGAGTCCGAGTCAGCCAACACAGCAGACATGCCCAGGGAGTCCGAGTCAGCCAACACAAGAGCGTTGTCCAGGGAGTCCGAGACACCCAACACAAGAGCCATGTTCAGGGAGGCCGAGTCAGCCAACACAGCAGCCATGTCCAGGGAGTCCGAGTCAGCCAACACAGCAGCCATGTCCAGGGAGTCCGAGTCAGCCAACAGAGCAGCCATGTCCAGGGAGTCCGTGTCACCCAACACAGCAGCCATGTCCAGGGAGTCCAAGCCACTCAACACAACAGCCATGTCCAGGGAGTCAATAATGGTTGATCTGCAGAGCAATCTGCCATCTGCAAGTGGAGGTTCATCGTCTACTAATTCTATTCGTGGAAAAAGAAGAATTAGGAATAAGGTTTGTTTGCAATATACTCGTGCTGAATTCAGGGAATTGGGAACTTCATTATATTAGCACTGAAACATACGTTTGCGTGTCAATGATGTAACAGAATTTTGGGAATGTTTCTGTTGTGGATGTTCGACCGGGTTGAAGAAAAGGAACGAATGATTTGGCAAGAGGAAGGAATGTGGTGAGAACGGCGAAAAATAAGAGAAGAATACATATTTTCTTCTCGCGCATGCTTTCTTTCCTTTTTGAAAATGTAATCATCTTAAAAACTAAAGCAATATGTAGTTTGACGCATTTACAAGTTTTCAGAGTTACTCGGCATTTCAGTTTAAAACTGAAAGATTAACTAAGTTTTTGACACCCCGCTTTTATCGTATCCTTTTGAAAGTCACTCAAAAATGATTCAAGTTTTCACTCAATATTTAGTTGTTTTCAAAGATAGTAATAGATGGCGTGCCGAGAATGGGAATGGCGCGCAACTTTATTCCCTGACGTTTCCCGTTAAGATAAAGCCACTATTATGGAAGCCACTTCGATAGGCTTTTTATCAATTTGGGAACACATTTGGATTTACTGATTACTACTAAATAAAACCAAAACAGCGACTGTACATGAAATAGCAAGATTCACGGAAAACACCTTTTAACTTTCGTGGATATGTGTTTATTATAGGATCGGCCTTCAAGAGCCCTGTACGTACCACCAATAAAAGAATTGCAACAGTTAAATGCACCAAGGAGTCCGAACGCTGGAGGTAAGAATAAGGGATATCTAGGAATAATAGCCGTTTTTTTAAAGTTTTCAAATAGGTACATGGAAGGTAAATATATGAATTGTAATCTCAGTCGTTTTGTTGACGTCGTACTCAATAATGTTCTGCAGTTAACATAATTAACAGTTAACTTTTTTTACACACAGAAAAACCCATTGGTCGATCCCAAAAAGGGACCGGAAGGCGAAGTCGCTGGCATGAACCAGATCCAGCCAGTTCTAGCCAGCCAGAGTACTCAAGACGTGCTCCTTACGTTAAGATGCGTAAATAAAATATTTCTTTGTACATTCGATTCGAACTAAATAAATAAATGAATATATTTTTATATTTAAGGCTGGTATTGTTCATTGCTCCCAATTAAGTCCCTCTAATCTCACCTTTGGAAAACTGAGAAACCTTTTTCAGTATTCAATAGTTATACTGATGCTGGAAGACGATGATTGTTCCATTTTATTTTGTGGATAAAGGTGTTATCCCTTGCAAATATTTTTACGTCTACTTATAACGGTCATCTCAGACATCAGAAATCAAGGATAGCTTTAAAATGCCAAAATTCAACTGGGGCGAGTTCCATAAAACTTAACGTCTGGCGTACCTTTTAACGAACGTCAGACGTTCACTCCAGTTTTTGTCACTATATTAAAGCCTGACCTTAGCAGTTACACCCGGCGCTCCGTTTTATGCAACTCACCCCTGGAGTTCAGTGGTTTCCATGGTAGCCATTCTCGAAGTCTGGGCAATCATTCTCCACTGTTAACTGCTTGTGCACGTTTTAGCCGCAAAAATGAAAACAAATGTACAATTCAGGTGAATTCAACCCATTCTAAGCTGGTTCTGATTCCGAGAACAAGCGTTGCGTTATAAGCCATATTGGCGCAGTAATGTTACTCTTCCCGGCGGCAACCCCTTCCACGTTTACAACTTTTTACGCCTATAACCCTATAACGAGAAAGCAAAACAATTCACAATTTTGTTTCACTCCAAAATTGGACAACATGTAAACCAGGAGCTTCAGCATAACCACAAGCTCCTTTTCGGGTTTCGCTGTTTTGTTCAGTACTGTCTGCTGTAAGCCTTATGGGATGCAATTTTCATTGGGAAACTGCTGAGACAAGTTACATTCAATTGAGTAAACAGCTCTAAACGCCAAGAAACTACTGAAACAAGCACCTAGATCCCGAACAAAAATTTCAAATATACCTGAAATACATTTTTTTTTAAATATCTAATATCATGAAGTTTCTAAATATTTCAAAAATATCCTGATATTTGCATCTAAGCCTGCGAATTTTGCACTCTTTTTTTTATTTTTTTTTAGTTTTTTTGTGTTTTTTTTGTGTGTTTTTTTTGTCCTTTTGCCCATTACACCACTCCACAATACAATAATTACAACACTTACACAACTAACGAGACTGTGCCTACACTAATGACAATACAATACTTAGACAATTTACAATATTATATTCTACTTACAGTATGGTACTCTAATCACTCTAAAATTATGTAATAATTATTACCCATACAAATTACAATATGATATTCTGCAAACGCTAATACTTGAAAGACTTACAATATAATCTAATTGCAATATAATTTTCTAATCACCTTATAGACATTATAGTTACACTACTTGTCATGAGAAACTTACACTACTTTACACAATTACTTTCTATATTAATATTCAGGAGGAATTAGCTTACAGACAGCACTTAGTCCTTGATAGAAGAAGCCTGATTACTATTCAAGAGAGGGTTCCATTTAGCCTGAAATTTTTTTAAGGTCAAGTTGTTTTGAGAGGCTATAAGTTTTTCAGTCTCGTATTTTCTCTTGACTATATCTTCAAATGGCAAAAAAAGAGGGTTTTGATTATTCTTACGACAATTCCAGCTTTCCATTGTTGTTCGCGTATTGTCGCAGGGATTATCTTGAAAGGCGGCTAATGATTCTTTATATTTGCAGGTTAATTCTTCTTCGCGTTTCTGTCGAATTTTAGATAATCGTTTTGAAAAAATGATAGAATCAGTTCTTATATTAAATTTGATCCAGTCCCAGATCGATCTATGGTCTTTTAGATCCTTGGCTTCTTCAAGCCAAATCGGCAATTTATCATTTATCATGTTTTTATATTCTTCGTTCGCAAGTAACGCGGTATTCAATTTCCAATAGCCTGGACCTCTACTATTTTCCTTGATTTCTTCGAGTTCTAGAAATATTGCAGAGAGGTCCGATTTAATTGAGGGTAAGATATCCACATTAGACACTAAATCATGTAGTTTATCCGAGATCAACCAATAATCTAATCTACAAAATATAAAAGGAGCACAATGACCCCAGGTAAAACTTTGTTGATTTGGATTTTTTATACGCCAAATGTCATGGAGACTGAATTCATCCTGAATTTCTTCAATAGATTTTACGACGTGTCTTCTGGGAATTTGAATTCCACCTTTTTTGTCTAAGCTAACATTTAAGGGACAATTAAAATCACCTCCCATAATTATGTTTTCTTCATTCCCGAAGTCATTGGTTCTTAATAAATTCGACAGATTGTGATAAAATTTAACAGCGTCGGCATCTTTGTTCGGTCCATAGATGTTTGCAATTGTATAATTTTCCTCTTTGATTACAGCTTTTAGCAATAAGTCTTCCAATTGAATCTGTCTGAGTCAACCGTATATCAATATCAAAGCCTTTCTTTATAAGCACCGCGACACCTCTGGCGTTTGTGTGCCCATGAGAAAATAATATCTCCGCGCCCCATTCTTTTTTCCACTGAGTCTCTCGCTCTTTGCAGGAGTGTGTTTCTTGTAAAAATATCAAATCAGCCTTTTGCTTTCTACACCAAGAAAACATCGCTCGCCGTTTTTTAAACTTGCTAAGGCCTCTCACGTTTAACGATAATAATTTAATAGTATCAGGCTTCAAATTTTGTTTACTCAGCATTTTGCATGCATATGAACAGTTGTTTCATTGCAAGGAAAAGGTGCTGTTTTAGGTACAAAATTATATGAAAAAATTTTCTTTCTTGTGTATGGTTTCTCTGTATAGCGAAAGCAGACAAAAGTAGAATTTTTCGCGCAGTATAAGCAGGAACAAAAACAAACACAAACACAATGACAAACACACAGACACATAAACGAAAGCGCACTTACCATCCTGTGGTTGCAATGCACTCCCGTCGGGATCTCCACATAGAGGCGATAATCATACGATACAACAACTAGCGTACTTACTAGATCTTATATCCGAACACGAAAAACAAACTTAAGATGATACTCTAGCTGTCGAAGCTTGATATAGTCATAACTTGGTAGTGTTCCTATAATAAGGTAGTTATACAAAGGATGCCAAGTCTGATCCAGTCTAACTTGAAATAACAACTAGCGTACACTTTCTTCGGTCTAATACCCGAGTGTACAATATAACAATAACAATAAGACAAAAAAGAGAAAAGAATCTAGGATATTTTACCGTGATATTGTCATAGCTTGAAAATGTTCTTCAATACAATAACTACACAAAAGGTTCGATCTGACTACTCATCCGGAAGCTTGAAGGATTTCAATTTTGAGCAGTTTTTCTCCTTGAATAAAATTTGCGCTGGTACCGACCAAGGTATGAAAGCATCATCTCTTTCTCTAATCCCCTTGAGATGAGACTTACGAAGCTCTGCTCGTTCTTTGCGGACGTTCTTTGAAACGTCATCAGAAATAAATATCTGACTGTCCAGGAAGAGGTTATCCTTCAACGCACTTGCGGAGACTTTAAGAATTTGAACTTTATCAGAGTACCTTAGGAGATAAATATGTATCGGTCTGGCCGGTGAAGGGTTTTCGGCCGTGGCTCGTTGGCTGACATTCGTTCGATGGGCCCTCATCACTTCGATGTTTTCAAGTTGCATGTGTTTCTCGAAGAATTCTACTTTCAGAAAAGACTCAAAAGAGTTATGTGCAACTTCTACGCCTTCCTTGAGGCCCCAGAGAACGATGTTGTTTCTTTTAGATCTATTTTCCAGGTCCTCCATCTTCTTGTGAATTGATGCTAATTCTTCACGGGTAGCCTTGAGAGCCAGTTCGTTGTTTACTTCGCTCATTTGTGCGTCCAGTGCGCTATAACTGTCTTTCAGAGCATTGACATCAGCGGCCGTTTTTTCCTGGGAGCTCTCTAGGCTAGATAATTTCTCAAGGATACTGTTTTATTAGTTTTGTTTCTTGCAAGTCCCTGGATTTGAGTAGGTCGTCCATTTTGGCGAGGACGGTATCCAGCTTTATCGAAGTTGAATCTGCAATGGCATCTTTACTGGGCATTTTTAAGGTCTTAGACCTTGTTCTTAGATTCATGTAGAACGTCTACCAAGCTTAGGCAGTCGTCATTTATCAAAATACCGAAAATTGATAAAAATTTAAAGTGGAGAGCTCGAACTCGTAGTCTTACCCGCGTGGCGTCATCACGTGACTGCACTCGCTTTGGTAAACAACTTGGTGAAAAGTAAGAGATGAATACATATTTTTTGCTGACTCCAATTAACTAATGAACCCAAGTCTACAAATTCCAATTTGCCAATACACCCTAGTCTGGAAAGATTAGGCATATTTTTCTCGCGCGCAAGCTTTCTTTCTTCCTTGGAAACTAAAGGCGCTGTTACAGGAGGCAATTTTTCGCAAGAGATGACGACAGCATGGCAAGGCAAGTTGCAGAATACATGTTACACGTCGCAACTTGTCTCGCAACGTTGCGAACAGTAGAAACTTCGTCTACTTTTCCTGTAACTCGCAACAGAACTTTTCGTTGCGAGAAATGTTGCAAAGAGGGCCGGGTGTTACACACGCAATTTTTTTCCCGAACTTGTCTTGGAACGGCGTTGCCGGTTGCGTTCCAAGTTGCAGAAAATAATTGCCACGTGCAAGAGGCAATATTTAGTGACAAATTCCGGAAAATTACAGAGTTACTTGGCACACATTAACTATTAGTGTCGTTTTACACACCGCTTTAATGTAATCTTTAGATATGTCTTCACTTTTTCCAATTGCAGTTTTCAGATCGAGTACTATCAAGGATAGCAGACGCCGAGCGATATGATGTGCAACCTTACTTAGTGATTTTTCGAATTCCCGTGAAGACGGTGGGTAGTTTATCACTTTTTGAACAAATTTCGATTCACTGAATACAAACTGCAGACAGCTCAGTGTAACATACCTTGCAATGAAAATTTATCTCATTTCTCCGTTACAATAGGCAATTTTTCGTTCATTTTACGTCGCAATTTTGTTGCGAGACAAGTTGCAAGCAACACCGCCTTTACACTAGGCTCAGTCTCCAGCCGTGAGTGTCTCGATGCGCCCGCGATTCTCGCCACCTTCATGGCTGGGCGCACGGGTTTGGTTATTGTTTAGACTGACCAATCAGAGACAACCCCCCCTGAAATTTGCGGGGCAGAATGCGCAACATAATTTAGCGGGATTTCGTCTTTCTCCTGAAATTTCACACTTTTAGGAGGACGTCTCAGGCATACTTTTCGCATTTCGCTTTTTTTCAAGACGATAGAAAAAAAAACAGATAAAATTTAAGCAAATGACGTGTGGATTGTCTGCATAATTATTAAAATGCAACCAAACCCGTGCGCCCAGCCGTGAAGGTGGCGAGAATCGCGGGCGTATCGAGACACTCACGGCTGGAGACCGAGCCTACCTTTACACGTGACTGACAATACAAAGGAACAAGACATGGATTTCATTAAAAATTTTAATTTTTTGCGAAAAATTTAACGAGAGTCAGGTGTGGACCATTATCCAGGGTGAAGAGTAAGAGAGGAATCACAAAAAATTCATTTCTACAAATTCTTTATTTCCAGCAGCACAAAACATTACCTCTACAATTCGTATATTTCAAATTCAAACCTCGACTATTTTGTTTTCAGTCGGTTTCCAACTATGAGTTCATTTTTCCTAGCAAACATTTAGTTGTCTACAAAAAGCATTAACTGGCCGAACTCAAATGAAACTGAACGACAGCCATGAGGTTGGAACTTTTGTTACTATTGCTTTTTATTAATATTGGAAAAGGGCTATTCTCTCCCATATAAAGAAAACAACAGAAATCCCTCATGTGCCTTGAAATACATAACCGCTTTTGATAGAAAAAAACTGAATTTTGACAGTTCATATTTTTTTCACAGACGTTATTTAAAAATTCTGAAAAAATTAATGCAAAATCGAAACGTGCAAAAAATTCATACAAAATAGGGCACAGATAACACAATTATGTTGTAGAAACTCACAAACGTGTTTGTTACGTGTTTTTGAGAGCGTGTTTTGATCTTCAATGTGCACAAAGCACAACAGTTTTAAAATGCGTTCAATTGGGGCAAATAACCAATTGCCCTGATATTTGTGTTGTCCCGGCCATAGTGTATGAACATAAATGTAAATGTTTGTGTTCCTTCCAACGAAAATGTCACTATCTCTGTTATAGCCCTTGCAGTCTACAAGGATTCGCAACAAGTCGCTCGTCGTTCACAACAGTGGATAATGTTCTTTGGACGTTTTTATTGGCTACTCAAACTCGGGATCATAGTATCTGCTGTTCAATTCTCGGCCCCGGGGGGGGGGGGGGCTCTCCCATATGAAACTGACGGGGATGCTCGTCGTCTCGCTTAGGGGTGTAAATTGCAGATTTTGGTCTCGCTTAGGGTTTTCAGGAAGGAAAGCCAAAATTTTTACCCATACAGGTATCGCTTAGGGTTGTGCGTAAAGAAATATCTATATGAAAAAACCAAACGCCGTCAATCTCTAGCGTCAGTCTTTAGCGCAATTAAAATCACTGTAGCTCTTATTTGGTTGTCTGTTTTAGCATGGTCTCCTTTAGGGGTCAAATAACGCCTGAGCCACGCCCAGATTGGTCTCCTTTAGGGGTTTCATTCTAATTTTCCGACGAGCATCCCCGTCACTTTCATATGGGAGTCCCCCCCCCCGGGTTCTCGGCATCTTCTGGATTTTACGTGCAAGTTTTTGCTTATAACTCAGAAAAAAGGAATCATTTAGTGCTGCTATTCATTGGTTTGGTACATACTAAAAAAATTATCCACCTTCAACAGTGTAAGTAAGACTAATAATAATAATAAAAAAAATGATTACTAATCGACTGTAAGTGGCAAAGTCAGTAGACATGGTGTGCCTTTGCTAATATCTACATAATAATTCAGTATGCAAAGTTTAGCTGCTCTCACTCGACATTAGTCATTCTAAACACCCACGCCCACTGGCAGGGCAACTCAGCTACCGACAGGGGTGGCACAGTGATCGAAATCCCAAAACAAGGCATCAGCCGCGTCCAAGAGAGCTTAACATCAGACAGACCAAGTAAGGTTATGGTTGTGTTTGCCATAGGAATAGGGCAGGTAAGATTCAGCAAGCCTGTTGTAGGCCACTCTAGTGCAATGGCATAGGTGACACCTGGTTTGCTGGTGTACCTGTTAAAATTCAAGTGAACAAAATGGTTAAAAATAACAGCTCTAAGTGTACGTGTATTCAACAGTAGCAATTATGATATCAAAGAAACTAGCACAGACAGGATGGCAACCAGAAGTTGAATGTTTCACTTTTGACGCATTTAGACACCATAATGGCAAACCATCAGATACCAAAACAAGAGTTTGTCAGCTTTTGGTGATGAGCAAGAACAAGCCAGTAAAGAAAATAAATTATTCAACTTCTGGATGACGTGGATATCCACATCATCCATGGCTCACAATTGGCAAAGCTGTAGTCATCCTTATTGATGTTAACATAAATTTATGTTGTGGGATGGTCGGGCTGTCATTAAGTTTTGAGTCACCTGTTTCCTTGATATTCACACCTGTAACAAACTTGTTGCATTGTGAGTAAATTATACCAACAAGAGCCAAGTAATGTCAAGGTGCCATCAAGCATACTCAGCCGTAACAGGTGTTATGGGTTATGGCCCCTAATAATAGCCCTGGGATGATAATGGCAAAAATACTTTCCCCTGTAAGTGGTAAGGTTTGGCTACATGAAGAACTGTATGGTGACCAACAGACCAATTAAAAAAAAAACAACAATCAAACAAAGAAAAAAAACAGAACAAATTAGAACAAAATTTTAAAACGTCAAAGAGTATGGATAGCCAACGCTGAATATTGTTCATAGAGCAGAATCTCCAAGCACTTATAGGTCACTAAGTACATGTGGTTAGGTATGTTAAAAATACTTCTTGACAGAGTGTAAAGTATACCTCTCCCATGATAACAACTTCTTCTTACCATATGTCAGGGGTTGTGCTATCATTCTGCTCCCTCCATGGCTTGGTTCCATAAATACCTTCACCATTAACCCTTAACCAGTCTCCCATTTGCTCAAGTCGTTCCTGGAAAATGGGATCAATCCTGCCGTCTGCTGTTGGACCTACATTCATGAGCACATTTCCACCACAACTGAATAAATAAAGAAGTAGATTAAGAAGTAGAAGTAGTTTAAGAAGTAGATTAATATTTCATGAAAATATAGAATTAAGTCCATTACCTTAGAAAAACTCCTGTCCTATGCCAGGATCCCAAAGTACAGAAATTAAAGAAACCTTGGTGTGAAACATTCATTTGGTGCCTTAGCCAAAATTTAGTGTTATAATATATAGATTTAGCCATGCCTAAAAGCGGAGCCTCCAAGGAATAAACTGGTGCTCGTTTCTCAAAAATATACCTGAAACTTTTCACTCTGAAATATATTTCTGGGCTTTCTTTGGCTCGTTCCCTTTCGAAAAGTGTTTCTCAAAAAGCCCGAAAGTGTTCCGAATTGTCCTCCAATATTTTGAGGATCTGTTCTGTAAAACCAAGCTCGAAAGTTCATTCCAGAGGCTGAGCACAGCTTAATTTTTTTTTCAGGCATCAAACTGAACACATATTTCACTCAGGAGCAGTCTTGCTTGGTTTTTTAAATGTTTCCATATCCTGTCATTAACTGTCAAGGCTTGTCAAATCTCCTTGGATTATTGGCTGTGGGCTGTGAATCCAAAACAAAAAATATGATCAGTGAAGGCATCGTGAAATCTATGAATTTGAGTTTAAGTTTGAGTTATTTTTCAGTTTGATTTGTCTTCAAGATAAGATCAATTTGAGTTTGAACTTTCAATGAAAGATAACAAAAACTGTTGATAAAAAAATCAGTAGTTATTTTCTTGTAACTCAAAACTCAAATCAAGTAAACTAGAACTTGTAATTTCCCTTGTCTCATCTGTGAGTATGTCAGTTTGTTAAAATGCAGCAGTTTTCAAGAGTTAGAAGCTTTAAAGGGGCACAGTCATGAGTATTTCACAGATTTTTGGTCAAAACTGTGCTAAAAATTATGGGTAGCTAACTTTATCCATGCCCAACATTGTGTTTGAACATTTAAAGGAACATATTAACTTAATTTCATTAAGAGAAAACAAACCATGAGCATTTAATATCAATATAATATCAACACGCTTTAAGATTTTGAAAAGTTTAGCCTAATTTTTTCAAGTTGCAATCCATTTCCATCCGTGCCATCCATAGCAACAGACAACAAAAAATAGTTTCAGTGAAGTAATATAGTCTTTAGTAACAAAACTAGACCATTATTTGTGGGCATTCATTTATGTGAGGACATATTTTTGATTTTTAAAGTGAACTAAAACAGCGTGACTATGCCCCTTTAAGGAGAGTTCCTGAATTGGTAGGTATCACTTGTTTTCACTTACCTATGCTCAAAACTGTGAAGAAATATCTTGATGATGTTCCATCTACTTCAGCAACCAACTGATACTACAAAATTAAATAACAAGAATTTTATATGACATCCCTCATTCAATACTAAAGGCTTTTTTTAGTGACTGAAATTTACTTTTACCTGTTTGTTTGCATTGGAGAAAGATAAAAACTAGTGACAATTCAAACTATCAGAGGCAGAAGTTGGCAAGACTTTTCCTACTTGTCATTTCAGGACTTGATTTCTGACATTGGTCACTGGTATTTCATGTGATTCTGGTCAAAAGAGGACCTAAAAGACTAGAATTACACATTGAACTTAAACCTTACAAGTGCACTAGAGTTCTTGCAGTTAGAAAAACAGACAGCTGATTGTATACACTCACAAACAACAACATAAAGATCAAAACAGCTGTGGAATCTGCACTCACTTTGCATGTGATTCATCACACTGTTTTGACCATGCAAAGTCTGCTTTACTTAGTAGAGCAAATGTTCTCACCTGGAGATACATCTGCCATCAGATGGTACAAAGTTAACTATTAGGGATTTTTTAAATATAAGTTGATGATATTTAAACTTTCATTCATGTTATGAGAAATTAGTTATAGCGGACTCCTTACCCCTTTAGCCTTGCTTCCTTTGAATATCTGTCTCTGAAAAGGGTTGGGAGCTGACACAGTGCTGGCATTTTTTAACCAACTAGCCATCTGACGACTCACTCCACTGGCGTCATCTACAGAAATAACATTAAGCCACACAAGTTATGACTTTTTAATTCATTGTACAAACCCTAGTAGAAATCCTCTTGAACCTTATCTTTATTGTAATAATTGCCACTAGAAAACTAATCCGGCAATGGCGCAGGCCAGTGGCTAACCAGGTCCTTAACCCATTGACACCCGGCAAGCTACATGTACTTTTAAGCAGCAAATGGGTTTTTTTGGCCCTGTTTGATCCAATTTTGTCCCAATCCTCATGAAAAGTGCTTTCTAGCATGGACAGTTGCCGTTTCTTTCGGTTTGAGGAAGTTTTCTAGCATTTTGAGTTCGGGCATGCGCACAATTCAAAATTTTGAGATTTTTTTGCGTGAAAAACTCCACCGTCTACGGCTCTTCGAGATTTAGCGCACAAGCCCGTTGCTTTCGTTCTCATTTCGGTCTTCGCTTTTTGCTGTCGAGTTAGCCAAACGACCACGGTTTTCGGCGATGAGAAAAGTTTGGCCTCAAAGCTCGTTTGAAAAGGAAAGAGTTGGCCTTAAGTAGCAGTCGGTGGGAAGGCCATGGTTTTCTTGTGTTTTTGAGGTAAAAGTTCCATGGTTTTCTGGCTGTTATTCAGGTTTACTTGATCCGATCATTGTCGTTCAGGCATCATTTACAAGATCTTTTTGCGTTGCATCGACTGACTATCAGAGGTTTTTAGCGTCACTTAAACTGATGACGTCACAAGTGGAACAAGACGCCCACTCATTCTAGGGCGCATAGGGGCGCACTGGGCGTCAGTGGGTTAATATGCACTACAAAACTTGGACATTACATGCAGCTGCAAAAAAATGACATTTCCTTCAATTAAAAAAATTCATAACCAAACTACACAATCAACTATAAATTACGATAATAAACAAATGATTCTGTAGGATCGCATACATGATCCTGTAGGATCCCATAGGATCCTACTCATGATCCTATCCAAATCTAAATTAATGTGGTTACAGTAAACTGTTGATAAAAAAGTTAATTTTAATTAGAAGTAAAAACTCTCACTTAACTCGTTTTTTAAGGTGAACTCTGAATTTCAAAACCCCACAAAGTTATTTTTTTTCACAGTCAGTCAAGATTATGTTGGCACCAATGGACTACGATAAACAAAGTGGGTCAGAATCCACCAATCAGAGTGCAAGAACGTCACCTCTTGACTCTGTTGAATTAAACTTGTTTTGTATGGCTTGATCCTCTACACATAGATATTTCAGAATTCACATGTGATTGGAAGGAGCAGTAATTCTCACAAAAGGCAGCACATTCAAAAAAGGTGTTAGAAAAGTCATTTGGAATGTTCTTGCCTACAGCAAATCTGTATGTCACTTACCCTGGAAAAATAGTATCAAATAGTAATATTTTTAAATAATATATTCAAATATTGACAAAAACCTTGTGATATCATCAATGTGTATTAATAGCTGCAGGGAACCAAGTGATAATGTCTGTAGCTCCACGGGCACCCCAGGTCTGGTCAACCACCTCAACAATATAACACTATTTTTAAAGTACAGCTCAAACATACTGTAAGTTGACACTTAGAAGGTGTCCACTTATGGGAGGTTAAAAAGTCGTCTTTGTTTGTTTGCGGCAATGGCAACAACTGAGTATCCAGTTAAGAGAGGTGTCTGACTACAGGAGGTGTTAGCAACAGTATACATGTACATTCATTAGAAGGGATATGACTTTATTTTACACTTTTTCAAATAATAATAGTTCTCACTTAATGCTGCTATTTGTTACTGGCAGTGATTTCCCATTGCAGCCATGAAGAGACAATCTTTGTACCCTAAAGTGCATAGATGACTGGCATTCTACTCAATAGTGCGAAAATGAAAAAGGTGGATAGCAGTGCTCATAATAAACACCTATCAGCGAGGGGTAAACCCACGGCATCTCTCAATTGATGTTCTTAAAAAGTACTCGGGGGTGGCAGAGACCAGTGAGCTAGCAGCGTGCATGAGCAATCAAATTGGCGGATCAGTGGGAGTGCTCGTCTGTTGCCAAATCACCACTGTTTTCAAAAACGTTTACGCAGTTGCAATCAAGTTTTAACTCATAGACTAAAAGATGTGAATGGTGTCATTGAGAAAGAAAAAATTATAAAATATGCAGGTTATGTCATAACTAACTTTAACACATAATCAGACTTTATATAGCACAAGTTTCATGCAGATAATGTTCAGATGCAGAAATACAAAACACAATTCCATTTAAAAGTGTACTTCTCCATTTAAAAATGTTCTTGAGAAATTGAGGAAACTTAGTTCTTGGTCTAGCCAATGAGATTAAAGATAATTATAATGAGAATCTCTAGGAACTAAGTTCTTGTGTTAAATCATTTGTTCTTGGTCTAGCCAATGAGATTAAAGATAATTATAATGAGAATCTCTAGGAACTAAGTTCTTGTGTTGACCAATCAGACTCTTTAGTTTAAACTCCACACAAACTAAGTTCTCCAATAAACCAATCACGCTAAAGAACGTCTGCAGCAGTTGGAGAGTATCATTGTCAGCCCGCCAAATTCAAAACATCTATGTCTGCTCTAAATTTAGTGACATCCGTCTCATGTTGTGTGTCATATAATTGCTGGTTTGCACGTGACGTCATAAAATTCTAAAATCAAAACTCGCTAGGCCTGCTGAATTTTTATCATCAACAGGTGTAAGATGACATAAAAATATATCTTTCTACAAGTTTCCAGCTCGGTAGCGTCCTTCGTTTTTAAACTAGAGCATTTTGAATTTTCGAGTTCTCCGCCGTACGTGACATCAAGATGGCGCCGTGACAACGCTCTCTTGTTTGAAAAAAAGGCCTCTCCTTAGGATTTTAGCAGTTTGAACATTTCAAGTATTAGGTGAGGTGCTTACGTGAAAGTATACTAGCTCACGAGCGAAAAGTAATCGGTTACATAGCAAAAGTGAATTCCAGGTGTTTTCTTTGATATCCGGCCGCCATATTGGTGTACCACGGCGGTACACCAATATGGCGTCTGCATACTGAGCTCTATAAATTTCCGTGGAACGTTTTGGCAAATAACTCAAGAACACTGTACCGCACAGACCTGAGACTTGGAGGAGTTGTTTATTTATTAATCTTTGATAACATTTGAAATTCTTGGCTTTTTTTATTCAATGGTTTCGAATTTATATTTGTATGGCGTGACAGTGCAACCCGGCAATAGGATCTAATATTGTCGCGGGCCAAAATTTGTTTCAAATTTACTGATCCAGTCTCGTGTTTGTTAGCGTACTATGTAGCTAGACATTAAAAATGAACTGTGAATTGAAGTAAATTTAGATTTGTGACATGTTATATTGTCGTTTTGTTCATAATGCGGTGTAATATCTACATCTGAAAAAGACATACGTTCGGGAAAATTTCGAAAACTCTTCGCCGTAAAACCCTGACACGTTTGTTATATTTTCACAACTTTCGGTTACTCCGCTTTCGTGACCTCATTGTCTGCCCGGCGGCAAGTTCTATTTCATAACCGCAAGATATTTATTGCACGTTATTGTTTGGAAATGTCAACAAATTCCTCCCGAACCAATGAACCGTCTCAGCGTAATTCGGACTTCCGAGAAATGCCGGCGACACGCGATACTGTTTACATTCGTACATGTAAAGCGACCGGATACAGTTTTTACAAATGCTCTCGCGATTTAAGCAAAATCGGTTCCGAAAAAAGTCAACTGTTTTAAAAACATCTTTCTCTTCGTTAAACAAAAACACAAAACAAGCCCTAAGTGCCTCGATGCGCGCGATAAGCGAACGACTCAGACATCATTCCTTCTCGTTTGGTACATGTACATGGTGAAACCGGAAGCTGTATTCTTATTCAGGAGAACAATGCAACAGTTGACAGCAATTATTGGTAATGGGATCCTGCTAATATTAATGCATGCGAGCTCAAGATCAAGGCTGTTACATTTACACACATATAAATCTAGGTTTCAGCTAGAATAAGATAGATTTCTGGAGGTAGCAAAAGCATAAAATTGTTACACCTATTAAATTATTTTATGTTATCTATGTCACTCACCAATTCTCTTGAGTTTATACACCGATCTTTCTGCATTTTACTGGCGGTCTTTCTTTATTGGCGTACAAACAACCACTTTTTACCTGAGTCACTGCTTACTGTATTCCACAGCGCGGAATACGCAAAACGCATCCTTCCATTTCCACAATCGACACAGAACGTCGCATATCGAAAAAAACAGAGGGCTCCATTCAGTTCCCGCCAATTTCTTGTTTTTGGCGCGGAATTCACGACAGCCAGGTCGTATTGCAATCCAGCGGCTCTGCGCTGCTGTAAACATACTTTGCGTCGAGTCGACGTCAACATCATGTGGTTATCGCTTGAATAGGACGACAGTTTCAACTTAGAGGGGTTTAACGCAAGGAGGGCAATAAAGCTCGCTTTAGTCGTTGGGTAAAAGGAAATGTGATATTATAATAGCTTGATCGCTAAAAACATGTCGCAAGAAGTCATGGGATTGCTTTGCGCAATAAAATATACCCAGTAAAAACAATAATAATAATAATAATAATAATAATAATAATAATAATAATAATAATAATAATAATGATAATAATAACTTTATTAACGTGTCAAAACTGTAGTAGCTGAGGGGAAAAGTCCCCTCTACTAATTGTGGACACCTAACCTGCCTAACTAAAAACGTAATTAAAATATATAGAATGGAAAATATTTATATACATTTAAAAAGCCTAATTACAACAATTAACTATGCTAAAAAAAAACTGTAAAATCTGTTTCTTCAACTATATTAAAATATAAAAATAAAAATTATGTTAAAAATAAAAATTATGTTATGTAATGTTGGCGGCCAGTCAATGTCATAGGTTCAGGCGAGAAATAATGTCATAGGTTCATAGGTTCATCGTCACAGGCGAGAAATAATTCTTGGAGAAACCAATAATCATAGGGCACGTGTGAGGACCCCAAGGGCTGTTGAAATGCTTGGGGCAGCAATATACAGAACCCCCTTCCCTTTAAAATATTGCAAAACAGTAAATTCTCATTGTTCTTGTTCGTTTTTGTCAGTTTTCTTCAGGAGAATCCCAGAGGGTTAGCCGTTTTTCAAAATTTGCAACACGTGACTACCCAATGAACTTACACGTGTAACCAAATAGGTTAAAAATTGTCATATTTTACAGTTGATCCACGTCACGCGTGAACGGAAACTCTAAAATTCAAAACAACGTGACGAGTCACGTTCTCCATATTTGGGCATTCGCCTTGTGTTTCTCGAGATTCAGAGAGGGATTTCGAAAATCGAAAGGAGATTTCGAATCTGTCACAGATTTTTCGAAATGTTCAGACCTGGTTATGTTAATGCCTTAGCTCGGAAGAACAGGCCATGTAGGCCTCTCCACAAGGAAACGAGAAGACAAATAGTTGATCGTTATTTGACTGGACAGGGACCGAAAGCGATCTCCACAGCAGCTCGTGCAACTCCTGGCGCTGTTTATTCACTGTTTATTGTATCATTCGACATCATGAAACGTTCAGTACATGTGAGGCGTTCAGTCAAGGGGGACGAAGTTATCCTTCTAAACTTTCAGACGACATTGCATGTAGAATCTATTGAATTGTTCAAACTAGCGAAACCTAGGATATATGGATGGGAAAATCGCGAAAGATTGTTGAGCAGTAGGTTATGCAATAGACGAAGCACAGGTCACCAAAGCGTAATATGAGAGTTTGTATGGAGCTGAAATTCGATTGAAAATAATCGGCAGTTTTCCGTGGAAAATACCTAAAAATCAAAATAGAGTTTGAAAAACCTTATCTTTGTGTGTTTGCTGTGTCTTTACCGCTTTTCCGAACTGCTGGATGCCGTTCGGGGCGATATTCTGTTTAACGGTCGAAGCGACGTCTTGTCACGTACTGGCTTTACTTTGACAGATGTCGCATCGACCGTTACACAGAAAATCGCCCCAAACGGCCTCCAGAAGCTCGGAAAAGTGGCAAAAACACAGCAAACACACAACAGGTAATGGTCTTCAAACCTATTTCGCTTTTTAGGTATTTTGCACGGAATACTGACCATTTACATTTTGGATCGAATTTCAGCTCCATACAAACGACTCACATTACGCTTTGGTTAACTGTGGACGAAGCGTCGGCTTTGTCTTTAATCAACCTCGCAACTAGGAAAAACTGTCATCAGTAATTGCTTGACACGGCAGATGTATCTTGGTTTTCGTCCACTTCCTTCGGAGCTACCGTTCTTACACAAGCGTTCAGCTCCAAGGTTTGTTCTCGTTCGGTTGAAACAGGAATCACGCGTCAGCAAAATAATTGACATAATTTCACCTCCTTCTAGTCGTCTAAAACGTTTTTGAACCACTGACGAGAAGCGAACCCAGAAAATAACGCGGTCTCTCGATAAAACAAAGATTTGTCCCGTCACAACCCCTTGCTTCTACAAAGATAGAAGCCATTTTCGGAAATTTCAATGAGATCTTCAATATTTCCCTTGTGATCTCCGTTATGTCACTGAAAGTAGCTTGTTTATTTGAAGACTCGGATCACGTGCTGAGGTTTCCGTTCACGCGTGACGTGGATCAACTGTAAGCGCCCGGACCGTGGTTATGTACGGTGCACATACTGTAGAGTGAATGTATGACTGTACATTCCTGACAGACACACTAACGCCGGGTTATTTGCGGCTATTTAAATAGCCCAGAATGAATTCAGCAGAAGCAACCACGCTATTCAATAACGCTGATTTGTCTTTTGAAAGTGACAGTGATGTCGATGAGTTGACCAAGGTGGTGGAGATGGCTTTCGAAAGCAAGACATTGGTACAGTTTTTAGGCACAGTTGGTGGTGATAACGAAAGCGTCATGGTTGCCAACGAGGAGCCGAAGCCAGGCAATGGTCTTGCAATCTCGCCTATCATTGTTAACAAGAGTGAAGTTATTTTCGAAAGTGATGATGAGGAAGTTGAGAAAGAGAACTCATCGTCACAGCTGGAGATGATCTTTAATAGCACCCTTCCTCCCAACAAGGAATCAGCTGTTTCGTCGAAGTCAATTTCTTTAGAGACGACAACTCCACCAACAGCCCCCGAACAGTTAAAACGCGAGGTGACTATTGTTGCAAAGACATGTGCTAATACGTCCATTAGTCTGGTTCTCGGGCGTGGGGATTATTATTGCCAGCTGAAGACTATCATAAATTCCCCTGACCCTTATGGTATATACTGGTGTCCATATCCTAAATGTAACACAAAGTCAAGGAAAAAGTATCTGTTAAAGGATCACTTGAGAAAAACCCATCATGGTCCGTTTTTCTGTGGACAATGTGGAATTGTTTTTCTCCGTTTGCCATGTTTAAATCGCCATTTGAAGCAGAGTGGGCATGTAAGATATAACAACGATCCTGGTGTGAATGAAGATTTGAGAACTCACACTGTCGCGGCAATAGAACGTTTTTACTCTCACATATATCAAGAACTGACATCTGCTCCAGGATATATTCTTCTTACATAAGATTTTCGGAATGTATTTTGTAATCAAACAAGGGACTACTTTGGTTTCGATATTTTATCAATTTGCCGTTCTATTTTGAAAATCGTATTTTAATCCATTTTTATTAAAAATTAACTAGATGCAGCACGGAAAGCTGTGATGGTGATGAGAACAAAGATCTTTACATAAATATGTTTTGTATTTCAAAAACCTGTCATCGGCTTCCTTTGAAATGTTTGAAACCTTCACCTTTCCCTTTCACTTTTTTTCGTCACCGCAGACCACTCCACAAACACCCTAGACACTAAACCAAGAAGGACAATGCCTCCTGGAACGAGAATATTTACGTAGGTAGCTTAGGCCAATTCACTTAGGCTAAATCATGTAATTGTTTTGCCAATATATAAGGTTGGGTGTCGAGTTGAAAATTATTAGCTAAAAATGTAGCATTTATATCGTGCAATTTTCATGGAAATATCCCACCAACTAGAGTATCCCAACTGGCAGGAGGCAGACCAGTTGGCTATCTCCCAGTTCTAGAAAATGAGGGAATATTAGACCCCCTATCCTCCTGCGTACGGTAGAACGTTCTCACTACATTAATCGGTCGACGGCGTGCAGTCAATTTGCGTCCAACTTTTAATTCTTCTGCCGTTGTTTATCTTTGCGTTATACTTCTTGCACTTTATTCTGTAATTTCCAGCCTGATATTGCTGGTTAAGAACGCAAGCCTTTTTTCCTATTGCTTTCCAGCAGTTTCATTGCAATACCATATCGCAATTCTGGTACATCAACCTAAACGAAACAAAACAAAACAAAAAGACAATTTTGCGATTTTCAATGTTTGGGGGACCTCCATATAAAGGTAACGAAGGTGCTCGTCGGCAATTTCCGAAAGAACCCCTAAAAGGTACCAGAATTACTTTTTTATGGGCGTGGCCCTAAGTTATGTCCACCCCAAAATCAGTGTCTTAAATATCTCTTGTCATTCCTCACTTTAAGGGACCCCTAAAAGTTATTACAAGCACACTGTCATACGGGAATCCCCCCCCCCTCCCCCGCCTCAGTGTTATATTAGCAAGTGATAAATTTTGATTTATCATTTTTAATTTAAACAAGTGCTTAAAAGCACTGTATTTTTGTCTGTACATACTCAATGACAATGTATACTCATTTGTCGCTTTAGAATACATGCGGCCAAACCAGCTTTTGTTATCACCCTTGTCGCAAGATTTTTCAATGTGACAGTAAAGCTGCATTTATTCTTACAAATCAGCCTGGCTAGTTCTTAGGTCGGCATAATTCTTGGCAGAAATGTTTCTGGAACAATAACTCGAACTAGGAAAATCTACATCTTAGTCACACCGATAACAGATTCGTGAAGGAAGAACTAGCTTTTTCGCGATTTTCGCCATTAAAAAACCCGCGAGAACATTTTATTTTGTTTCAATGGCAAAATTTAAGCCAGAGACAAATAAGTAGCAATATAAAGGTACACTGCATGCCCCAACGACACAGTTCATTGAAACGGCCAAACCAGCTTTTGTTATCACCCTTGTCGCAAGATTTTTCAATGTGACAGTAAAGCTGCATTTATTCTTACAAATCAGCCTGGCTAGTTCTTAGGTCGGCATAATTCTTGGCAGAAATGTTTAATACCTCATTATAATTCAATGGCCTTCGCTGTGCCAAACGCTTTGCATTCTGCAAAAGAAAGATGATATAGTTGTTGTTAGTTAATGATATTGATTCCACACAAATAGAAACAAGTATATCATATTTTTTTTCCACCTATATCATGAAGACTCCACAACTGGATTGATCATGCTGTTTAGGACATGCCGCATTAACGTCCTTCCAACCGGTTAATTGCACGCCTTGAGAGGACAAAAGGTTCCTAAAAAGGATTCACATCAGTCTCGAGTTATGTTTCCATTATACGGTCGGTTCAGCAAAAAACTGCAAGGTATTCAATATCCAATTCAATACATCCATTTTCTATACCTGATTATTGCAAAAAATGACGGAATGGGGGATTCTCCTTTACTATCGTAGTATCCGATGATCTTTTGCTCGTTGTCAATATATAAAACTGCCGGTTTAACCTTATAATTCCACCTTGCCAAATTTAAAGTAGTTCACTGCTCTATTTTGAGTGAGTGAGTGAGTGAGTGAGTGAGCGAGCGAGCGAGCGAGCGAGCGAGTGAGTGAGTGAGTAAGGAAGAGACTATTTTACGAGGTAACACGTGACAGTAACTACAATTCTTGCTAAACTTGTGGCCTTCTAAGAAGCAAAAAAAATATTTATATTTACAATAAAACATTCGTATTAATCTATAGCGAGAAAAGTCAAAATTGTTTAAAAATAGTTCTGAAAAAAAGAGAACGTGCAGAGAACTTTTTGATTATAAAATATGTTCAATACGGGTAAGCTAGATCGGTATTGTCATTAATTCATGATAGTAAACTGCACTGTGTTACTTTCGCTAATAACAAAAGAATGCGATGTTATTCGATTATTGTGTGTACTTACGCCCAATACCCAATGGTTTCCATCCTTGTGTATTGGTAACAGAATAAGGCGACTGTTTTTTAATTCGCTCTGAGGGATAAATAAATTGAAATAGTAGTTGTTCAAGTAAAATATGTGGCACAACAATTCGCATTTTCGAATGGTCTGACATACTATAGGTGTAAATAATGTGAAAAACAGAACTTCACCTTGTTAATCCATCCAGCCTTCAATTCAATCAAACTGCTTTCACTGTTAAGCTTTTCTAGTTTCCGGTAAAGGAACGTGTTTTTACACATAACACGTTTACCCTGTTTAAAGAGAAAGGGAAATGCCTCAATTTCATTATTGGCCATTTATTATTATTTTTATTATTATTTTATTGGTGTTCCCTTGATGGTTATTGAGATATTTAATTAATGTTCATTTAAAACCTAGTATAGCTGTTGTGGTTTTTTTTAACTGGTTAAAATAACAAAGAAAACCAGAAGAACAGAAGAGAAAAAGATGATAAATAAAGATTGACTGCACCTTTGTTTCTTCTTCCATTTGAATAACTTTGAACGACGCATTGATGACCTGTGGACATCATGTTCAAAATGAAATTAAAATTTGCCGTTTTCGGCGGATAAAAGGAAAGAACGAGGTTTTCTCCCAACTGAAATTGTAGTAACAAAAGTTCAGCAATTTGCAGTGAGAACAGTGTAGGAAGAAACCAGATTTACTGCCTGGATAGACCATAAAAATCTAACTGCTTCTTTATGTTCCGTTTCCAAGGAAAACGAAGCTACCCAGCCCAAAACCAACCTATGGGTGTGACGAACAAACACCATCGCACGACATTATCAATTAAAACAATCGCAATCAGAGAAAATTAAGTGCTGTACTGTCATCTCTGATATGTAAGGACCACGAGTACTCTTTCTAATAGTTAACCATATGCACTCTTACATATTACATTCTAGTTACCTCGTCATTCAGCCAGCCGGGGTTGAACTTTCCCGTCTTATGGTATTTTTTCATAATCTCCTCCTCTTCGGCAGATATAGGATACTGTATTGTCTTAAAATCCGCGACACTGATCTTCATATTTCCGACCTCAGCAATGGACTCGTCCAGATGAGGGTGTTTGCTGAGGTCCCACTGTAAGTCCACCTGTCAAGATCACCATGTTGGTCTTAATCAGTAGCCCGAATATATTTCACATATGTGCGACTGTTTTTGTACTGATTTACTTACTTAAAAATGTTGCCATTGATTGGGAATAAAGCTACTAGCATAACTCACCTTTTCTTTAAGAAGATACTTCTTCTTTTCTTCCTCATACTTTTTTCGTATTAGTTCTAGGTCTTCAATACGGAACAACTCTTTTCCCTGCAATTCAACTTTTGCCTCCCTGTAAAAAATCCACTTTCTATCGACCATTTCGCAGTCACTACGGTACTTGAACCTCTGATTTGGGCGCTGTTCCAGGAACCTGATTTCCAATTCACCCGCCGGTTCAATGCGTACGATTCTACCCACGTAAAACTTGTGGGGATAGAATACTGCCACCCATTGTGACAGTTTTAAAGCAATGTCCTGTAAGAATACAAAACATAATCCATGTCAGTTAGTCTATTATTGGATACTATAACAACTTAACAATCGAACGGGAAGATGTTAAGTTACAAATAAATGTAGAAGTTAATATTCGTCATGGCACGCGAACCACTTAAAGTGAGAATTCACGCATTCAAAAATTCACCTCTTTTGCAACCTTTTCAGGAGGTCCATCATTTTCTTTTACCGGTGACCTTTTATTGCAACCTTCCGCAGCCATGTTCTTCTAAAACGGAATTAATAAATGTAACATCAGCTTGATCTTTCCGTGGAGAATAGTGCCATAGATGGGGCAGAAAATGCATACAACTATCATGATACAACCAAACCAAAAGGTACACTTCTCAACCAAATACACGTTAAAGCAAAAAAGCATCAATCAAAATAACCTGTTCAGTTTCTGGTTGTCCTTGATCTGGGCGTGCAGATTCCTCACATTGATCTATCTGTTAAAACGTAGCAAAATGAGAATTAATAGCCATGTGATCATGTGGCACAACATTTCAGTTAACAATTATATGACTTTACCGATGAACACAAGTGTCTTTAAGGAATGCTTACCTCCCCGGTGCTTATTTCAGGCATGTCAATTGAGTCTATGTGGACCTTTACTGCCGAATTCTTCTCTGATTTCCCCTTGTTAACAAAAACATATCTGCGGTTAATCTATCGATCGTCATATAGCAAGGTAAAGCAATATTTTTGTCAAGTTGATTACCTGTTTTACTTTCTGATAATCACTGACTTGGTGTGTGCAGCTGTTGAAAATTTACTGTTTAGTAACTTACCTTAATCTGCTCTAACGATTCCACATCTTCCAACATCAACTGCAACTTTCTGGACTTGACCTTCAAGTAACAAAAGGATGCAGGAGGGTTAGTTCTACGACTTTAGCATTGACAATTATCATGAATGTTTACTAAACATTTACCTCAACTGTCGTAGTTAATTTTGACTGCTCCCTTTTTTCTATAACATGTGCTGGCTTACTTTCCTGTCGAATTCAATAAACAAATTGTTAAATAGAACCACCACGTCGACCAGTGCAAACTTCCGTGAGTTACACTTTGTTACATATTGCGTGTACAAGTGATTTCTCGTGTCAGGGCAATATAATTAATACAACCAATCAGGTCGATCTTAATCAACCTCAATGAAAACCATACATAGTTTAAATGCGGTGATTCATTTCCTCAGCACTGACTTACCCCTACCCCTGCTGTCACAATACAATGAACAATACAAACATTCCTTCAGTAAGTTGATTTCTGTAACTTTTACATTTAAAAATCCAAGTATTTACCCTCATTCCTTGTCCATTAAGCTTGCTTGATTTTGGTTTGTTTTCTATTGCATCCTTCCCCTGCAGGAAAGCAAATGTTATTATACCTTTATTTGCGTTGATATATAGTTTCACTTAGCGAGGAAAGTTTTGAATCGGCTCTCCTTCTTCACAGACGCTCTTCAGTGGCCGTTCCCTTTTTAGTGTTTTCTTTTTTCAGGTTTTTAGTCTGTTCCTCTTATTTTCTTATTAAAAAAAAAAACAGTCAAACAAAGACGACGATTTAAAACATTCAAAATGTTATAAAAGATCAAACACAAAAAAGTACGTACATTAAATCGTTTTTGAGTGAAATTAACTTACGTCGTCATCTATTCCTGTGCTGGCCATCAAAAGTGGTTCTTTCATTGCAGCCAGGTCTTTTCTTAACATGTCAATTTTCTAAAACCTGGAATAGCAAAAAGTGAAATAAAGTGGAATAGCATAAAGTGAGTGAAATTCAAATAGCCTGCAGTCATTATTTACTAACACTAAGGATAAAATTTAGTGACAGCTAGGCAATGGCTTAACTTACCGTATAAGCTGTGGAACATGATTTGACCAATAACCTCTCTCCTGGCCCTACAGTGTGAAAAAAAAAACAAAACAAAACCTTCATAATATTACTGTTAACCTTTACCTCATAAGAATGCCAAAGATAAATCTCATGCATTTTCGTAACATTTTTTCACTTAATTAAACAAATCAAACAGTGAAGTAAGGAACACAAGAAAATACTTCTCAGAATCTTTCATTTCAGTTAGGATTTGATTTACGGACTCTATGTTGAAGATAATGAATAACATAATAAACAGCACTACAGGAAAGTACTCAGCTAAACAGCTTTTCATTTGAATGGCCACACTTTGGGATTTATCCACAGACTCAAAAGTTAGAACCATCTGTTACAGTGTAATAAACAGCACCACAGGAAAGTACTGCTCAGTAGCTTTCATTTGAATGGTCACACTTTAGGATTTCATCCACAGACTCAGAAGTAAGAACCACCTTGTACAGCATGCATAATAAGCAGCACCACAGGAAAGTACTGCTCAGTAGCTTTCATTTGAATGGTCACACTTTAGGATCCATCCACAGACTCAAAAGTTAGAACCACCTTGTACAGCATAATAAATAGTACCACAAGAAAGTCCTGCTTAACAGCTTCCATTTTGAATGGCCGCACTTTAGGATTTCAACTACAAACCCAAAAGTTAGGACTACCTGATAAGGCATTACAAACAGTACCAGAAAGCAGGGATATGTCCAAGATTTTACATCACTCCTGTCCTACATGTAAATAAAAAATTATATCTAAAAATGTCTACAATGGCACTCTTGATGACAGCCCTGATTTTATTAGGACATACATTGATGTCATGCCATACCTACCTGTACCCAAACCAGAGGCAAGATTATTGGAATCCACTTCTGCTCTACCGGCGGGTCTACATCAGCAATAACAAGCTGACTTGTTGGAGTTACCTCCCGCAAGATCGTAGCACACAGGAGTCATATCCTTTTGGAACCTTGCTGAGGTTCACTAGCGACATTTTTCAGTTCAACAATCAATTCAGTTGGTAAACTGGTAAAAGAGGAGTGTGATAAAAGCCAGTTGTTAAAACTTACGCCACATGATTGGGGAAGTACTCCCATACATGGTCTATTCAGGGAGGTACCTGATAGGGAATAAGATTTAATTTCGTACACTCTCCGAGGTAACATGCAAGTGCTTTTATAAGGGCCATTACATTAGCTGATCTTAAGGTTAAAATGGTGATCACCATACCATTTCACCTTGTAATTTATCAATGCATGATCAGTCATACAAGTCACAAAGATAAAGTAAATGATCACCAAAGATAAACTATCTCAAGTTTTCTTACAACACAATGGTCAAAATACAAACCCTGTTTTACACAAAAATGTATTTTCAAAAACATGTTTTTTGAGGATGCACATGCCTTACATAACAGAGACAGAGAGACTCCTGGAACTCATTTGCAATGAAGAACACGTCCGGAAATCCTCCGTAATCAAGTGATCATCTACCTGCAGCAACCTAAACTGATTCATACATACCGTCACCAAAGTCACCGCCAGAACACTGATCAAAATGATAAAAATAAAATCAAGTTACCAAAGAAGAGCTAGCCTGTTCGTATGGAAAAAGCCATAGCAGATGCAAGATAATTTACCTTCTTCTTTTTCTAGTAGCTGCTAACAGCAAAAACAGTCGTCTTAGAATATTTGTACACTCCGAGCTACGTTCACGACTTTGCAAAATTCCCAGAACTTTGGTGCAGAATTCTTTGAAGTCTGGCTCCTGCAAAAGCCTGTAGGTCGGAAGGGATATTTAAGAATGTTTATAGATATGGTTAAGCGCAAGAAATACCAAGTTAAATGAAAGAAAGCCCATTACCTGGCTTGTTTTACCACAGAGGAAGGATCACTTGTATGATCCGCCATTTGGAAAATATACTGATTGGTGTTAACCGCTGGTTGATTATTCTTGAAATCGGCAGACTCATCCGAACTTTACACTCTTTTCAACCTCGTTCCCAGTCCTTCAAGAAGGCGTTACCTTCAGCTCCGACTTGAGTGCGAGTACGACTTTCGAATTTTAAAACAGCTACGTACTCAGAGCCCGCGTTCCCCCCTTTTGATGATCAGTAGAGAAGTATGCTATGTAAATAGAGCAATTTCAGAATACCCGGCCAATTCATTTACATGTTTCGGAACGCTTTGAAGAACGAGGCATAACACAATAGGCACTTTTGATTCGGGAGAATCTCGTACTCGTAGTCCGATATGAAGGTCGCTAGTACTTTCTCGAGAGAGGAATTGAGAGGACCCTAGTAATGAGGTTGATTTTTTTTATATTGATTTAGTTTAAAGTTACATTCATTCATTCATTCATTCATTCATTCATTCATTCATTCATTCATTCATTCATTCATTCATTCATTCATTCATTCATTCATTCATTCATTCGTTCGTTCGTTCGTTCGTTCGTTCGTTCGTTCGTTCGTTCGTTCGTTCATTCGTTCGTTCCTTCGTTCATTCGTTCGTTCGTTCTTTCGTTCATTCGTTCATTCTTTCGTTCGTTCGTTCGTTCGTTCGTTCGTTCCTTCGTTCGTTCGTTCGTTCGTTCATTCGTTCGTTCCTTCGTTCATTCGTTCGTTCGTTCTTTCGTTCATTCGTTCATTCTTTCGTTCGTTCGTTCGTTCGTTCGTTCGTTCGTTCGTTTCTTCGTTCATTCGTTCGTTCCTTCGTTCATTCGTTCGTTCGTTCTTTCGTTCATTCGTTCATTCTTTCGTTCGTTCGTTCGTTCGTTCATTCATTCATTCGCCCATTCATTCATTATTCCTTCCTTCCTTTCTTCCTTCCTTCCTTCCTCCAGTTTAATTCATTTATTCATTGCTCTTCTGCTATCCATTGAAGAGACTTCCTAAGGAAGGTATTGTCCAAGGAAGTGGGCTCTGATTCCAAAAATAAAACGTTATCTGACGGATACAACCCGACATAGTGACGTCCCATTTTCATAACGTCCTCATTTCTAGATACTGGAAATAATATGCGCAGCTTTCGCTTCCGTAGGCTTATCCGCAATTTTGAAGCATTCTTCTCTTTTGGAGGGCGTGGCAAGAAATGGTAGAAGTGGGGAGGTGATTGTTCTTCTGCTCCCTTCCCTTCCCTCCACCTCCCATTTTTTGTGCCCCGTCCAAATTTTCGCGCGGCCAAAAAGCGAAAAATGCTTCAAACTTGAACATGCGGGAAAACCTACGGAAACGCTTGCTAGCTATGCAGGCTAGTAATAAAATCAGGTCTCTGTTTGGGTCTCTGACATAAAGTAACTTGCTATTAGCGTATCTGTTCGTCTTTTTGCTTCTCGTCGACTCAGCTTGTTAATAAAAACTTCAATCAGTGATATCAAACGGGTTTATATTTTGCGTAAATTGTAGCCTGCATGCAGACAAGCCTGCGTGGAGGTGAGGTAAATTGGTGACCGTAAAGAGATGCAAAAGCTAACGTTAGAGCGTAAGCCCGGCTTTGCCAGTGGCCTCTGTACAGCCACTCACTCTTCACACAAGCTATTTGTCAGGTAGAAAAGATTTAATATTGTTAGCGTGTGTTATCAGTGTTACATAATGTATGAAATGAAGGGGCTTTGATTCATAAATTAGCTTAAAAGCTTCCGTTGGATGCCGATCTCAGAGATAAGTTTTCTACGGCTTTCCGTTTCTGTAATTTAGTGAAATTTTTTTCACTCTTCCCCACCGGTCAAGCGCGTAAAGGCTTCTACACCTGGCCTCTCTTTGAAAAGAAGCTTAATGCAGTTTGGTGGCCGTTCCAATTGGCACGCAAGGCGCACGAACTCAGCTGCCAAAAAACAAAATTAAAAATAGTGAAAAACGAGTTTTCACGACCAGGATCTGAAAACATGTAAACATATAAACAGAATTAACGTTAACTGAGCTTCAGTAGGTTTTGTTATACGTATGCGATGAGCGACCGAGAACAGCGCGCGCAAATTAATCTAATTAAACGTCACAAAGAAACGGGCAGTTTCAAAGCTTTTGCTTGTATGTTCTGTAACGTTTCGCAGAATTTCACAACGATACGCGTTTACGATAAATAGAAGCTACCCACTGTCAGATTTAAACGGTAAAAAGGTTGCACTTTTGCAACCTCCCTAACATGGTAAGGGAAAATAGATATATTTTTAATGTTTCAGCTATTATCATAGCTAAGAGAGAAAATCTTTCATCTCCTATGTGATTGTTCCGCGCCATCATTAAGGTGTCTAATTGTCTTTTTCTTTTCTCAGGGGAAATTAAAAAGAATCCAGAGAATTAAACAAAGAAGGAGAACAGAGAAACAGCAACAGCCAACCAAAACGCAGCGATTTTTTGCTGCGGTACTGACTGTCGTAACCTTGGGCTGCCTTCGCAGACAAAAGCGGGGAAAAATACCAGGTTAGAGTTCTTCAGAAATGAGAGTTTGCAAAATGATATGTAAGGAAAGTCAAGAGAATTACAAGGAAGAGTGACAGTTAAGGATAAAAAGAAGGCGATACCTTTTTCCTAAGAGTGAACGCTTCAGTCGCGTTGTTTAATTATACTGTTGCCATAGCGACACAATAATGATGCGAGTTCTAATTGCCTTTTATAGCGCGCGCTATTCTTCGTAACCTGGTCAACCAGCAGAGCGAGTAACGCTTCGCCGGATAACCAGCGATTTTGAACCGTAATTTGGGCATTTAATTTTTTAAGATTTTAAAAAAATAACTAGTTCTCATGACCAGCTTTCACCCTTGACTTTGAAGCAAGAGAGAGGATAAAGGGGTGGGAAATTTTATTCTGTAAAATTTCATGATGTTAATTTTTCCAATTTTAACATTTTTTGCCGGTAAAATGACGTCACAAAGTTGGCGCCAAATTTTGCTTTTAGTATTATGGGATATCTTACGTTGTTTTCTGAAAGATCTTGTTACACAGATCTCAAAAGTGAAAAAAATAAAATATGTTTAATAACTCAAAAGACATAACCTTTTGAAATTTGAAATTTGTTACTAAAAGTAACTTTCCTCTCTTGCTTTGAATTTGAATGCTAGAGATATACATAACAACACCATCCCTATTTGTAAGAGCATACTTCTTTTAAAACTAATTAAGTTGTTATAATTGAAGGGCTGAGAACATAACCGTCTTATGTCGAACTTTAGGCGGTATGATTGTTTTCCACTAAACAACGTCAATTTTTGCATGGGGCCTTCGGTTCATTCAAAGAACACTGCCTACAAAGTTTTTTGAAGGTCCAATGCACAAATTGAAGCAGTTTAGAGCACAAAACTAAAACCGGCTAAAATTCGACATAACACGGTTATGCTCTGAGCCCTTCAATGAAATATGCCTTGAAATTTTGTTTTCCTTTTGAAAGAATTTTAAGAAGTTGCTTTTGTGAAGGAAAAACATCGCTTTTAAACGGAATTATTAAAAACTGGACTAGGTATCTTGGATTTCTAGCATTTTGATTGGCTGAACGGAGAAAAATCACTTGGCAGCGAACAGCGTCACTAAGACACAAATAAAAATTGTTCCGTAGTGCTTGATTTCTTAAGGCAACAAGAAACTGTGCAGAAATAGAAATTTATAAGCGTTGTGTTTACAATTAATTTCTTTCATCGATCGTCACGACGATCCACGTCGATCATTAAAATTGAACAAACGGTAAGTTTTTTCAGGAAGGCTTTCCACTTCAAAATATCAAAACAAGACATAAAATAAAACACAGAGAAATGGGGCAAAAGCATTTAATAAAAACTATCACACATTCATGGCGAGTCGGTGCGAAAATCATGAAGCAATCTAAACAAGTACCAAACAAACTACCAAGAAGGAAGGAAGCTGGGCGAATTTTTTTTCGGCCATAACACGCAAAATTGACACAGGTTTACCTGCACTCGTTGTAGCTCTGTGTTCCAACAGGTCCAAATGTTCAGATAGAAACCGGATGCCATGTAAACGGAGTTGAATCGCTTTCGCAGTTGTTTGAGTGTTGTTTTTTACCATTCCGTCCGTAACCTCTAAACCGAGAACAACTGCGTTTTGTGCTTTGCGTTTAACAAATTATGATGATGAATTCTAATGTTCCTCGCTACAGTAAGCTTGCTTCTGACCTGCATATAAATTACCTCTTCAAGTTCAACTTAGTTCTGTCTTCAGTTCGATCAAACACGTACATGATGGCTCCGTTGTACGAAAGGATTTATACAAACTTGTTCCGTTTCAACTCCAGCAGCTACTATTGTGAAATCGTACAGCTTCAATCCGCTTTGAACGATGATTCCAACAATGTTTCAGGACTAATCAAACTCGTACCATATTTCAGAGCCAAGAATTAGAGGATTTTCTCCCAAAACTTGTGCCACTTCGCTCACTTTCGAGCAGTTTCATTGATTCATTCAGCGTTGCAATGAGACGCTGCAACACTTCGCAAGGTTTTGGCGCCTTTTTCTTTCAGTCATGTGATCGATTCTTGTTCCCTTTTTCTCTCTTTTCTCATTTTTGCCCTTTCTTTATTCATTTTTTTTAAATTAGTGGTTATGTTTTTAATAAGACAATTATTCTACTCGGGCTTTCTGGATATCAAATGATTATAACCAACTCGGCGCGTTATCTATCATTCGATATCCAGTGCGCCCTCGTAGAATAATTGTTAAATAGCCGGCAAAAACACACAAAAAAGGGGCAGATTGTGGACAGTGGCGATTGTCAAGAGCAAATAGCCTCGTACGTTTTCTATTTTTATTAGGTAAGGGCACCAGTATAATTTAAGAGTGAATCAAGAAAACAAAAATTGGCCTCGAGGGTGTTTCTTTGTTTGTTTTCCTGTTGGGGGAAAATGAGGATAAAAATTCCACCAGCACCCCGCTTCTCTTCAAAATGATCGGACTTTAAAATTCCCACATCGAGAGGAAGACAAAAAATGTTCTGAAATATTTTCATGTAGTATGATGCCTTCGCCTTGCAGCTTCCACGGCCAGTCCTGTAGACGGAGGCCAGTTAGGCCACACCTCCTTCCCAACACCATCGGCCCCCAGGAATGCGGTTCACGGCCATGTAGCGTCGATTCCAGGTTCCAAGCCAACTGAGCAAAATCTCGCTGTTGCTGACTTGATGCTTAATCCCACCAAAGCTGGCACAGCTACAATGTCCAGTAAGCCAGGCTCACCAGTTGCTTATTCACCCAACACAGCAGCCATGCCCAGGGAGACCGAGTCACCCAACACAGCAGCCATGTCCAGGGAGTCCGAGTCAGCCAACAAAGCAGCCATGCCCAAGGAGTCCGAGTCAGCGAACACAGCAGACATGACCACGGAGGCCGAGTCACCCAGCACAGCAGCCATGTCCAGGGAGGCCGCGTCACCCAACACAGCAGCAGTGTACAGGGAGTCCGAGGCAGCCAACACAGCAGCCATGCCCAGGGAGTCCGAGTCAGTGAACACAGCAGACATGCCCAGGGAGTCCGAGTCACCCAACACAGCAGACATGTCCAGGGAGGCCGAGTCACCCAACACAGCAGCAGTGTACAGGGAGTCCGAGGCAGCCAACACAGCAGCCATGTCCAGGGAGTCCGAGTCACCCAACACAGCAGCCATGTCCAGGGAGTCCGTGTCAGCGAACACAGCAGACATGCCCAGGGAGTCCGAGTCACCCAACACAGCAGACATGACCAGAGAGGCCGAGTCACCCAACACAGCAGCAGTGTACAGGGAGTCCGAGCCACCCAACACAGCGGCCATGTCCAGGGAGTCCGAATCACCCAACACAGCAGAAATGTCCAGGGAGTGCGAGTCAGCCAACACGGCAGCCATGTCCAGGGAGTCCGAGTCACCCAGCACAGCAGCCATGCCCAGGGAGTCCGAAGCAGCGAACACAGCAGACATAACCAGGGAGTCCGAGTCACCCAACACAGCAGACATGACCAGAGAGGCCGAGTCACCCAACACAGCAGCAGTGTACAGGGAGTCCGAGCCACCCAACACAGCGGCCATGTCCAGGGAGTCCGAGTCACCCAACACAGCAGAAATGTCCAGGGAGTGCGAGTCAGCCAACACGGCAGCCATGTCCAGGGAGCGCGAGTCAGCCAACACGGCAGCCACGTCCAGGGAGTCCGAGTCACCCAGCACAGCAGCCATGCCCAGGGAGTCCGAGGCAGCAAACACAGCAGACATGTCCAGGGAGTCCGAGTCACCCAACACAGGAACCATGTTCAGGGAGGTCGAGTCAGCCAACACAGCTGCCATGTCCAGAGAGTCCGAGTCAGCCAACACGGCAGTCATGTCCAGGGAGTCCCAGTCACCCAACACAGCAGCAGTGTACAGGGAGTCCGAGGCAGCCAACACAGCAGCCATGTCCAGGGAGTCCGAGTCACCCAACACAGCAGCCATGTCCAGGGAGTCCGTGTCAGCGAACACAGCAGACATGCCCAGGGAGTCCGAGTCACCCAACACAGCAGACATGACCAGAGAGGCCGAGTCACCCAACAAAGCAGCAGTGTACAGGGAGTCCGAGCCACCCAACACAGCGGCCATGTCCAGGGAGTCCGAGTCACCCAACACAGCAGAAATGTCCAGGGAGTGCGAGTCAGCCAACACGGCAGCCATGTCCAGGGAGTCCGAGTCACCCAGCACAGCAGCCATGCCCAGGGAGTCCGAAGCAGCGAACACAGCAGACATGCCCAGGGAGTCCGAGTCACCCAACACAGCAGACATGACCAGAGAGGCCGAGTCACCCAACACAGCAGCAGTGTACAGGGAGTCCGAGCCACCCAACACAGCGGCCATGTCCAGGGAGTCCGAGTCACCCAACACAGCAGAAATGTCCAGGGAGTGCGAGTCAGCCAACACGGCAGCCATGTCCAGGGAGTCCGAGTCACCCAGCACAGCAGCCATGCCCAGGGAGTCCGAGGCAGCGAACACAGCAGACATGCCCAGGGAGTCCGAGTCACCCAACACAGCAGACATGACCAGAGAGGCCGAGTCACCCAACACAGCAGCAGTGTACAGGGAGTCCGAGCCACCCAACACAGCGGCCATGTCCAGGGAGTCCGAGTCACCCAACACAGTAGAAATGTCCAGGGAGTGCGAGTCAGCCAACACGGCAGCCATGTCCAGGGAGTGCGAGTCAGCCAACACGGCAGCCATGTCCAGGGAGTCCGAGTCACCCAGCACAGCAGCCATGCCCAGGGAGTCCGAGGCAGCAAACACAGCAGACATGTCCAGGGAGTCCGAGTCACCCAACACAGGAACCATGTTCAGGGAGGTCGAGTCAGCCAACACAGCTGCCATGTCCAGAGAATCCGAGTCAGCGAACACGGCAGTCATGTCCAGGGAGTCCCAGTCACCCAACACAGCAGCAGTGTACAGGGAGTCCGAGCCACCCAACACAGCAGACATGTCCAGCGAGGCCGAGTCACCCAACACAGCACAAATGTCCAGGGAGTCCGAGTCAGCCAACACGGCAGCCATTTCCAGGAAGTCCGAGTCACCCAACACAGCAGACATGTCCAGGGAGTCCGAGTCAGCCAACACAGCGGCCATGTCCACGAAGTCTGAGTCAGCCAACACTGCAGTCATGTCCAGGGAGTCCGAGTCAGCCAACACAGCAGCCATGCTCAGGGAGTCCGAGCCACCCAATGCAGCAGCCATGTCCCGGGAGTCTGAGTCACCCAACACAGCAGAAATGTCCAGGGAGTCCGAGTCAGCCAATACGGCAGACATGTCCAGGGAGTCCGAGTCAGCCAACACAGAAGCCATGTTCAGGGAGGCCGAGTCAGCCAACACAGCAGCCATGTCCAGGGAGTCCAAGTCAGCCAACACAGCAGCCATGCCCAGGGAGTCCGAGTCAGCCAACCCAGCAGCCATGTCCAGGGAGTCCGAGTCACCCAACACAGCAGCCATGTCCAGGGAGTCCGTGTCACCCAACACAGCAGCCATGTCCAGGGAGTCCGAGCCACTCAACACAGCAGCCATGTCCAGGGAGTCAATAATGGCTGATCTGCCGAGCACAGCAAGATTGCCCAGTGAGCCCAAGGCTACAACTGGGGATTCGCCGTGGACTCAAGCAATCTCCAGTAAATCTGCAAGTGGAGGTTCATCGTCTACTAATTCTATTGGTGGAAAAAGAAGAATTAGGAATAAGGTTCGTTTGCAATATACTCGTCCTGAATGCAGGGAGTTGGGAACTTCATTATATTAGCACTAAAACATACGTTTGCGTGTCAATGATGTAACAGAATTTTGGGAATGTTTCTGTTGTGGATGTTCGACCGGGTTGACGAAAAGGAACGAAAGATTTGGCAGGAGGAAGGAATGTGGTGAGAACGGCGAAAAATAAGAGAAGAATACATGTTTTCTTCTCGCGCATGCTTTCTTTCCTTTTTGAAAATGTAATCACCTTAAAAACTAAGGCAATATTTAGTTTGACGCATTTACAAGTTTTCAGAGTTACTTGGCTTTTCAGTTTAAAATTGAAAGATTAACTAAGTTTTTGACACCCCGCTTTTATCGTATTCTTTTGAAAGTCACTCAAAAATGATTCAAGTTTTCACTCAATATTTAGTTTTTTTCAAAGATAGTAATAGATGGCATGCCGAGAATGGGAATGGCGCGCAACTTTATTCCGTGACGTTTCCCGTTAAGATAAAGCCACTATTATGGAAGCCACTTCGATAGGCTTTTTATCAATTTGGGAACACATTTGGATTTACTGATTACTACTAAATAAAACCAAAACAGCGACTGTACATGAAATAGCAAGATTCACGGAAAACACCTTTTAACTTTCGTGGATATGTGTTTATTATAGGATCGGCCTTCAAGAGCCCTGTACGTACCACCAATAAAAGAATTGCAACAGTTAAATGCACCAAGGAGTCCGAACGCTGGAGGTAATAATAAGGGATATCTAGGAATAATAGCCGTTTTTTAAAGTTTTCAAATAGGTACATGGAAGGTAAATATATGAATTGTAATCTCAGTCGTTTTGTTGCCGTGATACTCAATAATGTTCTTCAGTTAACATAATTAACAGTTAACTTTTTTTTTTACACACAGAAAAACCCATTGGTCGATCCGAAAAAGGGACCGGAAGGCGAAGTCGCTGGCATGAACCAGATCCAGCCAGTTCTAGCCAGCCAGAGTACTCAAGACGTGCTCGTTACGTTAAGATGCGTAAATAAAATATTTCTTTGTACATTCGATTCGAAATAAATAAATAAACAAATGAATACATTTTTATATTTAAGGCTGGTATTGTTCATTGCTCCTTTTAACGAAGTTGAGACGTTCACTCCAGTTTTTGTCACTATATTAAAGCCTGACCTTTAGTTAGCAGTTACACCCGGCGCTCCATTTTATGCAACTCACCCCTGGAGTTCAGTGGTTTCCATGGTAGCCATTCTCGAAGTGTGATGGGCAATCATTCTCCACTGTTAACTGCTTGTGCACGCTTTAGCCGCAAAAATGAAAACAAATGTACAATTCAGGTGAATTCAACTTTCACTCCAAAATTGGACAACATGTAAACCAGGAGCTTCAGCATAACCACAAGCTCCTTTTCGGGTTTCGCCGTTTTGTTCAGTACTGTCTGCTTAAGCCTTATGGGATGCAATTTTCATTGGGAAAACAAATTACATTCAATTGAGTAAACAGCTCTAAACGCCAAGAAACTAATGAAACAAACACCTAGATCCCGAACAAAAATTTCAAATATACCTGAAATACATTTTTTTTTTCTAAATATCTAATATCATGAAGTTTCTAAATATTTCAAAAATATCCTGATATTTGCATCTAAGCCTGCGAATTTTGCACTCGCTTTGGTAAACAACTTGGTGAAAAGTAAGAGATGAATACATATTTTTTTCTGACTCGAATTAACTAATGAACCCAAGTCTACAAATTCCAATTTGCCAATACACCCTAGGCTGGAAAGATTAGGCATATTTTTCTCGCGCGCAAGCTTTCTTTCTTCCTTGAAAATCTAAAGGCGCTGTTACAGGAGGCAATTTTTCGCAACAGATGACGACAGCATGGCAAGGCAAGTTGCAGAATACATGTTACACGCCGCAACTTGTCTTGCAACGTTGCGAACAGTAGAAACTTCGTCTACTTTTCCTGTAGCTCGCAACAGAACTTTTCGTTGCGAGAAATGTTGCAAAGAGGGCCGGGTGTTACACACGCAATTTCCTCCGGAACTTGTCTTTCAACGCCGTTGCCGGTTGCGTTCCAAGTTGCAGAAAATAATTGCCGCGTGCAAGATGCAATATTTAGTGACAAATTCCGGAAAATTACAGAGTTACTTGGCACACATTAACTATTAGTGTCGTTTTACACACCGCTTTAATGTAATCTTTAGATATGTCTTCACTTTTTCCAATTGCAGTTTTCAGATCGAGTACTATCAAGGATAGCAGACGCCGAGCGATATGATGTGCAACTTTATTTAGTGATTTTTCGAATTCCCGTGACGACGGTGGGTAGTTTATCACTTTTTGAGCAAATTTCGATTCACTGAATATAAATTGCAGACAGCTCAGTGTAACATACCTTGCAATGAAAATTTCTCTCATTTCTCCGTTACAACAGGCAATTTTTCGTTCATTTTACGTCGCAATTTTGTTGCGAGACTAGTTGCAAGCAACACCGCCTTTACACTAGGCTCAGTCTCCAGCCGTGAGTGTGTCGATGCGCCCGCGATTCTCGCCACCTTCATGGCTTTGGTTATTGTTTACACTGACCAATCAGAGACAAGCCCCCTGAAATTTGCGGGGCAGAATGCGCGCCATAATTTAGCGGGATTTCTTCTTTCTCCTGAAATTTCACACTTTTAGGAGGCCGTTTCAGGCATGCTTTTCGCATTTCCCTTTTTTTCAAGACGATAGGAAAAAAAACACAAATAAAATTTAAGCAAATGACGTGTGGATTGTCGGCATAATTATTAAAATGCAACCAAACCCGTGCGCCCAGCCGTGAAGGTGGCGAGAATCGCGGGCGTATCGAGCCACTCACGACTGGAGACTGAGCCTACCTTTACACGCAACTGACAATACAAAGGAACAAGACATGAATTTCATTAAAAAGTTTAATTTTTTTCGAAAAATTGAATCAGAGTCGGGTGTGGACCATTATCCAGGGTGAAGAGTAAGAGAGGAATCACAAAAAATTCATTTCTACAAATTCTTTATTTCCAGCAGCACAAAACATTACCTCTACAATTCGTATATTTCAAATTCAAACCTCGACTATTTTGTTTTCAGTCGGTTTCCAACTATGAGTTCATTTTTCCTAGCAAACATTTAGTTGTCTACAAAAAGCATTAACTGGCCGAACTCAAATGAAACTGAACGAGAGCCATGAGGTTGGAACTTTTGTTACTAGTGCTTTTTATTAACATTGGGAAAGGGCTATTCTCTCCCATATAAAGAAAACAACAGAAATCCCTCATGTGCCTTGAAATACATAACCGATTTTGATAGAAAAAAATTGAATTTTGACAGTTCATATTTTTTTCACAGACGTTATCTAAAAATTCTGAAAAAATTAATGCAAAATCGAAACGTGCAAAAAATTCATACAAAATAGGGCACAGATAACACAATTATGTTGTAGAATCTCACAAACGTGTTTGTTACGTGTTTTTGAGAGCGTGTTTTGATCTTCAATGTGCACAAAGCACAACAGTTTTAAAATGCGTTCAATTGGGGCAAATAACCAATTGCCCTGATATGTGTTGTTCGGCCATAGTGTATGAACATAAATGTAAATGGTTGTGTTCCTTCCAACGAAAATGTCACTATCTCTGTTATGGCCCTTGCAGTCTACAAGGATTCGCAACAAGTCGCTCGTCGTTCACAACAGTATATAATGTTCTTTGGACGTTTTTATTGGCTACTCAAACTCGGGATCATAGTATCTGCTGTTTAATTCTCGGCATCTTCTGGATTTTACGTGCAAGTTTTTGCTTATAACTCAGAAAAAAAGAATCATTTAGTGCTGCTATTCATTGGTTTGGTACATACTAAAAAATTATCCACCTTCAACAGTGTAAGTAAGACTAATAATAAAAAAAAAAATGAGTACTAATCGACTGTAAGTGGCAAAATCAGTAGACATAGTGTGCCTTTGCTAATATCTACGTAATAATTCAGTATGCAAAGTTTAGCTGCTCTCACTCTACATTAGTCATTCTAAACACCCAGGCCCACTGGCAGGGCAACTCAGCTACCGACAGGGGTGGCACAGTGATCGAAATCCCAAAACACGGCATCAGCCGCGTCCAAGAGAGCTTAACATCAGGCAGACCAAGTAAGGTTACGGTTGTGTTTGCCATAGGAATAGGGCAGGTAAGATTCAGCAAGCCTGTTGTAGGCCACTCCAGTGCAATGGCATAGGTGACACCTGGTTTGCTGGTGTACCTGTTAAAATTCAAGTGAACAAATGAGAAATTAAAGGTTAAAAATAACAGCTCTAAGTGTATGTGTATTGAACAGCAGCAATTATGATATCAAAGAAACTAGCACAGACATTTGTGACGCCAGGATGGCAACCAGAAACTTTTGACGCATTTAGACACCATAATGGCAAACCATCAGATACCAAAACAAGAGTTTGTCAACGTTTGGTGATGAGCAAGAACAAGCCAGTAAAGAAAATAAATTATTCAACTTCTGGATGACGTGGATATCCACATCATCCATGGCTCACAATTGGCAAAGCTGAAGTCATCCTTATTGATGTTAACATAAATTTATGTTGTGGGATGGTAGGGCTGTCATTAAGTTTTGAGTCACCTGTTTCCTTGATCTTCACACCTGTAACAAACTTGTTGCATTGTGAGTAAATTATACCAACAAGAGCCAAGTTCACCCGTAACGTCAAGGTGCCATCAAGCATACTCAGCCGTAACAGGTGTTATGGGATATGGCCCCTAATAATAGCCCTGGGATGATAATGGCAAAAATACTTTCCCCTGTAAGTGGTAAGGTTTGGCTACATGAAGAACTGTATGGTGACCAACATACCAATGAAAAAAAAAACAATCAAACAAAGAAAAAAACAAAACAAACCAGAACAAAATTTTAAATCGTCAAAGAGTATGGATAGCCAACGCTGAATATTGTTCATAGAGCAAAATCTCCAAGCACTTATAGGTCACTAAGTACATGTGGTTAGGTATGTTAAAAGTACTTCTTGACAGAGTGTAAAATATACCTCTCCCATGATAACAACTTCTTCTTACCATATGTCACGGGTTGTGCTATCATTCTGCTCCCTCCATGGCTTGGTTCCATAAATACCTTCACCATTAACCCTTAACCAGTCTCCCATTTGCTCAAGTCGTTCCTGGAAAATGGGATCAATCCTGCCATCTGCTGTTGGACCTACATTCATGAGCACATTTCCACCACAACTGAATAAATAAAGAAGTAGATTAAGAAGTAGAAGTAGTTTAAGAAGTAGATTAATATTAATTTTCATGAAAATATAGAATTAAGTCCATTACTTTAGAAAAACTCCTGTCCTATGCCAGGATCCCAAAGTACAGAAATTAATGGAACCTTGGTGTAAAATATTCATTTGGAGCCTTGGCCAAAATTTAGTGTTATATAACTACTTCTGGGTATGGCCATCTGTAAGTACTTTTGGGAGATAGTTGCATCAAATGCAACTATCGCTCAAAAGTACTTACAAATTTTGCAGTTAAAGTGGTGCCTTGCCAATTCCACAGGATCTGGTCCTTTGTGAATATACACTTACATGTAACTAGGTAAGACTTTGAAAAATCACCCAAAAAAAGCAATGAAAAGGGCACAAACACTGGACAGTCAGTGTAAAAGGACTATAAAAGTGAATATTTAGAGTATTGTAGAGTAAATGAGAAAGAATAATCTTTTTATCTAACCTTACAGCTGATGCCAGAATAGAAGTTAAGTTATCCATAGTGAGGAAATCTGACAAAGTTGTGTTTCTGCGATAACCCCAAGACTTCTTATCAACTGTCATAGCATCTTCCCATTTGTGTTTCTTTAAAACTCCTGAGGATACAACACAACAAAGCCACGACTCACTCTTTTGGATAGATAAATTTCGTAAACCCCTCATTGCTGATCAAATCTCACACACCCACTTAGAACCCAGCCTACACGGGACATTTCAACATTCAAATTTGTAGAATATTTGAGAAGTTCTACTGAGGAACTCTTAAGAGGTAGGACTGCAATGATACATTTTCCTACGATACGATACATACCTTGATACAAGGGCCACGACACAATTATACACAATACGATACATTACTGTGTGTGACAAAACTAGTTTCCAACAACTTACTCTACTTTTAAATAATTTGTTTCCATAATAATAAATTTTAACACTGTAATAACACAACATCAAGTCGCCTTACACGAGCTAAAATGTAGAGCTTGGGTAAGAAATATTAAAGACAGTGATCTCCCAAATTCGTTGATGTAGCATAAATTTATGGTATCGTAATATCACGATATCTTATTTAAATATCGATGTTCGTATCGTTGGAAAAAATATCGTGGTTCACCGATCCATCGGTGTATCGTTGTAGCCCTATTAAGGGCTAAAGGCTTATCTAAGAGTTAACAAAATAAACCAAGAAAGAGCATACCTGGGTTGTATCTGTCAGCACAGGTATACGTCCCTCCATGATGACACATATCGCCGGCACCCCAACGATCATTTACCACTACAGTATCTTTAACAGGACTGAGGGAAAGAATCATGCAAGAACATTATTAATACCCACAAATAAAATGTTCAAGAAAAATCTCAAACAAAAGGCAGAATTTCAGGCCTTCATAATGAAGCCCCAGCCTATTGACATTGTCTCCACATATTTCTTTATTGCTTTAAATACAGCAGCATTCCTGTCATGTTATAAATATAGGTTTATAATATATTAAATAATAATTATTGGTTGTTTATTTAAGTAGAACTTAGTGACTTCCCAGTTAATTTTTTTGTGAATCATCTCCAACAAATAAATATGAAAATTTTGCCATCATGATCTGCATGCACACAACAATAAATTCGTATATTATCTTGCCTGTCATTATAAAGCCATGCCAGGAATTCTTTGCTTTTCCAGTAAGAATCCTTTGCTTCCCAGTCACCATCAGACCAAACATACTCAGGCTTGTAAGAGTTTACAAGATCATATAACTGAGGCAGCATAACCTCCTAACAAAGGACATAGAAATGAGATGGTCAATAACAGCAGATTCCTTTGTTGGAAAAACATGTCATTAAAAAGAAGAATTTATCTTGAACACCAACAAATAAAACAGAAAATTCTCCAGAGCTTTCAGGATGTATCTAAATCTCTTTTTCAATGACAGAATTAGTGTTATGCAGCCTCCTTTTGGTAACGAGGCTGCAGGATCCTTAGTAGATTGAGGGGAAATTGTAGCCCTGGTTATATGAGATGGTCAATAGTTTTTTAACTTCCATGCACTTGCATCCAGCCTCCCAAAGCACGAGAAAAAGTGTTTTCTGCTTCATTTATACCTCAGCCAGCATAAAACAACACTTACTTAACTCTGGAATAACGTCAGCAAGAGTTGATGCCCATGAATGGCACATTGTGTGTGCTACGGATTCCCATTTTTTGAAGAAAATATTTTTATTATTACATTTGGTGGTTACACATCTTTCACATTCTAGATGACTTAATTTGTCTTAAAATTATGAAAGAAAAGTCGTAGACTAGATTAGTGTTGCTAAAAGCTCAAGCAACTAAAAGAAAAAGGCAAGCCAATGTTTGGTTGATTGCTTTTGTTTCAATTTAAAGAGAACAGAAGAAATCACCAAGAAATATGGAATTGAGTTTCTTACAGTGCACAACACAAAACTATTCTATATGCCCCTGAGAGCAGACCTAATGTGGCGGAATTTGCATTTTAAAGTGGCGCATCATAGCTTACAATGTTCTTTTCACTAAAATACCCGAGGAAGTGTCAATGAATACCAGTTAACACTTGGCCACCACACCCCCAATGTTTGATTAAATTTATTTTTCATTTACAGTACTTACATCAACATAATCTTGCGTTAAAAATTTATTGGCTTTGTCCTTAAGGTAAAGTGGGTGAAACCACTCATACAAAGAATAATACAAGCCAAATGTAATGTTGGTGCGCTTCCTGATGGCCAAAGCAAGATCACCTGTAAATTGAAGAACAACAGAATTGTTGTGCCATCTAGCACTGGTCAGAAACCTCATCCAATCCCTACTTAGCATAGCTCAAAGTGACTGAAGATACGTCATTTGGTGTTTTTCAACCTACTTCCCAACAGTTTAATTAATTAATACTTTCCTACACCCCACCTAAATTAGAATAAACAGTCTGCAAGAATGCAGACATGGGATGAGCTTTTGCTTTCCTTGGCGAATAAGTGTGGCTTTTAGTTAATTTATTAATGTCTTTACGCTGACTTTGTCCTTCAATAATATGAAAGATAAGTCTTGGGTTACTGAACAATGGTGAATACTTTCACTTTGGTTTCAGAAATTCTTAACTTACATCACATTAATGAACATTTGTAGCCCATATTTTTTGGAAAACATGATCAGAAAACTGCTTTCTAAATGTATTGTCGCCTTGGAAGACCTGTGCCGGGTGACAACAAATCTACCATGTGGCACTAAATTTTTTCGGGTTCTAATTTTTGTGATTTTTTTTCGCGATCTGCAAAAATAAGTTCCCACACAAAATAAAATTACTGCAATTTTTTTTCCGCAAAAATTTACCCCACAGTACAAATTACATACCAAAATACTGGTTTGAAGGAGAAAATGCCATAGATAACTTGGTGGATAATACATCAAGTTATTATTTTCAATCCATTGTGGAAAACAGAGTGACATTGATTAATCTGTCTTACATTCCCATGTTGTTTTAACTGTGTTTCGATTTCATGTGCTCAAATAATAAATGAAAATGTTATCAGTTCCATTTGAACGCGACTTCCAGGAAATCACAAAAATTAATTCCCAGCAAGAAAAACAGTTTCTTCCGATCGCAAAAATTAGTTCCAGGAAAACAAAAAAAATTGCCATATCCGCAAAATTAAACTCCCGCAAAAATTTAGTGCCACGTGGTAATCACCTGATCCAATCAAGTGTGGAAAATATGACGAAACTTATAGCTGGTAACATGTGAGTTGCATGTTTCTGCACATCTTGAAACTAGTGACATCAGTGATGACGAATGTGGCAAACCCACAGACAAATAAATACGTAAACTAATGGGTGATGAAAAAGAGATGAGAAAGCTCATTCCAAAAATAGCATAATTAAATTCTCCTTCCTGTGTGGGTATTTTCATCATGTACCTCACCCTCAAAATTCCTTGTCCACTGCAACCCCAACTACTGCATGCAAGAGGGAAATGCAGAGTGGAAGGTTGAAGGGATTTGCGAGGGAAGAAAAGGTATGAGTACAGGGAGAGGTAGGTGCTATCCTGAAGTCCTCTATCAAGTGGTTTTTTTTGGGGGGGAAGAGAGGTGGGGGCTGGGGGGGGCATCTGACTCATACACCTACTATATACACTGGCTTCAACGGTGTAAGCTAACGAAAATGAAAATGTTAAAATAAGATTGTACTTACCTCAGAATAAGGCTAAGCTATACACAGGCTAGCTACTTAAGCTATGACAGTCATGAAAAAGCAGCCCTGTTATTTTTATGTGGGTCTTTCCCCATAGTCATGCACACACTATTCTGTTAAACAGACATCATCTTAACTGAGCTTTCTTACCCACAAGATCTCTATGAGGACCATTATCAACAGAGTTCCAGTTCCATGACACATTTGATCTCCAGTTTGTCCAACCCTCATGGTGTTTACTGGTTAAAACAAAATAGCTGTGAAATAAGGAAGAACAGTTAGCAAAACAAACATGAGTCCGAGGGAAGAGGGGGACTCTACAGTGGGGGCACCCTCATGACGACCTGTATCGATATCACCCCTGCGTTATTACTGTCACTAAAGTGGGAAGCTTAGGTGGAATTTCCAGAGGGGTGAAGGGGCTCAACCAAAATAAAACATCTGCGGGAGACGTATGGATACTTTCTGGAACAATAATAACATGATAACTAGGATGCTTAAGTAAAACTATGAAATTCTTTTATAATACTTTGCATGCAAATGTGGAAATGTACAGCAATAGTGTAACATGATCTCAAAAGGAGAAAACGTTTTAAATTCTCATTATTTTTTGCCCGAAGCAAACAAAACAATGTTTGTCTAAATTATGCAACAACAATAAGCCAGGCAGTGCAGCCTTTATTAATAATTAACTAATATATTCTTTCTTCCTTATAATGTACTGGTCAAATTGAAGCTTCAACATCCCCCCTCCCGGCAAACACCTGGGCATTTGAACTTTTGAAGATTGGCTTGTTCAAATTCCCTCCCCTCGGGGCAAAAAAGCTGTTCAAATGCCCCACCCATTGTTACTGAAACACCTCTCCTCAAAGACAAATTTTGTCTTCAATCAAACACTGTTCACGCTTTTCAGAGAGAGATACGCCGTAATGACACCTTCAAACTTCATTTAAAGACCGCTTTGAGTGCATTATTCACTAACAAAGGCGAAATTCTATCTTGGAAATCCTTCAAACCCTGCAAAAACTGAAAAACTCACCGGCATATTACGCTAGAACAAGAGACAAAATTAATCTGGTTCAAATTCCCCACCCTTCCAAGGCAACGTTGAAATTCCCCCCTCCCCGTGGACGATGCACAGTCAAATGCCTGGGGTTTGTCTGGGGGGGGGGGATGTTGAAGCTTCAATTTGACCGGTACATAAATACTCCCAGGGCGGGATGGGAGGGAAATTAAGAAAAGACACGGAAAATACCAAATTATGTTGCTAGCACTATGATCTGGCATTAAATGCAATCGAACCCATGTGGCTTGAGACTAAACTACAGTATGTACATATGTACTCGTTATTTTCCTAGCTACAGTAAAATTACGGCCATGTACCTAAGAAAATAGATCAGACCAATAAAATACTAGCATAGACTAAGGTGTCGCAAGCTAGACAGTGTTGATGCAATAAACCTCGTGTCTAAAATTTACGAGCATGCTGTACAAATCCTGGACCCCATATTTAGGCCATGGTTCATAATTTAGACCATCCAGCATCAGTCTACAATGTCTGACTAATGCCACCCGATAATTTAAAAGCTTATAGAAAATCTCGTGACTTTCACATAGAGGCATAATTACTTCCTGTTACTTGTACACACTATTACATAACCAATATTTCCCACATACACTGTACTAACTACTTGACATTATTTCTTCACGTAATCTACATTACACTTAACTGGCCAAAATATTAAACCAAGAATTAAAAAGAACACAAAAGATTAAAACAAATGTGAACTAACCGTGCACCAGACCTGGCCAACAGGTCTGCCCATTGATCGGGATTGAAAAATTCAGCTTTGAACATTGGGCCAAAATCCGCGTACGAGAAACCTGGGCGATAGTTTTTCTTCATGAAATTGATGTATTCTGGTTCCTTTCTTCCTTGCCAATGCTCCCAAAACCACTCTGAACCGAAACTTGGGACAGAATACACTCCCCAGTGCATGAAAATCCCAAATTTTGCCTCGTCGTACCAGGCTGGGATTGGTCTCGAATCTAGCGATTCCCAAGTTGGTTCATATCTACTCGCTTCTGTATCAATTAATTGGCTTATAAGCAAGAAGAAAGTAGTAATTCCTATCAACATTGTCCAAACTTCTGAATTGACCCTTGGAAACGGCACAAAATACAAAACTTGAAAGCCCGTCTCTGCAGATTTCAATACGTCAGTTCAGTAGAGCACAACGAAAGGTTGTAAGTGTAAGCCGCATGAATTATCCTACAAATTACCTGACGCGGGACGCCCAACATCCACAACGACCCGGTCTTGGAGAGCAGGACGATCCAAGCCTATACAAATTCACTCCAAAAAATCTCTTTAAGTCGAGCAATTAATGTTACTTTTTTTACTATTTAAGTAAGAGCAAGCATCATCAAAATAAATACAGTTACCGGTACCTGTGGGCTTCTGGTGTTTCTACATTTTTGTTTTTCTTTTCTCCACCCACAAGCTCACCAATCTCCGCTCTAGTTAGTAAGGTTATTTAGTGAGTATGCCCTTTTAACGAGGTTTGATAAGTCATGACGAGAAGGCTATGGTGAGTTTGAGAGGGGTCATGATTTTCCTTCAGTAGGAAAAAATGTACAAGGAGAATGGGCATAAGAAAAGTTTGATTCCTGTGCTTGTATTGTATACTATGGAAACCAAGAACCCTCCCTAGGGGCAATATTTATTAGCTGTCAACAATTTAAAAACAAATTATATCAGAAAGAGGAAAGATGATTTTCTCATTGAAAGAAATAAACCTTTACTCTGTGTTCTCCACAAGCTCTAATAGCATTTCCTTTAGAAAATAACACAGGTGAGGTGTTCATGTTTCCGTAGTTTTTGGCTGATTTATACAGAGGAGTAATTCTGTGTACACTCAATACAATAATTTATCACTGATCCTGAAAAGCCCACAGAGCATCTGCATAAGATAGAGCTTTAGTGAAAAAAGCTAAAAGTTTAGCCGACTGGGTCAAAGTTGTGATGGTTTATGCACTTGGGGTTTGCTGAGACTCCTCCATGAAATATTTTCTGGTATTTTCAGCTATCGCCGTGTGTTGAGCCAGCCCAACACCTCTGGTATATCGCGCTAAAAGCCGAGGGGCAGTGTACTGACAGTGATCTTCCAATATTGTTCCACCATCTTTGGAATCAGTCAAATGGAATCCTTGGTTAAACTGGAACCACCCCCTCATCAGGTTAGCTGACATGTGGGTTGCAACATTTTCTTGAATTTCCTTCACAGTCAATTGAAATTTGAAGTCGCTGGCGAATCCTAATATAACGAGCTTTTCATGCATGTCAAACTGAACGGTTCTTCGTCCATTTTCATCTTGTGATCTGATGATGTTAGTTACACCAACGCTAAAATAAAGAAATAGAGAGGCATCAAGAAGTCATAACATAAGCTTATAACCCTCCCCCCCCCCCCTCCACCCAACTTCAAATAATAGCTTAACTTGCCATTTTCGTACACTGATTCCACCACGCCACCTACGAAAATATCGACGGAAACAAAATCGAACTTAGTGAGGTATTCGCGTAAGCATTTTGGCTCCATAACCACGATTTGCGGGCCGGCGAATGAGGCGAATCGGCGAGAAGAACGTGAGCGTGAGCCTACTATACTCGCGGCTACACACTGCGATGCAAACAGTAGAATGTAAAACAAGTAAATACTTCTTGACCTTCAACCATTTTGTTTCATCCAAGATTAAATTTGGGTATGTGCATGGATTTTTCAAAAGAAACGAGTTTATTGGCGAACACTGGGCTCCTGCGAACAATTATTTTTAATCCCATCAACATCGCGTGATGTAGTGTTATCTTGAGTCACGCGATAACTTGGTCGTTCAAAGTGGTTGTCGTTAAAATAAAGAGTAGTGGTTCTTCGGTACGTAACCATTTTGATCCAAAATTCCAAAGGCCTGGCGAAAAGCAGATTTTTGTTTTTCAGTAGAACATCACCGAAACAACATTCAATACAATTGCTACGGTTCGCTTACCAATTTGGATGGATTTTCAACCAAAATTCGGGCTCGTGAAAGAACTTTCGATACACATCAGACCGCTTGGCTGGTATGTGCTTGTTCAGTGTGAAGTCGAGAGTGTCAAATTTTAGTTCCCTGTAACCAAAATAACCGAGAACAGCCGCCGAACAGGATCCCACAATCAACTTCACCGGCGCCATGATGAATAGGGTTAAATACCAGACCACGTGACCGGTAACTCAAACAAATAAAACAGATCTCACATAATAGTCAACTCGCGAACAGTTTTTCTTTAGCATGCCAGGTGACTTTCTTGTTCTTCTTTGTACCAATTCACTGAAATGTATTAGAATGTACTAAACATGTTTGAAAATGCGTTATACAAGATAATATTGAGTTATAAAACTGCCCAAAGGCAGGTGTTTGTCCGTCCTGCATCCGTCTTTGAAAATTGAGAAGAAACTTTTAAAGGAAAAATAAATTGCAGATCTGCAAAAAAACTGGCGGCAATCGGACAATGGTCCACCCAAATTTGCAAGAGTTTGACGAAATTTCAAATGTGGTGGTCGGACATAATATCCGGACTCCACGGCCAGCGACAACAGCTTAGCTAATTTTGCTGATGAATTAAAATCTTTTTAGAGCACACGTATAGTTTGTGCAACTTATTATGTATTGACATTATTAACGTGAACTTTCGCAATGACAATTAGTTAAAAAAAATAACTTCAACATAATACAGATAAAGTCATGTCCGACCACATTTTTATTTTTTCCGATTGGGATGCTGAACAAGTTGAGCATATGTCCTTGCAGCCTAGGTTTGCAAAGACAATTTCTTCCCGTTTTGCAAATTTCTGTTTGTTTGTTTGTTTGTTTGTTTTTTTTGCCTCTGGGTAATATTTGGTCTTATTAATTTTCCTGATAAACACTCTTAGGCGAGGGTGCTAATGGGGTTAGTAGTTAACTGACAATTGGGCAAAAAAAAATAGTAGTTAACTGATATTTGGCCAAAAAATTAGTAGTTAACTGACAATTGGGTACCCTCATTAGCACCCTCTTAGACCCTCCCACGGTTTCAGTTCAACTTTTTACATGGACCCGGCAGTTAGCGAAAATCCATCTGGAGAATCCATCTGGAAAGAGGGCCTTAAAATCAGTAAAATTGCCAAGTTTGAGAGTGACACGAGGAAAACTAACAAAGATATGGCTCCGCAAGGTGGCAAAATTTTATAGACGGTTGTTGGGGGTAACAGTTGCGGAGCTGCATGATCTGGAAACGGTATTCACTAGCATTTGAGTCACTTCCGATGCAAAAGTGCCAGCCACGAGGGAGCGTAATTGGACCTTGATCTCCGTGATGGCTTTGAGTGGCGTGGTCAAAGTAGCCTGCGTGGCAGGCGCGGAAAGGGGAGGGAAAAGGGGAGAAATTATTCGTGAGCGCGGAGGAGGCGGGAGGAAGGAAGAGGAAGGGAGTCATGCAGGCCTTCCAACCCCATATTATAACTATGTTGAATAGTTATAGAAACACAAATTTCGAGTACTTACGGTGGCCGAACACAGTTTTCTTGTACCTATACGTTATTCGTCGTTATTTTCAAGCCACTGGCAAGTGGGCGGCCAAAATTGGCAAGATGCAAAATCAGTTAAAAAAGATTATATTTTGATCTGTTTTATTGGACTAAGTACCGTTGCCATGGCAACATGGCTGGTAATAAACCAGCATTAAATAATGGATCTGATTTATTTTCAGAAAATCCAATCGTTAGATTTTTTTCCATCTTTTGTCTCTTGGAAACTCAGAAAAATACTGCCCTATTGATACTGGTCTGGTGAAATTTTGACGGAGAGATGTTCTGTAATTTTGTGTTTTGCATTTCAACGTTTTCTGAACATGTCCTCTGTCGGATTCAATTTTTGTGTACAGGCAAGTTATGCGTGTTCTGAACTATTGTTCTACCAAATTTCATGAAATTCTAAGAAGCGGCTCCGTAGAAATTAGTGAATTTATGCAGTCACAATTTTATGGTTAACTGCGCAAGCGTTGCATTTGACAGGGTCTCGATCTTTCTCGATCCATACAAACGATCCCGGAAAGGCAGGGTCGAACTGTACTACCATTTAATACATTGAAAAACAAACGTTTTTTACACATAACAAACTGTTTGATTGTTAAAAGGAATACAAGTAATTCTGACCAATCACGATTTTGGCCTGAAATTGAATACGCCTGAAACAATGGCCTGGTAGTGGGCGCGCCCTCTTTATTCCTCTCGCGCTCCGCGCTCGTTGTTCGCGCTGGCGAATAATTTCAACCCTTTTCCCTCCCCTTTCCGCGCCTGTCACGCAGGCTATCGTCATCTCGGTAAAAACTTAGATTTTTATCGAGGTGATGATAAAGGGTCGACATTCGAAGAACACGGAGGTCGCGTGCCGTTTGACTTGGCGAAAGGCAATTCAATGGACATAGTATGTAAACATTTGACAGATTTTATGGGAATTTTACAACAAGCGGTAAAGTTTTGACTCGGTGCGTTTGACTTGACGCTTATCCGATTAGGTAATTGACTGTCCAGCACGCGAACGTGGGTTGACCTCGTTTGGCCTGATTTAGATCAAGTCAACGATTGACTACGGATCAGAAGGACAGACCCTCTGGGCAGACTAAACAACTGAACAAAAACAACTTTCTCATCTGTCTCAATAGTTCGGACTGTCTTTCTCTTTCATTATGAGTAAGATTTCTGACTTGATTGTTTTTGTTTACAATTATTTTCATGTCTAGAAGTTGTAATTTATTTATTGATTGAGTAAGGTCCACCCCTAAGGATGATTGACGTACTGAAGTGAGGAAAAATTCGGGTTATAATTTTCGATGTAAGAAAAGGAAAGTTAATAGCTAGCTACAATTAGTAGTTAACTGACAACTGGACGAAAAATTAGTAGTTAACTGACATTTGGCCAAAAAATTAGTAGTTAACTGACAGTTGGGTACCTCCATTAGCACCCTCTTAGACCCTCCCACGGTTTCAGTTCAACTTTTCACATGGACCCGGCAGTTAGCGAAAATCCATCTGGAAAGAGCGCCTTAAAATCAGTAAAATTGCCAAGTTTGAGAGTGAAAGGAGGAAAACTAACAAAGATATGGCTCCGCAAGGTGGCAAAATTTTATAGACGGTTGTTGGGGGTAACAGTTGCGGAGCTATATTTTCGCTCGTTCCTGACACATCACTCTCAAACTCGGCAAGTTTACTAGTTTTACAGTGAAACCCATAAAACCATGAACGCCTAAAATTATTTCTGGAATGTTTATTGTTCTGCGACCAATCAGATTCGAGACGTAACCGCAACAAACCGCAAGAGTAATTAGCTGAGAGGTTTCGATCACGAAACGAGTCGGTGGCTTTTGCGTCCACGATAAATTCTCAGTTTCACCGCCGATTATTGCAGTAGAGCAATAATTACTGTAGTTTCTGTTAGACCCGAGTTTTCACAGCAAACACAAACACGCCTGCCGTTGCAGATACAAACGTATATGCGTGCAACTTGCGTGCCGTTGCAAAAAGTTTGAAAAAATTACACTCGCTTTTGATTGGCTATTTAGGTCTCAGTTCGGTAGTTGTGTTACTTTGGACGGACGGAATCGAAAACATCAAATGACGGCTAAAAACATGCACGTTTTGAGGCAAAACCAAAGAAGTGATAAATGGGATGTTTATGCAAACGCCGAAGGAAACGTATCTTTTTTAAAATATGCTAAACGCGCGAATCGCTTCTACTAGAACTGGGCATTTGTTCACTTGTGCCGTCTATCCTTCGCTCATACAGAAGCTATCTGAAATAGAAAAGAATAACAACTTCAATATTTCCAAAAGGTATAAAAAAGTTGAGAATCGTGGAAGAAAAATGCAGCTCGTTGTTTCATGTCCATAACGTAAAATGTTCGGCTAACGGCTTGCGTGACATCTTGGACGGAAGAGTTTTGCCGTGAATGAGCTTGATGCATGGATGCACTGTTCTCCGCACCAAAGTAGGGTAAAGGGAAACTTTTGCAAAGTTTATTCAGTAAACTGTTTTGGTCAAACAGGGAAAAGGCTGAAACCTACAAATGATTATAACTGACCGGAGGGTGTAAACTGCAGGTTGCAGGTTGCAGGTGCAGGTTGCAGGTTGCAGGTTGCAGGTTGCAGGTTGCAGGTTGCAGGTTGCAGGTTGCAGGTTGCAGGTTGCAGGTGCAGGTTGCAGGTTGCAGGTTGCAGGTGCAGGTTGCAGGTTGCAGGTTGCGATTATATTTTTTTCAAACAGAAGATGTATGATCTTTATATGGTACGTTTCTACTTAAATTTCTTCAAGAAAATCTCGCAGATACGCCACACTCCCAGTTTGGAATGGAAATATTAGGTGAAAGGTGCGGTTTAATCGTTAACTATTGGCGATGATCCACCGAGGCCATAATGGAGATCAACCGCCACCCACTTTAAATTTCCCGAAGATGCTGAGATTTTTAAGTCCGTGGAGTTGACAATTTTAGGAAAAATCACAATAAGTTGTAAGTTTTGAAAACATGTTTCGACAAACTGCTGTCATCTTCAGTTCAGCAATTACCATTACATAATTTTTCAATTGGTGTAATACATACAAGTATTAAGACAGGCGGTTTTAATAACAACAATAGAATGACTCGATCACAGGATTGTAAAGATTACAGGATCGGGCATTAATTTAACTGCTAATGTATAATGTGAACTTATTGAAATTACCAGTGAGCTTGCATCATAAATGCAAACAAAATCCAGTTATATTAACCAGCCAAAAACCAGTCACCTTGCAGAACTGAAATTAACATTTCAACTTAATTTCAATTCGATATGTTGTGCAAAGTGCAAGTAATCAAACATGCTGCACATTATTGTGTATTCGCACATTCTTGCTTAGTAAACTATAGGAACATGAAAACTACAACCTTGAACTTTGAAATGTTTCTTTTCAGAATGTTCTTCAAACACTATTGTAAAGTAGAGCTTGAGGCCAACTTTGGGGCCAAACTCTTTTCTCGTTTGGCAATTTTGCAGCCCGTCAAGCTAGTTTTCGATTGCCATTGATACTTCGACACTGGTTCCGAAAACATCTGAGTGTTTTTTTTTTGTCTGAGGCATTTCATTCGCTTTTATTCAAGCGCAACGTGTACATTTTTAACCACAACCGTGTGAAAGTATTAGCACTTTCACTTTTTATCCGCCACAAATTTATGCTTATTAAAGCAAGACACAGAAACGCTCGAGAAAAAATAAAATTCTTGAAACTCGTTGCTTTTGACGATGTTATCGGCTTTTCACGTGTTAATCATGGGTTTTGTTTGGTTCGGATTGGTGATGATATACAACAAAAATGCTGCTCTCGAACCTACAAACATGCAAAATTAAACCTGCTGAACAAAACCTGGTAAAACTGTATGACCCCATCGGCATGACACCTCTGTCTTTGCCAAGTCTCTTTTGTTCAACGTTTGATATTCCTTCGTCCTAACTAAGCTGCTTGGGAGACTTTTTTATGGCATGCCTTTTCATATAAAAAGGACAATTTTTACAAATAATTGAAGCCATTCTTACTCCTTTAATTTTGTTATCCTTTAATTAACTGCTTTTTACTTTGTAATTAACCTGCAACCCGCAACTTGCAACCCGCTACCCACAACCCGCAACCCGCAACCTGCAACCTGCACCTGCAACCTGCAACCTGCAACCTGCAACCTGCAACCTGCAACCTGCACCTGCAACCTGCAACCTGCAACCTGCAACCTGCAACCTGCACCTGCAACCTGCAACCTGCAACCTGCACCTGCAACCTGCAACCTGCAACCTGCAACCTGCAACCTGCACCTGCAACCTGCAACCTGCAGTTTACACCCTCCGATAACTGACAACACCGGAGAGACCTTTTTTTAAAAAAATGAAAAACTGAATACAATTATTCTGCTCCCAGACGCGCTGTCTAGCCGTGTCTGTTCGATTATTTATCTCCTTTCAGTAAAATATCGCTTATAGTTATTCTTTGCTTATGCATAATCTCTGAAATAGAAAAAAAAAAACAAATTCAGAGTGTTTGTTAATCGGCGGTGAAACTGAGAATTTATCTTGGACGCAAAAGCCACCGACTCGTTTCGTGATCGAAACCTTTCAGCTAATTACTCTTGCGGTTTGTTGCGGTTACGCCTCGAATCTGATTGGTCGCAGAACAATAAACATTCCAGAAATAATTTTAGGCGTTCATGGTTTTATGGGTTTCACTGTAAGGCGCTCTTTCTAGCAGTGTCGATAAATGTTCGCTAACTGGTCATTGTCAAAAGTTGAAAAAAACCGTGGAAGGGTCTATACTGCCCACTTGCAAACGTCTGCTACTTTCCCTGCACTCGAAGAAGTTGAGAAAGGAGACATGTGTATACGTAGGGTAGCTTTATAAATGTAACTGCTATGTGTAACCTCTCCAGATTTTACGGAATTCCATGACTCGAGCAACTCAAGATAAAATAAAATGCTTTGTACTTAGTGTAAATCGATTCTTTGTCGATTGCGTAGCCGCGCGTTTTCAACTTCCTTTGATTGAGCACTGTCTGTTAATATAACTAGGCACTTAGACAAAATAATCGAAATGAAAATGTAAATATACCCAGTACTACTTGAGAAAGAAAATGTTTCAAAATAACGAATTTCAGCTTACCAACGAAATTTTGTTTTTGTTCGGCTAGAGAAGATGAAAACATTTACTTGATCAAGTTTCTAGCCTGGGGTGCTTTTGGATTATAGATATTTTTTCGTGTTTCGAAAAGACACGGTTGGAGACATCTGTAAAGAGAAAAAAAAAAAAACACCGAGATCTGGCAAGAAGTTAGTAACGATAAGCAGTCATCAACTGTAGAAAACATTTGGTTATACTACGAGGCTAGTGCAGTGAAAGTCTGGTCATGAATGCATAACCAATACATGTAAAAATCAAGATTGAAATAGTGACTATGTCAATAGACAGTTCTCGACAAAAAGATCGGTAAGTATTATCTTATGCAACCCAATCTCTCTATGAATTACGGCGTCAAAAGTTTATAGCGCATAGGGCCGGAAAATCCGGATGTTCACATGAATGAAAGATTACCGAGCAAAACTGAAAATATTTGCAGTAGTGGAGCAATAAGCAGTTGATGCACATTTCAAAGTCCCCCAAAACTCTTAGCATTCGAAGGTGCTAACTCTAATGCGCCGATCAATTCGAAAGTTCAACATCCCCACCCCCGGGCATTTGAACTTTTAAAGATCGGCTTGTTCAAATTCCCTCCCCTCGGGGCAAAAAAGCCGTTCAAATGCCCCACCAATTAGTACTGAACTACCTCTCCTCAAAGACAAATTTTGCCTTCAATCAAACACTTAACACACCTTTCAGAGAGGGATATGCCGCAATGACACCTTCAAACTTCTTTTAAAGACCGTTTTGAAAGAGTTTTTCACTAACAAAGGCGAAATTCTATGTTGTTAATGTCACTGTTCCTGAGGAACGTAGCGCAACTGCCATAGGCTATAAATAAGCGCGTGACACGCAAAACAAAGTAAAACACTCTCAAGATGGCGATATTGAGGGGAACACTGCATTGCAGTTGGTTAGTCTATGCGACTTCCGATTTGCGTGACAAAAACAACCTCACTTATCTCCCCAGCACTACGAGCTGAATGCTAGACAGCACGTGCTGGATCGGATAAGAGTATCGGTTAGCAGGCGATGCATAAAGGCAACGAAGCCGACAAGCTTGGGGGAAGTCGCTGCGCAGACTTAACCGCACCACGCAGGAGTGACCCTAGTTTATTGAAGCACAAATAACATAGCCAACCCATCTCCAAAGGGAGGGAGGGAGGGAAAAAATTTGCTAAATTGACAAAACACTGGCTGCACTGCACAAGAGAATTGCAAGTTGAACCTTGAATAGGTTGCTTGAACTTTTATAGCTAGACAGTGTCTGCTAACGTAGCCAGTAGTAAAGGCTCTACTATACAACAGCTTGGCCTTACATGTGTACTATCTTGGTTATGAATAGATCGTTAATGCTATCGACCAATGCAATAAAACGTACGAAAGTGCTAACTAGAAACAAAGCCATAATGTTGTAGGTCTAGCTACAACGGAGCTATTGATTTTAGTGACCTTGGGATCCCAACTGCATAGTAGTTCTATTGATAGCGAACGCGCCATGAAAGGCTCACTGAGAATGAGTGTCACGTTCCATTAACAATATTTTACTGGTCTAACAGTAAAATCTTATTAAATCCGTCAACCCTGCAAAAACCGAAAAAAAAAAAACTCACGGGCGTATTACGTCAGAACAAGAGATAAGTCTGGCTCAAATTCCCCACCCTTAGAAGGCAACGTTCAAATTCCCCCCTCCCCGAGCACGATGCACAGTCAAATGCCCGGGGTGTGCCCGGGGGGGGGGGATGTTGGAGTTTCGAATTGATTGGCGCATAACCGGTATTAGCCCTTTAAAATTTCTTTTTTTGGGGGCCATTTTTGAGGTGACTGGCTACTAATGGCTTTAGCAATAAAACTATACACAGGAAGTATGGAAAACTACATATGGTTTTTGAAAAGACAATTTTCTTTTCATTGATGATAATTTTTTGATTGACAGGTGATCCCTTATGGAGCTATGACGTCATTTATGCAATTTTATTAGCGTTTTGCTGTGGAAAAATCTCAATTTTTCTTTACTGCAGTCGCAGCTTTTATAGCTGGGAGCCTTTTAGGACTCAGAAAAGTATCTATACAGCATGTGGCAATTAGGTTGACATAACTTTAGTTGACATTCACTGAACAGATTGATTGACAGCTGGGCTTAAAGTTGTCACGTTATCCACCCTCATTTTGTACATTATGTAAGACAACTTTACATTACCAGATTTTGAGACACAAACCAGACACAATAAGTATAAAAATAACTTCACAAGATATGGTCTCAACTTTCACTAACATTGCGATGGCAATTTCACTAATTATTGACAGCATTATTGCTGAAATGAAAATATGTCGTGTCACGCAACACACAAACACACTAATGACAAAACAAAATTATCTTCAGCTGTATCTTTTAAAACTTCAATTTAATTACAATAAAAATGTTTTACATGTCAGAAATAAGGTCTACAATACATCAGTTCATCAAATTATCACATTCTGCTGTATGCCACTTCTGAAAGCAATTCGTATCAAGCTGAACACAAAGGGAAATTTTACATTTTGAACACTGCCAAGGGGTTTTCATTTGTTGTTTTCTAGCTCATAACATAGTTTACAATTCTTTCTTCCTAATGAAGCCTTTGTAGATTCTGATCAAGTCTTTCACTTTCAATAGGAATTGGACAGTGTTCAGCCCTTACATTACCATTATTTGGTGTTCACCCAAGCCCTGGGGAAGGATTAGCCAGCATTTTGCTATTTGCCATAAATGACTTCGCTAACTTGACTCGAAACGTTTTGTGGTTGAGTTCTCCACCAATTGACTTATGAATAATGAAACTGTTTACAATAGCAACATCAATGAAATGAAAAAACAAAGTTTTCCACCATTTCTTAGATTTCCTTATAATTTCTAGCATTTTAGAAGCTGGTCTGATAAATCAACCCACCCATATTATTGTTGTAACCCTTTACAGGAGGTGGGATGTTTACTCTTTGTTTCACATAGTGATCATCAACAAGGGTTCCCCTCCCTCTCTCAATAAAATCCCTCCCTATAGCTGGGTAAAAACTAGATATTACACAAATAACTTTAGTATCTTTCCATTTTACAAACACTGTTTGCCCCTCACGAAACCACCTTGAGGTCCCCCGCTCTGCCTTGACTGGAAGTGGGTTCCTGAGATTTTTAGGAAATCCTATTCTGTTTTCTCTAATTGTTCCTGTTAGATAAACCCCCCTCTGAAATAAATCAGTGCATACTTTAGGACTGCTGTAGAAGTTATCACAAAATAAATGGTACCCTTGCCTAAAAGGACCACATCATACATGTGTATCCCAACCCATGAGTAGTTTGAGTAAGCCATTTCCCAGAATACACGAAGTGTACCCTGAATCAGAGCTTAAGCAAGTACTCACAATTTGAAACCCCACTTGGCTGGTTTGTCTTTTATGTATTGTTTCATGCCAATTCTTCCTTTGAATGCAACCATTCTTTCATCAATAGAAATACTCCGCCCAGGTACAAAATACGCCTTACATGCCAATTGCAAGTCATTCACAAAAGGTTTCAATTTGAAAAGAGGATCATAGGGCTCCTTTCTAGGTTTTTTGAGTTCATTTTGTCTATCTAGCTCAAATTCACATAAATGTTAAGCTGTTAAAATGTTCATAAAACGAGCTCTGTTCATACCAGAAGCTCGCACAACATCTTGTCCAAAGAAGCCGTCATCATTCCAGTACTCTGGTAGGGTTGGAACTTCCACAAGACCCATGAACATTACAATACCAAGGAATGCCAGGAACTCTTTTGATGTGAGCTGAAACCAACGGAAATAAGGTTTATCAGTTTTCAGTTTATTGGCATATTTATTAGTATTGCAACAATGACATCAGATCAATGTATGATTGAGAAAGGAACAGAGAAAACAAAAAAAAGGAGTCCAGTTTTGGTTTCTGGGTAACTGAAAACCATGCTCATGCTGAGGAGTGAAGGACAATCTGACAGGTTCTTCATCTGGATCACTGGAATTCCTCCATAGGTTTTATTCACAGACACTTGTCAACAACTAACTTCATTCACAATACTTGTTAAATAATGATACTTTCTAAATCCACGTTTCTGAGTGATCCATATTTTTGAGTGATTTCAATTGTTGAATACACTAGTGGATTTCCTAGTATCTTAAGTTACACTCAGCCCCATAAGCTGTATGAGCTTTTACTTTCACTGTGTTTAAATAAAATGTGTTGTTCTTGTCGTAACCATGCTATGGGAACTGAGTTAAGCTCTGCCGCTGTGTGGATTAACCGTGGCTCCTTCCCTCCCCCCGCACTTTCATAAGGGATACCGTTTATGCCGGGCAGCTCCATTGTAACTGACAAATCAGCAAATAAGGTTCTGCAGTAATGTAAGCTTAAGTGCTGGACTGTTCCCATTCATTTCCTACTGGGCGTTTCTCCCTAAATGAAATGTGGACCACAGGATGTTAAGAAAAACTCTTTGACTTTGGTGGGATTTGAACCCACCACCCTGGATTTGGATCGCAGATACTCTACCAATTCAGCTACAAGAACAAAGAGCATCCTCAGAGATCCAGAAGCAGAAAGTAGGGTGAGGGAAAGTTGGAACGGGCAAAAAAAGTGGGCGAGGTAAAGTTAAGGGCAAAGTGGGGAGCTCCCATTTTGTCCTTGACTTTTGTTCGCCCACTTTTTTTTTTCCCGTTCTGACTTTCCTTAGCTCTACTGTCTGCCCCTGGGTCTCTGAGGATGTCACTAAAGAAGATCGTGGCTTATTTGGATGGCAGTTCATAGCAATGAAGATATGGACAGTATATAAAAGACCATAAAAGTGAAAAATAATTAGCACCAGTGGGGATGCAACAGTGTTTTTTGGTGTAACATTTCAGTATTTTGGCTGCATTTACAAGGATGTGTTATACAAAGACAGTCTGGTATGTGTTTTGGGTTTGCTGTGATACCTCTAGGAAATACGTCTTGAAATTTTGAGTTATCTTAGTGTGTTCATCATATCCTATGCTTTTGACAAATCTTGCAAGAATACGAGGGGCTGTGTATTCAGCATGATCCTCCAACAGTGTTCCACCATCTTCAGCATCAGTTACACCGAATCCTTGCTTAATGTGCAACATTCCTCCCGTAGGGTTGGCTGTTAGTTGGGTGGCAGTATTTTCCTCTATCTCTTTCACAGTCACATGAAAAGAGTCACTTCTTTCAAAGAATCCATATATAACAAGCTTTTGGTGAATTTCAAACTGAACAATTCTTTGCCCATTTTCATCTTGTGATCTGATGATGTTAGTTACATCAGTGCTAAAACAAAGAAAACAGGATGACTATGCTTAACATGGTTCAGTCATTCAAAGAAACAGAAGGAAGCAGGGACAGCCAACTGGGAAATTTATGCAAAAAGCTGGAAAGTCTTTTTTCAGTTTTTCTAATATTGTTGTACTCTGGGCCTTTAAAAGGGATATTTGTAGACCAACACAGTTTGGTCTTTTTGGATTTCTAAGCTGTTTTGAATATAACAACATCGAAATGTCCGTGATCCTCCTGTTAACAACAACAAATAAATTATATTATTTTTCTAAAGTAGTCAATTGCTTAACCAAATATTAAAAAGAGTAAATGGACTGATAAAGTATTAATTATCCTTGTTGTCATACTCCACATTGTTGTTAGAGTTCAAAAGCTCTTGGGAACGTTTATATTTATAAGACAAACATATGCATTTTACATAGTGAGAATTATCCAAGGCAGATGTTTTCGAGAGATCAAAGGGACCGACATAGCTTCCCTCCTCCGAGGATTTCCCTGGCCCTCAATGGGGGGAGGGGGGGGGGGCGGACATTACATGGAATAGCCCAATAGCTGTATATTCAGTAGTTAGTTTCAATGACTTCAGTTTCTCGCGCATCTAAACTGGGAAACAATTGCATCTGCAGCAATGTTTCCTAGTTTAGCCAGGGCCTTAAACCTGCCACATCAGTTCCACACGGCTGTATTATAAATATGCAGGGTTAGCTTACATTTGTAAAGACGCTACATCGACAGAGTTCACTTGCCACAAAGGTTGGATTTTCTTGGTAGACTCGGCAAATTCGTCAAACGGTTTCCGGAACACATCAGCCCTCTTAGCTGGTATATGAAATGCTGATTGTGAAGTCACGAGCGTCAAAGTGTAGCTCCCTGTAAACAAAATAGCTTAGGCCCGCGACTGACACCGAACACAAAACCAACTTCACGGTCGTTATCGTGGGACGGAGACGTTTGGCCGCGAGGAAGTTGGGGCGAGAGCAAAAATTACACCCCTTCCTCCCCTTCCTTCCCCTTCCTGGCATACGGAGCATACGGTCCACGCGACTGAAATTGAAATTGACCAATCAGAGTTCAGTACGCAGGACAAACTGAGTTTTCCTACGTCATAAGGAGAGAGGACCCCGGGAATGAGGTTGTCGCCTGTTCAGTCGAGCATCGTATTTGTATTCGTTTATCAGCAATGTCACGCCAGTGATTCTAGTTAGATTTACATTTATATATGTGAATGCAGGTAAACAAGTGCTTGACTCGATGCAGTTTTAGTTTTAGCTTTGTGAAAGTCCGTTGTCCCATTTTCTACGTTTAATCATTAAAGGAATTTCGTAAATAAGCGACCATGTAAGCTTTAAAAATTGCAGTTCAGTGCGTAGTCTTTTATTAAGATTTTTGCGTTAAAGTTCGTTTTTTGAGCAATTATCATTTCGCAACTGGTTTAAATTTTATCCCAAAATTAAATAGTGTCACTATTTTAGACTGGGTCGGTGTTTCTCAGTCCAGTTTAGTATTCGTCACCGCACACTGGGTTGTTTTGAGTGATTGCTAATTTAATTATCCAACAAACTGAAGAGTCGCTTTGTCGTCAAGTTTATAGTCTTAGTGTAAAGCTCTATTTGTTTTTTTCAGTTGTGGAATATCTTATCAGCTCCCTGTATTGTTATATTTTTTAGCTTCCTCACTTGAAGTGAATACCATTTCTGTCCTAATTTAGAGACTAAAATAAATTAGAATCGCCGATTCAGTGAGTGAGTTCAGTGTAGCATGGTTTTGGTGTTGTTTTTAACCTCTAACTCATTTCAGCGTGTCTCTAGTTAGAGATCGAAAAGAAACAGTTATTCAAGTAACTACAAGTGAAAAAGTTCTCGGTCTAAAGCTATTTTGTCCAAAAAGAGACTCTAAAAGCTTCCGAAAAATAGGTTAGGGTGTGTTCATTAAAACAACCGAGTAATACTTCGCGGGCGAAAAAGGAGTGCCATTTCCCTCCATAATTGTGCTTGGAAACGTCAGAAAACCTTTTTTGGGTGACTCTTCCCAGTAAACGGTCTGATGTCCGGGCGATATTGTTTATTTTAGCAAAGTTGTTTAATGAATGACAGAACTGCACAGCCAGTGGGCATGCGAATCAGTGGAAAATGCGTACCGGTATTTAGATTGCAAAGTCTGTCGAGTCGCTGCCGGGAGCAACTGAAGTGAGTTCATTAGAGCAACTGTAGTTTTACGAGTACTCTTCTTGACCTTAATTAGCTTTTCAAAGAATGCTGCAAAAAGAGCTGTCGGTGAAAGTCTTGCCGAAGTCTGATTTTTGAAGGAAAATAAGTCCATTTTACTGTTTCCTCGGCGGTCTGCATTGTGTTTTTTCATTTATGTTTTCCCTTGTTGTTTTTCATCTTCAAATATGAGATGACAGTTTTTAGTTATTCTTCCACACGAGCAACCTGCTGAGAAAAATGGACGAAAAAATCACTTTGAAACGAATTTAAATTAAGCAGAAATTCCAACAGCGTCACTGACACACAAATCAAAATTGTTCCAGAGTGCCTGTTTTCTTAACACGACAAGAAACTGTGTCGAAATAGAAATTCAAGCAGTTAGCGTTACGTTAAAAATTAATTTCTTTCATCGTCACGTCCGTCATAAAAAAATCTACAAGCGGTAGGTTTCAGTCAGGAAGGCTTTCCACTCCGAAATATCAAGACAAGACATAAAATAAAACACAGTAAAATGAGAGAGAAGCATTTAATAAAAACTGTCACACATTCATGGCGAGTCAGTACGAAAATCAAGAAGCAATCTAAACAAAAACCGAACAAATTACCAAGAAAGAAGGAAGGGCGACATTTTTTGGCTATACCACACAAAGTTGACTCTGGTTTACCTGCACTCGTTGTAACTCTCTATTCCAAAAGCTCCAAATGTTCTGATACAAATCGTATGCTATCTAAAAGAAGTTGAATCGCTTTCCAGTTGTTTGAGTGTTGTTTTTACCACACCGTCCACAACCTCTAAACTGAGAACAACTGCGGTTTGTGCCTTGCCTTTAACAAACTAAGATGGTGAATTCTGACTTTCCTCACTACAGTAATCCTGTTTCTGAGCTGCATAGAAATTACCTGTTCAAGTTCAAATTCTGTCTTTAGTTCGATTAAACAAGCACATGATGACAGAGGCCGTTGTGCGTACGGATAACAATCTTGCTCCGCTTCAACTCTCGCAGCTAATATGGTGAAATCGTGCAGCTTCAGTCCACTTTGAACGATCATTATAACAATATTTCAAGAAAAATCAAACGTGTACCACATTTCAGAGCCAAAAATTAGTAGATTTTTCCCCCAAAACTTATGCCACTTCGTTCACGTCGGTTCGGTGCAGTTTCATTTTGATTCATTCAGCTTTGGAAAGAAACGCTGCAAGCTTTTGGCGCCCTTTTTCGTTCAGTCATGTGACCGATTCTTGTCCCATTTTTATCTCTTACTCATTTTTTCTTTCTGTCTTGATTTTATAACAATTATAGTGGCTGAGTTTTAAATAAAACAATTATTCTACTCGGAATTGCTGGATATCGAATAATTATAACCAACTCGCCGCTATGCACCTTGTTGGTTATCTATCATTGCAAAAACCTAACGATGGACGTAACGGCTAACGAAAGACGTTAAAATAGTGACTTTGACTGGAGTGAACGTCTGTTATAAGTTTCGCCGGACGTTAAGTTTTATGCGACTCGTCCCCGTTTCTTGCTCGAGTAAGAAACTAGACAATTAGCAGATGACATCCTAATGTCATCCCTATCGCCAGGGGCCATATCGCAATGTACCCAATGTTATGATGACGGATGATGACGTAGGAAAACTCGGTTTTCACTGCCGCTAGCACTGCGGGCGCAAGCTCCGTATGGCAGGGGTAGGGAGAAGTGGAAAAAATTGCCGGTTTCGAGTCCTGGTCTCAGTTGTTGAAAAGTTGGTTAGCGCTATCCACCGGATAAATCACTATCCAGTGGATAAGTATTAGGAAAACCAATTGCGTTATCCACTGGATAGAAATTTATCCGTTTGGTAGCGTTATCCAACTTTTGAACAGCTGGGGCCTGGTCGACACTGTCACGCCAACAAAAACTAAATTCGAACCATTCAATATCAGAAGCAAAGAATTTCAAATGTTACAAAGCGATTAAAAAATAAAAAAATTTCTCCAAGTCTCAGGTCTGTGGGGTACGCCGTTCTTGAGTTATCTGCCGACACGTTCCACGGAAATTTATAGAGCTCAGTATACAGACGCCATACTGGTGTCCTTCCGGGGGACACCAACATAGCGGCCGGAGATCAATGAAAACATCTTGAACTCACTTTTGCTATGAGAGCAATTGCTTTTCCCTCGTGAGCTAGTATACATAAACATAAACACCTCTCCTGTAATACCTGCAATGTTCAAATTGCTAAAAATCATAAGAAAAGACCTTTTTTCAAAAGAGACGGCTTTGTCACGGCGCCATCTTGTCGTGCACTGGGCGCGATTTCGAAAATTCAAGGGGCTGTATATTAAACACGAAGGATGATACCGAGCTGGAAACTTGTGAAAAGATATATTTTTAGGTGTTCTTACACTTGGTGACAATAAAAATTTAGCAGGCCAAACGAGTTTTGATTTAAGAATTTTATGACGTCAAGGAGCACCATTGGTAAGCAAATTTGGTAACCTATCGATGCAAGAAAATTTGTTTGTGACGTCAGTGTACGTACGCCTGTACTTCCGTCCGTAGACTCTGGGGGATGGTAAGGGAAGTTCCAAGGGGAGGAGAATGTCATCTTTTCTTGGCAGGAAATCCGCGGTGCTTTCGGGCAACCAGCGTAGCAGAACGATTGTACGACAGTGTTGAAGCTTTAAACTTGAGAAAAAATATCTAATATCTACATATGAAAAAAAAAGAGAATACTCAGTTGTCTTTTTCAGTGAAAGGCGAAAACTTAAAATTACGAAATTTGCCTTCGACGAGTCATCTTTGTTGTGTTCACTCAGACAGTAGACTTTCAGCTAGTGCTGCGAACTCGGTCGGCACATCGCTCGAGTCTGCAGCATTTGGCAGCGGTCCCGCCACCAAATATAGCAGAGCTAGTGCATTCTGTTTTTTCCTGTCCACAACCATGGTTTTTGCGGCTGTCCGAACACATTTTCCCAGGAAAAACACCCACGTGTTTATCTCAGTTCTGCATCTGCACCTACTGTAAAGTACTTGAACGGCAACCACGCATTCATCATTGGCAATTTTCCATGAGCAAGATAAAGTAATTTTTAAAAGTTTTGCATACCGTTAACTTCAATTTGCACCTTGGAACAAAAAGCAGTTCCCTAGAAGCTTAACTTCTTCTATTTCCACACAACTGTGACAAAAAAAGCGAACGATAGCTCAACAAACTACTTTGGTAAGACGACTCAGGACTATGTTCAGCATGTTACTGTAAAATAATGTTCCCTTTACAACGCAAATTAACTTAATGAGGTATTCACATTATTATAAGGCTACGTAATCAGACGTAATCATTAAAAAACGTCACTCTGTAATAAAAAAGTAGTTCTTCATCAGCGCACCTCTTACCTTAACAAGACAGCGCAACGAATACGTCTTCTTTCGAACCTACTTTCTTTGTATTAGATCGCTTTATTTAAATTCCAACATCCACTTTGATGAGAGGCAAACGGATTCTCCACCAAAACGTGCAAGGGATTCATGGTGCGTCTGTTTTGTCCAGGATGTCACTACCATGTGCGAAATTAAAATTCCTTCTTCAACTGCCTCCCACCTTCGACCACGCCAAGTAAAACCTATTTATTTATTTATTAAGAATCTTCTTTTAAAACTTCCTTAAAAGCAACTTGAGAGCCCACCTTCCCTATATGCAAGTGGTATTTTCATAAAATTGCGAACTCGTTTCCTCGTTCCCTCTCGACAACACGAATATACAGGCCACTTTTCTTGGACGTCTTCCTGAAATGCAAACCCTTCAACAAGAGCCACAGCATTCCACTAGAAACCTTCACTTTCTGGTTAAAAGCCACTGCGTCTACAACCCAACAACCCCAAATTCTTTCGTCAAAACAGGTTTTCTGTTGTAAAAAACTTCCACAGAAAACGCTGTAATTCCTACATTTTTGACAAATCTCCTCAACCGTTATCATTCAACACCCACGAAACCTGGAACAGCGAAAGCACCTGAAAACTTCCATTGAAATGATTTACAAGAAGCCACGCTTCATGTCAACAAAAAACAAACAAACAAATGGCACAAACACACGTTACCATCCTTCACGTTTTCAGAAGGACTGGAACAAGGCCACTGATGACGTCAATGAGCTGTTGTACACCGTCCAATCATATTGAAGGCTCTGCCTGCCCTGCAACCAATGGACAGGTTCGAAAGAAAAATAATCAAGCCACCTGTAGGCCACCATTTCGTGTAGGAATAGTGATCGACAACAAAGAAATAAAAGACAAAAACGTAGCCAAAGATGATGTGTGGTTCCGGAATGGATAGGCTAAACTTCTCATCACAAGATATAACCCACTGAATAAGGATCTCCGAGAATTTGGTTACTGTGAACTTTTGCCAAAATAATTGAAAGAAATTAAACACCATGGACGCGGCTCGGCTTTTCTCTCCGTTTTTCGAATGTCAACAGCTCTTCTTTTAGGGTGAAAAACTGAGCAGATGTTTAGTAGAAGACAATTAGATGTACTGATTGGACAAACCTAAATCAAACAATAAACTGCCGCAACACTTAACATGGTGTGTGCGGCAAACCATTGTGTGAAAGTCCCTTTTTGTTAAAGCTTAAGACTTCTAAATCAGAATGGGACAAGAAAGAGATGGAAGGGAAATGCACTTGAAAGGGAGATGGGGAGGGTGGGAGGCACTCCCATCTACCCCTCCCGGGTCAATTTATTCATATATTCATAATTTTTAATGGTCTTAGTATGATCACATTGTGGACATTTGCATTAGTCCTTGGTATGATAATAACGAGTTCCAATTTCATTTACTGTCATTCCAATTTCATCTCCAATTTCTTTTAAGGTGAGTTCCAGTGTGTGCGCTGTAGAAGGATTTGTGATTCTAAAATCGGATTTCCTTCACACATTATAAGCTCATGCACGCTGATTGTATAATAATAAGTGGTGATGCTATGCCTACTGCTGCCAAGTCACCAAATTGTACAAAAAAAAGTAAAAGAATAAAAATAAAAAATGAATAAAGAAATAAAAACTACACTGAACCCATGAACGCTGGTGTTGAAGCCTGGTCTCTGCAGCACTATGAAATTGTTCAATGATAGGCAAGTAACTTTATTTCAAATTGTCTCCCTTCACTGAGGTGTATCAAATATGGGTGCAGGCAAATTATCTGGAAGATCATTACCTCCAGTGTGGGGAGTGCTAGACATTGCAGGGGTCATCCGTTCAGAAGGAAGTGTCACATGCCAGGTGGAGCTCACGGGGCAATCTTGTTCAAATAAAAGTTTTATTCGTATACACTTGTCAACAACTAACTTCATTTACAATACTTGTTAAATAATGATACTTCCTATATCCACATTTTTGAGTGATTTCAATTAGAGAGTACACAAGACTATTGCACGAAAGATACCATTATTGAGTGCTGGAAAACTTCAAACAATTTACCCGGTAATTGTTATGGAAGTGGTAATCATGCTATGAGAATGTGGACTGCCAATGGCCCCGCCCCTCCCCCTTGCCTTCATAAAGGTTGCATGTTATGCAGGGCAGCTGCAATGTAACTGACAAATCAGCGAATAGGTTCTGCATTAGTGTAGGCTTAAGTGCTGGTGTGAAATCATTAATTTCCTACAGTGTATTTCTCTCTGAAGGAAACGTGGACCACAGGATGTAAAGAAAATCGCTTTGACCTTGGCGGAATTTGAACCCACCACCCTGGATTTGGAGTGATGAGCTTCAGGATCATAGCTCCGCGGAGAACGCAAACATCACGGATACTCTGCCGACTCAGCGACAGCAACGAAGACCTATGAGGCCAGTCAGGAGAAAATCATGGCTTATTTGGATGGTAGTTCATGGCAATGAAGATACGAACTGTATATAAAGGTGGAGACTAATTAGTGCCAGTAGATGCAAAAGAGCACATGTATGGTGTAATATTTCAGCATTTTGGCGGCAATTACATTCATTTCTTATACAAAGACAGTCTATGCATTTTAGGCTTGCTGTGATACCTCTAGGAAATGCTTTTTGATATTTTGAGTTATCTTAGTGTGTTCATCATGTGCCACACTTCTGGCGAATATTGCAAGAATACGAGGGGCTGTGTATTCAGCATGATCCTCCAACAGTGATCCACCATCTTCAGCATCAGTTACACGGAATCCTTGGTTAACGTGCAACATTCCTTGCAACATTCCTCCTGTAGGGTTGGCTGTTAGTTGGGTGGTGGTATTTTCCTCTATCTCTTTCACAGTCACATGAAAAGAGACACTCCTTTCAAAGAACCCAAATATAACAAGCTTTTGGTGAATTTCAAACTGAACAATTCTTTGCCCATTTTCTTGCGATCTGATGATGTTAGTTACATCAGTGCTAAAACAAAGAAAACAGGATGTATGCATAAGGTTCAGTCATGCAAAGAAACAGAAGCAATCAGGGGCGGCCAACAGGGAAATCTAAGCAAAAAGCTGGAAAGTCATTTTTCAGTTTTCTAATATTGTTGTACTCTGGGCTTTTAAAAGGGATGTTTGTAGGGATCTTTTAAAACGTCCGTGATCCTTCTGTTAATAACAACGAATAATATTATTTTTCTGAAGTAGTCAATTGCTTAACCAAATAAAAGAGTGATTGGACTGATAAAGCATTAATTAACCTTGTTATTATACTCCACGTTGTTGTAAGAGTTTAAAAGCTCTTGGGAAAGAGGTAAAGAGGTGACTCAGGCTAATTTTTACGTATCTTTTATTTTTCTTTTCATTTCTTTACCAAACTTGCCAGATAGTCTACGATTGTTGACCAAATAATTTTAAGATTTTGTTTAACGCAAAATGTCAACTTATGACGTCACAACGGATGACGTCACCAAAATGGGTCAAACTCATATCATCCGAAAGAGCTTTTGAAGGGGAGTAACACACTGAAAACCGTTTCACGCTACTACACGTATAACTCAAGTTATGGGAATTTAAAGAAATTTAAGTGCACCTCTCTGAAACCATACTTTTCCTCAAAAAAACATCCCCATGATAATTTTTCACCTTTTTCAAGATAACCTGATTTTCCGGTAACATAAACCTTTAATAGTTGCCCAGAATCGAATCCTTGTAGATTTTCGTTTTTGGCACAAAAACGCTAATCTCATCAAAACAAAAAATGATCACTTGGCGTTTTATGACGTCACAAAACTGTTTTCCTGGTTCTAGTGTAGGTAGGACTTCCCTTGACAACAAAGAGGTTAGAGTGCTTATCGGATGCAACGTCCCTGATGCATTTTGGGTGCTCGAAGAAAGGCGTGGCGGTAAAGGTGAACCGGTCGCCATCCGATCGTTACTTGGTTGGCCTCTGATAGGACCAACTAAAAAGGTCAAAGAAGAGAGCAGTTCTTATGCTAACTTCGTACGCCTGGAATGTGAAAGAGGACGCGGTGAGGAAGCTTTTTTGCAGGAAGTAATGAACTTCTGGAAAACTGACTTTGCGAATTCATTATCCAGTTCTAAAGTTCCCTTGTCTGTTGAAGATGAGAGAGCACTTACAATTATGGAAGATTTTGTCAAAAAGGTATCAGGGCATTATCAAGTGGCCCTACCATGGAGACAAAAACCTCTTTATCTTCCGAACAATCGAGTGGTGGTTGAGCACCGGTTGCATTTGCTAAAGAAAAGATTTCTTCGAGACCCAGAGTTCTTCACGCGCTACAAACAGCTATTAATGATTACTTCATTAAAGGTTACGCGAAGCAAGTGCCTGAGGAGGAGCTTAACGCTGATGGCAAACCCTTATGGTACCTACCACACCATGCCGTTTTTCATCCTTACAAGCCAGACATCGGATATCGAAGCCATGTTTCATCAAGTAAAGGTTAATCCAAAAGATGCTGATGCTTTGAGGTTCCTTTGGTGGCCTGATGACGATTTGTCTCAGCAACCCATTGAATACGAGATGGAGGTCCATCTATTTGGCAGTACTTTGTCACCAAGTTGCGCTAACTTTAGCTTCAGGAGGACCGCTCTCAAGACAATGCCGGGGACTTAAATCACGAGGTCATTGACACAGTGCTGGACGACTGTTTAAAATCTGTCACGTCCTCAGATGCTGCGATTAATTTACGAAATCAACTTGCGAGCTGCTGCAGAATGGCGGATTCCGATTGACCAAGTGGTCTTGCAATGCTAAGGATGTTATGGAGACCATTCCAAAGACAGATAGAGCTCCTTCAATCTTGGACCTTGACTTGAACGCTGATGAACTTCCAATCGAGAGAATCCTAGGGTTCAGTGGAACATGGAGACAGACATGTTCATCTTTAGGATCCTACCAAAGGATAAGCCCTACACACCCCGAGAGATATTATCAGTAATCAGTTCCATTTATGACCCGCTTGGCTTTGTATCACCTGCTGTAGTACCAGCAAAGAAGCTAATGCAAGATCTCTGCAAGCAAGGTCTCGGCTGGGATGAGAAGATTGGAAACTACGCGCTGGGAAAAGTGGATTTCAGTTTTACCTAAACGTTCTCACATCGCTGTGCCAAGATGTTTGAAACCAACCAACTTAGGTACCGCAGAAGTTACGCAGCGTCATCACTTCGCTAATGCATCGCAGATCGCGTATGGTGCAGTTTCGATTGCGAGATTCGTTAATGAAGAGAAAAAATGTCCGTTTCCTCGTTGGAAAATCCCCATTGGCTCACATCAAACCGGTGACCATTCCAAGACTAGAGTTACCAGCCGCGATACTCGCAAGTTCCAAGTTCCTCTTGGTTCCAAGACTGATGCTTGACGAGAAAGGTTTGCAGAAAGATTTGTAAAGAAAGGTCGATTCCTGGTGAGTCACCATTCTCGTTCGTCGGTATCGACTTCTTTGGCCCACCGTACGTGACGCAAGGGAGAGGTACTGTGAAGTAGTGTGAAGCATTACAGATGCCTGTTCTCGTGTCTGTCTGAGCATCCCAAATTGAAGTGTCTGAGTCTCTCAAGACAGATTCATTTATTAATGCCCTGCGCAGGTTCATCAGCCGAAAAACCGAAAGTTGTCAGAGGCGACAATGGAACTAACGTCTGAGGTGGGGCAACAGAGCTTCTCAGGGAAGGGTGTGGGAGCACATAATTCGCTCTGCGCGTAAGATTCTGAGAGCGCTACTGAGAGAGCAGTCGGTTTCTGGGGAAGCATTGCGAACATTGATGGCTGAAGTGGGGAGTATCCTGAATAGCCGGCCATTGACTCCTAACAGTGACAACCCTGCTGATCCAGAACCTTTCACCTCAAATCATCAACTTCTTCCTCGATCAAATTTGAACTTGCCGCCTGGCGTATTCGTGAAAGGTAACGTTTACTGTCGAAATCGCTGGAGACTAGCTCAGTATCTCACTGACGTGTCCTGGAAGAGATGCTTGTCATCCGATTGTCAGAATACTTGCCTTCATTACAAGAAAGTCGGAAGTGGACAAAGCCGCGTCGGAACTTCGCAGTTGGAGACCTGGTTCTCATTGCAGACGAGAGAGTTCATCGCTGTCAGTGGCCATTGGGCCGTGTTATTGAGCCAGGGAGAGATGGATTCACAAGATCAGTTAAATGAACATTAATATATGAAATTCATATATTTGAACTGCGGATAAAGATAGAATTATGTGAAGATCATCGCAGTGAAGGTGTTTCAACCTAAGCGGTTGAAAAGAAGAAACCTGAAAAAGAATTCAGGCTTGAACAGGAATCGAACCCATGACCTCTGCGATACCGGTGCAGCGCTCTAACCAACTGAGCTATCAAGCCAACTGGGAGCTGATCAATTGAGAGTTCACCATCTACGGGATAAATACGAACTCTCAATTGATCAGCTCCCAGTTGGCTTGATAGCTCAGTTGGTTAGAGCGCTGCACCGGTATCGCAGAGGTCATGGGTTCGATTCCTGTTCAAGGCTGAATTTTTTTTTTCAGGTTTCTTCTTTTCAACCGCTTAGGTTGAAACACCTTCACTGCGATGATCTTCACATAATTCTATCTTTATCAGCAGTTCAAATATATGAATTTCATATATTAATGTTCATTTATTCACCATCTACGGGATAAATACGAACTCTCAATTGACCAGCTCCCAGCTGGTTTGATAGCTCAGTTGGTTAGAGCGCTGCACCGGTATCGCAGAGGTCATGGGTTCGATTCCTGTTCAAGCCTGCATTTTTTTTTCAGGTTTCTTCTTTTCAACCGCTTAGGTTGAAACACCTTCACTGCGATGATCTTCACATAATTCTAAGATCAGTTAAAGTTTCGAAAAAAGCTGCAGTGTTGACAAGACCAATTACCAAACTGTGTTTTCTTGAACAAGCTTGAAAATTCTGTGCGGGAATCTAGAGAATTTTGCTGAACTGTGTATGGACACTGAGCAGATTACGTGTTGCCCAAGAATGAAAAATGAACTGTGCGTGAACGCCATAAATGCTCTATTAAGCTTGACACTGGACTTTCCCGCGAAGCTCGTGTCATTATCGTTAATCGTGTTGTTGTCAGTTTCTTATAGTACACTTTTAAGCTGAAAAGTTCAGGGGCCGGGAAATGTAGAATTTATTTATGCGTTAGTGATTTAATTTTAATGCAAGAACTGATTTTTCAAGTTCGTCAGTTCATTTTTCAGTTTCTCACTTTTGTCAGTTGATACGTTTCAAAACCAAGATTTTATTCGCACAGATTTCATCACAGTTTGTGATTGCATTTATCGTTCGTGTATTTAGTTGCTTTTTCGTTCGCTTCGTTTTCACTTGTAATTTATGTATTTTAAGTTGTGTGTTTTTCTTTCTTTTCAGTTGAATCGCTTCACTAAGCAACTCAGTTTTCTTCGCATTGTTGTGTGACGATAAGTCTTTCCACTCAAAAGCTTTGCAGGGAAAACCGTTGTCTTCTGGGCAACAGTTGGAGGGAAAATGAACACTAGTCTCGGGGGAACGTAGCTCTGCGACTCGCTTAGCTAGAGGGAACGGAATCTCGCCACAAATTCCTGGTACGTACGGGAACTACAACAACTGAACCACGGACAACACACGGAGATTGACTTCAAACACCCTTAAATCGTCGAGACTTCTGAATCCGATGTGTAAGAGACGAGCTCTCGGCAATGTGAATCAGATGTGAATCAGATGTGAACCAGACGTGAATTAACTTACAATGACAAGGACGCTCAATTTATACCAACGGTTGCTAAATCATTCTAAGGAAAGGTTGAATAAAGCCAGCTTAGCAAATGCATCAAAAAGAAACAATTCAAAATACAAAGAAGTTTCCATTTCTCCAAAACTAAAACCTATATTCAAAGAAATCCTCTTCTATTGTAAAACTGGACTCTATTCAAGAAATAGAGAAAACTGGGAATAACAGCTAAAAATACAAGTAAAAATTCTGGTCTATCGTGAAACCGAGCACTATTTAGCGAATACAAAACAACGGCTATATCGAGTATAAAAGAAACCTTTCGTCCTTTTACATGTAAGCGAGTACAAATACAGAAACTCTATTTCAATTTACGGCTTTTACTCTATTGAAAGTTTCGCATTTTCAGTTGTTAGACCTAGTCAAAACGGCAGATTTCTTTTTATCCAAAGCGAGAAAAAGTACAAACAAAATAATCCAAAAGCAAACATAAGCGATAACTAATTGCATTCTAAAAAGAACAACAGTAAACACGGGCAAAAATTGTTTGAATCTATTATAGTTGTTTTCAGTCTCAAACCACAAATTATTGGATTTTATCTCCTAACAGTTGTGGAATTAGCTGGTTCCATGTATTAAGGGAATTCAATTCTGTGATTTGTTGTTTTTTGTTGGAGACACTGTAGCAAAGGTGTATACGGCTGCTACATACGGGGTACGTGGTGGCCTGCGCGGCTCGCGTGACTCGCTTGATTGGCTTGCATGATTCGCATGACTTGCACGGCTGAGTCGCATGGCTCGCTGCCTCGCAGATATATTCAGTAGTTTCAATGGTTTCAGTTTCTTGCGCAATTAAACCGGGAAACAATTGCGTCTGCAGCAATGTATCCGCAACAATGTTTCCTAGTTTAGCCAGGCCCTTAAACCTGCCAGTGTCATCAGTTCCACACAGCTGTAATACGCAGGGGTAGCTTACATTTGCAAAGACGTTACATAATCGATAGAGTTCACTTACCACAAAGGATGGATTTTCTTGGTAAATTCGGCAAATTCGTCAAACAGTTTCCGGAACACATCAGCCCTCTTAGCTGGTATATGAATGTTGATTGTGAAACCACGAGTGTCAAATTGCAGCTCCCTGTAAACAAAATAGCTCAGGCCTGCGACTAACAACGAACACAAAACCAACTTGACGGACGTCATTGTGGGACTGAGATGTTTGGCCGCATGGAAGTTGGGAAGAGAGCAAAAATTACACCACCTGGTGGGGAGAAGAGGAAGATGGCGACCCTGCTTCCCTCTTTCCAGGCAAAACGTATTTTTCCTCCTTCTATCTCAGGCCGAAATCTATACGCAACTTCAGACCAAAACGGCTCAAAAACCAGCAATCGCCTAATTCAGACAGTCCGAGGATAGACCCTGGGAGCAAGGTTGGCTGTCACTCTCCTCCCTTGGGATGGAGTTCCGGGGGGAGGAACATTGGCCCTATCTCCTATCTGTATATAAGGGAAGAATCCCCCTCACTCTTACCACTTACATAATGGTGGAGCTCCTTTGCGGCCGAAGGCCCAAGAGCGGAGCACCATACACCTTATTCTAAAATGGCGGAAAATACATTATGTTTTGTCTCATTGTTAATTGGCCCTTGTTGCCTCGATCCCATCTGCAGAATTCAAAGGAATATTTGGCTTAAAACGGGGCAACGAGGGCAAATTAACATGAAAAAAAAAATGTATTTTCCGCCATTTCAGAATAAGGTGTATTGGTAAACAAATTTGGCAACCTATCGATTCGAGAAAATTTGGTTGTGATGTCAGTGAACGTACGCCCGTAGTCCGTCCGTACAGACTCTCGGGTCAGTGGGGGAGGGTGAGGGGAGTCCCAAGGCAACCCGACGGGGGGAGGAGAATGGCATCTTTTCTTGGCGGGAAATCCGCGGTGCTTTTGGGCAATCAGAGTAGCAAACGATTGTTCGACAGTGTTAAAGTTTTAAACTTGAGAAAAATATCTAATATCTATATATGAAAAGAAAGAGTTCAAAAGAATACTCAGTTGTTTGACTTTTTCGGTGAAAGGCGAAAAGTTAAAGTTACGAAATTTGCCTTCGAGGAGCCATCTTTGTTGTGTTGAGTGCTGCGAACTCGCTCGGCACATCGCTTGAGTCTGCAGAATTTCGCAGCGGTACCGACGCCAAATATAGCAGAGCTAGTGCATTCTGTTTTTTTTTCTGTCCACAACCATGGTTTTTTTGCGGCGGTTCGAACACATTTTCCCAGGAAAAACACCCGCGTGTTTATCTCGATCGAGCCGCGAACGGTAAACAGCTAGCTGTCTACATATTCTAGATGGCATACCCTTGTTTTAGACAGTAACACCCTCACACAATGACATTTCGCTGTAAACAGTTATTGAGAAGAAAGGATCAAGGGTAGACATGTTTCCTATTAACGACTAACCAACAACTTATTGGAAGAAAATATAGTTGAGTAGTGTCTATTTCTTGGTAAGCTATTTCGTGCAGACAGGTTGAGGCCCCAGCAGTATAAACAAACCTATCCAAAGGAGAAATCCAAGTCTCCAGCTGTTGCCATGGGCCTCTGTTTGTACTCTGAAAACTGACTGAGCTATGAAGCCACATGGGACAGATCATGGGTTATTTCGATAGCAATATGTGGCAATGTACATCAGTGTTAATGGTATATGAAGGTGGAAAATAACTGAGGTGCTGCACGGTCCCACAGTCAGTGCACAGTCCTGTATGGCTCAACATTTCAACATTTCAATGCAATAATTTACAGGTACTCATTAAATAAAGACAATCTATGTTTTCTGGGCTTATTGAGATACCTCTAGGAAATAATTTTTGATATTTTGAGTTATCTTAGTGTGTGCATCATGTGCTACACTTCTGATGAATCTAGTAAGAATACGAGGGGCTGTGTATTCAGCGTGATCCTCCAACAGAGTCCCACCGTCTTTTGCATCAGTTACACGGAATCCTTGGTTAATGTGCAACATTCCTCCCATAGGGCTGGCTGTCAGCTGGGTAGCAGTATTTTCCTCTATCTCTTTCACAGTCACATGAAAAGAGCCACTCCTTTCAAAGAATCCAAAGATAACAAGCTTTTGATGAATTTCAAACTGAACAATTCTTTGCCCATTTTCATCTTGTGATGTGATGATGTTAGTTACATCAGTGCTAAATTAAAACAAAGAAAACAGGATGTTAATGCTTAACATGGTTCAGTCATTCAAAGAAATAGAAGGAATCGAGGACGCCCAACAAGGAAATTTAAACAAAAAGATGGAAAAGTCTTTTTTAATGTTTTAATATTGTTGTAGGGCCTTTAAAAGAGATATTCGTAGACCAACACATGAGTTTGATCTTTTTGGATTTTTAAGCTGTTATATACTGCCAGCATAGAAACATCTGATCCTTCAGAATAACAACAAATAACTTTTCTGAAGTCGTCAATTGCTTAACCAAATAAAAGAATGAATAGGCTGATAAAGTATATTGTTGTTAGAGTTAAAAAGCTGTTAGGAATGTTTGCATTCATAAAATAAACATATGCATAATGAGCATTATCCAAGCCTTTTTGGTGACATTTTTGTGTACCAAAATCAAATAGAAATCAAATTCTAACACCATTTCTTATAATCAGAAGTCGTGTTCGATTTATATAGATTTTGGATAAGGCAGTTTTCAATTGAGTGTCGAAAATAATGCTGTGTTTTGGTTTTTCTTGACAACACTCTCTGATTGGTCAAGACAACTTGCGCCACTATCTCAACCAATTAGACGTACAAACAAAACCAATCATGACTTGCATGAACGCGATTTCCTGCGTGATGCTAATTACATTGATTTGCTCCGAGTTCTGATTGATTCATTGCCCGGGGGGGGGGAATACTCCCTTAAATAGGCTAGATAGATATGTGTAAAGGGTATGGTTTTTTAGCCTTTTTGGTTTGAAATAGGGCATAGATTTTGACCATTTTGGTCTGAAATAGGGTCAGGTTTGAGCGATCTGGTCTGGAATTGGGTATGCTTTTTAGAAGAAGCTACTTTTTATCTTCTCATCTCTTGGGAAGTAGAAGCAGTTCTTGGGGAGGTCCGAAATAGGATATCGAATTTTGGGTCAGGTCTGAAATAGGTTAGGGAAAAATCATATATTTTGGTCTGAAATAGGGCAAGGGTTTGAAGGAGTAGCCACACCCCCCTCCAATTTTTGGGGAGTACCCCCTGGGGGTTCATTGTGTCGTCTCTATAATTTGTGATTGGTCAGGATAATTACTTTGCAGGTCTGCAGGTCTTGGTTTTACGACACTCATCCGAAAACTGCTCCATTTGTCAATTGACTTGTATCACTGTCTATCGACTATCCAAATTATCAATATGTAACAATATGTTAATATACTGTAGTATTGCATTTTAACTGCTTTCTTCACACTTTTAAATGAATTGTAAACTGTTTTTAAAATATGTTTCTCTTATACGTACTGTCACTGAAAAGCCCCACCAGGGGAGTGTCAATAAAGTATCGTATTGTATTGTATTCTAACGATCTGTGCCCAGTTGTTCAAAAGCTGATTAACTGTTCCTGCTGTTCCTAGCATTCCTACTGGTTCACTGGTTCTCCTACTGTTCTCCTATTTCTCTGCATAATATGATGACGTCAGTCAGGTCGTCGTACACGAGCCATGAGCCGATTAACAGTCTTGTCCAGTTGGATTATCTTTTTTTAACTTTGAACAACTGGCCCCTAGTCTAACGAAACTTCGATCGCGCTTTTCGGTGGACACAGATCGTGCGTGAAATTGTCACGCAATACTACATTTTATGCATGGTTCAATTTTACCTGTTACCATCCCCCCCGCCGGGCAACCCCGGGGACAAGTCCAGCCCTTCGGTCCCGGGAGTGGGGAATTGCTTGAAACCGTCTTGTCCCGGGGGGAGGGGGGCGGGGAAAATCGAAAATAACTTCTTGTTGTTCTTGTGAAGTACGTCACTTAATTATCGGTTGACGCCGGACCGCGTGGAGGAGACTGCCTATTTCCAGTGAGAATCGCTAGAATTTGCAGCAGACTGGTTAGAAAAGAATAATCTCTCAAAATTAAAATCTGTATTCGAAGGTACTTTTATTTTAAATTGTTAAACGAATGTGTGTTTGATTCGTACTCGAATGGATGGCATTCGTCACAAACAAATAAATATTTCTTCAGCGTATTTATGTAAGCTTATATACCAAGACGACTTAAATAGACTCTATATGAAAACGGATGCACGGCTTTATATTAAACAGAGGTCTCAGTCCAGTGTTCCTTCTTATGAAACAAGCTAAGAAAAACTCCTTTAAAATGCTGCCAGCAATTTGTTCACGGGCCTCTTGTGTTTATGTGCTAGATTTAGAATAAATCACGTGGCGAAGACCATTACTTTACCTGCTAGCCGTATGCCAGTGCGGTTAGAGGTTTTTCTTCAGTTTTCTTTTTCAAATATAGTGTTCATGTTTTTATTACATTATACATGTAGTGTCCTTCGTTCAAGAAACTCTAGAAAAGCGTTTAAGTTCTTATCAAAACGTCTGGTTTTGCTGTTGTACGGAAATCTATGCTTTGAACACAAAACAACGTATTTGTGGTCGATGAGGAGTCCCGGGGGTGGGGAATTGTCTATTTCTGCGTGCCCGGGGGTGGGGAATAGACCGCCAAATGAGAACAAAATTGCAAATCCCCGGGGGTATGCCCGGGGGGGGGGGGGCATGGTAACAGGTAGAATTGAACCATGCATTATTAACACAAGTGCCTTCATTCTATCTTAAACCTGCCACATCAGTTCAACACAGCTGTAATATGCATGGATGTTAGAGGTACATTTGTAAAGAAGCTAAATGTAGAAGATCGATAGGTTCACTTACCACAAAGGATGGATTTTCTTGGCAAATTCGGGCTCGTCAAACAGTTTCCGGAACATATCAGCCCTCTTAGCTGGTATATGAATGTTGATTGTGAAACCACGCGTGTCAATTTGTAGCTCCCTGTAAACGACATAGCTCAGGCCTGCGACTAACAACGAAAACAAAACCAACCTAATCGTCGCCATCGTGGAACACTCTCTTAATTAATTGTCCGCTTTGGACACGGGAAGGTTGGGGCGAGAGCGAAAACTGGGAGTAGGGATGGGGGAGGGAGGGGCGAAACAAATTCGTTGGCAAACTCCTTTAACCCTTTCCCGTCCGATTTTTTTCCTTTAAAAAACGCATTTTTTACCGTTAAAGCGGTTTTTTGAGTGCTATGTTGCCAAATGCCACTAAACGTTGCTACAAAAGCGTTCTCTTACAATTTAGCTAGATTTTGAGCCAGCTTCTGTTGTAAATTGTACAATATTTTGATTTCACGCATGCGCATAAGCCAAAATTTGGACTCCTTTTTTTGTTTTGTTTTTTTTTTTTGCTGATTCATTTCCAATTTTTTTCTCGCTTCTTTTGCTTTCCTTTTTCTCTCCCTTTCTTTTCTCTTTATCTTCTACACCTTACCCCCTTTCTATCCACTGGAAAAGTTTTGGCCTCAGTCCTTCAAAAAACCTGGAAATGGAACATTGATCAACTAGGTGACTTGGCCTATTTTACCACCAACTTTGCACCCAAAATTGGACACGTTTTTTCTGGTATAGCTCTACCAGAATTTGGTCGATATTCAAAATGGACACACATATTGATGGATCTGTCCTTGCTGTATTAGCTGCTTATCAAAACAATTTGGTAACGTCAAAAATGCTGACGTCAGGAGTGGTTCAATGGTTCCCGACGTTAACGTCGGGAAAATACTAGTCTTGACAGGAAAGAGTTAATTAAACACTAAAGGGAGGTAATCATTTTTTTTTTTGGTGGGCGTGCGCCCAGAATTTGAAACCCTAACACTATGCCACACCAAAAACTAACACCTTTCAACCTCCATTTCAGGAGTTACTCTCCAAATTTGTCCCTCTTTCCTGGCAAAAACGGCAAAAGTATAACATCCTTCATTTACTTCAAGTGAAAGGTCTGTACCCAATGTCAGACTAAACCATTAAAAAAAAACCGCAGTAGCCTGAGCTTCAGACGGTCAGAGATCCCCACCTATCACTCCCTTCTCTCCTCAGACCTCTATAGATATATAAAGGAATTCCACAACCTGCCCCCCCCCCCCTCCAACTCTCTTTATCTATTATATAAAAAACAATAGCAGCGCCCATGATGGCTGGTCTCTGCAGTAGTGAGAAGCTGTTTCCTATTAGGCAAGAAACTTTATTCCAAATTGTCTCCTTTCACTCAGGTGTATCAATGGGTGCAGGAAAATCATTTGGAAGACCAACCTCCCTTGTGGGGATTGCTAGACATTTGCAGAGGTCACGCTATGATGGGCCATCATCCCAGTCAGAAGGAAGTGTTACATGCCAGATGGAGCATACATGGCCATCTTGTTCAAATTAGCCTGTTCCAGGCATTCAGATAGTGGAGCGCGAGCGAAAAATAGGGCAATGTCGCAGCTCTTACAAGGTCTTCTCTGATTTGCTGAGAAAACAATACACCAAACAATGGACCCTAGCCCCGAAAACAATAGAGCTGCGTGATACCAAGGTCCAATGAAATTAGAGGTTGTTAAGAGCTGTGGGGCTAGTTGAAAAATAAAGCGAGCAAAAGAGCGGGAAAAAATGAGGGGAGACTGGGGAAGAGGACGAGGGAACGCCGCCTGTGAAATTAATTTTAAGCTTTCTATTCATCAATTTGACAAACCGATGTGTATATAAAGTCGTCTGTGATTCTCGTTACCTCTATTGGTCCAGTAGTGGAGATGACATTTGCGTTTCCGTATCGCAGAAAATTTTGCAATGTTCTATTTCTGAAGATTCGGCATGTCAGATTTCTTAAAGCATCATCTACTTTTCCCAACGCTTCAAACTCGGGTGAAACCTATTTCAGGTAGTATAATTACATAACTTTCTTGTTTACTTTGACCTGAACCCTGGGTACGGTTCATGTTTCTCTGCCGCTGTCGGCGGTCTAAAGTGGGCGGCATGGGCTTAATTTTAAATTAATGTGAAATTAAATGTGAAATTAATGTGAAATTAATTTTAAAAAATTAATTTCACAGGCGGCGTTCCCTCGTCCTCTTCCCCAGTCTCCCCTCGTTTTTTTCCAGCTCTTTTGCTCGCTTTCTTTTTCGCTCGCGCTTCATTATCTGAATGCCTGGAACAGGCTTTGTTCAAATAAAAGTTTAATCCACATACACTTCACGTTAACTAATTTCATTTAACAATACTTGTTAAAATAATAATCCTTTCTAAATCCATGTTTCTGAGTGAAAGTGCTTTTGAGTGGTTGTTTACTTACAGCATCGACTATTGCATCAAATAAACCAATATTTGTGTGCTGGAAAATGTCACACAATTCCTGACATAAGTAGTAATCATGCTGGAGGAACTGAGTTAAGCTCTGCATGGACCAACCTTGTTATCAGGGTCTCTCTTCTTCCCATACCCTGGAGCTCCAGGGGACGGGAAGAAGAGAGACCCTGGGAATGAGGTTGTGCATGTACTGGCTGTGGCTCTGGAGCTATTGTACCTCTTCTCAATGCCCCGGGCCTCCCCTCCCCCCTTGCACTTCATAGCAAGGCAGCTGCATTTTAACTGACAAACAACTGAGAGACAATGTGGGGTAAAGTTTCTTGTCTAAGGAAACAACATGATGGCAGGGACTGGGGCTTGAACCACCAACCTTCAGATCTGTAGTGCATTTGGGATGAGCCCAATAATTTCTTACTATGGAGGGGGACGGGGGGGGGGGACAGAGAAAAGGGAGCAGGAGATGTACAGTAGGTAATAGTAGAGGGGATGAGAAGAACCTGGGTTACAGGGTATGGGAAGTGGGAATTTTAAAACCCCTCCCACCCCCCCCCCCCCTCTTACTGAGGTGTTGCCCTACATTGTTGTAAGGAAATGTGTACCACTGCCACAGCAGGATGTAAAGAAAATCTCTTTGACCTGAGTGGGATTCAAACCCATGCACAACCTGATTTTGGATCATGGATACTCTGCCAACTGAGCTACCTGTATAAAGACCAATGACGCCAGACTGGAGCAGATCATGGGACACTTGGATGGCAGTTTATAGCAATGAAGATATGAACGGTACATAAAAGTGGAAAATAACTTGTAATAATAATAAACTTTATTTCTTTATTTCCTACAGCTCAATAGCACTTTACATTGCATAAGGAATTAGAACTTGTGCCGGGTGATGCAACACGTGCTCTACATAAGAAAGTTGGAATATTCAGAATGTCGCGAGCATGGGACAATGAAAAAATCTGAGAACCCGACGGGAATCGAACCCATGACCCTCCATACACCAGTCGGACGTTCTAACCACTGAGCTACTGGGAGACGTGGTTAGCTAGGTCATGTTAACTAGGGTCAGCATTTCAGATACATGCACTGATTATATAAAGACAGTCTATGTGTTTTAGGCTTGCTGTGATGCCTGTAGGAAATACCTTTTGATTTTTTCAGTTATTTCAATGTGTGCACCATGTGCCACACTTCTGATGAATCTTGCAAGAATACGAGGGGCAGTGATTTCAACGTGATCCTCTAACAGTGATCCACCATCTCCAGCATCACTAACATGGAATCTTTGATTAATGTGCAACATTCCTCCTAAAGTTTTTGCTGTCATTTGGGTTGAAGTATTCTTCTCCACCTCTTTAACAGTCGCATGAACAGAGCCATGCATTTCATAGAACCCAAATATAACAAGCTTTTTATGATAATCATACTGAACAATTCTTTGTCCATTTTCATCTTGTGATCTGAGGACATTAATCACTTCAGTGCTAAAATGAAGAGGAAAGAATGTACTGTATGTTCAACATGGTACACAATTCCAATAAATCAAAGGAATCAATAGGGAAATTTAAGCAAAAATTTTAAAAATTTTTTCTTTCAGTTTTCACATATTTAAAACCATTTAAACGTTTCCCTTTTCATGGGTGACAATTTACAAACAAAAACTCTAGTTTTTCATCACATTTTTCACATCCTGACCCTCCTGGGTATGTGGATATGACCTGACTTAATTGACCCATTTTTTTGTTTTTTTAGCCCCACAAAGGGGATTTTGGTAAAAAACTTGGACTATGTGTACTTAAGGCACCCATGGCCGACTGTAAACCAGTGATGTCAATCACCTCAGACTACACCAACATATCAGTCGACCTTGGCCATCACTCGGTTGATATGTCAGTCGAGACATGCCCTAGGAGTTTGTCTGTGAAAATGCTCTGTGGTGGGGAAAAAATGGGAAAAAAAATCAATGAGCAAAGAAAAAAACTGGCTAGCGAAGCGACACTGGGGAAGAGAACAGGGCGGTGGACTTCTGCCGCCAGGTTCTCTTCCCCTGTCTGTGCTGGGCTCACCTCACTTGCCAATTTTTTTTCCCTTATTTTTCCCTCTGTGGAACCTATTCACAGGCCAAAGTCTGTCAATGGAATGTTAAACGTGAAAGACCAGTGCCGGGCTGAGAACTGACCAACACCATTGGTGGAAAACTTGGTTGGTTTGCCAGTTGACACTCGACCAATAACATATCGACCGATGTTATGGCCCACTGTTGTTGGCATGTCAGTCAACTGTTAGTCCTACATGGGTCAACTTTTGACGAGATATATCGGTGTACTGTTTATTCTTAGCAAGTGGTGAAAATAAACAAGAGCCATTGTCAGAGGAAAATAAAATACTTCTCCGGAGCCATTAATTGTTGCGTCTGATGAAATATTTCTTTCCCCGTCTAATATTTAAGCCGGAATCCTCACTTTTCGGACAGAAAATATTCCTGAAATATCTCTAGTACTGTATAGTACTGTAACTTCGATCCAATATTCGATTTTCGGCGGAAACAGGTAGCGCGTGAAATTGTCAGTTTCACACACCTTTTAATATATGCATGCATGTAAGCTACACGATCGATTCGTTCATGATCACTTACCTAAAAGGATTGATTTTCCCGAAAAATTCGGGGTCGTCAAACATTTTTCGGAACACGTCAGACCGCTTAGCTGGTATATGAATGTTGATTGTCAAGCCACGCGTGTCAATTTGTAGCTCCCTGTAAGCAAAATAGCTCAGGCCTACGACTAACAAGGAACACAAAGCCAACTTGACCATCGTCGTCATTGGCACCGATACTTTCTTCACCTTTTGGCCTCGGGGAAGTTCGGGGTCCTCAGGGTATGCGGTCGGGTGTCACCCTCCAAACTCTTCCCTCTTTCCAGACAAAAATGGCAAGAAGATCTCAGGCCGAAATCTATCCGCAACTTCACACCAAAACGACGGTCCACAATAGGTTTGGCGGGATGCGGGATTTGGTTAATTTTCGTGGCGATGTTCGGGATGGGAGCTGAAAACGGGAGCGGGAAGCGGGAATTTCAATTGATAGCGGGAGCGGGATTTTGTGTTATTAAGGGGTCGGGATGAGAGAATTGCAAGGGGAAAGTAGCGGGATACGGTATTTTAATTTTTACGAGACTGCATGATTTGACCAGCTCAGGCTGATAGAAATGGATCGTTTGTGAATGAAGTGTGTCGGCTTTCAAGTAATGAATTGATCAAGGAAGAGTAGCCTGCATGTCAAGCTATTATGAGTCCTTTTGTGATGTTTTGTGTTGATTTCGGAGAGAGGTATCAAGTCACATGCCGTGTTGCATTTCTTGGCCTCGTCTGCGTTCTTAACTTTTTCGACCCTTTCCGATTGAGCTTTTGTTGGAGCAGCTATGATCAGCTATGGTTAGTCTAGCCACGCAACAGTTTTTGGCGGTCGCCAAAAACGAGGAATTCGGCATCATAAATTTTGTTGCTATATATTATGAAAAGAGTGCGAGCAGAAATGCCTCTCTTTGAAAAAAAACAAAAAAAAAACATTTCCGTGAAGAATTTACTGAAAGCGAGTAATATAAAGACGCTGAAAGCTTCAAAATAAACTGTGATAGGTGAGTACACTTTTACAAATCTTTTGTTACATATAATTTTTTCCATACCTCATAACTGTACCGATCTTGCATGACCTTTGTGTTCCTAGCCTTGTCTAAGGATGCAACCCATTTATATACAGCTAGATTTACATAGAGAAACATTGTGGAGAAAACGTTTGTCTCTAAGGACACACCGACCTTCAGATCAAATCCAAGGCGCGCTTACCACCCCACAACTTGAACAACCACCATTTCACTTACATACTCAGTAGGTTGTCTTCCAAAAAAAACAGGAAGGACCGAGAATAGGCAGAATATCGTAGCAAACAATCTTTGTCAATTTTTACCCTTCACTCATACCTGGACAAGAAAACGGTAAAACAGGTCTAGAACAGAAGAACACAAACGAAAAACTTTTTACGGTCTGTTATAGTGGCGATGTTTAATTTTAGATCGACCATAAAGACGTGTTTACTTGTCGTCTATCCATTGAATAAACGTATGTGAGGTTTTCATCATGAAAGTAGAAAACTATTTAAGAATTCGGCCGGCGGGATCGGGATTTCGACGTAAAGAAGGGCGGGATGGCGGGATCTGAGAACCCTACTGTGGGCCCACCAAAACGGCTCAAACACCTGCAATGGCCTGGGGGAGGGAAAGGGGTGATAGTAAGGACCCCAGAGCTTTTCTCTTTTGCGCATGACGCGCGCGCAGTCAGAAGCGTAAGCACTGGGATGATAAGGGAGGAATACCCCCTCACCTTACCTCTAGATGGTGCCCCAGTTTTAGAGAGTAGCACCACCACACAATGGCATTTCGTTGTGACCCTTTATTGAGAAGAAAGGACGGAGTAAACATCTTTCCTATTAACGACTAACCAACAATTTATTGGAAGAAAATACAGTTGAGTAGTGTCTATTTCTTGGCAAGCTATTTCGTGCTGACAGGCTGAGGCCCCAGCAGTATAAACGAACCTATCCAAAGGAGAAAACCAAGTCTCCAGTTTTTGCCATGGGCCTCTGTTTGTTCTCTCAACTGACAACCTCAAAACTTCCCGAATCACACTGACCGAGGACTTCTCTATTGAATGGTCATCCTTTACTCGAACAATCGGGCTAAGGTTTTTTTTTTTTTTTTTTGTTTTTTGTTTTTTTTTACTAGTAAGCAAGACAGGAGCTAGTAATTTACTTACAACCCGTGAAATAGATGTCAGGAACCTTAAGTAGCGAAAACGTTTGGCGTCCTGGAAGTGATGTAAAGAAACACCGGAAGTCAACCGTTTAACCAGTTTGGCGTGTACTGAGGTTAGCGTGTCAATCCACAAGTATCAGTGCTATTCTATTCGCGGAGTGAGAAAGAAAAGCTCCAAAAAAGGAAACACGGGAGTTAACGGTTGCTGCTCCTAACGTCAGTGTTCTCCTTGCTTAAGGCCCTTGACGGATCTAATGGCAATTTGTTTTACGCGTAAAATAAAGTCACTAAAAGTTGAACGCTATAAATAAGTACATAGGGTTAAACTACATTAAATAGTTACACTCAGAAGAGAACTAGGACGAATCAATGAAACCAACTAAATCCGTAAATTTATCACACGCTTCTGGAATGGCAGAGAGGAAGGGAGATAAGGTGGGTGGGAATAAAGAACAGCCTTCTATTCAGTGGTGTTTTAGATATTATGGCAAGAGCAATCGCAGCAAAACTGGTGTGGACTTGTGAAGTTTCGCATAGCTGATGTTAAACTTAAGCATCTTAATAAAAATATTTTTTCCAAATAGTCTGTTGGTGCGACTTGATAATATGAACGATGACAAGAAAATTCAATGGTGTTTCATTCGGTAAGTCAGCGTTCAAACTCCCACACAATATTCTTTAATACTATTCTCAAGACGGAACGCCGGGAATGGCACCCGCTTGAAACAACAAAAAATCAGTGTTAAGTATCTTTGTTTATAGACACCTAGGGGAAGAGCTGTCGATTTATTCTCAAGGGTGAGAAATCACAAAATATGCGATCATTCCCAAAACCAGGAAAAGCTATTTTTGTAACCTTTTTAATAAGATTTATTCTCATTTTCGCAAATAAGCGTTTCTATCCACATCTATCGGTAACTTCGTTTCAATTCAATTTGTCTCAAAGTGCTGTCATTCAGTTAAAATGCTTATCCCGCTTCCCCAGTCACTTCTTTTCGTTACCTCAGATAACATTTATCTCGTTTACATCTCAGTGTACTGTCGTTTAAAATTTCATATTCCCCATTAATTCTCTTCCACGAAACTTCGTCTCCTTCTTCTACGTTCCACTGCGTTCATCCGCGTTTATGTGTGTGGCCTCAGTGCATGTATGCCGCACTTCATTTTCCCTCTTCTTTTTTCTTTTAAGTGACCCAATGCTTTCAGTTTCTTACTTGTGATGAAGATTATAAATTTTTCAATATGCCACTGTCTTTTTTATTCTCTCTTCCTAGCTCCATTCTTTTCCTCTACGTTCCATACTTTGATTCACATCATGGTGTGGTCTGTATATTTCCCTTCATTGCTCTTCTTTATCTCTCTTTCCAGTAATTCCATCGCTTTTATTTTCTTCCACGTATGATCAAGTTAACAAACTCAATATTCCACTTTCCTTTTTATTTTTTTCCAATCCCCAGTCTTCAACTTTCATTCAAATCTCAGTGTAGTCTTTTTATTCCAAGTCACCCCTTTTCGTTTCCTTTCTTCTGTTCCCATTGATTCCATTTTCTTCCCAGAAGTATTCCTTATGTATTCAAATTTCCTTCTTTATTCATTTTTCCACTTCAATCCATCACTGTGCCAAGGCTGTCACGCACTACTTCGTGTAACATTGCTACTTGTATCCGCTTCCAAAACCTCTCCTTTCCAACTCAATCGAGATTCGAATTATTCCATAACGTGATTTTCTTGTCACTGAATGCGTTGTCAATCGAACAATTTCCCCATTTCACGTCAATTCCTCTTTTGAACCAAGCAAAAACCTGATCATTTCATCTTGACCTCTTTTTGCCTTTTATTACCACTCGTAAGCTTTTCATTTTCTCCTCAGCTGAAACATTCTCCGAAAAATCCACTGGCTTTCCCATGCAACCCATTTAATGAATAACTGCAGCTGATAAAAACGTGTTAAATCGGAACCTAACTCTATTGTACCGCTGAAGTCCTGGTTTCCCAATCCCCTGATATAATTCCAAAATTTCTCATTCACAGGCGAAGCCGTGTTAGATCCCGCGTCACAAACATGTAGGCACGGAATTTCCGACTCTTTACGTTACGAAGAAAAACGTTTCATCCTCGTGGCGAAGGTGTCCAAGAAGCAGCATTTTTTTTTGTGCCGGAAACGCAACGTCTGCCTGCTTTGCCAACAAACTGGATGTCATCTGGGGGTCGTCAAAAACTCTTAAACGAAATGCGTGTACTGCTTACGTTATTTACTTATCCTACACTTCAGGATTAAAAATAGCGATAAAAATTCTCCTGTTTGCCTGCTTTTTCGTGACAAGGCAATGGAAATTTTCTGCCTTCACTTTAACGTTGCCTCAGTTCTGCATCTGCATCTACTGTAAAGCACTTAAGCGGCAACCACGCACTCATCATTAGCAATTTTCCATGAGCAAGATAAGTTTATTTTTAAGTTTTGCATGCCGTTAAATTCAATTTGCACCTTGGAACAAAAAGCCAAAGCAGTTTCCTGGAAGCTTAGGAAAAAACAGTTAATATGTCATCTCCCACTCTGAACTACAACAATGAAGCCCAAAATAATTCTCTAAAACAGCCTTGTCTAACTTCTATTTCCACACAATTGCGATAAAAAGAGCGACCGATAGCTCAACAAACTACTTTGGTAAGACGTCTTCGTCCAGCAAATTAACTTTATGAGGTATTCACACTATTATAAGGTAAATCATTAAAAACGTCACTCTAATTAAAATCTAGTTCTCCATCTGCGCGCATCTTACTTTAATAAGATAGCGCAACCTACGAACCTACGTTCTTTGTATTAGATCGCTTTATTTAAATTCCAACATCCACTTTGATGAGAGGCAACCGGATTCTCCACCAAAACGTGCAAGAAATCCATGGTGCGTCTATTTGTCCAGGATGCTATCACCATGCGCGTGATCAAAACAAATATTTCACAGTACAGGTGTATCCCTTCTTCAACTGCCTGTCACTTTCGACCACACCAAGTAAAACCTATTTATTTCGCACCTTCTTTCAAAACGTGAGAGCTCACCTTCCCCATTTGCAAATGGTAATTTCATAAAATTGCGAACTCTTTTCCTTTTTCTATTGACAACACGGCTATACAGGCCACTTTTCTTGGACGTCTTCCTGAAACGCAAACGCTTTAACAAGAGCCACAGCAATCCACTTGAGGAGTCAATTTTCTGGTTAAAAGCCACTGCGTCTACTAACCCAACAACCCCAAATTCTTTCGACAAACCAGGTTTTCTACCTTAAAAAACTTCTGGAGAAAACGCTGTAAATCCTACACTTTTGACAAATCTACCCTACCATTATCATTCAACGCCCACGAAACTTAAAAACGGTGAAAGCAAGTGATTTACAAGAAGCCACGCATGCTTCATGACAACAAACAAACAAACAAACAAACAAATGGTACACTCACACATTACCATCCTTCACGTCCGAGAAAAGACTGGAACAAGGCCACTGACGACGTCAATGAGCTGTTGTCCACCGTCCAATCATATTGAAGGATCTGCCTGCCCTGCAACCAATGGGCAGGCCCGAAAGAAAAATAAACAGGCCACCATTTCCTGGAGGAATAGTGACCGACAAAACACAAAACACAGCCAAAGCATGCGTGGTTCAGAATGGGGGGGCTCAAGTTCTCATCACAAGATGTAAACCACTGAATAATGATCTCCGAGAATAAACTCTTGACGAAAAAAAAAAGATTTAAGCACCATGGACGCGTTCGAAAATGAAACTGCGGCTCGGCTTTTCTTTCACTTTTTCGAATATCAACAGCTCTTCCCTTAGGACGATAAACTGGGCAGAAGATAACCAGATATAATCACTTAAGCAAACAACCTAAGACTTACAACAGATTCTTAATTCGATAAATAATTGCCGCTAATGCAGAACTTCGGCTGCTCTTTAATTTTCCATAACGACAGATAATAACCGTTCACACCTCACCTTCCCCATCTGCCAAAACCTTACTGACGTTAAACAACTAAACACAGGCAACACAGTAATGCAACATCTTTCCTGTTACCTAGGAAATCAACTGCAGTACGGTGAAAACTTGAAAATGTGATTTGCGCTTGCAGTAACTTGCACCAACAACCCAAAGTGGGACAACAAAAACGGCAGTACCCCACTTTGGGTCATCGACACATGCAGGCAATTTAGTGTCCTACAAACTAATCTGCAAGGGGTTTTATCATTATGCAACTGGAAAATGAACAAGCTCGCACATACAGCCGATCCCGGCCGCTAGGAGAGTTTGCGTTCTCACGCCGGAGCGAAAGAGGTGGCTGCATCTGCAGGCTAAATAAGGAATATCGTAGCAAAGTTGTTATTCGTATAGTGGAAAGTTTAAGACTCAATCGCAAAAGATTCCCATTGTTACTGCTAACAAACATAACTTGCTGAAGTAGAAACATGCTATTGTGCACCTCTTTGCAAGTGTGTCTTTAACAAGAAGCATGCATCTTTGAGACATAACGCTTAGTCCAGTTACTCAAAACAACATCAAGTTATTCTGGGTTCTAGTGTCAAATAGAAATTCAGTTTGATGATCTAAAACTACGTATTCTAAAATGCAGTGGAAAATGGATGTAGTCAGGAGACTGAAACCTTTATCAATCTTGACGACTGAATCACTATTGAACCGCATTTGAGCAACTGGAACTAGCGAATGCCAGTCAATTTAACCACATGTAAACTCGCCGAAACACACTTCCCCCACAGTTAAGTTTATCAGTTATCGAAAAGACGCCAGCTGAGAGGAATAGAGGAAGTTCTCGTACAAACTGCTGCAATAACAAGTGAAATGCTGTACACACTTGACTCTATGTACATACTTGACTCACCGTGGACAAATTTGTGCTGGAGAGTTTGCATGTGGGTGACCCAACTGAATACCGACCCATTCAAGGATGTAAACCCGGAAAAAGGAGAACAAGTGATCTAAATCATACTACAAACACAAAATAAAGCAACATTAACCACTCAACAAAGAAAATACTTATCAAAGATACATGAACACCAACGGAAAGAAAATACCGATATTTTGCCACCAGTATCACAGGCACTTGAACAAGTGACCTCCTCACAGGAAACTTTATTTGCTCGGCGTTTTGCTGAAGTTAGCAGCCAGCTTGACTTTAGGTGTGGAATTCTTTTTGGCTTTTGCTTTTTTATCTTCACCAGAACTCTTACGCTGAGCTTGTGGCTTTTCCACTGCATCACCTGCGAATGTTGCTGAAAGATTTCTTGCCAGTTCAGGTTTTGGATGGCTGTAAGACAGGAGGTCTGCTTCTACCTCCGAGTGTAACAGCACACCAGGTTTCACAGGCGATGGTCTCGCTTGGGTAACAGGTGGTACATATGGCAACTCCAAATCCTTCAAGTCGGCTTCTAATGTTGAGCGCCGTTCTACCGGGGGAACTCTATAGTTCACCTGTGGTGAAACCGGACCATTATATTCCCCAGACAGCTCATTTGACTCTGCTAGGAGTTCAGTTAAGTCACCAGCTGGGCCAGAGCTCAGCGGGTTAGACAGGCCCATGTTGTCTATTGCTGCAAACAGCACGTCCATGTCAAATTCAGTGAAGGATATCAGATCCCCCACAGGGGGTGGCTCAGGGATCGCTGGTTGCAGGGCTGGTTCTGGAAGAGATTCAGGCACAGGAGCCATCAACCAATCATCAGTAACTGTCTGGTCTCGACATGTCCCGGATAAAGCTTCACCATCGAGAACAATCAAGTCTAAGGAACAAAAGAGAGAGTTAAAATAGTAAGCAAACTCGGGTTGAAAAGTTTACAACAGACTGCATTTGACGTATTTGGATCTGTCTGTTTTTCAAGGGTCTGCTGGTTGATGGCGTAATAATTATTATCGTTGACAGCAATGTCAAAACCAATCAGTTTGAGGTTATTGAGACGGTGGGCACTGAACGCCAGCTAATTTCTTGTTGCAGCACGAAGAAACTGGAGGAACAGTCGCTCCTTTGGGATAAAATTCGTGCCCATTCCAGGACTTCTGTCAGGTGTCCCAAAGAATTAGCTGATACACGCGGGCAGAGATACTAAGCACAAGACTACCACACTAAATGGAAAAGCAAAGATAAAACATTTTTCTAAACATTTCTTTAAACCTACCTTCGCCCTCTTTGTCATCGATTGTAACCACAATTTCATCATCTGTAGTTGGAACAAACAACATAAAAATGTCAAGACTGTTAACACTTATTGAAAACTAAAGTTTCGTTTTATCCGGGCACGATTATTTCACTTCTTAAAATTATACCTTCTTCCACAATAACAGGCGAAGCAGAGTTTGACCTGTTGGTGCCATTTTGGTCAGAAGTCAAACCATATCCATCTGAAGTGCCTTCCTGGCTTCCAAGAGTGTGTGTACCTGGGCAAAAGAAATTGTCAGATAAGTCCCTTTAGATGGTGTTTTCAGAGACATATGGTGTGCCCACTTTTAGACCATAAACAGGGTTTTCAGCAACATTTTAAAGTACCGGATTCATAGGTGAAACAAGCAGACGTCTGCGCCTTAGGCGCGAACATGAGTGTTGAAGGCACTAACATCTAGGGGGGTCTGGGGGCATGCTCCCCCAGGAAACGCCATTTTCTGCATTCCCTGGACATAAGTAAGCAAATTGAGGCTCAACTCTATCTTTGATAAGCAAATGCAAAATCATCCGATTTATTTACACTGGGAAAATAATTACTTCGTGTGAGAGTACTGAATCTTCCATGTCAAACGACCGGACGTTACGTCCGGCCTCCGGCCTGAAACGAAACCCCTGGGATAAAGTTTGGTACAACAGAAACAACACTTTCCAACCGCTTAGGTTGAGACACCTTCACTGCGATGATCTACATATAATTCTAGAATCAACACAATTGCACAGACTAGGCAAAACTGAAGGAAAAGTTCTTTTTACTCAAGAAAATGGCAAAAACATCTCACCTTTGAGTCCAGATACAACAATGCTGTCTCCGTCAACCAAGACAACCATCTTCTCAGCACCCTTGCCACGTATTTCAGCCACATTAGACACGGCATCAATCAGCTCAGATATGCGATTAAAGCCATAATCTGCAGCCTTACATGGCCGACCGTACATCTGCTGGAAATTGGGTGCAAAGCGGTTAAGTGAGACACAACCATCAAGATTCCGCAGGAGATCTCTTGTCTCAATGGCAAATGTTTGCAGAGGAGTTAAGCGGAGCTTGCCATCTCCGCTGTCCACCTGTTGAGGAGAAAAAAAATCCATTCTAATTGCTTCAAACTGTCAAGTCTGTGGATGAAATCCAAATGTTGGATTGTTAACACGAAAGCTACTGAGCAGTATTTTCCTGAGGTACTGTTAATTATCCTGCACAAGGTAGTTCTAACTTTTCACCCTGTCCATTTTGAACTCGTGAGTCCCAAGCGGCCTGTTTGGCACACGAGAAACACGTGCAAATTGAAGGAAATAGTAAATTTTTTTCACCATTTTAATTTATTTTTACCACCATATTGTTGCGCTGCGATGCGTGACAGCACGCACGTGTGCCAAACAGGCCGCTTGGGACCCGCGAGTTCAAATTTGCATCAAAAACTGCATTCCTGAGATGCCTTTGAGTAGGCAACTTGTGCAGATCATAGGCAGAAACAAATTTTCCATCAGTTTGTGCTGGATTTTAAGGGTCAGTCCGCGGACTCGAATGAGTCAAAATAAGGCCAAATCAAACTACAAAGACTGTTCTTTCGGAAACCGGGATTCTTTTGTCAAAGGCACAAGGTTAAGTGTCTTAATTTTGGCGAAATCCCAAGCCGATCGGAAACTTGGGGTTCTTTAAGTTGCAAGCCTTGTGAGTATATATATATTTACACTGTATAGAGTAGGTCAAACTTCAAGTTTCTAAAACCGCCTCCCGGAGCTTTAAATCGACAAACCAAGCACATAATAACATACATTAACGCGGTGTTCATGTTTCTAAGCGTTTTCATTGGACTTTCATCCGTTCAAAAAGCCTTAATTATCGTATTCACAAAATCCTTTGTACACAACCGAAGCGGCCACTAATATTCAGCTAGCACAGGTCCGCAACACAAACAGAGGATGGTAAGCCTGTGATATGAAAATCCATTTCCTCGTTTCAAACTGTTCTTAACACATTTCTAAAATCAAGTTATCTTGTCTTTGGTGATCAATTTCTTTATTCTTATCACTTGAATGTTTGAACAAGTAGTGATGTCTGTTATCACTGTTAGGGCTTAAAGGGTTAAAACAAGAGCTTCTGAGCAACACTTTTCGTTGTGCACATCTGTTTTTCAATTTTCCACATGTGCTAATTTGAGAAGATATCTTTCAGTTTGTATTTGGCACTTGTATAAGGCAAAAGAAGTGTAGCTGCCATCGATTAACATAAAAAAAATGGTTGAAAGTTTTGTTCACCTTTGCGACAGCTGATACAGCAGAAAGCAACTCATCGAGGGAAGTAAAACCAAAGTTTTGTACACGAAGCTTGTGGTTGTGGAGTTTCTCATAAGCAGCTACAAACTTGGACACAGGAATACTCTTATCAGCCTGCCCAGTCAACACATCAATTACCCGCCGTGAAAACACCTTAACCAGATGTTCTTGCTTTAAACAAATTGCCGCCATGTTGCCACAACCCTGGACCTGTAAGAAAGTCCAGAAAGAACACAGAGAGTTATGGGTTCCACTCTGAATAACTCGGTATAACTAAGTTTACCGTACTTACAACTTGACAGAGATTTACAATAAACATCATTCTCTTTATCAATACTGATGTGGTTCAAAATATTACTTAAGAATGAAGATTAGCGATAGTAGTTTCGAATGACATTTTATTCTTAACTGTTTATCCAAAACCTCCATTCTTCGAAATATTACTTGCAAAATAGTTACCTCCAAAATATTCAAACTTAGTTTGAAATCTGAAATACCCAACTACCCCCCCTCCCCAGTCTTCTAGCTTTTCTCTAATTTCGGGGCCAAAAGGACCAGCACTCAATCCCACCCCCACCCTCCTGAAAAACAAATAAACAAACAGAAGATTTTTCAGTGGTCTGACCTCAACAATATCTCCAAGAGCAAGTATCAATGCATCCAAGTTTGTGCAGCCCCAGTCTTTGGGCTTTAACATTTGACCATACTCTCGCAAGAAGATATCAGAAAATGCAAACTGTGCCACCCTGGACCCTGGATACTTCATTAGCAGTTTTGTGGTATTATCAGCAAGGGGCTGTAATCCAGGTGAAGGTTTATCTGCAAGCAAGAAAACAAAAAACTAATGAGCCTGGTCATATAACTTAAAAAAGTTTACACAACTTACACATTTAAAATTAAATCACAAGATTTTAAGGTTACAAGCTGATTTCAACTTCTGTTGCTGAGGCTGTCACTCCTGTGAGAGTGCATGATGTGGTGAAGAGCACCACACTTTGCACAGCCTACCTGTTCATTTGAGACTTGCAGTGGACCTGCCTTCTTTTAAGGGTGATCTTAAAGCTTACTTATTTTGCCAGTCTTTTTATTAACTTTTACCTTATGATGTAGACTTATTTAATTTCGCTAGTATTTTATTAGCTTTTGCCTAGTTACCTATGTACAGCGCCTTGGAACTTTTGGATCATGTGCGCTATACTAAGCCTCTATTATTATCATTTGAGCATTCTTAACAAAACACTATAATATACACCCTGTACATATGTGCACCCCAGCTGGGACCTCACATTATCATTTCTAAACTCGCCAGAAGAGGTTGTCATATTAGGGAACTTTTCTTGTACCATGCAATGGAGAGCTGTTCCGAGACAAGTTGCAAAAGAAGTTGCACTTCATTAACACCCTTCTATGCTATTTGTCTTATGAAATATTGCATTGAGAGTTGCAGAGAAGGGAGACTAGTATGCTGCTTATTAAGAAGTTGTGTGAAATGTTGCAGCACTTCTTTCCGTGTTTTGTGTCGCAAGTAACATGAAAAATCGACCCTTATAAAAAAATGTCATTTTGGTATGTTTGTTATGACCTGGACTTACCTTTTGCCGGTGAAAGGGGAAGAAGAAGAATTCTATCACTGCCAGATCCTCTGACCTGAATTTAAAACACATATATTATTACTATTAAATGTCCACATTATACATTATTTTCTCAGTCACCAATAAACGTTATTTAAAGACACTCAATGAATAAAACAATCATTAATATTAGGCAAACAAGGCAGTCTTTCCACAAATAAACTGCTCCCAAGGTGCCAAATTTCAAAATGCTTAGAGAGAAGAGCTAAACCACTCTCAGGTTTCACGACTTGGGCACAGGTCTTCTTTCTCCAAATAGAACTGGAGTTTTTGTACAGAGTGCAGAACTGGAGAACCCACAGCAAGAAGAGAATCAACAACAATCTCAACCCACATAGGAACCAAGTCCAAGATTTTAACACTGTCAACCTTTGATCAACTTGCCTTTGCTGTTCCTGCCAGACTCTTGATGAATTCCTCCAGCTTGGCCTGGCCTAGAGGAAACTTACGACCATGGTATTTACGGAAAGTGGCAGCGAGGCGGGAAATAAGTACAAATTTTCCTTCCTGTTGCTCCAAAAGTTCTATAACATCTTTACGTAGAGATTGCACAGTGAGTTTAGGAGGAAGGGTCAAGAACGTCTCACCAGATATTTCTGTGATCTAAGATACAAAAAAAAAAAGATGACATTCGCATTACAATTAATTTTTACTGACATGTGCCTGTGTATAGCACATCTGGTCTTACAGACAGGATGTGTGAAGGCTTCCCAATGGAATTTTCTTACGTCCTATTTCTACTCCTGGGCTAAGAGCAGCATTTACATTTACAATTTAAGGTGGCTCCCTAGAGTTTCTACAAAAGCGACTATACGAACTGGCAAGACTTGGAAAAGAAGCCGTAGTTCTGTTGTCTTGCAATCTTTGTTCCTGAATTTTACCAGTTAGGTTACCAACATAATTACCCTTATTTTTCAGGTTTTGCTTGTTAGGCATAGGCCGTTGTCATGACAACAAAGCAACTAAAAGATGACAGATATTTGCCATTAATTCGTCTTTTTTCTTAAATATTTTTATTTTCCCTTGGTGAAATTTTTTTAAACTTTCCTATTTTGTGAAAATGATTCTGACTAACATTTTGCAGGGGAAAAAATATGGGGTCGTTCAGACGGATTCACCGATATCACGTGATTTCTTATTTTTAACCATTAAACTGGATTACTCTGACAGAATCTGTCCAAAAAATAATATGTGAAAGGTAGCGTAAGTATCTCAAAATGTGCAAAATTTAAAAAAATTCACTGAAGGAAACGCGAGAAAATTTACTGTTAACTTTGCTGTTTTTGGCTATGCTGACGTCGTAAAAATCAGGAAAAACCTACGATTTTATGTGAGCGCGCGCATATTACTACAGCTCGCATCATCAGCGCGTGCATGGTCATAAAACTATAGGGAGCCACCTTAAATGAAATGACCTCAATTAAAGACAAAACTTGAAAAAATTGAGTGGTTGTTGGAGATCTTTGTTTGAGCCTTTCATTCTGTAAATTTCAGGTTACATCAAGGTAATATTTCCTAACATTGGCCAACACTCTGATATTGTCATGAATTGTTTTCCTTTGTTTTCCTTTTTTTGTCTTTTCAAGCTGATTTTTTTTGCTATGTTGGTGTTAAGTAAGGAGTCACTATGTAAACTTTTCATGTTTACAGATGTAAGTAATTTGTTAATTTTATATTGTCTGCAATCAATATTCGAGTATTGTGGTGCTGTTTAGGTTTTTTCCTTTTTTTAGGCTTTTTCATTTGTTTTTGAAGAATTTTGTTATGTGTTTTAAAGCATTGCTAAGATTTTTTTCTTTGCTTTAACAAAGGTTTTCTTGCTTACAAAAAAGTAGCGTGAAGCTAGATACTGTCACTGTGAAGTTCAACAGAAAGGTAAACTTGCCAACCTGCAGTGAAGGAAAACCCTCTATAAGATCTTCCAGGCGTTGAGCACCATAATCCCCAATCTTCAACAAGCGACCAAAGTGTTGGTAATAGCGAGCCAGTACGGTGGCCAAGGGAATTCTCTGCCCTTCAGCACTAGACAGCAACTCTTTCAGTTCTTTAACAAGAGTTTGTTTTTCATTGTGCTTCTCTGACTTGCAACTCTTGTCTGTTGAGAGCACATGAAAGGTGACAGAAATGATACAGTATTATATTATATTGTCTTCAAAATGGTAAATGAGTGGACAGTGATTTGTACTGAATCCAAATTCAGCCTGCAATCAAACTAATGTCTTGTGATTAAACAAACCAAACTCCTGCTACGTGGTCTCTTGATTTTGTTTATCAGTTGTATTATTACAGACCGAATTTGACCCAGTCAGTCCTATTACCATTATTAATTAACTATGTATTTATTTATTCACATTGACGTAATGCAATTCAGCTTTACAGATTAAGTATACAGATAAAGATACAGAACATGGGTTGAAAAGACTACAGTACCTTTTTCTACCAAGCAGATAAATCGCTGATCTCCAGTTCCCTGAATCTGTTAAGGGGTAGAGAAAATAATATCCAGTTTAAAAAAAGCGTTTTTATACCATTTTTCTCTTCCAGAAAGGTGGAGCTGTGAAGCAACTCTTTACTGAATATTTCACCATGACATTAAATAATTATTGATGTACAAAGTTACAGAATGAAGAGCAGTTTGAAATCATTACTGACTTAAAGTTTCACATTCATCATTGTGACCTAACACAGAAAGATGCTTGGATGAAGAGTTACATGAACTCATCCATAAAACATACACCTTTGGCACACAATGAGGCACCCTTGGCATGCAACAGACTGTGTAACACAGGGTTACTTTTTAAATAGATGGCTAGGTTTTATAACTAAGCGGTTGTGTAACTAAGAGTGAAATCAGTGGAATGATCTCAATTATAGCGTGTAGCAATTTACGTGATTGCTTTTTTAGCCTGAAAATGATTTCAGGGCTACAATGGGATTCCAAACTATGACCTCTGCAGTGCTGGTGCGTTGCTCCACCAACCGAGCTATGAAGACCTATGAAGCGTGAGATGTTGGGAGCAGATAAATTTTTGGATTCAGCAATGGTTAACCATTGAAAGGCATTAATGTTTCTCAGTAAGTGTGAACATAAAACACCCTTACACAGAGACTAAAGCAGGACTTAAAACTTACCTTGGCAACACTGGGCACAGCTTCAATTAGATCTGTCAGTCTAGAGAAACCAAAGGTGGCAATCTTACACTTGCGGCCAAAGAACTTCATGTAAGTAGACACAAAGTTTCCCAAAGCAATTACTCCATCAGGATGACTTTCAAGAAGCATTTTAAGGTTTTTCTCAAAAGCTTTTATCTTCATTGGCTGTGACAGGGACAGCCACCTCTCAGAGCCCTGAAGTGTTACCTGAGTATATCAAAATAATAGAAATTATCACAAGAAAAACTAAAAGAAATAGGAAACAGAGAAGGTCAATACTAACTCTTGAACTTATTAGAATAATGGCTAGACATGTGTCAAATTAACTATTTTTACTAGCCAAAATAGATTCTGACCAGTTGAACTTTTGTTTGCTAAATATATATCACTGATTTTCATGTTAAAATGTTATTCCAAAGCATTATTATTTTGGTTTTCAACCAAACAGATCAATTCTGTTTCTTAATTAAAGCTACATTATTTTAGTGACTTGTTTGAGAAGACAATCAAACACTTGAGAGAGCAAAGAATGAAGAACTGTTCTGTGTCCTTCCAAAGGGCATCAAACACATGACCTTCTATTGGAAGAACTCACAATTTCTTTTTTTCTGCTAATTTGACTTGAGAAAGTCTCCTTAGTTATTTCACTACGTTTGAGTCACAAATCCACTTATGACAATTATACTTGAGAGTGTTTTATCAAGGCATCCAACACCTCAATACTCCCCCAAAACTTTGCTACATGTGGTTTTTTTCTCGACTCTCTTCTCTGGGTAGCAAGTCCTGGCGAAATACAGTGTATGCTCCCTCATTTGATATATTACATCCAGGTTTTGTTCACTGACCTCTACCACAGCTGGCAAGGCTTCCAGAAGAGTCACAACAGAAGTGAAGCCATAAACAGCAGGATCGAACAAGGTCTTCTTCCCAAACCACAGTTGGTATTCAGAGATAACTGAGCTGAGTGGAAGTTTGAATTCCCCTTGTGCCAACAACAACTCCTGTAAGTCCTTACTAAGTTCAAGAAGCTTGTATATGTTCCCTCCTGTGGAAAAACAAAAGTAGAAATAACAGCAAAACTTTAACATCCTGAGAAAGCACTTGCCAGTGTACCTTAATGTAAACCAGACAGTAACGTGTTTGATACTTGAAATGCGAATATTTAAGATCCTAAGAAAGTGTAAACTAGACTATGCATTTACAACATCCAGTGGTTCACATACCATCTCTTATAGCTTGTTGAGCCCAAGACAACATCAAGGATTCTGATATCTTGACATTTGGAACACTGCTCAAGGCATCTGCAAGGCTGGCACCATGTTCATTCAACTCTATCTTCTTGTCAAATTTGAGCCAATATGATGCAGCAAAGCTAACCAACGGTAAGGCTCCTTCACATGATTTAAGAAGAGCATGAACATCTTTTGCAAACTGTTCAGGTTCCACGGATACTTTCACAGCTCCGATAGCTCGTGTTACCAGACTTATTGCCTGATTACCAGGTTTGCCAGTTATCACAACTAGATCATGGATCAATCCAATGCAACTCATGTCAAATGCTTGAGAGCACTTCTCATAGTAGTCACTTAAAAATTTGTTAAGTGGCAAAAAGTGCAGTGGAGCTTCTTTGAGAATTGACGTGACTTCACAGCGTAGAAAGCAGAGTTCCTTCTCTTTGTCTGTAGCAATATTGACAGTCACATGAGTGTTGAAAATTTTCTTTTGGTGCACTTTGCAGATAGCCAGGTGAGCATCAGATAGTTTTGGAACTTTAACAAAAGCTCTCAGAGGAATTCCTTCCCCACTGTGAAGAATGACAGAAAGAACCTAGAAGGAGAATAAAAAGTAAATGAACATGATATCAGCAAATCTGTAATTGTATCTAATTAGAACAGGATTTATACCAATGACCAGCTCCCAGTTGGCTTGATAGCCAGTGTTCTTACCAGGATTTTCTTCTTTGGGGTCCACAGGACCCATAGAGAAGCTAAAAGGGGGTCATTAGGGAGAAAAGTGGGTCACAATTTAGATACAGTTAACTTAGTAACGTTTTCCTCGCAGCTCTAAGTTAGAGTACATACCTCATACTTTCTTAGATAATAAATGTTCAATGCCATAACCAATAAAAGCTTGGTTTATATAAAAAAGAAACATACAGTATGTTACATAAGGCGTTTTTTTTTGTTTGTTTCTTTGCGCCCTTGGGACCCTTTTGGCTAATTTTAGTGCGGCACTGCCTGAAAAAGTGCAGCAATGCTGCAATGCCACGGTCTGGTAAGAACACTGGATAGCTCAGTAGGTTAGAGCGCTGCACTAGTATTGCAGAGGTCATGAGTTCGAGTCTTGTTTAAGTCTGAATTTTTTTCAGGTTTCTTTCATCAACTGCTTAAGTTGATAGCGGAGCCAGCACACTAGCGTGTCAGCGGAGCTCCATTGCTAAGGAAATTTGGTAATCTGTCAAGCCAAAAAATTTTGGTAGTGACGTAGTAGTCACGTGACCGTCCGTCCGTACATCCGTCCGTCCGTATGTCCGTCCGTCCGCACCACAGGGATACCAATACACTTCCTACACTGGATATGACCCTGTGCTGAATCCCGTGTGTTTTCGGCGCGAAATCGCATGTTGACCCGCGTTGTAGCAAAACAAGCAAAGACAACAAAAGTCAAAAACAAATTTGTTAATGGAAAAAAAAAAGTCCAAAAGAACACTCAGTTGTCTTTTTGGTGGAAGGGGAAAAGTTCAATCTAGGCGAAAGAAATTTGGCGATAAAGTTCAGGCAAAAAGTTCAAATTTGCCTCGTCGGTTCTGTTCAAACTCGGTCGGCACACCGCTTGAGTTTGCAGCTTTTCGCAGCGGTTTCGACGCCAAATATAGCAGAGCTAGTGCTTTTTGTTTTTTTCTTCCACAACCATGGTTTTTACGGCATTTCGAACACATTTTGCCAGGAAAAACACCAGCATCTTCATGCTGATAGGCAGCTTGTCACGAAGAAAGCAATAAGTACTAAAATTAACAATTTAAACACTGTCAAACGCCCATGGCCTAGTGGACTAGTTACCGGCATCTCACGCCGACGAGCCGGGTTCGACACTCAGTGGCAGCAAGAATTTTTTTTTTCTTTTTTTTCTTTGTTTGTTGTTTTTTTTTTATAAAACGACTTGGATGAGAGTATTTTCACAAATTAATAACTGCCAGCAAAAACAAAACAAAAGCAAAAAACAGACAAAACAAAAAGGGGGGCTCCGCTTTTAGGCTTGGCTAAATCTATATATTATCATTAGCTGAGGTCCAAAAAAAAAATAACAATTACTGAAAATTACACCCGTTATTATGGACTCTCTCTATTATGGACACCAAATCATGGCCCCCATGGTGTCTGCTATAAGGAGAGTTGACTGTATGTTGATTTTCAGTTTAAATGCTTCTGAAATATTGCCCAGATAGCTGCCTACGTACTTAGTTTGATGCCAGCGTCAAACTATATTGACATCCCTGCTGAAAGCTATGGTTGGGCTTGGTTACACTCAAACACCACTGCCAATCAACTTTACAGTACTTTGTACTGTTACATGTAACATTGTTAGTGTGAAGGCATGGCCACTGGGCTTGAATCAGATCACTTCAGTTCAAATCCCACTCTGACTGCCATCTGGAGTTGTTACATCAATTCTGAAAACAGTTCTTGTAATATAGCCATATAGCCAACTAGACTGCCTCTACCAGTCTGTCTCCATTTTATTTAAATTGGTTGGTTCTAAAGCTACAGCTAATTAGCTAAGTGCAGAGCACATCCATGACAAACAATTTTTTAGAAAAAGCCAAATTTTACCATTACACCACCCTAAAAGTAAGGGATAGAATCTTAGAGTGAAGGCACACGTGTATCATTTCCTGGATGCCTCTCTAAAACTGCTATTCCAGAACATCATATCTACAGTGGCCAGCATCACTAAATGGCTCTTACTTACAGTGCTACATGTGTGGAAGATAAATCTAGTTGATACTGGCCCTCACCTTACAATGTTCACGAAACACAGATGCCAGCTTCTTCTTCAGTTCTTTCTTGCTCACACTCTCATCCAGGTTAGTGACAAGCAAATCTATTCCTCCTCGCTGTTGATCCAACACAGTAAAATTATGCAAGCTAGCTAGCCATGAAGCAGTGACTTGAGGCCCTCCCATTAGCGGAGGGGCGAGAGGGGTGATACCTGGAAAACCAGAGCTCTGTGCGGGTAGGTTCATGAAGTTCTGGTAAATGGGGTGTGGCCAGATCCCTGCATAAGATCCATTACTGAACATCGTCTGATGACTGATGAACTGAGGGCCTGTGGAATTCTGAAGAGAGGGGCCTTGCTTGATTTCATTATCTTCAGTGCTGTCACTGGAGTCAGGGCTGTCATCTGCAGGTTTACTCTCAGATTTTACACTTTTCTTAGATGCAGTTGATTGTCCATTGACGACAATGAAATCATCTAACGTCGCATTAGATCCTTCCCTTTCCCTTTGCAAAGGAATAGAAGAGGGTTTTGGTGAGCTGTCTTTGCCCTTGTTCAATGAATTGTCAGAGCTTTCTGCTGGCTGGGATTTCTTGCCTTTTTGTGGACTGCCTTGACTTGTTGAATACACAACCTGGATCGTGGAGCCAAAGACATCTTCTTTGTCCATTCTTCTCCTTGCCCTGCAAGTGAAGCACTAGCTGGGTGAGCCACTAAGCTTATAAAGATCTTTCTGTCTGCTATAATGTAATTCCCTGATATCAAAACCTTGTCAGTTTTTATTTACCTTGCAGCACTAGCAGGATTTGGAAACCTTAGAACCGAGGTACGTCCTGAGATGCTTACAACCTTTCCACCACAGTTATCAGACAGTTTCTTCAGCCTGTTCTTGACTTGTGTGACATCTTTTCCCATGGGAAGATTAAGAACAAGAAGCTCTGATGACAAGCCACTCTCATCAGGGGTCTGGAAAAAATTAACAAGGATCAAATTAAAGAAAAAGAATCAAGAATCAAGCAAAGTCTACGCTGGAAAAGTACTGTGGAATCCTATGGATGGCCAGTTTATGGAGATTTTCAAAGAAAGGCTCATAAGCTTTAATAATTTCATGGCGATACTTGCTCCAGGAGTACCATTTTAAGATTTCCGACTGAATGGGTGGAATCAAGGATCTGACAGTAATGATCTGAAGCCCAAGTTGACGTTCTCTCTAACAGGCTTTGACATACATGTACATTGTAGAAAAAGAAAATGCCCAGCTGGAGAAAAGCATTGATCTGTAGAGCCAAAAAAACACTCGTCTGTTGTGAGCTCCTTCTAACTTGCTTCCTTTGCCAACACTTTTCAACAATTCAGTAGTGAAGTCTTTAAGACAGTTTTCAGACTGGCCTCTCACCATTAGTCCTGGGTCCCAACTTGCAATTGCAATGCAGGAGAATTTTGTCACTGAACAAGGCCCTTAAGGATGGTGCATCCTTTTGTTGCTGCGCATATGTTCTGCGCATCTCCGGTCTGGTCCAAGATATTCAACTTTCTTAAGGAAATTTCTTAGTGCAATGTATGACTATGTGGAAAAAGTAGTTCTTAGCAAGGGCTATCAGAATCCAAATAGAAAATTGGGGGTAACCATGCATTTTTCAGAGATAATTGAGCTTAAATCTGGGAAGAACTTGCCATGCATTCTTCGTATTTTAACACTTTTTTACAATTATGGTTAATTAATTATCTCTGAAAAATGCGTGGTTACCCACATGTTCCTTCTCTGATTCCAGTAATCCTTGCTAAGATCTGCTTTTTCTCTTATAGTCATAACCTTTGCAAAAATACCTCTCTATTAGGTCCCACTGTCCTTAAAGGGTTTTACTAATACAACTGAATCTCTTGTACATGAAAGTGACCAGTCTTCGATCGAATCAAGAAAGGTGAGGACCTACGGAAAATGGTGTCTTTGGAGATATTTATGTCTTCACGTCTGAGTAAAATAAAGGCTTTCTACCGTGATAAAATAAAGGCTTTATTATTATTATTATTATTATTCATTTGGGATTGGGACTCATCAAGGTGGTAATTTGACAGAGAAGATTGCTCACAGAGACTCAGTACACTATAAAAACCTAACCTTTGGTGGAAAGACAACTGGTAAATCAGCAGTGAAACGATCAAATCTTCTTGCTTCATGAGCACAGGCAAGTAAGGCAGGCTGAGCCTGAGCATTATGGAGACAGATCACTTCCAGATTGTGTCGATGTCGTAAATCTGACAGTTCAGCTGCAAAGTTTATGTCTCCAGACACCAGAATCACTGTTGCTGGAGGAGGGTACGACTGTCCAAACCGCCGCAAGCTTTGGCGCAACTTATCATCTGCTGCATTCTTTGAAGTGGCGTTAATGTGAACTACAGTTACCTACAAAGATAAACCAAAATACAACATGTATGGAATTTATTACAAGATACTTGAATTAACAAGAGTGTTTAGTTGCAAAATTATCCACATCTTACTAATATAACTTAGTGAAGTCTACAAAAAAATATTATTATAACATTAACTTGCATTAAAGATACTTCTTTCTAGCCTCACCAACATACTTACTGGGCCAGACACTCCAAGCAATGTATTTCAAAATTTTGAAAAAGGCTTTGATTTCCTTTATTTGCATAAAAGGGACAAGCAAACATAAAATGGTACTATTACTCATTCACTCATTCAATTCCTTTAATCTGTTTAATGAAAAAGTGGAACATAAGGTCTCAAAAAAGGATTTCTAGGCTGTATGGACCAACACAAACATCCACTATCCCAGGCCATACAATGTAACTTCTTTCCACAGTAACTACAACATGATCAGAGCCAATAACAGCCGAGGAAAGTTCAAAACTGTATTCTCATTTGTCTGCCCAGTATTCTGCAATCTTACCCACACTGGATGCCCTCGCACTCATCAAGTTTAAATCACCTTAAATTTCAATATAAATTACCAAGACTTCACACGTGGCCACTGTACTTTAACAATCTTTGACTCACAGGGAATATGATAAAAATCTTACCTGAGCTTTGTTAAGTTCCTCAATAACTTCTTTCTTTTCTTTGCTGATATCACACACACACATGAACTCGACTTCCCTCTTTCCACTGAAGAACTCCTTTCTTATTTTCTGGACAACAGCTGATGCAGACTTGCCACGGGGTACAGGGCAGTTTTCTATGTCCCAGAACACACCTATTGGTTCAGGTTCAGGGGCTGTCGAGCCTTGTGATGGAGAACCTGTCACAGATGCCTTGATACCCATCGCTGTGCACAAAAACACAACAGGATTAGTAGATTGAAATACATGAGCAGATGTTTCAACTAACACTGTGGGATTGAAGCTTGAAGCCTATACAAGAAGACTGAAAGGTGATATGGGATTTCTCCATTCTCGTTCCCAGAGCCTACGATCTGTTCTGTCAGCGGTGGGATCGTAGGGCTCTGGTATCAGCCATTACCGGATGTCACGACATCCGGTAGTGCATGTCCAATTCGTTAAGGTGCTATTGCGTCTACTCTATTCTCGTCTGTGGAGCTCTGGACATGACAATTCTGACAACAGCAGAGAAATTTGAATTCCTATCGATCGAGTCATGGTGTCAGATCGACTAAAAGCTGTTCGGGACCCTCTAAATCTCCTGCAATTAGCTGAAAACCTGGAGCTTTAAAAGGAACAAACTTAAGAAGCTGCCTTCAGTGCCGCAGTTGTTCAGAAGAACGATTGTCCCTGCATTTTTCTCACCGGTTTTGGATTTGTATCTTGCCTGAATAAAGGTATTGCATTTGCGTTATACTGAATTGTACAGTTATTTTATTACATTCGTCTGGTTTCTGATGTGTGAGAATGTCAACTGTACAGTTATCGTTTTGCCACTAAATGCTACATTGTATTATGTTTTACCCCATCGAAAATTTCCAGAAGCATTTGCGCCCAAGTTTTTAAACATCGACATCAAGAGGTCATTACAAAAGTTGATGAGACAGTTACATGTAAGTTTATTTATGGACAAGCTGTAGTTTTGTAGAAAATGCTGTAGACAGAATACAATCGCTGGCATTTAGTAACAATCTCTAACACTTTGAATTATTACGTGCTCAACCAAACAGCAAAATTTGGTGGCTTAATCTGCCCTAAGCCATATTCTTTGCATCAAAATATTAATATATTAATATTAATATATTAATTAATGCCCTGATTAATTCAACCGGAAATAAAACGTTATGCGTAGAAGCCAAAAAATTTTAACGCTATTGCGCATGCAGTTTGAATCGGCCAATCAAAAAAAATAAATTTTTGGCCATTACCAGAGCTACAAGAGATGTAATTTTAAAAAAGCCACGTAGCTCTGGGGATGAGAATGGGATTTCTCATGATACATTAATTTTTCCAAATCAGTAACTCCTCTTGAATGGAAAAAAAAAAAAAAACAAAACAAACAAACAAACAAAGCTAAAAGGGAAGCATTTATCACATTAATTTATGCTTTTTCTCTTTTACCCACTGCACCAATGACTATAAAACTTGCATTATTTATAACTACCCATAACACCTTTTGGACTAGCCATGTAAGCTAGAGGCTTAAAAATCTGATGTTGTTAATAATTAACATTGAAATAACTGTATGACAGGGATAACAATACAGTTGAACCTCCCTATTCCAGAAGTGAACACTCTACTAAAATACTAGTTAAAACCTCCACCATCAAATGGCTGCACAGCAGTTTGAACCTCTTGTGAGCAACCACCTCTTGTAAGCTACCACAACAGCTTCTGGGGCTGGAAGTGTGAAATTTACCACTGTTTTCAGCCCCCTGTGAGCGACCATTTTGACACATGATCCTTTCTCACAACAGGCACAAACTGGATGATACAATGCTGTACTACAATGACTCCTATCTTTAACATTAATTTATCAGAATGCTTCATTTCTGACATTCAATGCATTTTGGGATTATACAGCTGTATATACATTTGTCCACAAATTAAGCTGGTGAAACTATGACATGCTAGTGACTAAGATTTGGACCCTTCTGCTCTTACTGTATCTCTCAAAACTGATCCCCCTCCCGCCCCATCACCAAAATTTTAACCACCTCCTGCAAGTGACCGCCTACAGTATAGGTTTGACATTTTGGTTACTTAAAAGGACTGAGTCACATAATGCATATACCTTCTAAGTCACCGACAAGTCCTCTGACAGAAGGCGAGTTTGGACATTTGTGGCCACTGATGCAAGCAGAACCAACAGACAAGTCAAAGTCACTCAAGGAATCGCCAGAGTTTTCATAGGTTTTCCCGCAAGAAGAGCAAATACAAAAAGACCCTGCCCTGCTTCTTCCAGAGTTATCTGTATGATTCCTAGAACAGTCACATAATCCATTGGAGCACTGTGTGTGATGATTCATCATGGAGGAGCCAGGGTTTTTGCTGCAGAGATGATGAGGTTTAATGAGATTCTGAGGCGAAGTGCTTGTGAACATAACTGGGCTGTTTCTCTTTGCTTCCAAGCTTGATGTTTGAAGAAAATTAAGAGGAGTTGGTGAAGGGCCACCATGAAGTGCCGGTAAGGAATTTCTTCTAGCATTTAGACAAGTGTGCTGTCGTCTCTCTTGTTCACTGAAGAAGATTGCTTTGCACTGAAAGGAAAAAAAATGTTAATAATGTGCAATGCCAAAGTAATTAAGGGGCACCTTTTAAGCCAGAAATCCTAGAATGGCGAGCTTGGGGGCATGTACATGTAGGTTACATGCACATAACTTTGAAAAACTTGATGAATTTCATACAAAATTTCCAAAAACTCGCCATACTCAGATGCCTCTCCGATAAAAGCTTGTCAAGTGGTTGTTTAAAAAGTGGTCTTTTCCCTATGGTATGTATTCTAATAAGATGCTTACAATAAATTTCACTGCACTGTACAGAAGTGGATTTTTCAAATGTGATTCACCATTGTTGATATATATGTTGTAAGTCAAAATGTATTTCAGTTCAAAATGATTTCAAACTAGTTTGATTTGTATCTCCTTTGTTTTATAGTTGTTATCATCAAACTGAAACAAAGAAAAACACAAATCAAACTAGTTTGAACTCATTTTGACCTGAAATTCGTCTTAACCTACAACATATACAAGGATTGCTGTCAACATTTGTCTTCGTGTATCACCAGAATAGGGCCCTATTCTGAAAGTGCAAAAAGATAGGTTAACACCCGGGGTCATACTTGAACAAGCCTTTCCCTATTATTTTCAGATTTTCCAAATACATGAAAAAACTGCAGCGATGGTGTTGCCATTTGCACGTCTTTCCCCAACATGTCCTGGTTTTATTTTCAAGAAAGTGTTTCTGGTCTTGATATCACCAGGATTCACTCTGACAAAGGGCTAACGATCGAAACATCAGCTTTCAATCTCTTTACTGTGGCTAATTTACCTTATAAACTCAGTTGTTAAGTCCAAAGTTTTGTGTTTCACTTCCTGACAACACCACAGTTTCCTCAGAAACTAGACCCCTTTGTTTGATACAAAAATGACTGTTGCTTTGTTGTCATTGTGTTCTTTAGACATGACACATAACTCCATGATGTCCGTCTTTGCCCATGTGTATAAAAAAGCACTGGAAAACTGTCAAATAAAATGCTGAGAGGTAAGCTAGTGATGAACTAGCATCCTATACAAATTCTCCTTCTGTTCTCCATACATTTCATTGGGTGCCATTTGGGAGAACTTGTTTAACATCAAGAAAATTTACCTCTGGTGACCATTTCCTAAATTCTCATGCCCGTATTTGTTACAGTGCACAGATATGACAAGGAGAAAATTGATGCTGATCACTATTAGGGCATAAGGTTACGCCCGACCTTCGCGGGTGTCTTTGAGGAAAAAATTCTTATGCATGCCACTTTAAAGGAAAACACAGCAAGTTTTATATCGTTGGAAAGCTTAATAAATGCAGATTTCGAAAAAAATATAAATTGCCGGTTTCTTCAATTTTGCAAAAGAAAATCGCAATCAACCGCGAAAATGACCATGTGCCATTCAATTGAATTAATAGGGTATCAAATCCAAGCGCATTGGCAAAATAACTGCACAGTGCTAATCCCACAGGATCAATCATCAAAAGTGTGTCAGCATTTTTTGATATTCTGACTGGTTATGTTTTAATTAATCTGTCAAGTTCGAGAAGCAAAGAATGCGCGATGGGCATTGCATTGAAGATCGCCACAGTCATTTTTGCAATTTTCTTTTGTGAAATTAAGAAAACTGGCAATTGATATTTTTTTCCCAAAATCTACATTTGTTAAGCTTTCCAACAATATATAGTTTGCGGTACTTTCCTTTAAAATGGCGCGCATACTAATTTTTTCCCGGAGGAGATGGGAGGACACCTGCGAATGTCCGGAGTAACCTTAAGGTGATTCCATCGAAAAAGAAGTTGTGTTGAGAATTTGTTGAAACTTTGCACAGTTACTAATTGCACCTAGTACATTAAAAAAATAAAATAAAAAGAGAGGGTCACCGTGTCTGATTTCACGCTACGGGGCTGTAGTATATAGGTACTTTGCTATCCTTAGACAGCAATATTAAAAAAACCTATCCTTGTACTAGAGACACCCATTACTTCAACAAAGTTATAACTAGCAATGAAATATAAGCATTATTCTTATGATAGAAGTACAATGTTACAGTCAAACGTCTTAAAATTGCCGTAACAATGAAACTAATTTGAAATAATAGGCAAATCGAGCGTCCGCACGGTTCCAGTGAAACGCCTAAAATCTGGCTGTAATAGTGAATCAACCGGAATATTTCAAAACTGAATAATGAAAAGTTCTTCAAATTTGAATATATCATGTAAAGTCGTACTTTCCTTAAATAAATGGAATAAAAAAGTGGGGTCACCGAGTTCGTTTAGGAGAAAACGACCATTTATTTCTCTGAACAGCTCAGCTTCCATCGAAAACCTATCAAGTTCCGAACGCGCGCGCGCTCGTGCGCGCGCTAATCACGCAAAAAATGATGCGCAGAAAGAATGCGCAATGCAATTGAATGGAATCACCTTAAAGGGTCAAGTTGTAGAAACTGGAGATAAACCCCAGCCTTGCGGAGTGATTGTGCCTCATTTGCAACTTTGCCTTCTTCCATTGCAAAAAAGGTGATACCTGCGAACAGGATGAAGTCAAGGAAAGTCTCTTCTGTCTTCCTCTGTTGATGTGTTCCTGCAACGCCTCTTGCTCCATAAAGTGAGTGTTACAGTCATCAAAACCACATTCACCAGTACACTTGAAGGCATTATGAGATGGACAGCGTGTCGGAATCACTTTAACAACATTATCTGTAAAACACAAAGAGGACTTTACAATATCAAATTTTACCTGTTTCACTAAAAGCAGATCTGCAACATATTCCCTCCCTCAGTTTCTTGCCTGTCAAAATAGATGTTATCTAAGACAAAACGTGACCAGTGTTGCGTTACTTCCCGACATACAGTAAACATCTTAAACGGTGGTAAGGCAAATTTCGATAAATACTCTCTGCCCCTGAACATTATACCAAGTATTGTTACATTTTCTACGCACCTGGTTGTTGCTTGAAGAGTTTGGGATGTCTTCTTGGGCAAAACACATTCGTACACTGTTTCTGTATCCATCTTTCACACACAACATCAGTTTGGCTTGCCGCAAGACAGTGACGAAACGGGCACTAAACGAGAAAGTTAATAAATACAGTTATAACGACACAAAGAATGCGAATATATATTGAAAAAAGACTCCTTTACCATGAAAAATGGAACTAAATTGAAAGCCACGACTCTGTTGTCGGAAGAGTAATTTGTTGTAAACGCTTCAGAGCGACGTGACATAATCTTCACTCGATGTACAAGTTTAATACGCATGAATAAACTTACCTCACCGCTTTTCGGAAAGCACTCACGTTTCTCCGTGAAAAACACACAGTCCGTGAGGCCTTTACAGTCCCTTTTATCTGAATTTGCAGCGACTGTAGGCACAAAAGTTGTGCTTTTTCCTGTCGCTAAAAGTTCTCCAGGTCCTTTCGTCTTTATCGCCTGTCCCAAAACCTCGCATCCATCCATTTCCTTCGCAGCAGTTTCGGCGGCTTCTTGTGACATGAAATTGACGAAACCACATTGTTTCGACTTTCCAGAGGAATCTTTAAGAATAACTATATTTTTGATAGGTCCAAATTTGTGAAAAAAGTTATGAAGTACATGTTCTCTAACATCTAAAGACAAACTACCGACCCACACCGGAAAGGCTGCCATCTTTACGCCATCTTCCCTCGCCGACCCTGAGGCGAGCTGGGAGATTTCCCAGAAGTCTATTGGAATGACATGTCATTCGGTGACGTCATGACATTTCGGGATGATGAACAGGTCATCCACCTGCGATCTCAGTTGGCAAATGAGACATTCAAATTGTGTGACTTAGCCATGACAGCTAAGCTGTACAATGGTGGTTGCAATAAGGGACACGTCTGAGCCTGAATGATGCTGGACATTGGCTCAATAACCCAGGGTCAGAAAAAGTCGAGACGTTTAAGTCCTAGCAGATTGAGTATCATTTCGTTTCCATGTCAACAAAAACCCAAAATGGATACAACAGAGACTTTATAGAGAAAAGGGGGCTACTTCCTCCCTAACCTCCACAGACGCATGGAAGAAGTTATATGAAAGAATGTGTGACGATAGTTGTAGTTAGTTTTGGTAAACCTGCGAGAAAAGAGTTTTCTCAGCCAATTTGAAGCTATGCTGATCATGAGCTGCGATTTGGTAACGAGGTCCTTTTCAGGGTCTTCTTGCAAATAAAGTTTTACGGGGAAAATACGAAAGCGAAAGTGTTCTCGTGCCCCTCACATGGTCAAAATGAGGGGGGAACTTGTGGAATAGCAATCTTTACTGAGTTATGCAGTAGTTGAGAGAAACAATTCACTAACACAAAATTCTAACCTGAGTTGTACTTAGCAGTAAAGATTCAATGAGTATGTTTGAATGGTCAAAGGTCTAACAGAAAGATACACTACCCTGAAACCTAAAGTGTGAACTTATGCTTCAGTTTTGGTTTTATGAATGTCACGCGATACCCAAGGGCTTACCAAATATAGTGTTGTATTCAGGGTAAATACCTTCTTAACAGCGCACTTAGTGCATGCCTTACACTCGCTAAGAAAGGTTTACCAAGCCGGAAACAAAAAAACAAAAAAAAAACAAAACAAAACAAAAAAAAACAACACAAAAAATGCATGATCGTAGGGTTATATAGCTTCCCAAAAAATGACTGCTTGGGAGGTTAAGGGTTAGAGCTGTCTTGGACTTCCTTTCCCGCAAGGTTTCCGCTTTAAATTAAACACTAGAACTAGTGAATTTTTATTTTTACACTTGACAACGGAATTAACCTCTTTTTTGTTGAGAAGCGTGCAGCTACAGAATCACTCATTCTGTCTTTTGTTCCGGATTTTTGAAGCAAATTAAAAAGTCACTTACAAGATAAACGGAATCAAATTTCGGAAACTTTATCACCGTAAAGCCTTGCTTTGTTAAATGTAGTTGTCACAGTTTTCGTCTGTAAAAGAAGCACTGTCTTGTAGCATTACTTTCGAATAGCGCTGTTTTTTATTTTAATTTGTAATATCTCTGTGGGATTTGTTGTTGTTGAATTTTTCCATCAAACGCTGCTCTTGGGAGTGCAATCGTTTAACCCTTTAAGCGCCATTATCAACATGCATATTCTGCACACCGTTCTTCATATATTTTTTATGGCACAGTTGGGAGAATTTTTTTTGAAGGTTTATTGATGACTTTTCTACAGAGTAGCTCTACATTCATCATGGACTAACTAATGAAATATATATACATGTGTAACATGAACAAAATTGAAAATACGTGTTGGTGCATAAAAATATATATTAAACTGAAGTCTTAAAAAGCAATCAGTCCATGAGCCAAATCTCATAAGTGGCCTAGAAATTGAGTTTCGTAGCACCCTCCTTGGGACATAGTGAAACTAGTATCAAATTAAAGCTCATGACCTATATTTTGAGAATCTACCTGTTTACACGTTTTAAAGTTGAGCACCAATGAGAAATTCCGCTGTTTCCGAGGGGGGTGGGGTGGGATGGCGAAAATTAGAATCCATTCAATAGCAGTTACAAAACATGCAATATCTCCGGCAAAATCCTCCCGATTTAAGTGTAACTTCATACAAAAACTTGTGACTTGTGATGCTATGTTGGGCAAAATGATACTTTCTTAAGTTCGCAATGATGTTGCCATGGTAACGGTGAACCCGGAATAACTATTTATTTCACCAATATCCACTGTCAGTAGTTACGTTTTGCAGAAATGTTGACATAGACAAGAGAACAAGAAGGATTTATGTCAAATGATATGACGTTTTGCATTCTTTATATATCAGAGGGTGTCAGCAACCACAGCTTGGCCAAAACAGGACCATTTAAGAAGATTACGAAAATTTTTGTATAAGAGGGGGAGGGTGGGAATCAAGTTGCTCTGAGTTTTAATTCCAAATATCTCATGGGACTCAATAGAACATGGGATGGCAGCTGGCAAACATTGACAATTTAAGGTTGCACACATCTAACTTTAATTGCAACTTGCACAACAGTTGCCATGGCAACCGTTTCCACGGTTTTTGGCAGAATATTAAAAAACTTGGCTATGTCGTCAGCAGACATTACTTATCTACCTACAACTTTTTCTTCTTTTCCTTCTTTCTTTAAGTTATGATTAATAAAAATGTTTGTAGATTTTCAGACACCTTAACCTTTCACACATGTAAACCTAGGCTCCTGACCGTAAATGAATTTTAACAACTTAACAGAAATGTTTCTGGTTTGCTTATCTTCGAATCGGCTACACTGAGTTTAGCCATCCTCGCCACTACTGTCATCCTCGCCACTACTGTCACTACTGTCTCCTGAATCATAATCTTCCTCATCACAGAGATCATTAGCAGAGTTCACACAGTCTTCCTGACAAGAGCAAGTCTCAGTACAGGGAAGCTCATTCTTCAAACAAGAGCAACGTCTGGTGGCACATGTTCCCTTGCAGCCACAGCAAAAAAGGTCCATAACACCCTCAGGTGCAGGGGGAAGATCAGTCCATACAATTTCTAGATGACCATCTGTGACTTTCCAACCCTCACCTTCAGGCTCTTGTATGGGAATGGCCGCTTGGAAGGCATTCTTCCAAATGTATGTCTGGTAATTGGCACGCTTAAGGTGGTGTAGTAGTGCTGACTCGGTCGGTGGAAGCTGGTGGGACTGAAGGCTTTGACTCTTGCAGAACATGTTGTACCTTGTTTGATTTACACTAAGGCTCCCTTTGTCACCATAGAGGGCACAAACAAAATGCTCAGGACCCTTTGAGTCGTCTTGTCTTGGTGGTACAGTCTCCCCTAGCGCTCTGACCTTTTGCCTCATTACATCGCTCTCCTTTAACATGCCTAACGCCTTCTTCTTCCCTCTCCCAACAAATGTGCTCACCGTATCACCTCCCGTCAAGGCATGAAGGCCGGGCAGAACCCGGCAGATTTCTTCGCCAAGCTGGTCACACATTCTAGAAACACTCACAAGTCGCGATCTGTTCTTCGTTCCACTGATGATGGTAAGCTCAGCTGCAATGCTCCTCTGGTGATAGCACGCCAAAACCTCTGCATCAGTATTCGATGATTTGATGGCGATTCTTCGGTGGCCAGCATTAGATGCATGGGAATTGTGTAAAAACATTCTCGTATCTGCCTCCTCCTGGTTGCTGTTGAGCTCCAAAGCTGTATTGGCAGAAACTGAGCCATTTTCGTTGATGATCTTTGTACAGATGGCACCATGGGCAACATAAATAGCACAATCACCGATAATCTCAGCAAAGCGGGGATTGTTGGACCATTCTTTGACAAGAAAGTTCATTGGGTTGGTCTTGTTCCGGCCATTTGCCATCAACTTCTTCCATTGCCGTGGACACAACTGCTCAGGACTACTGATATCCACGACAAGCTCACCGCCCCTCCCCCGTTAGGTGGCGCTCTGTGTTCTTTATGGAGACTTCGGGATACTGGTCTGCAACAAAATTTACCCTAGATGCGTTGCCAGCCTGCCTTCAAATTCCAGCAAATACCAGCTCTGCTAGGTCTCCAAAACGATCGGGTACTCTGACTAGCATTTGCAACATTGCCATTGCATCTATGATGACAGCTGTCGTATCAACTGGTAGATTCTGAGGACTGTCCACGCCTTCTTCAAGGAGCTTTGGGAGAATAGCCTTGCTGGTCTTTGCTAAGGAACCAACAACAACAACAACAACAAAACCTTTATTTAGACACGATGGGGTAAAAAAGCTACATAGCTTGTGGGGTCGTGTGTAAATAAAACATTAATACTAGTAGATAAAAACATTAAACTATATTGAGGTAGAAAAAAACGCTAAACTAATCCCTAAAAATAGATAAATTGCTAAAATTGTTACAACGATAAAAAGATAAAAAGCGCTAAGAACTCTTACAATAGAGGTTGTTAAAATCGGTATTTTTAATTATGTTCGACGTGTTCATCATTTTCATAAAACTCCTGAGGGATATTGCTTCGTGACACTCTCGCGGTAAAAGGTTCCAGAGCACTGCCCCTCTGTAAGATGTTGAAAGTTTCATGGAATTGGTATTAAATGATGGGGGAATTAATAAATGTTTTTTTCTAAAATTGTACCAGTGTTGAGACTTGGTTACAAGTCAAGCCATGCAGGAGGGGGAGTCATTATGGTAGATCTTATAGATAAATTTCAGAATCGAAAGTTTGTACGTATTTCTTAAAGTTTCCCATTTAGCGCGGTCAAGGACTTCAGTAGATGGCATGTCTTTTGGTAGGTTAAAAATGATCCTTGCTGCTCTGCAATGTAACCTTTCAAGTGCGTCAAAGTCGTCTTGACGACTCATGCCCCCCCAGACAGTTATACCGTACGTGACTGACGGGATTATGACTTTGTAGTATAACTTTAAAAGAACTTGCTTAGGTAAAAACCTACACTTCTTAATAAGGCTTAGTTTATTTGCAAAGTTCTTCTTTAGGTTATTGACCTGTGGAGACCAACTCAGTTTGTCATCTATGTCAACGCCCAGGAGTCAGCTATGTTTAACCCAATTAAGGCAGTTCCCTCCTAGCAGTATCGGAGGAAGGGGGCCAGTGATAGATCCTTTGTGGATAAGCATACATTCCGACTTTTTCGGGTGGGGAGTGAGCCTGTTGGTAGTGCACCAGGCGTATAATTCTTTAAGTGATTGATTAAGGACTGCTGAGACTTCCTCTATACTGTTTCCAATACAGTAAAGAGTTGTGTCGTCTGCGTACATATACACGGCGGCTGACTGTACAGACTCCACGAGATCGCTTGTATACAGGACGAACAACGTGGGCCCCAGAACACTACCTTGTGGAACGCCGGATGCCACAGGGCTGTAGCTAAATCTCTGTCCGTTCAGGACCGTATACTGTGACCTAGACGTTAGATAACTCGTTAACCATGTTAGTAGGGGGCCGCGTATACCATATTTGCACTGGAGCTTTGACAATAGAATTTCGTGATTAACGCAGTCAAACGCTTTCTTGAAATCAATAAATGCTACGCCTACCACTAGGCCGCAGTCCACGGCTTGCCTCCAGGTTTCCGTTAGATGTACGAGGAGGAGTTCGGTGGAATGTCCCTTGCGGTACGCTCATTGGTTATCCGTTACTAGGTGGTTAGCGTTGAACACGTGGTCCACGATTATGTCATTGATGCATGACTCCATAATCTTACTGGGTACACTTAAGGTGGACAAGGGCCTGTAGTTTCCTCTGTCTGTCTCGTCGTCCTTTTTGTAAACTGCTGTCAGTTTGGCTGTTTTCCACTCTTTGTAGACAGTGCCTCACTTTAGGCTTAGGGCAAACAGAGCGGTCAGGGGTAGGGCGATGGTTTCCTCGGCTAGTTTTAGCAACCTCGGGGCAATATTATCGGGGCCGGTTGCTTTGTTTCCTTTTAAGGTCGATATTTTGCGTTTTACTGAGCTGGCTTGGTTTTCGACGGTAGATAAGGTTGGAATATCGAGCTGATTATCGGCAGAATCCTGTTCGGTGTTAATTTGTGGCACAGGTAATTGAACCGCTAGTGTCGTGCCAATCGTGGAAAAATATGTATTCATCATGTCGGCCTTTTCGATGTCTGATACGGCGAGACTGCCGTCGTTGCGTTTAAGTGGGCCAATTGGTTTATGGCATTTGGACAAATCCGTTGCTTTCTTTACGAGTCTCCAGTAAGCACTAGAAGTTTTAACCTCATCAACCTGGCTTGCGAAATATGCCGCCTTGGCCCTCCTAACGTCAGCCGTAATGCTATTTCTGAGAGATTTATAATTCTGCCATAATTTGTCGTCTTTTGTTTTGACCGCCTCCTTGTATAATTTAAATCGCCTGTTCATTTTTCTCCTGATATCGTTAGAGATCCATGGGAGTGAGTGACTCCTTACTTTTACCTTTTTCAAAGGCGCGTGAACTTCCGCAATTTGAAGAAATAACTTGTTTCACATCCATAATGAATCGTCAGGGTCGTCAAAAATCGTAGCTACATGAAAAGGAGTACACTCGATGTCTCGTTTAAAACTCTCCTCGTTGAGTTTCTTGTAGTTACGTATCTGCACGATCTTTGGTGGAGGGCGTTTAGAGGCCAATCTAACAGAAGCATATACAAGATTGTGATCAGAAATACCCAGGGGAAATGGCCGGCTCCCCGAATCAGGTCCTTTCTTGTGGTAACAATAAGATCAATTAGTGTGCTCGAGGTAGGTGTCACTCGAGTATCAGTAGTGATAACATTCTGCATATTAAACATCTCGAATGTTTGGTTCAATTTTACAGAGCTCGTCGGCGGCGATATATCTACTGGAGTTACAAAATACTTCTGGTCGCAATTGAAGTCGCCGAGTAAGAATATGCTAGCTGACTTGAGCCAGGCTCTCTCAAGGACGCTGTTGAATTTTTCGAAAAAGTCATAGTGGTCCGGGGGACGGTAAACAACGGAAAATAAAACTGAGTTCGTAAGGAATTTCGCTTCGATCCAGATGGCCAGATGATCCATCACATGAGGCTAATGATCATGGAAGTGGACCAAGCTCATGAGTCAGCAGCTCTCGGAGGCTCAGCTTACGGCTTTGCCCGATAACTAAGAGCCGAGCAAAAAGATATCTGTCTGCTCTTACTATGACGTTCTTGGTGTTCATCTGAACTGATGTTTTCTTTCTGGCATCTCGAAAAGTCCCTAGCTTCATCTTTGGAAGTGGGTCGAAGAATCCGGTATTACTGGACACAAGCCTGTTGTCAATAAACTCGACCGCAGCTGATTTGCCTTTTTCCTTTGCTGTCTGTAGGTCTTGCACCATGGTTTCACTAGCAACGTATCCCGAGCTCAGGCTCACAAGCTCATCCCAAAGACTCGAATGGATTTCTCCAGTTAGACACCGTAATCATTACTTTCTTCACGTCTGTTTCGTCTCTCTGCACACGGGGTGAAGCAGCTTCCTTGTGGTGTCTGCTTTGATTCTTGGTTGCACCCGTCGACATTGCTCGGCACCTGTCTACAAACGCAGCACGGGAATGTGCTGTAAGAATCCATCTTTGCACAGCACCTTTCCTTAGACTGAATCCGACTATGCCACCTTTTGTCTTAGTGCTCCTGTTAAGCGTCTGTTCTATCGTCTGGTCCACAAGTACTTGTGCGAAGCCATGCTCGGATGTTCTCTGGAAGCCGAAGTCACCATTTTCCAGCATCCTGTGTGCTTCCGGGTGGGTTTCTGGCAAGGTCAGCATGTACAGCAGGTACACTGGAAGGTAGCGAGCATAGTTAATGTGGTCGTATGCGAAAAACCATGGCATCATTTCCTTGATACAGTGTAAATGGAGACTCCAGTTGCCTTCTCTCGTTGCTCTGATAAAGTCCATCAGAATCCGAACCATATCTAGATATGACATCCAGAATGTCTTCAACGGACCGGCATCCTTGTCACAAAACTGCCAATAGAGATCAAACACTTTTAGAAAATCTTCCTGCGTTAACAGCGCATTGAACTTCTCCACGGTGAACTCTTCACGGACGCCACGTATTGCTCGGATGAGAAAAACGTAGTTGGCTCTTTGACCACGTTGCTTATGCCAGTCTCCAAAGCATTGCCATAGCAGTCGATGCATCGCCTCAAACACATTCTAAAACAAAGATTCACGTTGTTGATCAGTTTTAATAATCACTGATAAGCTAATTTGAAAAGGAAAAATCTACTGCTAACACTGTGACGCTAGACTGTCTGCATCATTACCTTGTGTATACGCACAGCCCGATTGTAATGACGTCCTTCCAGGACACCCGTAACAGATCCTGTTGCCACCACACCACTTTCAATGAGGACATCTGAGAGACCGGCATCTCCGAAGCGCTTACCAATGGCGGAAAGATATGCACAGGTGATGTGGAACGTCCCCATTCTAACGACTAAACGGTTGAAGCGCTGTTCATTTAGCCACAGAATTTCCAATGCTTTGGCGTATATGGCTTGGTCGAATACTACCATCACATCGTCTTGGCCGAGTTGATCAGCCATATCTAGAGAACGCTGGAGGACTGTGTATACTGTTGGAAGCTCTGTTGGGCTCGCTTCAATGACCGGACAGTAACCAACACAGCTTTCGCGTGGAATCTTCCCATCTTCTAGACTCACGTTGAATGCTGTCCACGCTGGAATTACTTGTTGCTCGTCATCTGATGGGTTAAATAGAGTGTCTTCCAATGGTTGCCGACAGAGTAGCCATCCAAACTCAATCACTCGTGCGTACTCTGAGACCCTTGGAACTGTCTGCAATACCTGCGTCACATCGATCTGAATGGGACTAGGGCCTTGGCGTCGACCAGAATGATACTGAAGAACGTCACTTTGGATACCAATTACTGTGCGTTTCTTTGAACGTGGCTGAGCAGCATTCATAACTGGGTGTGGAGCGCAGGTATGTGATTTGTGCTGGATGATGATACCATTTGTGCAGTGTGTTGTCCCCTTCCCTAATCAATAGAGAATAAATTAAGAAATTTAGAGGAGCTTATTGAAATGTATAAAGATATGAATTAATTTGGCAAATATGTTCTACAATACAGTCACAAAATAAAAATAGGTACCGATATTTAATATATCTGCAGAGATCAGAGCAGTTGAAGAACGTTCTAGTTGATCACTACCTATAGCAAAATACTACTACCAAATCAATACTGCAAAAGTATATCCATCCTCGGTATTAAAACTAAAATCTAGTTTTACTGTTGTACTTGCTGCCTTATTTGTATAAGAATTTGTTTTCAGCCTCCATTAGCGATAAATAAATTGATATCAATTGCACAATACCCGACAAAGTTTCCTCCTGGAGATCATTGTTATCCCAGCAGAATATGGCCGGCACATCTGGAACACATACACTTGGGAGTAAAATTCCTTCTCTTTGTCGCTCGATCTGCTTTTCAGCAATTGCTGTTTCTAGCTCCTCTATCTGTGTATACGATAGGGCGTGTCCAAATCTGTTAAGTAGGGTAACAACGTCAGCGTTTCCAGTAAGACTCTTGACCGTCATTGGAAGAACTACATGTTTAGGTGTTTTCACACGACCTCGGGACACACAAAGTATCATGTCTTGAGCCACAGTCAGAACTAGGCGATTAACCTCCGGTGGTAGGTTAGTAACTCTATCTTCCGAAAACTCAGCTTTGGATGAAAATATCCAGGCCAGCAGATTGTACAGCAAATCTGGGACTAGCTCATTCTCAGTCTCTACGTCATGAAGGGTTGGTGGCCATTCCATGGTTGGCTTAACATCAAGAAGAAGGCTTCTTATAACTTTGGAGGTATGGTAGACTTGATAGGCGGACTGATCATTTTGAAGTGGATCCGCAGACTCAAACGTAATTTCATCTGGACCTGGAACGGAGGCTGAATACACAGTTTCGATTATTTCACCCTTTTCAATGCTTGCATTAAACACAAGCTCGGCTTGATTCTGTGCTGAAGGTTGTCGAAATAATAGGCTGTTACTAAAGCTCCTCCTCAGCCTTTGTTTCAACTTTGAAGATCTGTAACATGAAGCATCTACACCTTGTTTACTCAACTGGCTAATGAACACTGCCAAGAGAGCTGACATGCTTACCACTTTAGCACCGATAATTACTTCACGTTGTACATATTCTCGCACTTCTTCAAAAGCTGTCTTATAACTTCCTGATAAACTGTCTTCCATTTAACAGCTTTTGTCTTCGAGCTTTGACAGTGTCTCCTGCCTCACATAGTCTTTATAACACGATCGATGATACTTGATTTCTAGGGCTATATTATCTTTCCCTTCCATATGAAGGAGCACTCTTGTGTCATTTCTGATCTGTGCTGCTCTAAGGATCGCCGAGCTTCCATACTCACTTATATTTTGTGTTAATGCTTCTCTTGTTTTCGCATGGTTTTGCTTCTTAACGAACTTGTCTTGTTGGCAAATGATACACTTCTCCTTCTCGAAGGCTTGTAGTTGGGATCTGCAAAGGCGCTTCGCAGGAGGTTCACAGGAATGGGAACTTTGTACTGACTTTGTACTAGAGGGAACTGGTAATTCCTTGGTCTTTGATCTTTTGATATCCACTAGGTTTGTGTACTTTTGGTAGCACTGTCGGTGATAACCTCCCTTGGGACCATCCTCCCAATAGCTTCTCATCAAAAACCATATTTCATCTTGCCTTGTGCTCGCACATCCTTCAAATTATCTCCAACTTCTTTCTGTGAAATCTGTTAACTTCTCCTTAGCATTTTCCTTCACGTGGCATAGGCAGTTATTCCACTTAGGAGTTGATCGTATTTCAGTACGGAAGAACGCTTCCTAGCAGCAGATTTTATTTCGGCCATTAGATCGTAGATGGTAACATCTGTGTAGAACTTTTTACTCTTTCTGAACCCGCTCGGGTGAAAACGCAGACTGCAGACTGCAGACCGCAGAACACTTTTTGCGATAAATTAAGTTTTTTTTTTCATTTTTTGCCCGCTGTTAATGTAGCCAGCACTTAACCAATCTAAATGTGAAACAAATATGGCGGACGTTCGTTTGTTTGTGCACAGGTAGCCAAAGCTTTAGTTATGACTGAAAATTAATAAAATTTTATGAAATAAACAGTGTTACTTTGTTTATATCTTATGTAAGTGCTAGCTAGGGCAAAATTTCGCTCTCCGAGCGAGAATAACCGTCTTTCTTATTTTTGCTCCTAATTAGTATTATAATTATGAAAGGTGATACACAATTCACCCGCACCAAGCATTTAAATGATCTATATTTCTTGAAATGCGCCATTTCCACTCACAATTTCCTCAAACCTGAATGAATCAATAGTCGAAAAACAACTATACACCAGAAAAGTTCCATCTTTCCCAACATTTGTCACCATAAAGGGCAATATTTTGAGCTTCTTGTACTTGAAATCAAATGTCGGTATTCGACCGCCGACCTCTGCGCACAAATACATGCAAATATGCCAAATAAATCGTACAAGACAAAATCTACTGTGTCCAGGAGGCGTGCACGGTGAGCAAGAACAAATAGCCACGCTTCAAACATGAAACGTCGCACTCCAACACAGTAGCTTTTGCCATGTTCGCGTTATTGTGCGAATTGTCCAATGAGACGAGAACAGCGGGATGAAATTAGCATATTTGCATATATTTGTGCGCAGAGGTCGGCGGTCGAATACCGACATTTGATTTCAGGTACAAGAAACTCGTTGGGAACCACAAACGTTGGGAAAGATGGAACTTTTCGGGCGTATAGTTGTTTTTCACTATGGATTCATTCAGATTTGAGGAAATTGTGAGTGGAAATGGCGCATTTCAAGAAATATAGATCATTTAAATGCTTGGTGCGGGTGAATTGTGTATCACCTTTCATAATTATAATACTAATTAGGAGCAAAAATTAGAAAGACGGTTATTCTTGCTCGGAGAGCGAATTTTTGCCCTAGATAGCAAGTACGTAAGATACAAACAAAGAAACACTGTTTATTTCATAAAATTTTATTATTCGGTCGTAACTAAAGCTTTGGCTACCCGTGCACAAACAAACGAACGTCCGCCATATTTGTTTCACATTTAGATTGGTTAAGTGCTGACTACATTAACAGTGGGCTCAAATGAAAAAAACTTAATTTATCGCAAAAAGTGTTCTGCAGTCTGCAGTCTGCAGTCTGCAGTCTGCGGTCGGCAGTCTGTAGTCTGCAGTCTGCAGTCTGCGGGGGTTGTCCAATACACCCAAACTGACTCGATTCGTCTAAGGTAGTGACGACTCGTCTCGATTCGACTCGAATCGTCCGTTGTGTAGTCGATTCGACTAACAGGAAAGTCGATTTGCAAGACACTTAGAAAAAATCACACAAGAAGGCGAACAGGGCAGGCTGAAAAAGTGGTCGAATCGACTCGATTCGAGTCGATTCGACTAACTGGAAAGTCGATTTGCAAGACACCTAGGAAAAATCACACAAGAAGGCAAACAGGGAGGGTAGAAAAAGTGGTCGAATCGTCCGTTGTGTAGTCGATTCGACTAACTGGAAAATCGATTTGCAAGACACTTAGAAAAAATCACACAAGCAGGCGAACAGGGCGGACTGAAAAAGTGGTCGAATCGACTCGAATCGTTCGTTGTGTAGTCGATTCGACTAACTGGAAAGTCGATTTGCGAGACACGTAGAAAAAATCACACAAGAAGGTGAACAGGGCGGGCTGAAAAAGTGGTCGAATCGACTCGATTCGAGTCGAGTCGACTCGAATTGTCCGTTGTGTAGTCGATTCGACTAACTGGAAAGTCGATTTGCAAGACACCTAGGAAAAATCACACAATCGTGCGTTGTGTTAGATTAAGTTGTATTTTCCAACCATCTTAAATGAAATTAAGGTGTGAAAAATCACAGAAGAAGGCAAACAGGGAGGGTAGAAAAAGTGGTCGACTCGTCCGTTGTGTAGTCGATTCGACTAACTGGAAAGTCGATTTGCAAGACACTTAGAAAAAATCACACAAGAAGGCGAACAGGGCGGGCTGAAAAAGTGGTCGAATCGACTCGAATAGTTCGTTGTGTAGTCGATTCGACTAACTGGAAAGTCGATTTGCGAGACACCTAGAAAAAATCACACAAGAAGGCAAACAGGGAGGGTAGAAAAAGTGGTCGACTCGTCCGTTGTGTAGTCGATTCGACTAACTGGAAAGTCGATTTGCAAGACACTTAGAAAAAATCACACAAGAAGGCGAACAGGGCGGGCTGAAAAAGTGGTCGAATCGACTCGAATAGTTCGTTGTGTAGTCGATTCGACTAACTGGAAAGTCGATTTGCGAGACACTTAGAAAAAATCACACAAGAAGGCGAACAGGGCGGGCTGAAAAAGTGGTCGAATCGACTCGAATAGTTCGTTGTGTAGTCGATTCGACTAACTGGAAAGTCGATTTGCGAGACACTTAGAAAAAATCACACAAGAAGGCGAACAGGGCGGGCTGAAAAAGTGGTCGAATCGACTCGATTCGAGTCGATTCGACTCGAATCGTCCGTTGTGTAGTCGATTCGACTAACTGGAAAGTCGATTTGCGAGACACTTAGAAAAAATCACACAAGAAGGCGAACAGGGCGGGCTGAAAAAGTGGTCGAATCGACTCGAATAGTTCGTTGTGTAGTCGATTCGACTAACTGGAAAGTCGATTTGCGAGACACTTAGAAAAAATCACACAAGAAGGCGAACAGGGCGGGCTGAAAAAGTGGTCGAATCGACTCGATTCGAGTCGATTCGACTCGAATCGTCCGTTGTGTAGTCGATTCGACTAACTGGAAAGTCGATTTGCAAGACACCTAGGAAAAATCACACAATCGTGCGTTGTGTTAGATTAAGTTGTATTTTCCAACCATCTTAAATGAAATTAAGGTGTTTCCTAGCAATCATGTTTACTATAAAACAATTTCACCGACATTTCTTTAAAATAAGAGCTTTTCATGGGCCAAGCTTTATGTCTCGGTGTTCATCGAAGATACGTATCTTATGACGTTGCTGAAAATTGAGTTTCATATAAAACCGTTGACATGGCAACAGAATCACAAACATATTCAAGCCTCGCATATTCCTTTATTCAGAGTTAGACCAACTAACCAAATTTCACTCAAAATGCACTTATAGTTCCGGAGAGATTGAGAATCAATAATTCATTATTATTCCAAGAATTAATTTCCAAACAAAGGGTATCTCATAACAGAAATTTTCCTTTTTAAAGAACATGCAATTACATGTATAACAGCCAATTAAGGCTATTCTATGCCTTTTAGGTGTCCCTTGATTATTCTGATAAATTTTGCAATTAATCAACTTGAATTAATGATATTAAACTGAATTTTGGAGCCCGAATTGTGTAAAAAGCTCATATTTTCAGCTTCAGGGAATATTCCATTGGTGTCTGTTGCCATGGAAACCCAAAACTGAGTTACGATAACGCATTTGGATAGCCTATAATATAACAACCATTTCTTGTAAACTTCAACTAATTTGGTTGATGTTGATTAGAGATGCGGGCCAAGTTTCTTTTAATTAACACTACAGTGAGCAAATTTTCCCCACCCCACCCCCCTTGGAAAAAGCGGAATTTCTCATTGGTGCTCCGCTTTAAAACTTGTAAACAAGTGTATTCTGAAAATATAGGTCGTAAGCTTTAATTTGATACTAGTTTCACTATGTCCCAAGTGGGGTGCTACGAAACTCAATTTCTAGGCGCCTTGGCTCATGGACTATTGCTTAAACATCAAGACATTTTTTCTTTGTTGATCATTTCCTTTATTCTCAGGACTTGTATGTTTGATCAAGTACTGTTAAGGCGAAATTAGATATTTGTCACTACTGGGGCAAAACAATCTCCTATTACTCTTTCTCGATCCTGGGAATTCCAGCCGCAACGCCTGATTCAATGCCGCACTCATCCACGCCTCGGAGAATCTTGAAGAAACCTTTGTCTCCCCAGTCTGTATTCCAGGAGTTTGCCACGAGCCAGTACGGCCTGCCCCCTTCTGTTCCCCAGCCCAGGATTTTAATAGCATGCCCTCCAAGGGATGATCCGAGGGTGCGTTGATATACTCCGCTCTTGTAGCTTGGAAAGTCAGCATACATGGTGAAGTCTCCTTGTACGGGACCATTGGTCATAATCTCCGTCGCTATCTTCTCTACAGTAGTGCCCACGAGATAAGCCTTAGATCCATAGTTCTTGTCCTTTGCATACGTGACATTGTATCCTACCTGACATTTTCTTTTGCACTGAGGTGTCGGACTGTATTTCTCACTGCAAGGTTTACGGTGGCCTTTCACATGATGCTCACAAGGTGGGATAAGGTATGGAAGACAACCTTGTTTAGAGTTATATAGCCCTCCTGTAACAAGGCCGTTTACTACCCAGTATTTCCATGCAGCCAGCGCGGATCCTCCGCTACACCCGTGTCCACCAAGGCCACAAACCCGACAGCATGAAACCAACTCTTCAGTAGAGATGTGCGGCGTTAATTTGCCACCAGACTTGATACAGATTCTGTCTGTGATGGCCTCCACAGCTCCAAATGCCCAACAGCTTCCACATGAGCCTTGATCACGAATTTCGTCGATGGATTTACAGTTAGGCCACTTCTGTCGAGCGTCGAACGTGTCTGGGAGTTGGATGGCTTCATACTCTGTCTTCTCCTTCAAAAGACCTAGTTTTTTCGGTCGTGGAGGGATGTTTCCGTCTAATGGAACACCACACAACTTCTTGAAATGTTCAACGTCGTAGCCGGCGTAATCGGGGTCAGCTTTCCAAGACGCAAAAGAGTTGATGTAATCAATGTCCTCTTTCGTGAGCGATTCAGGATCATTCTTGGCCTGGCAGGACAAGAAGAGAAGCATTGGTAAAACGAACAATAAAACCATGATTTGTGATCGAAACTGACGGGTTTCTGTGTCGTGTGATCAACAGAGCAAGAGGAACTTCAGCCTTGGACTTTAAATCATAAGACTTAAAGTTTCACCATTTGGAAGTCACGAGTCAAAGGATGCCTTTAACCTTTTGGACTCAGGGGCGTGTAAAAATCCTAGTAGCGCTCAATAAAATAAAAACTGATGTCAGCTACTAGAACACTTTTGCCCAATTGTTTCAAAAGCGAATTGAATTACCCGTACCTTTTTTTTTTTAATTATCGGACAATGGTATGATAAGCGGACATTGACCCAAAACAGGCACGTCCAGCGTATTTCCAAAAACTACCGTTAAGTCTATCTTTACAGGGAACCGGACCGGATCGGCTTCCGTTTACATGGAACTTTTTGGAACCGATCCAGGTGTTTAGAAGGGACCTTTCTGGACCCGGTGCGGAACACACCCAAAACTGTACCTGCAAAACAGCAGGTCCATTTTTGGATCTGTTCCGACCGGTTCCAGAAAGGTCCCGTGTAAACAGAAGGCCTGTGCGGTCCGATTTTCGGACCGGATCCGTTTGGAAACGGTCCCGTGTGAACATAGCCTATGTTAAAGTTTGAAATTACAGTTTGGTCAGCTCCACCAGAAAGCATTTTGTCTCACTTCTCTATTTTCATACGAACTTTGTATTCTGAAAGAAATTTAGCATTACCAAAAAATTTCCAACAATAAAAAGTAACAATGAAATTGAATCTCATATAAACAGGCAGTAATTCCAGTTCAACAAGGCAACATTTATTTTTCTATGGCAAATTCTTGGAACTTCATCGTTTCAATATAAAATAAATGCACATAATTTTTTGGTTTTTACACGAAAGGAAGTCCGTAGGTGAGAATAAGGCATTTTTTTGCATTTGTAAGAGTCGTCTCAGTGAGCCTCTGTGGCTCGGGAAGACTATTTGTGGCCGCAAAATTATCACCAGTGCGGATTAAAAAAAAGGCATTTTTTTGCACAGAATTGACACATATGTTGCTGACATTCTTCATCAACGAAGCCTACCTACCGTTAATTGTTCGATTAATAATTTGCTATTAAAATTCGAAATCTCCGTCGAGGAAAAGAAATCAGCTTTGCTTTGTTGCAATGCAAAGGATTAGATTACTAAATGTTCAGCTAAACGTTAGCGGTGAAGCTGCTATGACGTGTTCTTAATCATAAGATGAACTCTTACAGGAGTTGCATGTTATGCTTAATTTTTGCTCACATTTTGGAACCGGTTTAATAAAAGGGAAAAATGGCTGGCTACGCCCCTACGGCTGAATTAAAATATATAGTGAGTACGACATCACCTCCCCGCGTCCCCGATACACGTCCCCACTTCCCTGATATCACGTCCTCGCGTTCCCGGTCTCGCGTCCCCACGATTCCCATATCTCACGTCCCCACGCTTCCCACGTCCCCAAACACGCGTCCCCGTGTCCCAGTCCCATTTATAGCCACAGCCCTTTGTTTTTGATAATTAGTACCTTTTTATAACCCTTTTCACAATTAACTTCTCTCATTTGCATTACAATGTATTTGAACATTGATGTGAGACAATTTCGGTAAGAAACTGTAAACCTTTTTGGAGCAAAAACAAAACAGAAAACAAACACACAAACAAACACTGCAGGTTCTTGTGGTTTACACACGGTTAAAAGATATTTGTTAGTTTTTTTTGGAAAGCAATCGCAAATTTATGTATGCGGTATGATAGAATTTGAACTTTGGGATGACTCGGTCGATTTTTTTTTTTGCAATCACACTACAAGAATGACAACCACAACACCAATATACAAAAAGGGGAAAACAAGGAAAGCAAAAAAGAAAAAAAATTAGTGCCGACTTGCAAGATTTACGCTACAAAATTAATTATACAACTTACAATACAACGGAGAATCACCTATTTACACAACATTACGTACATTAGTTTTCTTACAATAATATTGCCTACAAATCTTACATTGCAGTTTGTTGAATTACTATTTTTATAGTGGTTTTACCTGGTGTCACTTACAATGTTACTTTCTAGTATGAACACAATTGTGCTTACAATAATATTTCTTATGAAAAAAATAATAAAGAGAAGGAACAAAAAAAGAGGGAGAAGCATATGAGAGGGTCTGTTGACAAAGTATCAAAAAGGAGAGATCGGTTTTAACTTGAAATCTCAATTTTCCATTGAATTTTTAATTTATTTATAAATTGAGAACATTCAAGATTTATCTCACCACTTTTACAACTATATATGTACTTTTTTATTAGCAAGACGAGTAGATCTAGTTGGCGTCTAAGGTTGCCGTTTATAGAAGGAAAGGGCTAGTTCTGAAATAGAAATTGCTCAGTTGACAAATTTATAAACGTTCTATTGATTGCATTGAACTACGATAAAATTTCCTGATAAAATTTAACATTGATAGCCATTCTAAAAAGGTGTGTTCCAATGAGTCAGAATTTTTACACTAAGCGCAAATGTCATCATTTCTGATTTTGAATCTCTTGAGTTCTCTATTAGTTACTAAAATTCTATGACAAAATTTAAAACCAAATTCTCTTATCTTGTTGTCAGCGGTCGTTTGGTAGATTGTGTTAAATATCTGTTTCCAACTATGGGCAAAGTTGAGAAAAAGTCTGGTCCAATTTTTCACAGCGGTAGGTTCTTTCATATTGTTTTCCTGAAATAAATTGTAATAGTCTTTGCACCTCAGTTTGGTTAAATAGAGTGCTTTATTTTCAGACAGATAGAATACGTCCCTCTCATTAAGTATATCCCTATTGGTTACGGCAGTTTCCTGAGCATTTTTCTTCAAGTAACGTGGGATGGGCAAGTTCAAATTATTGTTCTTATTGCGATCGTATGACAAATTTACTCCTAGTGATTTGACAGGTTCATGATAAGATTCAAAGCTGAAGGGTTTGGTTTTATTGTTTTTAGCTGAGCCAATCCACATTGCTTTTGTCTTCTTCTTATTTAATTTAAGACCAGAGATAGCATTTAGAGATAACAGAGAGATAGAGAGTTCAGTCGATTAATTTCTTGATACCTAGTTCATGCTTGTGGAAGTTTGGAAACAGTTTCAGTAATCGACTTGTTTACTTCTGATTACAATGCCATTTAAGGAAGCGGTCATAATTTAGAGCAGGGGAGGAGGTGGATGATTTCTTAACCCCAAACAGCAAAAGTCTATAACCCCCCCCCCCCCCTTTAGCAGATAGTAACTTTCTGTGACCCCTCCTTGAAGTGGTTAGAAAAATTCATAACCCCTCCTTTAAACAAAAACACTTTTAATACGCCATTGGTGCTTGAATTGGTGCAAATTAAATACAGGAACTGTCATGAACAAGCCATTTAAGCAAGGGCCTCTCTCAAACTTAGGAAACAGCCTGAACATCAGGACAAAGTACACATTAATTATATACTTTTCAGATGTGTAAGAAATCCCTCACTTCAAAGCCAATGTTGTGGCAATGCTCTTAAACAAACTGGAACATTTCAAATGTCAACTGGAACAGGCAAACATAATCTACACCCCATGGGCCACTTGAGAGTTTTTTAGTAAAATAAGATTTGAATCTCAGCAGACTGAAGTAAGCTTTTAGAAATTTTGAATTTATTCAATTAATTACATTATTCAATAAAAATTACAATTATGATAACAAACAGTTTTTTAAATATTGTGGGGGGGGGGGGACAGGGGGGTTTAAATCTCCCGCTTCCCATACCCTTTAATCCCGGTTCCCGCCCTGTATTTTTTGGCTCCCGTCCCTTTGCATCTCCCGCCTCCCGTACACCTCCCGCCCCCTTTTCTCCCGGTCTCCCGCCCCCCTGTCCCCCCCCAAAAATTCTTTATGCCAAGCAAGTACATACAAAAACAAAATGAAGAAAACTATAGATATTAATAAATCAATCACGGGACTTGACTGGACATCATTCATCAAAGAGTGGATAAGTAGCAGTTGAGCAGACTACAAGCAGTATCTAATTTCCTCTTAATTTAATACACGACGATCAAAGCACCACGTGTGAGTGGCAAGGTGCACTGCAAGAAGTGGAGGTGTTCTTAACCTGTTGATTTGCACAAGTTATACAATTCTGCTCACACATAGGATATGGAGGGAAAAAAGGATGACCACTTGTAGACTAAAGAGGAACTGTGTGTCTACTGTCTCTATATTTAGCTACACTGACTCCATTTCCACTGTTTCAACTACAATGTATGACAGTGGAGTCTAGCCTTGGTACAACGTCATTAAAAAGCCCTGATATGAAATTGCATATTCCCCTTACTGTCCTCCATACATTTCTTATGGAACTAGTAAGGAGAATTTGCCTAAATATCAAGACATCTTATCCTTGATGATCTCTTCCTTTATTCTCATAACTTGAATGTTTGAACAAGTAGTAATGTAAAGAGAAATTTTATTTTCATTACCGTTAGGGCTTAAGGGTTGAAATGATTACCTTGTCATTAGAAACACATTTTTGGCCCAACAAACAAAAGCTGTTGCAGTCTTTTCATTAAGCCAAAAATCAAATAAGTCCCAAATGAATGGTTGGCTGGTAGGTTCTACAGGACTGCATGTTTTCATTTTTCCCTTCCCAGGTTGCTCGATGACAAATTAATATTGTATCACTACATTCAAGACAATATTAATAGTACTTAGTCCCAAAAAGAGTAAAATTGTTCCATGAAACTTACAATGAGCTACCTGGTATATACAGTATACAGATTATCAAGAACTATTAAGTTTTTAAACAAGTTTTTCCATTTCACTTTGGACATGCTGGGCTAGTTCCTTGTATTCTTTGGTCTTGAGTTCAATGGTCTTTTGCTGAAAAGAGTTTAAGGATGTTCTGTTAGTGATACAATACAGTTATTACAGGGTTCGTACCCTTTTTCAGAGACAATTTTCCAGGATTTTTTCAGGGCTTCTTCAGGACTCAGATAGATTTTTCCAGGTCTCCCAAATGCATAATAATTGAGGCAAAAACCTCTTACAAACAGAAATCCAAAAATACTGCAGACAATTGTTTTAAAGAAATCATTTTCTCCAAGAGTTTATAGATTTCCAGAACTTTCCAGGACCTGCATTAATTTTCCAGGACTGGAAAGTCCTGGAAAATGCCAGAATAAAATTCCAGGACTTTGCAGGATTTCCAGGACCTGTATGAACCCTGTTAATAATAGTGAATAACTTGGAGGAAGTCCATTCTTAAAAAAAGGTGTAGCTTTCATAAGTTGAGGCAATGAAATTTATAGTCAGGATGGAGAGCGATGGAGAGTACAACGACTGTAGGAGGTTCATGGCCTAGTCTGTGCATTGCATCATGGTGTTTTCTCTAAAGGGACTTCATCACAGGGATTTTTATGCTTTTGGGTGAAAAATGTGCTGAAATTTGAATTAAATACCTTTTCTCATACACGGAATACTCTAGTCCAGTCAAACTGTGGTTTAACATCAAACAAACTGCAACAGAATTTTTTTCATCACCATTCAATCGAGGGTGGCCCAATAAGTAACACACTAAAAATCCTGCCAAATCTGTTCGGTGGAATATGTGAAAATTAAGCTTTAAACATTCTGAGCTCTTGCCACAGGGCTCCCAAGTCATTAGAACTCAGACTTTCTCAAAGAACAAATCTTGTAACTGAATTTTCTTTCTAAATTCTTCTTAAGATGTAACAACACTCGTTTAACTTTAAAAAAGAGCTAATTAATTGTTACAAAAACATCTGTGCCCATCTAGTTATGAGTTTTGCACAGGACACCCAAGAATAGACAAGAGCGTTTTCTAAAAACACCACAATTGATTCATTTTTTATGTTTATGTTTTCGCTGACATTAAAATCCCTCCTGTGAAGGATATCAATCATGGAAGTTATTAGGTTGTTTATGTGACTGTTCAAAAATTACTTGAATCTGCTTACTTACCGTACATGCAATAAAGTTATCACTGTTCACCAAAATGTAAATACAAGAAAAGTATCAAATTTTCTTGCTATATCTGATCAAAATTCATTTCGTAAATAAAAAAATATATATACATATATCTATATATATTGAAAAAGGAATCAATAATTTTACTTCGCAGTCTGGGTGGACTCCACCTTAGGGTAGCAGTTTATTTCATTGGGGGGGGGGGGGGGGGGTTGCATCACCGCTAGTTCCCAGCAACTTTATGGGGACAGGGCTAACAGACCACCTGCATTTGGGGCCCCCCCATATTAATCCAGTGGGGGGAGGGTAGGGTTGGTCAAAACTTGGGTCTTTAGTTTAATCTGTACCAATTGTTATTATTCTAGCACATTAATCACACTGACAATAATTATAGCACTGACATTCAGTGAACAGCATTATCCTTTTTTATCTAATTTACTTCCAAATTAAAAAAAAAAGTTTATTTTGATATATGTGTTAACACTTAAATTGTTCCTTGCATAGGAGGCCTGTGCAACAACTTTTAATGTTAGGCATAAATTTTTTTTCAAGGAGCAGTTTAGTTTTATTTAATATTTATTTTTTTGCAATTTACCCTAGACATCAGTTAATGTTATTTAGCAATATATGCTTCTTAAGGATCAGAACACATTAAGCATAGTTTTTTGTCTAAATGTTTGACTTTGTCAAACTTGGGTAGCCTGTGGCAAAAGCCCAAAATGTTTAATGTTCAATTTTCACATGTTCTACCAACGGATTTTGGGGGATTTTTGGTGTTTTGCCAATTGCGTCACCCTCAATTGAATGGTGATGAAAACAATTCTGTTGCAATTTGTTTGATGTTGACCATCAAAAAGTCATAGATTGACTGCACTACTCCTAGAACATCAAGAGAAGGAAATCAAATGATTTTCTCAAAGGGGGAACAAACCATAGTCAGTTTCTTGCAACTTTTCCAAGAACCAAAGGAAAAACTTGAAAACATCAAAGTTACAATCCATTTCAATTCTTATGATTTCTGCAGCCAAACACACCTAATTATAGTCCCAGAGAACTGGCAGAGTGATTTTAAACTGGTGGAGTGATTTTTTTGGCTTTCTCTGATTGGAACATGTCTTTTCAAAGTTATCCTAAGAATTGGTGACAGTGTCCCTTTAACAAGAAACCTTACTCTACACTGTACATTGTTGGTCGCTAACAAAATGCCCTGGTTGGGGAGGGGGTAGAAGTGGAGAGGATGGGTAACCCTTTGATGAACTAATATCCCATCCAAGGAGAGTTACAGTACAGTGTAGTTAGAAGGCTCCTAGTCACTTCATGATCCAGAAATACAACCTAAAGGCTGGCCTACATGTAGTTAAGCTTGTTGGCTTGTTCAATCCACTGGTTTGGAGACTTCAGTTGTATGTGTCATGTAGTGTTTCTCTATTTTTGAACAATTCAATCTAGCATTTACCATTCTATTAATTTGCCTTTTGGTTTCCAGCTCCAAAAAGTCTTCCACAGTCCAGTCTTCTTCCTTCTTATTCAACAACAGAAAGTCACATTTTGGTGAATGAGATTTGTGCTCAGCCCTGAAAGATATAGAACCAACAAGTTACAACTTAACAACACATGTCAGAATTGATAATAAGATATATTTTAGTCAAAGAAGAGGACAAACAAGTGAGAGGAGCTATCAGATGGCTGGCTTAGCTGAAGGCATGCAAAGTAGAACTCAGAAAGGGTGAAGGCAGACTGACACCATGGGAAGCTGCTGAGGAGAGGAGAACCATGATGATGTTTCACTTCACTTGTCCACTGGACAGGGCTAAAAATTAACTTCAGTGCTTGGTCGCCACTTGGGCCGGTATCCCTGAATTCTTAGTGGCCCTCAAATTTCCTCTACTACACAAAAAAATTTGTAAGCCATTTTTAATTGAATAAACGCCCCATGGCTTTATACGTATGCCCCCAGAGATGGATTAATTATTCGTATGCACTGATGTATCTGAATTGTTTTAATGAATACAATATTCCAAGCCCAGAGGCTAGAGTTAGGGTTAGGGTTAGGGTTACGTGTCAGTAAAATCAAAATGACGTCTACATATCGGTGCTACCAAGAATTTGGTTGACCAAAAGTGAAATTCACTTGTCCAAAAAAAAATTAGTTAATTACACTGTATAAAATACTGTAATTCAAGATGAATGGATCAAAAGAATGTACTTGTGTCGAGTGTTTGTTTTTCCTAACAACTGATCCAATACTGGTATTTGTTGTTTCTTAATAACCAGGCATGTTTTAATGCAACACTATTTCACACACACTGACACAGACCTGAGTTCACTCATGTTAACAAAGTCCAGAGACACTTGGGAAAGTCAGAACTCAGTGAAAGACAATAAAAACAATGATTGTATTTCATGGAAATTTCACTGTCTCATTAGAAAAGTCATTTGGGAAGTCCACTTGTCTGAAAAAAAAAAAAAAAAACTACCAGTACTTGCAGGGTTGTCCACAACTTTTCAAGTAGCTGGCAAAGATTTCTAAGTAGCCGGATAGTGATTATCGAGCACCGAAGGTGATCCCTTCTAGGGGGGTCTGAGGGCATGCTCTGCCAGGAAATTTTTACATTTTAAGTCCCCAGAAATGGAATTTTCTTGATTCTGAGCACAAGTTTCCAATAATGTCAGTTCCAAAAGTAATCGTAACTTTTCAATTTTATTTGTATAAACTCATGCCTTGAGTGGTTTTCTACATGTAATTCCCAGAACTCAACGTAATGAACTAATAATCGTGTATCTCTGTGCCAACCAGATTATTTTTGAGTCAATAAACTGCAATGGCAAATAAGTTTCATTTTCATGTATTTGCGCCAGTAAAGGAACAAATAATTTGTCTTTAAAAAAATAATATATATCACAAAAGTAGCCGGCACAAGCGACCCAAGTAGCCGGTTAATTCTGCCGGCTGCCGGCTGTTAAGGACAACCCTGGTACTTGTCTTTTGGATGGGTGGTTCTTTGCCCTGGGCATGAAGAAAGAGAAGGAGCCCCCTGCCCCTGACTGAGTCCTGCTTATTCGTAACAGATACTGCCATTCCAAGTGAGGTTCCAGGGTGATCTTTGCTGATATCTTTGTTTCCATCTTGGGTAGCAATTGCTGCCACACAGGCAATCGAACATCTGTACATTTGACACTTTGCAAAACAAATTATCTTATTCAATATTCAGTGAATTCAATTTATATTTGCCACAGTTACTAAATGGCACAGTTGCTTCTAGTTGAAATTACAAATTTAGGCATTTGCAAAACTAAATTTAATTTTTGACAATTTATTGTAAAGGGAAATCAAAACAAACACATTGTCTGACATCAGGATTACACTGCAAAAAATGTAAGAAAGATGGAAAGGCAGGTGGAGCAGGAGGTACTACAGAAATATAAACAGGGTGAGGATCCCTTAAATTCTGAACATGGGATCCTTGGATCCAGTTTTTTTTTAAACCTAACACCACCATTGGTAACACTGCCATAAAATAATAACACACATGACAATGTTCTCAATATTTTGATATCACAGGTTGCAGTACATGTACTTACCAAGGATTGTCCTCAGGTTCCCAACCTTCAAGCTCTTTAAAGCACACAAAGCAGCGTGCAATGTCAGGATCACGGTCACTGGGAGCGTGAAAGAAGCCTGCCTCTGCCATCTGATAAACAAACACAACAATTTCAATATACTGAGTGTTAAGCTTTTTTTTTTTGGGGGGGGGGGTGGGGGTGAGGGGCAAGTTTCCAGTGACAAATTTATAAAAGGGCTTTGAACAACTGGACCCTGGTTGTGAATGGTCATGTGCCACATCATCCACCTCCCCACTTTCTCCCTGTGGCTGAAATTATGCACACTCTTCACATTTTCTGGTAGCAGCCAACTGCCACACATTGAAGACTTAAGCCACTCTAGCCAGTATTCTAAGGCGCTCAAGAGATATTACCGTGTGGCACTAAATTTCTGCGGGTTCTAATTTTTGCGATTTTTGAGGCTTTTTGTAATGATCCGCAAACAAAAAAAAAATCCCGCGAAAAAAAATGCCCACAAAAATTTTATCCGCAAAAATTTACTCCATTGTCGAAATTATATTCAAACATCGCCTTTTACACTTTACTTAAACCGTCTCTTTCGTTTAGAAACAAAACATTCAGAAATAAAACGACGAAATTGTAGTCGGTATACTACAAGTATTTAGCTGTTAAAAGCTTCAAAGGAAAGGATAGTCTGAAGGTACTTCATTTGTAACTGATTTAAAACGTGTTATACGTCTGCATGTTCTTCACCCGTATTCGATTCAGTAATTTGTACTCAAAAAACGAGAATGTTATAATTCCAAATAGAAGGCAACTTCCTGAAAATCGCAAAAATTAATTCCTAGCAGTTTTTCCCAATTGCAAAAATTAGTTTCCGCAAAAAACAAAAAATCGCCCATTCGCAAAATTAAACTCCCGCAAAAATTTAGTGCCACACGGTATTGCTGTCCTGTGAAGAGATTTAATGATTGCTCTTCGCAACCGACTAGTTTCCCACGCTACAATCCAGCATGTAAGGCAATTGAGAAACCTTTGTTTTCAAGGTATTAAAGAAATTCCTTGTTAAGAAAAATAAAATGAAAATGCTCTTTCCAACCACGGGCCGAGCTAGAAGTTCAAAACAAAACTAAGTCAGCAAACGTGGTTAGTTACATTTACCTTCCTGGCAGTACAACTAGATCCCGTATCCTCAGTGAAAGGCCAATCTTTGAATGTCTCCAATCTATTCTGGAGCCGGTTCATGCTAAAATCGTAGCTTAACGTGTCGGCCATGATTTGCACTGAAACTGAAGTTACTTTTTGAAAATGGCGGTTTAATGAAGGAGACAAAGCTCGCCCCAGTCCCTCGGGGCAAAGTCAAACCTAGTCTCTCACGTCAAATTACATCACTCGGTTACACGTAGTGCAATGGCGAGCGAAACTGAAAGAGAAAAGAAACTGAATTGAACACACTTCCTGAAGACATGGCTCAAATTGTAAGTAATTAGCAAATCTCAAATCAGATTTCACTGTTGTGTGCGCTTACGAAGTATTATTCCTTTTGACCCGTTTATTTTGTGACAGATTGTGCGGGTTCAATCCCGTGAGGGAACACGCAGGATAAAGTGTTCTCCCACTGAAAGTATCTCCTCGTTTCTTTCCAAGGTGAGAATTTCTATACAGTTATTTGACATTCCAGGGATATATTAAACCGTTCAGTTAAAGTAGTTTGATAGTTTGACGTTTCTGCTTTTGAGACGGAAGTTTACAGTATTGAATATTCCGCGAATGAAAATACGTTAATTATTTTGGGTCATTCTTATAATTTTTGAAAACCTCAATAAATTACATTTTACGTATTTTGTACGATTCACATAGCGCTATTTCATTGATGGAGAGCAGCCTTTTAATGGGAAGTCAGTTTCCCCGTGGTCTTGTATTTAACATGTCCTTTTCAGCCCGCCGTTCGGTTTCTTGTTTAAGTATTTTCCGTTTTCAGTTGCATGTAAGCTTACTGTATGGCGATGTATTGAACATTTAGCATATGCGTGTTTTCTTTTTAAAGCTTACTTGTAATAATATACTAATAATAATGTTGTTGTACATATTTGTTTTTCATTATTTTCACTATTAAAAGAACGATTTTCCCAACCCTTTTGCAGGCATGCACCCTTTTTGTAGGGAGGGGAGCCTTCCCACATAGCCTTCCTTAGGGACTGCGCTCTCCCCCCCCCCCCCCCGGGCTAGAATGAAAAAACCGTCATCTGTTGGTTCAGTGATGAATCTAGGAGAGGGCTTTGGGGGGCTGGACACCCCCTTTTTAGTTCAAAGCAAATAAGGCTCTCAATGTTAATTATTTTTGTATTCTGCAATATGAAAATAATAAAAAAAAAAGAAACAAAAAAATCGTCTCTACTCCCTTTTCACTCCATGTCTGAAAAAGTTTAGATCCACCTTTGGGAATTGTAGAAGGCTTAACCAATAAGAATCATCACAACCTAGGTCATTGTCACAGGTGGTTGCTGGAAGTTCTATGTTTTTAATTTTGATGTAATTTGAGATCACCCAGTCAAGACACAAAATAAGCATTTTCTATCCAGCTTGAGAAGCAAAATTGTACCAGCATGTCTTCTTATTGTGTAATCAAGGCATCTGTGATGTGATTGATGGATGTCTAACTCTCAGAGTTGTTTACATAGTATATATTACAGTGGCTAAAAGTGGCTAATAAATGGCTAATAAATTGCATTGGCAAGAAAGAATGACTGTTTGAATTTGGTATTGAATGGTTAGTTGAATTGTTGCTAATCTCCTCTTGATGAGATGCCAGTCCATCTCAAGGTCAACCCATTTTGTCTGGATTCCCCAATGTATCAGTCAGGGTAAATCTGTAAGGTGGGGGGCTGGAGGCAGGTATATGTGAGGCTGATGTCCTCTTTAGATAGGAATTCATCCATTTCATTGAGAAATACATTTAATATAAACGAGCATTCTCACTTAGGAATGACGAGAACATATAACACGAACAACGTGGTACGAACGACTCGTACCAGGCCCCTATCGGGCAAATCATACTCAGTGTCCAGGTCTAATTATAGCGTTCTGCTCTATCTCCCCCCAAGTCTTTAGTGTTCCTCATGCTTGTGTTGGAGGGGCAGTGAAGACTGATATCAGAGAATAATCATTGTTAATTTGAAAGAACAAAACAAAACTAGGAGAAAAATGTCATGCATATGAGTCATGTGGCGGTTTCATTGTTCGAGAAGTCCTTTTGCATTGTAATCTTGTAGCCGCCGCAAGGCTAGTGCCGGTTTCTTCGGCTGTGCTTGAGGTGTGCCCGAGGTCGCTGGCACTGGTGCATCCACGGGGGTAAGGGATGGTGATTGACAACTGGGTGGTGGACCTGGGCTGGCCAGTACCGATGGAGTTGCAGTAGGGTGGGGCGGTGTCGTGTGCGTAGGTGGTGGCGGAGGTGCACACCCCTCTTGGCTTGGGCTGGTAAGATCGGGACAACTCAGTGGCTTGCCAGATGGTGGTGGAGGTGGCAGCTCTGCTAGTGGTGGATTGGGGCTGGGCGGCTTGCCTGGTTTGGGGGTCAGCAGGTTGAGGTGTCGTAGGTCATCGTTGATGGTGTGTCGAGGGGGCCTAGTTTGCACAGGGATGTACTTTTTGAGAAACTTCCGGTTTCGGGTGGTCATCCTGCCGGAGCCATCAACACGTACGACATACTGGTCGAACTGGCGGACCTCGATCACTATGCCTGTCTTGTCCCACTTAGTGGGGTATGGGCCTGTTTGGTTCTGGATGCGTACGTGGTTGCCAACTGCCAGGGGTGGGAGTCTCTTGGTGTGCTCCGTCCATCTCTCTGCAGCTTTCATGTGGCGGTTTCGCAGAGCTTCCTCTCTCATGGCTAGGGTGTCACTCCACGTAGGGTGTGGTTGATAGCGGCCTGGCAGGATAGGTATAAAGTCCTTGATAGGCCTGCCAAATACACACTGTGCGGGGGGAGAGCTGCGTATTAGGGTCTGGTGTGTTCCGATATTGAAGGATGGCACGCTGCAGGGAGTCAGTGTCAAGGCTGCCGTTTGGGGTAGTGTTGTCTGTGATGATCCGTTTAACTGTCTTTACACCAATCTCTGCTCTGCAGTTTGAGTGGGGAAACGCCACTGATGATAGACGGTGGTGGACACCCCACTCCTTCAGGAATTGGCATGTGGCTGCTGCGGTGAATTCCGGCCCACCGTCTGTTGCACATTCATCGGGGATGCCAAATGTGGCAAATGTGCGCCGCAGGCAGTCAATCAGGCCTTTAGATCCCTCTCGCGCTCGTTCGACAATGGGCCAGTTGGAGTAGCGATCTACCACGACGAGGTAGTTGACCCCCTTGTGGTGGAAGAAGTCTGCACAGATGCATTGGAAGGGGTGAGCTGGGGGAATAGTTGGTGAGGGCGGTGCACTTGGTTGGGATGGTGCCATGCGGTTACAATGGTTGCAGGTTTCCCGTAGGGCACGGATGGCTCGAGTGATGCCAGGCCAGAATACAGTGCTGTCGGCACGTGCAGTCATGGAGGTCACGCCTTGGTGTGCTGAGTGTAAGACGGTTAAAACATGCTGTCTGAGGGATGGTGGTATGACGATGCGATTCTTGTAGAGGATTACGCCATCGACTGTGTATAGGTGTTCGCGGAACTGATAGTACTCCTGAAGGGCAGGCGGTAGCTCATGGCGGAACTGGGGGAATCCACTCTCTATGATGTCGAGTAGTTGAGTCATGTCCCCATTACTTGTAGTAGCTAGTTTGACCCTGTCCCAGGTAACGGCCATTGTGCTCAGTGCTGAGGAAGCTAATTGGGGTAGAACAGCTGGGGCAGCTGTAGCTGCTGCTATGTCGTCTGGCAGGATCAGCATGTCCGGCGTGGTGGTTCCTGTTGGGTGACGGGAAATGGCATCAGCGGCTTTGTGTCGCACACCAGGGATGTGTACCATTCGGAACCGGTAACGTAACGTCTTTTCCTTGAGGTTGCGTAACCTGGCATTAGTGATCTCCTCAAGGGACCGGTCTCCAAACACCTTAAGTAGGGGCTTGTGGTCTACAGCGATGATTAGGTTGCTGCAGCCCAGGACAAAGAATCGAGCTTTGTCAAGGGCATCTGCGACGGCGAGAGCTTCTCCCTCCACTGGGGCATAACGGGATTCAGCGGCATGTGTGAAGCGGCTGCCGACTAGTGCGATTTTCCAGCCTGTGTTGCAGCAGAAGGGTTCAGTGGATGGACACTGGCAGTGTTTCTGGAATAGCCAGAAGCCGATGCCGCTTTTGGACCAGTCGGTGGCCAGGCAGGTCGGTTTTGATTTGTCAAAGATGCGCACGCCTTCCTCAATTTCGCTGATGATCACCGACTTAGATTCCTCAAAGAGCTGGTTGAGCTCATCAGTCCACTTGAAGGGAGTTCCTGGCTGGAGTAACTGGCGGAATGGCAGCATGCGTTCATTGGCAGCAAAGGCATAGGAGACCTGGTTGATGAGTCCAAACCACGAGCGGACATCAGTTATGTTGGCTGGTGTTGGGAAGTTGCTGATGGCATTGAGGTACTTTTTGCAGGGCCGCACGTTGCTTGGAGTGATCTCAAATCCAGCGAACTCTACAGTGTCGGCTTTGAACACAAACTTGTCTGGGTTAAGTATGATTCCATTGTGACCGCAGAGATTGTTGGGCGCCGTACTCTTTCGAGTTTGGTGTTCGGGGCGGTGTTTGGGGCGGCGCTTGGTGCAGCAGCGGCGACTCCAGGAGCGGTGTGTGTGCCTGCCGAGTGGACCGAGAGCAAAACGGCCGCGAGCGCGTCTGTCACTTCTTCCGTTTCGAAGGTGCATTCCGGGAACGGGCACTTGTATTTCTTCGCCATTCGTTGTGGTCTGACCTTGTTTGTTGTGATAGTCTGTCGCTACGGTGAAGGGAGGTTTCGTTTCTGTGTGAAAACAAAGATGGCGGTCGCGATCGATGGTTGTGTTCCGTGTGGCGTATGGCGAAGAAATCCGCTTGTCGTCGGTGTTTCCTTCGCCGATTCACTGCTTGGTTGGACGTGTTCTCGTCATAGATAGGAATTCATCCATTTCATTGAGAAATACATTTAATATAAACGAGCATTCTCACTTAGGAATGACGAGAACATATAACACGAACAACGTGGTACGAACGACTCGTACCAGGCCCCTATCGGGCAAATCATACTCAGTGTCCAGGTCTAATTATAGCGTTCTGCTCTACTCTTTTTCCATTTTGATCCTTGTGAATTTGACTGTCAATACATTACCAGAAAATACTGTACCTGAAAGAAAATTAAGGCAGGCATTTGACCTGATTTGCTCTGTATTTTGGGCCCAGGGTGGGAACTGTGAAAAACATTTTCTTTGAAGTCAATTGCTCCAGGTTTGTCTCAACCTTTTCTCTAACCCTGTGGCCTAACATGGATGGCAGCTTGTATACAGTGTTCACAGCAGTTGATTTGTTTGTTTGTGTATTTATCCATTAGGTTTCTACAGAGCTTTCCCTTCCCAGAAGAGGATGGACTTTATATCAGCAAAGAGATAAATCTGGAGAGATAAAGAGTTCTACAAGAAAAACTCTAACTTCGGTTGGCATAAAGTATGTCAACATGTATATGTATTAAGAATTTTAAAGAATCTCAATAGCAAAAAGATATACCATTTAGATGCTTTCATGCCATGACACAGTGAACTCAACATCAAGTGCTTGTGCCTTCTAGTGTCAAGTGTGCAATTTTAATGTCATTTAATGCTGTAAACACTCTCTCTAGGGAGCAGACTTAATGATCATATTTCATGATTATTCTGATTACAATTTCCTTTGAACTATTGTATACTCAGCCAATAAGCAGTCATACACTGTTTAATTTTGATTCAGAATGAAAATTGGAGGTCTACATTTATGCGTAATCTAAATGTTCAGTAGAAATCACACACAGGATCTCATAGGATCCTATGTGTAATACGCTCTTCTAAGACCCTAGTCTTGGAACCTGATAAGATCCTACTTGAAAATCAAATATACTATAGGATGCTATTTAAGATCCTGTAGGATCCTGTGTGCATACAAGATGCTATTTAGTATAGGATCTTTTGCAGGATCCTGTAAGACCTTACAAGATCCTGAGTAGAAATCACACACGCTCAGGAGGCTCACACAGCCACAGCTTATCCCAGTTTCTAAAGCATGAAGCAACTGAGAGTATCGCCACTCCCCCCCCCCTGAATTGGATGCTAGTCCATCGCAGGGTTACCCCCAGCAGTATATCGCCGGTACTCATTTATACACCTGGGTGGAGAGAGACAATGTGCGGTAAAGTTTCGTGTCTAAGGAAACAACATGATGGCAGGGACTGGGCATTGAACCACCAACCTTCAGATCTGAAGTCCTACTCGCTAACCACTACAGAACCGCTCCCACCATGTAGGTTCCTGTAGGGTCTTACAAATCATGATCAGGGTTATTACCATTTAGTATCCTAAGTAGGATGCAGTAGAATCCTACAAAATACTCCATAATCCTGTATATGGTTTCTACCATGGAAATTCTATCTTTTATTTTAATTTTTAACTTTCCTAACTTTTGTATTCTTGTTCAACAGACATGGAGATATGCTTTTCTTGTCTCAGGAAGTTTCCACAGCTGGTAGAGATACCCCAGAGCTTGATTCTGCTACATCCATATCTACCACAACTTCTGTTCCTGTATCATCCTCTAATAATGTCAAAGAAGATGAAATTGATATATTTCTTTCCAAGCAAGATGGCCTGATCCATAGAGAGCGGGATCCTCAGTTGTGAGTGTAGTGTCTGATCCTGACTGTAGTCTAATGGGCAGCAAAAGTTGACACACATTAACGTACTGATTTTAGGGAGAAGTTATCTGCAATTTTTGATCAAGGGCCTGGTGCAGTCACTTGTAGGAAGACTGTGCCTTGTGCAAAAATCCCTTAAACATGCACACAAGGCAAGTTGTTGCGGGGACACTGCAATTTGGTTCAAGGGACCAGTCTCACAAATAATGTGTACACACAAAGGGACAAGCACAATTTCAGGGGACAAGTCCCTTTACTTGGAGCCCAAGCTTGATTTCTAGGGACAATCAATCAATCGATTGATCAATCAGTCAGTCAGTCAGCCAGTCAGCCAGCCAGTCAGTCAGCCAGTCAGCCAGTCACTCAGTCAATCTATCAGTCCATCAATAATAATAATAACAATGAGCCATTTCCAATAGCTCTATGGCACTTTACAATGTATTGAAATATGTAAGAAAAATTGACTTAAACTAAAATGAAATAAAATGGAATTCTCTATAATTCCAATCCATCAAAATCTGTCAGTCCATCTGTCAGTGACTCAAACAACCAACCAACTCACCCACTGAACCATCCACCTATCTTAACAAAGTGGCAATATATCGGGCTCCACCATTTATAAAAATGTGCTGACAGCTTATCTACTGGCAATTAATCTTCTTGGCTTTGTGTATTTTACAGATGCCATCACAACCCTAATAGCAAATGTATTCATTGTGTACCACTTGAGGTAAGGCTATTGCAGCATGTTGTGATATTTTACTTAGTAAATACAGATTATTAAGGATGGTGCCTCCTAATGCAGATGTATTTTTGAAGAGGTCATGACTATGAGGAAAAAGCAGATCTTAGCAAGGGTTATTGGAATTGAGAAAGAAAAATGTGGGTAACAATGCATTCTTCAGAGATGCTAAAAGGGCTTTAAAATACAGGATAACATATGGTACTTTCTTTCCAAATTTAAGCTCAATTATTTCTGAAAAATGTGTCGTGACCCCCAGTTTTCTTTTTGGATTCTGACAGCCTTTGCTAAGATCTTCTTTTTTCACGTAGTCATAAACTGCACAAAAATACCTTAATTTGTATTAGTAGGCAAATTCCTTAAGAACCTGAATCTCTCGGACCAGACCTGAGTAGTGTAGAACATATGTGCAGTGACAAAAGAAGACACCATCCTTAAACTGCATGCCTTCTTTGCACACATTCAGACATCTGGTTATTGGATTGCACCTATTGTGAATAATTTTAACGGTTTAAGTGCATTTACAAAATGACAAAAATGACATGACAAAATGACAACAAAATCTTCACCTCTGTAGATGTAATTCTTTAATTTAAAAGCTAGACTCTTAGAGCCTCAGTCTGGAAAGACAGAGTTAGGAACCATTTGTTAAGAGGCTTAATACATTTTTAGAAAATTGAAACTCAGAATCTCAAAAACCTTGCATGAGTGAAGTCTGAAACACTGTCTTTATTTGTGCACATAATTTTGATGTGACTCAGTGACAGGGAAGCTTTTTGAACTTTTTAGGCTTGCAATCCTCCACCATGAAATCTTACGCACTAAAATTAATATAAAAGTTAAGTTTCATGCTTGGATTTTGAAGAAGCATCTTGTTAGCTGAGTTAGTCTCTGATTTATGGCTCTACACCTCTCTGTTATGGCTCTTTTTTCTGTTCTTAGCCATATGATGAAGAATACTTGAAGAACCACAAACCTCCCATCAAACACATGTCATTCCATGCATTCATTAAGAAACTTGGTGGAGGTACAGACAGGTGGGTGATGTCTCTTCTATCTTTATATTGCCCCTTGAGGTTAGGGCAAAGAAAGCCATCAATAATAGGGTCATTGCAAGTTTGGAAATGCCATCTTGCATACAGATGATGATGACTGAGCCAACAGTCTCACAAGTACAAGCAATTTGCAAAAAATGTCTTTGCATGCAACCTTGGCGATGACCTCCCCCCCCCTCCCCCCACTAAATAGTGTTGAGAAGAACTTGGGCTGAATTGCAATGGGTGGCCAAACAATGAAAAACCTACACTAACTTGAACACAAATTTGAGCTTGATCAGGTTGAGTACAAATCACAACAGAGACACAGAGTAGTGTACGGGGGAAATCTGTGTCTACTTGTAACTCCGTTTGGCCTACCCTTTACATAATAGATTTTTATTAAAATTTGTGGTGGCAACAGCAGATAAAAACAACACGATTATGTTGCCTGTAACAACTGTAAAGGACCATGATAGAAAATCACGCACAGCTGATAAGTACAAGATCGAAATCTTAATGTTGTCTTTCCACTCTGGTATATAAATAGGTAGCAAAAACACAAATAAACAAACAAAAAATACTTGGGGCCTTAGGCTTGGCAATCTTCCCATCCATTAGGGAGTAGCAATATTGCTAGTTGCTTAATGCTACTTAGCCACTGGGCTAAGCTCCACCTATTTTGCCTTAGTGTGACTTTTACCCATTTTATTGTAACATGTAAAACAGAGGCAAGTTTACAGTACTGGAGGATACTAGTTGTAGAATTAAACCCGGATGTACAGAACATCCACCATGGCCAGGAGGAATTTGCACCAAGTGTCAACCCAGTGCGATTACGCTAAAAAGACAAGTAAGTTAGTACTGCTAAGGTTATACAGGAACAGGAAATCAGAGAAAATGGTGTTTGTGAGATTATAGGAGGTAAGAGAAACAGAACAAGAAATTGCCCAAAAAGCATCAATGGGAAAAACTGCCAGGGGAGTAGGAAACCTCTGCCCCCCCCTCCCCCAAGTTTATCCTAATCATCAACAGCCACCCCCTCATAACCTCCCCCCATACCAATCAGGGCTGTCATTAAGTTTTGAATCACCTGTTGCCTTGATCTTTACACCCATAACAAACTTGTTACTTTGTGACTAAATTGAACCAACAAGAGGCAAGTTCACCTGTAACATTGAGATCCCATTGAGCATACTCAGCTGTAACAGGTGTTACGGGTTATGGCCCTTAATGACAGCCCTGCCAATGCAGTTGACAGAGCATTAGAGATTATAAACTTATGTGTCTCTACACCAAACAGCCCTTTTAAAGGTCTTGGTTGCCATAGCTCAGAAATAACCGTTGCCTTGTTTTTAGGTGTACAGACATGTAGACAACATTTTGTTTGAAAATCCCTTCATTGTCGAACCATTTCTGAATTACTGGAGGAAGACAGGAAACCAGGCAAGTGGTTTATTTATCTGAAAAAGGGTGGTGAAATTTTCTTTTGCAATGCCATGCCCTCTAAGAGACTTTTTGCTTCAAATTAACTTTTCTTTGTGATGAACATTTAACAGTGAAAAATTTATATGAAAAGAATAAATTTTATTACTTTGCTGTCTTATCTTTAGAGACTGGGATTCCTGTATGGTCGTTATGAGCATCACAAAGATGTCCCACTTGGAATACGAGCTTCTGTAGCTGCCATTTATGAGCCGCCACAGGTGAGTGCTTTCCTTTAAACTTGAGAATCAAAATTGTCAACACAGACAAAATACTTGGAAATTGAGAAGGAGCATGATGGGGTTAAAACTGTCAAGAAAAAAAATTGGTTTGCACAACGCATAGCAGGAATCATCAGCCTCTTTTCAGGAAAAAAAAAAACAAAGATTAGATCTTAGAGAGTAATGCAACATAACAACGTATAATCTTAAGGCAAAATAATTAGCAGCCAAACCCTGATATTAGGAAGATTATGTCGTCTTCTGACAAATTAATAAAACGGGGATTCATTCATAATGAGCCCTTGTTATGACAAACACATTACAAAGAAGAGAAAGAGAGTATGAAAACAAAATTTTGATAATTGTTTTTAGGAGGACACACAAGACAGTATAAAACTCTTAACAGACCCCAATGAAGCAATAGTGGATAAACTGGCCTCTGACCTGGGTCTTCAGAAGGTTGGATGGATATTCACAGACCTTGTAGCAGATGATGTCAGGAAAGGAACTGTAAAACACTTGCGTGACATCAACACACACTTCCTTACTGCCGAGGAGTGTATCTTAGCAGGACAATTACAGAATCAACATCCGTCACCGTGTAAATTATCTGCTAATGGCAAGTTTGGGTCTAAGTTTTCCACGGTTGTCGTATCAGGTATGTTTTCATTGCTGGCCATTTTTTAACCTTGTTGAGTGGTGTTGGAGGTAGTTTACATTCTCTTTGTTATTGCTTTGTTATCCTCTGTGATTCAGGGCTCGAGACTAACTTTTCAGCTTAGTAGCCAAGTGGCTAGTGAGAAGTTTGATTTCACTAGCCAAAATAAATTTTCACTAGCCAGACTTTTTTTTGCAAAATCTCGTACTGTGTTCAATATGTCTAATTTTTAGCCGAGTTAAGTACTGTAAACATGCCTCCCTGTAATCTCAAGAGTGAAGAACTTGAATGTTGACTATTCTTTCCAACGGTTAAAGATCCTCACGCGGAATACAAAGTACTACGTGCCTTCAGGGCAAATTCCCAGGCGCAGTGTAGTTCACGCCTCTCTTTTCCGTTTCGGTCAGATCATGACGAATACCGCGAACAGTTAACCTTATATGAGCATGTCATCGTACGGAGAAACGTTGGGAAGACAAGACTAACATTGTACGAACATTGCAAGCTACGGAGAAACGTCAAAAAGACAAGACTGATACAGCACATCTACACGGCATCTGAGGTAGTTAGGAAAGGACAAGTGAGTAATGCGCAAATTATAGCTGACGAGGTAGCTGAATGGTCCAACAGGAATAGAGTCAAGTTAAATATTGACAAATGTAATGAGCTACGTATTTCGTTTGCCTCAGTCAGTCGTGAGTTCGCTCCTGTAGTTATCGGAGGAGAGTGTATAAAGGCTGTTAGCGACGCTAAACTCTTAGGGGTAATCATTTCAAGTGACCTATCGTGGAACGCGCATATCACAGAAGTGATAAAGAAGGCAGCCAAAAGGCTCTATTTTCTTATCCAACTCAAAAGAGCCCGAGTTTCTCAGAAAGATCTCTGTCTTTTCTACGTCACATGTGTGCGTTCCGTTATTGATTATGCCGCACCTGTCTTCCATTATTTTCTGCCGGCTTACTTAACGCACGAATTAGAGCGCGTTCAGAGGAGGGCGATGCGAATCATCTGCCCTGGCATTGAGTATCAGCATGCTCTAGCGCTAGTGAACCTTCCAACTGTAGCGAAGCATCACAATGATATTTGCAAGCACACCTCAGTTGAGAATATTTGTAACGACAGCGGCCACAAACTTAAGAAACTTTTGCCACCCTTATATGATTGTAAGTACAATTTAAGGCACGCGCGTACCTTTAACTTGCCGCGGAGTAAGACAAACAGATTTAAAAACAGTTTTATTATGGCGTCATGCTCTCTGGTGAATGCAAAAGTGAATAACTAGGTTTTTAATGCTATCATTATTAGCGATGTAGTTTTTAGATATTATAATTATAATTATTAGTATTATTAAATTTTTTAATTATTATTATTATTATTATTATTATTATTAGTTTTTAGATATTATAAATTTTAAATTTTGTAAATTTGTATCATAGAATGTAGAATACGCAATTCAGCTCTCTGAGCTGCAAAGTATTTTAATAAAGTACCTACCTACCTACCTACCTACCTACCTGCCTATCGCACTCAACTCACGTACGGAAAAACGTCTACAAGAGAATACTAGTAAATTACAAGCTTATTTAAGTGCGGAGAAACATTGAGCAGAAAAAATAATAAGGTTCGAACTTACTAAGGTACGGAGAAACGTTGAGAAGTCATGTCAAACACGTTGGTTGCAAATGCACTACAGTAGGGAGAAACACTGCCAACGTACCAAAATACAGAGACTAACAAAATTCGCAACTACAAACTTACGGAGAAAGGCTATTAGACAAAACCAATTCCGTAGGAATATAGTGGGACAATAAATTACGGAGAAGTGTAAATGAGACAACTAAAATCGCACCAACGTACAGATAAACGTTCAGAAGACAAGATGATAAAACTTTCTGATGATGATAAACTTTATTAATGTGTCAAGGCCACATAGCCTGGGAAAATCCCATACTAATTTGGGGACACAATTAATAGATATTAAAAATATGTAGAAAGAAAATTTATAATACTTAGAGCTATATAAAATATTTATGATAGTCAGATATTAGACTAATACCGTATGAACATACTAACGTACAGAGAAACACTAAGCAGTGTCGACTTATGGTACGAATGTACTAACACACTGAAAACCTTGGGAAGAGTAGAACAATGTCGTTCGAACGTGCTAACGTACAAACAAACGTTGAGAAGGCTAGACTAATAAATCGACGAACCTACTTACGTACGGAGAAACGTTGTGAAGACGTTACGTAAAGAGAAACGCTGGGAAGAGAAACTATTGTACGAACGTAGCAATTAATGGCAAAAAGTTGATGACAGAAGACTAAAGAATTGTGTGAAGTTACTAACGTGTAGACAAATATCATATGAACGCACTTATGGACCTTTCAAGGAAACGTATGGTGAAACGTTCTGAAGACGGCTAATTTCGTTTGAACGTAGAAATGACGGAGAAAATGTTGCCATCTGAGACAAGAATTAGTAAGGAAAAACGTTGAGAGGACAAAACAATTATCATACGAACACTATGATATCCTTCTACGGAATACGTTTTAGTTTCTGCTCACTCAATTTGCTTTTGGGATCCGATCATCAGAAGCAATGGTTAGTTTGGTTTCCATACGGTGCTTTAGTGCTTTGAAATTTTCACTAGCCAAAATGGCTAATGAAAGTGCAAAACTTATTAGCCAAAACGGAATTTCTACTAGTCTGTGACTAGTTAGCTACCGTTAGTCTCGAGCCCTGGAACTGATTAGTCGCAAGCATCTTCCGATGCTTGTCTCTGGTCACATTATTTTATTTTACTGGTTCTTTGTGTTGTTTGCATTCTTTGTGACTGGCCTAAGGTCTCTAAGGGCCTCCACAGACTAGACATTTAGTTGTCGACAACTATTTGTTATCGACAATTAAATGTTGTCGACAACTAATTCTGTCCGATGCAAGCATTCCACACATTGGAGTATTAGTTGTCGATAACTAAGTCAGGCCAGCAAGAGCTTGAGAACTAACGTTCACTACGCATGCTCATAATGAAGTACGTTCCTAAATGGCATGCGCAGATACGATAGTTGTTGACAACTTAATCGACAACTAAACCAATCAATCCCACACATGAGAAACATAGGCACGCAAAGCGTGCGTGAGCTATTTTGTAGCTGTCAATGAGAGGTACGGAAATGGTTATTGAATGAACGTGCGTGTACCAAGGTACACTACTGTGATGTTGGTTATTTGAGTAGCGTTGAGCATTCGAAAAGTATTGGTTTTTAGACAGAGTTTACCTTATAAGTGGAGCTGTGTCCGATATTGTGCAACCTCGTTCCCAGGGCTTCTTACAGATTTGAGGGTGATCAAAGATCAATGTTTGAGTTTATATTAGTGGTTTCGAATTCGTATGCGTCATTGATCAATAGATGGTACGCTAATGCGTACAAGTGTGGCTTCAAATTACGACAAAACAAGAAGAAAGTGAGATAAAATCTGTAAAATATCTGACAACAGTGTGAATATGGGACAAACAAAATAATACAAAACAGTCCTTTCTGAAGCTCATTCTTATGTTTCTCGGCAGCTCAATGGATTGAAATTTAATTTTGTGGCTTTCTAATGGAAAGAATATTTTTCCATGGACAAATATTTTGGATCTAGTAGGAAGCGTAACTTGTCACAAAAATTAATTCTGTAATGTTTGAACCAGAAGAGAATAGCCGATCTTGAAAGCCACGTACGTCTTCTTCTTGCGTGACATCATCCTTGACGAACGTGGCAACTCCCGTATCCAGACAAATATAGAGATAAGCTCTGTTTTATTTTCCGCATTATTTCACACGGACTTACATTTTGGAACACACGGCTAAAATCGAGTAATAAGCGTGCCTTGTTAGAAAAGATCATGCCATTGTGTGACTTGTGCAAGTCTTGCGTGACTAGTCACGTAGCAAACTGAAAAAAAAGGCCAGAAACATCGCACGTGCTGACATACCGTGTGGTTGACTGTGGCACTAATTTTTTCGGGATTCAAATTTTTATGATTTTCGCCGGGTTTTTTCACGATCCGCAAAGAAAGTTCCTGCGGAAAAAAGTAATTCCCGCAAAAATTTACTCCATTGTCGAAATTTATATACAAACATCGCCTTTTACATGTCATGTAATATTACGCTGGTGCCCATTTACTTAAACCGACTCCTTCGTTCAAAAATAAAACGAAATTAGAAGCAAAACATTCAGAAATAAAACGATGAAATTGCAGTCGGTACATTACAAGTATTAAAGTAAGCTGTTAAAAGCTTTAAAGAAAAGGATCGTCTGGAGGTACTCCATTGATTAACTGATTTAACGCGTTATACATCTGCATGTTGTTCACCTGCATTCGATTGTTTATACCCAAAAAACGAGAATGTTATAATTCCAAATAGAAGGCGGCTTCCGGAAAATCGCAAAAATTAATTCCAAGGAAGAATAAACAGTTTCCCCAATCGGAAAAATTAGTCCTGCAAAACACACAAAAAAAATCACCATTCACAAAATTTAACTCCCGCAAAAATATTGGTGCCACACGGTAGTGGTCTCAGCTTCGCTGAAGCCAACAGTGGTTGTGTTTAGCGAATAAATTTTGTTTTGATGAGCGTTTTGATGTGAAAGTAAGATACAAAATTGGGTGAAAATAATATTAAGGGATGTTTTGTTATGTAAAGAGGTGGTAATGGGCAAAGGAATCGTTGGAATTTTAAATGAGCGAATTCGAGAATAATGGAGTGGTTGGCCTGTGTGGTAAACAACGTGAATTCTATCACGTGGAGTACACGTGATGAACTCAAGGCCAAATTGTGCTTTAATAGGTCCGGGGGGGGATTTTATCGCAGGGCCAGGCAGTCATGTGATAATGCTTAGTGTGGGTCGTTTCACGTGTAAAGAACGTGTTATGTTGATTGAGCGTGAGATCAGATTACCGTTTTGTGTAAACAAGTGGTGTTTTGTCACGTACAAACATGTGATGAGACAAAGTTCAATGGCGAGTCACGAGACTTTCATGAGACTGTCATAAGTTCGTTTTCGGCGCTTTTTATTGGCTTTCGTGGCAGCTAGAGTTGTGTAACAAAAGGGAGAAACTTAAAAGGAAGCGGGGAATGAGTAAATTTATGCGTTTTTCGTAATCTGAAAAATGATAACCGATGTTTGTGTCTATAAAACTGTGGAACGAATCTTGCGTAGAGCTGTTGCGTTTTTCTCTTCGTATTGGAGGTGATAATTGTTTTGATTTGATTTGATTTGATTGTCTGCTGATCTTTCCGCTCAAACTTTGTACAAACAATCCCGCTACCGCCACGCAGCCTAACCAGAAACCCATTTCTCTGATAAGTCACCTCTAACTTTGCGCTTAGCAAGTCGCATGTACGAGGAACGTTTATGCCACCCATACAATCTTTTTCCTTGTCGACCTTGTGCCTTTGACGGACCTAGTGATCGAGTGGCATGGGCATTAATTTTAAAACCTACCAAAAGGTGCGAACAATAATTCGTTTTAGTTTGAAATTCACGTTTTGCCCTTTTTATACCTTCAAACTATTTGCCATCTATTTACCATCATTTACTATGGGACATCCCTGCACAGAAGTCATGTTATTTCTCACACTCTAAAGTTGAACCATATAACTCAAAACGTAAGTTGTGCGTATGCGTACAAAGGATTATTTACTAGAACGCTTCCGCTCACGTGTAAACCAGTTTTGTGCTGACGATTCGTTTTCTAAGGACGTCTACCACAAGGAAGCCAGCCATTTCTATTTGATATATAAATACCCAACATCAAGCGAGTGAAATCCGGACACTTTCGTAGTGTCGCTTTGGTAGCAGAATTTTCTGTACGTTCTCATCTGCATTTTTGTTCCGGCCCCGACAACTAGCCTTTCGGTAAAATTCGACAGTCGTCGGGAATGCCGAACATGGTCCACCCAAAAACCAACCAACCAAAGAACCAACCTTCCCAGAAACTTGAGGCTGCATGCCGACTATGAGGCTATTTTGTAGACAAAATAGCTCAAAAACGGCCAAAAACGTAGTTGTCGACAATTAAGACGATTTCCGCTCAACGTTCGAGCAGTAAGTGCAAAAATTAAGTTACCAAAAAAATACTCGCAGCACTGTCACATTTTGAGAACAGATAAGAAGACTTATCGTTACTTTTGCTCCCAAGCTGACCCCGCGAGAGAAAATTGGATTTGACGTTATCCGTATTTCAGTTAAAAAGACGCTTCATGTCAGTTCAAAACAAAATGGCGCCCGTTTTTAGCATACTTTTACGAGATTTGAAATTAATTTTCTTGAGAATGCTTGAGAATTTCATCGCGGGGTCACTTGGGCAAGTGAACTAGAGTGAGATGTTTCAAATAGCATTTAAAATGTTACCGTGCTATGAGTAGTATTTTAGTAAATATTTTTTGCACCTATTGCTCGAACGTTGAGCGGAATCCGTCTTAAGCAGTTTCCTTTTTCGAAAAGGGAAACTGCCTAGTTGTCAACAACTCATCTCACACACAGCGTTGTTTAGTTGTCGATAACATTTAGCTGTGGATAACAAATCGTTGTTGACAACTAAATGTCTAGTCTGTGGAGGCCCTAGTACATATAGTGAAGGGATAGTACGGTGTGTCATTATAGAGGTGACACTATTTAGTATTACAGAGGTACAATAAAAATGGTTACTATTTTTTTAGCTTTAATTCTCCAGATCCAGTTGTACTGCCCTTTTTCAGAAGCCTGCCTGTGCTAAGGAGGCATCGGTGTATCTGTAAGGATAATTGTTTCAAGTGTAATGTTAATCAGAAATGTTCGTCTTGCCCAGGTAACATGGACAACCAGGTTGGGTTTGACGGCTTTCAGGTGTCTAACCAGTGCATGGCTTTAGTGCGTGATGACTGCCTGGTACCAACAATAGATGAGCCTGGCCTAGGATACATCCGGGAATCCTCAAGTGATCAGTATGTCCCGGATGTCTTCTATAAGGTAGGTTTTAGATCGTACAGGGTATGGACGCGGAATATGGGAAAAATACCGAAGTTTTGTTTCCGTATCTAAGGTGAATTTAACTATTTTTGGCCTTTTTTGTAGACTGCTGATTCATATGGTAATGAAGTTACCCTGCTTGCTCGACCGATGCCTATTGAATATGTGTTAGTCCAGGTAGGTGTATGTCCTTAGGTATAATTTTTCCTATAAAGAGCGCCGATAAAAACCCAAGGTATATAAAGGACCCTCTAGTAGCTGGATAAACATTACAGATTTCAGAAAAAAAGGGCATTTGTAAAGATAACAAGAAGAAAGATCAATACAAAGTTGCGTTAACTGTGTCACGGCTGTTTTTCTGTCTTTGACTGGTCAGACGTGCTGCCCACAAAAATGTTTCTTGTCTTAAAAATTGTTTTTAGGATTAATACAGGGAAAAGTCGAGGGGTTTGCAACTCTGCCCCTACCCCCAACCCTCAACCCCCATACCTCCCCCCTTCCCAATGAGGAGCTCAGAATGCTGGGAATGCCTTGTTTCACAGTTTACATCCTGGCAGTTTTTTGCTGTAGCAATAAGTGCCCTCCGATCCCCGTACGGAGTCATACCTCTTGCGCTCGTACTTTCGCCCCCACCCCCATTCACGAATCCCTGCCCCACCCCTGGTAGTCTCGAGTAGTGTCCTGTGGTAGTATGACAGCCGGTGATACTGTAGGTGATTTTGTCTCTTTCAGGTACCAGCTGCCTTCCCTGTGGAACCGCAATTCACTTTTTCGGACCAAATTCAAGGAGAACCTTTTCCGCTAGAAAACCGTTCAAACATGGGTGAACTCCAGGTAATAGCGATCAGCTGATATACGGTTAGCCTTTTGTCAATATTAAGTGGTAACTATTTCAACCGGGTTGAGCAAAATATCTTGGTTTATTAGCTGCGAGAATCTTTTTTTTTGCCGTTGCCGAAAGCATGTAACAAAAGCTAATGTTTTCTGCTGCAAGAGCAACGACCAACTCAGAGGTGTCAGTTTTTTCTCCTTGGAGGAAATCTGACGATTTCCGAAGAATCGAAAAGCTTGATCAATGTCGAATATTTCTGGAGAATTTTCAGGACTCCGGCGGTAGATGCTAGACTTCAACCACTCGAGTAGTCCTTCTTTTCAATAAGGGACAGTCGAGCGAAACGAACCCATAATCCTGTGTGAAAGTAAGTCGCCTAGCACGTGTAACGTGACGCGCGCGTGGTATGCTGCGTCTCCGCGCGGCTGGCAGCTTACACGCATGTTGTCAGTCAACTCTGCCTGAGTGAAAAGAGCGAACTCTGCTGAGAAAATCATGTTTAAGATCCAGCTTCATCGGAGCACAATGCTTCAAACATTTTGTTGTTGTTGTTCTAATGACTTGTGTTGTTTTGTGACCAGGATTTCAACGCGTTAGTGAGGTACTTGAATCAGTTTTCTCCCGATCAGTTTCTCACTGCCATGTCGAATTTCCATCTTCTGGTGTTTCTGGCAACGTGCGACATGCTTCCCTTGAAGGTGAGTGTAGTGAACGTATAGGCGAATATTGAAGGACATAATCTTGTAACTCGTTTTCTGAATTCTATGAAACTGGTTCATCGTAGCGGGGAGGGGACACAATTGTCCACTGGTTAGCGTACTAGAAGTCGGTGGTCCGATCCTGGAATAGGTCACTACGTTGCTTCCTCAGGAAAGAAACTTTGCTCCATATTGTTTCTTTAAACCCGTATAAACGGCTACCCATATAACGGTAAATGAAGCAACAAAACAGGGGCTTAATCTGCTATGGACGTGGTTGCTTCATGTAACAAAAATCAAAACAAGTGTTAACCACATGGGCCCATCAGTCGACTTCAACTTTTACTTTTACCTTGGTCAGTAGTGGAGCAGCGTTACAACGTGACAGGTCAGTAGAGGGACAGCGTTATAACGTAACAGGTCAGTACAGGGGAAGCGTTACAACGTGACAGGTCAGTGAGGGACAGCGTTATAACGTAACAGGTCAGTACAGGGGAAGCGTTACAACGTGACAGACAAGCAAGGGAGTTAGTTTCTAAAGAAACTGTGGTACTGCGTCGGTGGGAAAGTGAAACACAAAACTTTGGATTTATCAACTCAGTTAATACTTGTAGTCTCAAGTTTTGCGTTATAAATCTGGCCAAGGTCGTGGGTGTGATGAGCTTGAGTCCTGTTCAAGTCTCTCTTTTACTCTGCATAGTTGACTTAACAACAAACATACCAGGCAATTTACTTTGCGCGTTTGTTAATGTTTGGTTAGGGTCATCTGGGAGAGCTGTGTGAAGCGGTTAAAAATAAGGACGCCGCTGCAGCGCACCGATGGAGTAAAAGTGAACAGTGGTCCACTGTGGTACAGCTCATGCAAGCTACAAACGGTGAGTAAATGCACAGGGATGGGCGAGAGCTCCCTACAAAAATAGTTTCGATTAATTCAGTTTTTCGCAAAAGGCATCTCCTCAGTCAAACTCATATTTGTGGAGGCGCAAGCGTGTAGTTGCAAGCACGTCTGAGTTATCATCGGGAGATTGGAGTGAGGGTAGTTCAAGGTCTGGTCTCATGTTGTTATTTTAGCCCCCCCCCCCCCCCCCCGCCTTTGCTCTGCACTGTCCTCTCTCGACCCAGGTGTATAATTGGGAACCAACAACCATTGGGAAACCGTAAGGAAATGCTGCTCAAGGGCTGGGTGGGGAAATGTCCTGGTGGTGGACAAGCATCCCGTCCGGGGGGGGGGGGGGAATGCTCGCTTGTCGTTTCGTGTGACAGAAACCGAACCTCAGTGCCGGCACTTTTGGGCTCGTTCAAGTTCGGTACATTTGATCCGGACTTTTAAGCTTCTCCAATGACGACAAAAGAAGGCCTCTTCTGGAAAATAAATGGGTACTTTTGCGATTAAATCTTGAGGTTCTTTTTGGTTCTACAACTGTAACTTGGCTCCTCACTGTGAATGTGATTCTGGCCTACACTCAAACCTAATTGCGTTTTTACGTCTGAACAGTGGTGTGAAATATTGCGTTCAACAATTTTAGGGGCGGGGGTGGGGGGAGGGACACGATTTGCGTGCAAACTTGTACCAAACGTTACACTGTGTCCGAGTTATAGTTGATTCATATTGAGGATATGAAAACGGCCTCTTAACCATACCCCAGTTAAATCAACAGGGAAGAGTATTGTGTGCTATGCCACTAAATTATTTAAGAGGTGCATTTGTTTTGATTTCCAGCTCCTTCTCCAGAGCCACGTGGCGCCGGAGATGTGGACATGGTGGACGTATCTAGCTCCCCTAGCGGTGCAAGCTGGACGTGCAAGCATTGTACGTTTATTAATCAACATGGACACGAGAACTGTGAAATGTGCAACCTGCCTGCAAACTAAAACACCTTCAGAACATTGTTTATATATTTCAACAGAGAAGGAACCTTGGAGACAAGGCATTCAAACGTTACATTTTAGAGGAAGTTTATTTCGAGAGAGCAGCTTACGGAATGTTTGGCCTTTGATGTTTTGTCCAAGGACTGTGAAAATTCCTCACACTTTGTGTTTGATGCCACTGGACTTGTTTCTTCGTTGTTATGTATGCCGCGCGCTTTGCAGCTAATCTCTAAGTTGCCAGCTGGACGTCCAACGTAAACAAAACTTCGAGACTGAGAAGGGGAAACGCTAATTAAGAAAGCTGTTTTGGAAACTGAATCCAGTCTACAAAAAGACATGAAAAGTTCAAGCTAGGCGCATATGGAAATGGAACGCGGATAAGCTATTGAGGGAAATAAAACAGCCATCACTCCAAACTTTCCAAAATTCTTAATTTTGCTTTTCATTAGCGGAGGTAAAAGAGGATCAAGGGATGTCTGTTGATCCGCTTTTGCTTAAGCACTGGATTACGTGAATAATTCGGCTGCGTGGCAGGCGCTTAACCCTTTAAGCCCCAATAGTGACCAGCATCAATTTTCTCCTCATCATATCTGTGCAATATAACACATACAGGTGATGAGAATTTAGGAAATGATCACCAGAGGTGAATTGTCTTGATGTTTAAACAAGTTCTCCCAAATAGTAGTCAATGATGTGTATGGAGACCAGTAAGGAGAATTTCTATAAAGATGTCGGGGATTTAAGGGTTAAAGGGGAGGGAGACGGGGGATTAGGAAGCGCGAGACGCGACATTCTGCGCTTGCGATTCCCCTTTTCCCTCCCCTTTTGGCGCCTACCACTCAGGCTGGTGTATACTCTTCTACAATGTCAAGGCTGCTTATCATCAAAACTGAATGTCGCGATAACAGAGTGAATATGAGTACGACTTTTCATATCCTTGACCCCAGAGCCTACGATTCGGCGGTTAGAAAATAACCGCCGAGCTCTGGGGACGACAGTTCTCCCCCAACAACAGTCAGGCACGAGTGAGCTCTGGAAGGGTGACTGGCAGTCGTACTTGTTCTCAATCTGGTACTTGAATTAAAGGTTTCTTGCTGCCAGTGTATCCCGGGAAAGGTTCGGCAGTATTGTCGTAAACATTTTCGCAGAACCACTGAGAGATATTTGTTGCAAAGGCTGGGAAGCTCTTGTATTGATGTCTGGTGTCTTGCCATTCTAGAGACGATTTCTTCTAAATGTGTCAAATGAAACATTCAAGTTCCAGTTGCCCTCCATGGCTCTCCAACGTTTGTGCCCAAGTTCCCTATTTTCTCCCCAGTTTCATCGCCCTAGACCGCAATGCCCTTGATCAAGAGTAACGAAGGCACAAGAAACGAGTTCTCTTCCTGCCTGGAGTTGTTTGCATAGCGCTTTCCTCTTTACTTTCCTTAAACGTCTAACAGTTTAAGAAATAAAAAATCACGTTGAAATAGTCGTTATTACTCACAAAAAATCCGAGTCCTCCCAACGGAAGTCGAACCCATGACCTTCTAGGTGCCGGTTGGATGCTCCAACCACTGAACTATGGGGGACTCGCGGTGAGCGAGGCCATATAACTAGGTTCATGTGTGACACAGGCCTGAGCATCCAACCAGCACCTGGAAGGTCATGGGTTCGACTCCCGTTGGGAGGACTCAGTTTTTTCTGAGTAATAACGACTATTTCAACATTTCTTTTTTTAAACTCATTTCAGCTAGTCGTCACTGCATTGTCAAAAATCACTTTATTTAGGTGACAACCATAACCATAACCTTGACAACCTGTGGCAAAGTAGAAACTTTTATTGCATTTTAAGTTTCCCCCCCCAGCAGACGGTAACAGTGAATCGCTACCGAATGCTGCGATAGTTTATTATCGTTCATAAATTTAGTACAGCTTTTGCGGTGACAAATTATGTGGTCTATCTGTTGATAGCAAAAGACATGACAGGTACAAAAGTCAGTCACGCGTGAGCTTATACGGGTTTTTTGGAAACCCTACTTAAATGATGCTTTTCTTTCTCTGTCGTTTTCAATTCAAATAATTCCGATTTTCCCTTAGTAAAGTATAGTGTTGGAAGAGACCAATGGCAATCGCCACTTCATCGTCTGATCGCAACGACTAATATAGCATGACAAAAAGCAAGACAATTCGTTTTCATTGCAGTGCCAACGTAATCCCTTTGGCCAATCACAACAGACGCAAACAATCCAATGACCCAATCACAGCTCCAAGCAAATAGCGGCATGTAAAATGGCGTCAAGCGCAGGAAAACGTCCCAAACAAGTCATGTTGAAAAAGTGGCGCAAGACTTTTTAATCAGAACGCAGTTGAGAAAAACCAAAGCAAACACGAACTACTTTCGTCACAAAACTGTCTGGTGAATTAGTCATAGTGGCAGCCTCGCTACCAGGACTCATCGCTTGAAGAAAGTCCTGAAATGGCTTGATGCCCAATCTTTGCGATCCGCTCGAGAGGTGACGTTGCAGTCGTTTGCGCATCAGGGACGACTGATTATGAAGTGTCGTGGGAAACCACTCGCCAAACATTGAACTCTTCAATATTGTGGTTCGATGTTAACGTTGCAGCTGAGCTTGACTGGACAAATTAAAGTCAGAGAAAGGTTAAATGAGCAAAACAATGGCTCCGCACGCTGTACATTTCAATACATTTGTTTTACGTTCCCCGCACAGCTACAATGTGTAATGTCCAATTCAAGGTTCTGTGGAGACCAAGAAATTTCACACGACGGTAAATTTCTCCTCTCTATCTGAACTTGAACGTCATCCGTCAAAGTTCACCTCGTGTAGAGTTCGGCCACACGAACTGTTTTCAGATTAATGTGACATTTTCCAAGGCGTTGCATTCGACTGACGTCGGCATTGATCACTCACATGTAACCTCAACTGGTTGCCATTACTTGAGGGATTCAATAAAGTTGTCTAAATTATATTCAGTCTCGTATTGCTCCTCATCCCATAGCTCTCCTAGATTTTCTAGCACGTTTTTGAGCGAGGCCTTGCCGCCTTCATTCTGTTGGGCGCTTGGCTTGTCTTTCTTCTTTTCCTCATCCACAGTGAACAGGTCAAGAACTTGTCCTGTGTCCATTGTCATGAGGCTTGAGTTGTCTTGCGAGATTACCGTGTTGGCGATGTTCAGTTTAAACTTTTGAAGCCTGAAAACGAAAAGTAAACCTTTTAACTGTAACAGGTGCACGTAACCCGTCAATTCTCCCACGTGCAAACTCGCCCACAGTGAAGTCCCCTCGCTCACACGATAATATAAAACATGTAACACACATTCAATTTGAAAACGTCTCACTTGCCATTGCAGCTCTTAAGTTCACGGTAATTATTCCGGTGCTTGTATGTAGACACATTTGAAGTGTGGGTAAGTTACGTTCACTCTGGGCGAGTGTTTGTTTGTTTGTTTGTTTTTTGTGAGGAGAAGCATCCCCTCTAAAGAAGGGGTGGAGAAAACACCATTCACAGGTCGAAAAGCTTAAGTCATGAATTAAATTTAAGTTAAACAAATTCCTTCACTTAAGTGTCAGGAAGCACCGCTGGATCGAATTGCAATTTGAAAATGTTTTGTTAGGGTGGTGAACAATCGGACTAACAGCGAAAGAGCAGAAGGCAAGGCGACACAAACAACAAACTGAACCCTAGTAAAATGGCAAGCCCGGGAAACGCTCCCAGGACACAGTGTGAGACATGAAGGCTCTGTCCTCCTCACCGCACCAACCTTGCTACCCCTGTGACAACTAAAGGCTCAGCTGAAGATAGCATGATTCTTTCATTCGGGGATACCAGCAGCTTATGACGTAACTGGCGATCACTACTTTCACTTATTCGAAAACTGTTTGTAACTGACAAAGTCCTTAATTACAGTGCGACAACAAGAACCAAGGTTTCCCAGACCCTTAATGATAGTAAGATTTATGGATATCCAAGCCGGCTCTCAACATATCGCGCATTTCAGAATGACCTCGTCTGGTATAATTTGCTCGACTTGTCTCAAAGTTTTATCAGCGTGCCCTCTGTTCGTGTGGTCGCACGGCAAATGTTTGTGGAAAATAGACGGTTTTGGGAAGTTGGGCAGTAATTCATTAGCACTTTATGGCACACGTACCCCATAATCTTCTCCTCCAGGGTTCCACGGGTAATCAATCTGTACACATTTACGACCTTTTTCTGTCCGATACGATGCGCTCGGTCCATAGCCTGCAAACAAACAACAAACAGTCCTAAGCTCAAAAGATTGATTCTCCTCACTGACTGACATATTTTCTTTAACTGGTTGTTCTGAGAATTTCGCGTTATGTCAACACAGTAGAGTTGCGGTGGATAGAGCTGAAAAACGCTCTAATTTGGTCAGCGGTGACATTTTCAATGTGTTTTCTAATTAGAAAAAAAAAAGAGTAAAAGATTAAGGTGGGAGTTTAATGAAGGAACTTATAATGGAAGAACCAAAAAACAACAAAAAAAAAACAACAACAAAAAACAAACAAAAAAACAAACAAAAAAACAACGAAAGTAGTTAACTAACTTCTCCGGCTTTCACAGGAAAGGCAGTATATACACCTTGTTCGAGTTGCGCAGTATTTTTCCGAGCCCCGCAGGGGTGAGGAAAAACGCGAGCAATAAATAAAATGTCCGCCCGTATTATCAACCGAAACACCGAATAAGGGGTTTATTATTCCATTCCTATTTTCTTTTTGCTTCGTCCTCCTTCAGCCAAAACCCGGTCAAACCGAGATTACACAGTGTAATACGCTGGCATATTTTTGAGCGTTTCTTGCCCTTATACGGTAAAATGACACAACAGTAGAATAATAAAACCAGCTATTTTGTGTGTGGGTGAGAGTAACGTACTTGTAAGTCCTTCATTGGGTTCCAATCGTGCTCCACGAAGACAACCGTGTCGGCACCAGTCAAGTTAAGCCCCAGTCCTCCAACATGTGTTGTCAGAAGAAGAATGTCGATAGATGGGTCGTTGTTGAATCTGAGTGCATAAAAGGAATTGATCAAAATAGCTTAAAAGTTATTCGAATTCAAGTTATCTATGTTCAATTACTGTAATTTGGTGGAGAACTTGAAGGGAAACTAAATACTTAAGCTGGGGTTCGTGCTATTGGGACTCTACTGTACTTGCCTTTGTACAAGCGAGTGACGTGAGCCCGCAGGCGTACTTCCATCAAGTCTGAGGTATGTCACACTGGGCATGTGCTTTCTGCAAGAGTCAACCAACCAAAATATTATAAAGGCTTCAAGCATTGTCTATCGGCGTTTCGTAAAATGGAACCTTGAAACGATGGGCTGGGCTGAGTTTTGGTTCTGTGGATGAAATCCTTAAGTGAGACATTTCGAAAGCTATTGTTGTGCTGTGCAAGGTGGTCCTCCTTAACTTTGGATTCTGTGGGCGAAATTCTAAATTCTATCGAGCAGTAAGTTCTTGAGGTACTGTTTACTATGCTGTACAAGGGATCTTACGTTTTGAGTTTGTGGATTAAATCCGAAAGTGTCGCCATTGAAATCAAAACTGATGCAAAGCAGTACCTTCACGTGGTGCTGATGTCTGTTTTAAATTCAGCCCTAGTGTAACTTTGTCCAATGTTGTACGTTAGCAGTCATAAGAGGTAAAAGACAAAAGCATTCTCACTTGAGAAGGTCATTTTCAACGATATCCAACATGCTCTTCAGCTGGCAGAACAACAGCACACGATGCTGAGACACAACGGGGTCTGATGATAAATCACTGGAACCTGGAGACAAGGAACTCACTCCTATCCCACAATCCAGCAGCAGTTGCCTGGAGATCAATCAGGGGTAACGGTTAGTGTAGGCCAAAAGAGCTTGACCGGAAGAAGTGTATGGTATGCGATAGAAACGACTACAAAATCAAAAGGGAGAATGGGCTATTGCTTTATTTAGATATCCCCCCCCGGTTGAGGACCAGTATGGTGGCCCATCATTATCACTCCATTTTAAATGTGATGTATCGCTTTCATAATAAATTTCATTTTAAGTTAATTATTTAATTTCAAGTGTAATTTAGAACCAAAACGGAGTTTTTATTTCATTTGTTATTTCAAATGCATTTGCAAAGTCATATTAAGCAGTGTTATCTTTTTCAGATCAAAAGACAATCATGAAATACATATATTTTTAAAGATTAATGTTAAAACTGTTGATGAATAAAAATATAAAATATAATCATCAGTTTCCGAAGGAACAAAATAAAAAAATATATTCGAAAGGACCAGCGTTACCATTTCACTGAAGGAACAAAATAAAAATTAAAAATTCGAACGGACCAGCGTTATCATTCCACGCGGTGAGGACTGGGGCTACAGATGGCGTCAGCTTGTCTCTCAGCTGAGTCTTCAGTCCAAGTTATTTTTGCAGATTTAGTTCGATTCAGTTTGAACCATGAAAAGGAGAAAACCCTCAGGAAAGGAATCGTGGGAAGATTTCGAGGAACGAGTGGTATGAAGCGAAATGCTGGAAGGGAGAGTAAGAAAGCAGTGGGTAAAGTTCCAAACGACATTCTTGTGCAGAGAATGTCTTCCGCTGCTTCAGGTAGATTAAGGAAGTACGAACCATTGGATACGAAAGATTTCGTTTCTTTCGAAGACTATGAAGAATTGTCCGTGGAGAACATCAAAGAAGCATGTGAAAAGTTCTACAACGCCTCGCCTGGATCGTGCGATATCCTCGCGTCAGATAGAGGCCCTTCATGCATGAAACTCGAGCAAATTAAAGGTCGCAAAGTGTACTTCATCCGATTTCTTCCACCTAATGAGAATGCCGAACGCATCTTTCGTCCCCAAGAAGTTGAAAGATTTGAGAAGCCTCCAGACCGCGCGAGATCAGCCCCAGTTTCGCCATCCAAGCGTGCAAGTGGAAATATAGTGTATCCAAATACAGTCTGTCCAAAATCAGTATCAATCGCCCACCTCTTAAGAGCTGGAAAGTTGGTAACACCGCCCAAGACTACTGCATTACAGCTGGAACTTTTTGATGTTGAGAAGTGTAAATGGATGAACGGTGCTACGCTGGATTTCATGATAGAAGACGAACCATTCTCGAGCGGGGCATTCCGGGATGCTTTTAAAGCCACCTGCAACGACCATCTCCATTTGGGCGACTGGGTTGTTAAGAAATACACGCCGACGTCGATTATAACAATCAAGGAAGTCTTGAAATCGACCGTGGAAGATCACACTCGCAAACAGGTCCAGATGCATGCAGTAGCCAGGAACATAACTTAGAGATTTTCATCTAAAGTACCTGCAGAATTCGTGGATTCCTTCCAGTATGGAAAGGTACTTTACTCGCTTTTGGATGACATTCCAGTAACAGTGGAAGAGTTTGTACCTGGCGAATTCCAAAAATATGTCAACAGCAACGGGGCTTGCTTAACGTCACCAGTGGAAGCGTGTGACGAAGTCTTTGCCAAAGCACAATGTCTCGTACATTATAGCTATGTCTTTACAAAGCGGAAGATGATGCTGGTTGATCTTCAAGGATCCATGTTTCAATTGTATGATCCCGAAATTGCAACCACTGAATTCGGTCAGTACAAAATGCAGACTGCAGACTGCAGACTGCAGACTGCAGACCGGGTACAAAATGCAGACTAGGTACAAAATGCAGACTGGGTACAAAATGCAGACTGCAGACTGCAGACTGGGTACAAAATGCAGACTGACATTTGAAACTGTTTTTTTCGGGTTTTTTTAACATTTTATAACTTACCGGTTGTCACGCAATCCCTTTTCCGATGTCATATTCCACGAAAACTCACATTAACGGAAAATGATCTTGCTCCATTACTCGAAATATACTTTTCAAACGAAGTCTCGAAGATCAATTCGTTCTTAAACATGATTTAAGCCTTCTCAGTCTTCTTACTTCAAGCGCGAGATCGCATAACATAAAAAAATAACCACACTCGTTGCAACATGATACCGAGAAACCAGCAGACACATGACCTTCCGTGCACGTGGTCGCTTTCTTTGCCTCTTCGCCGGTTCGTCATGGCGGCCTTTCGGAGGTCGGTTAATGCGGCAAGTAGCAGTTAAATCACCTTCCTTTAACCGATGTGTGTTAATATGAAAATACTTATACCTCGTGAGAGAATTTAGATCTTGCATGTGAAGTAGGAGCATAGATGTCGTGTTGTATTTTACCATTTCTTTGTAGCTTTTAGATCGGATTGTATTTTTACAAGTTCGTTTTTGTATTTTCTCTTAGTCTTGTTCGCGGGTTGACCTCACTATGTCGAGTGACAGTGGTTTAAGTTTCCTACATTTGCAATGTGTTTTATCTGTACTTATTAATTAATAAACCAGGAAGATTACAAAAGTCAAATCGGGGAATTTTTCGAGGACAAGATTCCGTGACTGACCGTTTGTTTACATTTGTTGTGGTTTTATCGCATGGATCATGAATGACCACACAATTGCTACACAAAATGAAATCATGACTTAGCGTTTTCGTTTCGAGTAACGGAGCAAGATCATTTTCCGGTAATGCGAGTTTTCGTGGAATATGACATCGGAAAAGGGATTGCGTGACAACCGGTAATAATATTTAAAAAAAACAGTTTCAAATGTCAGTCTGCATTTTGTACCCAGTCTGCAGTCTGCAGTCTGCATTTTGTACCTAGTCTGCATTTTGTACCCGGTCTGCAGTCTGCAGTCTGCAGTCTGCAGTCTGCAGTCTGCATTTTGTACTGACCGCCACTGAATTAACAACGGAAAACGCGGATGAATACTATTTTTGTGCAGGAAACCTATCCCAAGTTACCATCGATGAGTTTAGAAAGCAGCATCAATGTAATAGGTATTGTGATATGATGGGTATTGAAGATGAATACTAAAAAATCGTGAGGATTCTATGCCGTGCTTCCCTTGAAGTTTATGCTAAAAATACAAACATCTATTTTGATATTTCCCCTCGTTGCCGTGGAGATCTGTGTTTAACGCCAAAGCACAGTTGTTGTTTGTATTACTGCATGAAATCTTTTGTTTCTCGACAATCTGATTACGAAACATTCAACAAGTGGTGCTATGTCCTAAAATGCATGATTTTGTGTTTACTTTACAATTTTTGTTTCAGTTTGGATTTTAAGGAAATGTATGGCCAGCACATCATGTACTCAGGAGGGGGGGGGGGGAGGTGGGGAATCATTGGGGTCAAATTTTGTAGACTGGATTTGAGTTGCTGAAATCTAAAATGATGATGGTTGGAATTATTGCAGCACCTTTTAGGGTACTGAGTTGAAAAAAAAATGACAATGTCTCATGTTGTTTAAAACTTACTTTTTAGAGTGTTTTTTGAAAATTTATCATGAGAACCCCCATCATTTTATATGGGTCATTATAATTTGGAGCAATACAGGGGATGAGTCATCCTATTTACAAGCCAATTCATAAATTTAAGTTAATGCCTCAACCAGGACACACATGGGCAATGTGTCACATGCTCTCCGGGAAATCCCCTTATGATGATCAAAGGTCATAGGTCATCCCATGTTCATGGCAAAACATGGCATGTCTTTATGACCAATAGCACACATCCTTTCACATGTAGACAGCACAGTAAAATAACTGGTTTGATTGTTTCATTCATACTTTTGGGCTCAAAGTCTCAATTTTTTTCGAGCATTGTTTAGCTATTTCCCTCCCATCCACCCTTCTCCGAATGATCTTTTGGGTTAAGCATATGGCACATTGAACCTTCTACTTTGGTCAGCAAAGCCTTACCTTCACTTCTATTTGTTACTAGGCTGTATTTATTACCTTCAGCTTTATATGTTACTAGGCTGTATTTAAGTGACTAAGTTCAGCATTAATTCTTCGCACATCTAAAAACGTTGTTCTGTACAAGTATCACAGATTCTTCTATTATGACTTTGTGGACTAGCTCACAGTTACCATTAGTCAGCTCTATGCTGTTATCTACTGTATAAAGCACCTGCATTTTGGACATTCATTGTTTAAAATTTAAACTGCTCTGAACTGTGCAGAGCACCTGCATTTTTGGACATTTATTGTTGAAATTTTAACCGCTATGAACTGTGTAGAGCAGAGCTGCTGCACTGCTGTGAACTGCATAAAGCACCAACATTGTTTGAAATTTAAATAGTTTAATGAAAGTTGTTAATAAAAGTTATCGGTTTGGCATGAAGTGCCCCCATACAGGTCACTCTTTGCCCCATTGACTTGCATATCTTGGGGGCACTATGGTCCCATGCCCCCATGCAGCTAACATTGTTACCATAGAAACAAAGTAAAAAGTGATAGGTAAAGGACCTCTCTTCTTGGGGATTATGATCCCCAGAACCATTTTATACCTCTAATTCATAGACCAAATGCATGAATGGCAGGCATTTAATTAATCTTTTATATTCATGCTAATCAGCCTTGCCAGCCTCGTTCGCTTGTGTTTTTGATTTTGTGTACTCAAAAATGGGCCTAGTAAGGCTGATTAGCATGAATATAAAGTAATAACTAAACAGCAGCCATTTACACATTGGGACTATTCTGACAGGAGCAATGCTGAAAAAGAAGGATAAAGTCAGCTTGTCAGAGGTTTGCAAAGAATGTCTTACAAATAGGGTTTGGTGCCCAAGAAATGTGGGCTACCTATTTTCATTTAAAATTAAACTGGTCCTTAACCTTTTAAGCCCCAGCAGTGATTGACATGAAATTAAAACTAATTTTGTCACTACTTGATCAAAACTACAACTCATGGGAACAAAGGAAAATGTTAACAGTTATTAACGAAATATAAAACACATGTATGTAGATGGTTGGAAAAAATAATCCTTACCAATACCATTAACAAGAAATAAGTAGGGAGTGGGAAGGAATATCTGCCTTTTGACTATTAGGGGCTAAAGGATTGAGCAGTGATCCTTTCAGAAATTGCAAACAATACTCAGGTTGGCCTTATGGATGATAAACATTTTGCCCAAGCTCAACTGTCAGGAAATAAACATTCAACAAGAACTCAGCCGTTCTGGTTGTATTAAAAATACATATGTTGATTTTATCCAATATCCTAAGGAGATGTAATATTCCTCTGAAGAAACCAAAATGCTTCCATAGCATTCTTTGATTCCACTCTTTCTGGATTTGAAAGGAGTTGCAAACATTCCCTCTTCATCCATGACACCAGATACATCAGCAACCTCTCTTAATTCATCCTTGCTCAATGGGATCCCCATATTGGTGCCCCGATATTGCTCCAGGAAAGAAAACATGTGATCTGGTACCCCAGCTGGAATTTCTAGTTTATCTTGCCCGCGAATTCTATGAGAATTCCAGTAGTTGACAAATATGTCACACTCCCGCTGGACAATTGGTATGAAGACATAAGCAAGCAGTTGTCTGTCAAGTGCCACATGTGGGTCACATTCTCTTCCTCTTAAAAGTGCTGTCAGTTGTTCTTTAAAAAACTTCTCTAATCTTTCGTGTAGTTCACGCCACCATCGCTCTATTTTGTTGCTTGTTGAGGGACCGTAAATAATGGAATCAGTGGGATCATCCATAATCCCATGCCGGTGTCCTAGCAGATTTGGACCCCCCCAAATTTGGACCCCCCGGTCCAAATTCGTTAGCGGATTTGGACCGGTGGGTCCAAATCCGCTAGCGAATATGGACCCCCAGGGGACCCAATCCGCTAGCGAATTTGGACCCCCTTCGCGGATTTGGACCCCCTATGTAAATGTAAGAACCCACGCTGTTATTCGCATATAAAGTACCGAAATAATTTCACTTTTCAATCTTGGCGAAGAAACGTCTCATTTGGGTTTCAAAATACTGCAAACCTATTCATAATAGAGGTAGAGACAGACTTTAGATGAAGTAAATTGGGCGGTTTAACAAAGGAGGTTTTAAAGTAACACCTCTAGTTTGAACGGGCAGTTTAACAAAAGAGGTTTTAAAGTAACACCTCTTGGTTGAAAATCGCATTGTGCGCCCTGCAAAAAAAGTTTGCTTGACTACACAACTTCACAGGATGTTTTTTTTTTCAGAACCTCTCTTTCCCAATCATGATGTTTTGAATTTGTATAAGTCATGAGGACACCAAGAAAAACATCGAGACTTTGCTGCAACAAAATTCAAAAATTCAAAATTCAGTTATCGCATGTTAACTATGTCATCGATTTTACAAAAGGCCTCTCAATAAAGAGCTAATTTCGACAGTGCGTCTTTGAAGAAGAAATTAGATCAGTTAATTTCTCAAAAAGCGTGCTTACCTACACGCACTAGGAAAAGTGATTTCTCTTGTTCATTTTAATGAAAAATAGCAGAGTCATGCTTAAGGGTCCTTAAGGTTCAGTAAATGGAGTGCTACCACAAAGCCACAAAACTTCTAAAAGTGTCTGAAACACGCGCTGCGGTATTTCTTACAGATGGTGCGATTTTAAAATCTTATTTTTTTTCTTTTACTCCCGTTGTTAATATTTCTTCTAACAAACTTAATTTGAGGTGAGAAAAAGGTGAGAAAAAAGCTTATTTTTGAAGTACGCTTGCTACTCCGCCCCTCCAATTACCGCGGCAAGCTGATGTCAAATACCATTGTTTTTCTTAGCGCGGCTTTATAAATTCGCTTTAAGTCAGTTATGGTAGAAAATATTGTAAGATATCTTCAAGAAAGTTTAGTTTCTAAAATTTATCAATACAAACTAGCGTTGTAGGTTCTCTTTTACCCTAAGTATTAAAGATTATTTGAAAAGAAAAACTGCTTCAATATTTTTATTTTGCCTCTTTAACAGCTCCAAAAACCAATTTTACTCAATAGAACGCTTGTTTTCAGGGGGGTCCAAATCCGCGAGAGGGGGTCCATATCCGCTAGCGGATTTGGACTGGGGGGTCCAAATCCGCTGTGACACCGGTTTAAAAGGAATACGTGAATTGTGGTCATTTTCCCAGTTTCTGTTCCTCTATCAACTCGCAGATTTCTTGGCAGCATCTCTGATTCGAATAAATAGCGAAGGTAGATCTTGCCTATGACTAAAGGGTTCGAAATTGAGTAGCATACAAACAAGAAGAGGATTTTGCGAGAAAATGTGTCAATACACCCGTACACACCCAGTGGAAATGTGGGGTTTTGATAACCACATAGTTTGTCGTGACCATCTAAGGAAACCACCCACAACGGTCCTTCAGACGTGAAGTGACCCTTTTTCTTTTTCTTTTTTTGTTGAAGGTTTCTGGCCTCGAGCCCTTCGGGATCCAATTCAGCCATCACATTGTAAACAAGGTGGCGTGGTACCTGTACGTTATGCTCTGTTCTCAGCTTCTGATTCATTGCTCTGTAGCCTAACAATTTTCCAGGCCCCTCCAACTCTTTCTGGACAGCATCTGACACAGCTTCAACTGGGATATCATAACTTATATAATTTATACCGAAGTGGCGAAGTCGTCGGTCAAGGGTTGCTGTACTCCAAGCATATTCAGAAAAATCTCTCTGAACAAAGTCAAGAATCTCTGACCTTTTTAAATTTTGACTGACGTACTTTCTTAAGTCGTGTTCCAACTGATTATCCTCTTTCCATTCACTCCTCGAGGCCATACTTTACTGCGTTACAGAAATAGCGATATCCACGGCTGAAATCACAACACGGCCGCCATCTTGAAAAAGCCAGCCAAGCCCCAGTCCTTACCGCGTGGAATGATAACGCTGGTCCGTTCGAATTTTTAATTTTTATTCTGTTCCTTCAGTGAAATGGTAACGCTGGTCCTTTCGAATATTTTTTTATTATTATTTTGTTCCTTCGGAAACTGATGATTATATTTTATATTTTTATTCATCAACAGTTTTAACATTAATCTTTAAAAATATATGTATTTCATGATTGTCTTTTGATCTGAAAAAGATAACACTGCTTAATATGACTTTGCAAATGCATTTGAAATAACAAATGAAATAAAAACTCCGTTTTGGTTCTAAATTACACTTGAAATTAAATAATTAACTTAAAATGAAATTTATTATGAAAGCGATACATCACATTTCATGGCGTAAAATGGAGTGATAATGATGGGCCACCATAGACCAGTGAAATTCTTCAGGGGTAAGGGACAAAAGTGGTGGAATTCTTCAGGGGTAAAGGTCAGAAACTGGGGAATTCTTCCTTTTTATGGATAAAACCTATATTATTAGTGGAATTCTGCAGGAGTAAACAGATATTTCATGAAATTCTTCTGGGGAAAATGCTTTTTTCGTGAAATTCGTCAGGGGTAAACTAATTTCTTACGGAAGTTTGCAGGGGTAAATACTTTTTAAAGGAATTCTTTAGGGGTAAGAAGGAAAGTCATTCCTCAACCGGGGGGGGGGGGGGGGGGTGGGAATTTTAAATGCAATAGCCCAATAAGTAAAAAATCGTTGAAACAATTGGCGTCAACACTTGTTGAATCAAATGTTGAGATGCCTGAACGTATCCTTCAACAACGTTGAAAGCGCTGAAAAGCATTGAAAGCGTGTTGAAGCAATTTAAACTTTGATTCAACACAGCCTCAACATTTCAACAAGTGTCAACAATGTTGACAGACCTGTTCAAACGATCTCAACATTTGCTTTAACAATTTATAAATGCTGCGCGAGTTGGTGCAAATGTTGAAATCGTTTAATCACGCCCTTAATTGTAAAGCGGCAGCTCCACGAACGACGTTTTGCTTGCACAGGCGATGAGAATTTTCGAAAACGTCGCGTCGCCATCGCACGGTAAAAGTTCCTTAGTTACTCATGCATAAGTGACGCGAGAAGCGCATAATCTGTCGCTAGAAATTCGACTTATTGAATTTATTGTTATTGCAAAAGACCATCGTACCTCCATGTTTCGGTTTAAATCTGCTCTGATTCTTAAAAGCGACGAGAGCTGCGTGTCGCTCTCGTTTAACCGCCTGCTATTTCATACAAACTCCTTGTCTCATCTCGCCTCGCTTTTCTCACGAACCGCTGTGCATAGTAGACTCGCTCCATGCCAGGCAATAGCTCTGGATTACAAAATGGCCGGCCAACCTGAAATTCCCATGGTCAATAAAACAGCTCACCGCGACAGCCAAGAAGCGTTAAGTGTTAGGGAACTTACTTGAGAGCCACAAGTTTGGCTGCGTGTTGGATGTCCCGTATGGAGACATTCTGCAGACGTAATTGGTCCATAACTTTGTTGTACTCTGGATGATTGGCGGTGAGTACCAGAAGTGGGTGGTTACACACCTTACGAAGATACTGAAGAGCCTGGAAACAAATCATTTACAGCTTTCGTTTGTCATGGATTCCACAACAGATAGACCTGGGGTGTACAGTAATATTAAATATAAAAGACTCTTTTTAACCCAACAACCTCGCAGGGCTTGAACTTCGGACTAAAACTTGTCCAAAATTAAATCTCGTTGAAATTTTAAGTGGACCAAAATTTTTACGCGTCCGAACAGTGCTCAATAAAAATAGATGTATCTTTTTATCCTTGCAAACCCCTAGTTAGCCATCACGTAGAACGATTTCTTGTTTATGTTGCAGTAGGAAGGTACATTTGTGCTGCAGAATAGTGCACTAGTGGAATATTTGAACAGTGGTTCCAGGGTCTGAGTTGTAAATGAGCTTCTTTCCAGATGAAGATATTCCACTACAATAGAAGAAGGAATAAGGGAAGCTCACCTGGAAAATGTGTGGAGTTTCTTTGCTGGTTTTTGAATCTTTTTCATCCTCTTCGATGTGAGATACAGATTCATCCAAGCCTTTCTTCAACTGAGATTTGGCAAAGTCCTCATATAGTTGCATCTAAAGATAAAAACAGCTACCTTTAAATTGATTGATCGCAGTTGTGGCACCAAAAAAGGCCTCTTGAACTAGGGACGATCATACGCTTTTTGTTGCTTGGGAAGGGCCGACCGATTCACACCGTATAATTTTTTATTGCTGCATTCAACTTGCTCGCACCCTGCCTCCAACACGAATTGCTTCGTGTAAATGGAACCCACAAATTGCTTTTGACTGATGAGCAGTAATACTTACCTGGAGTGGACTCAGTTCACAGTAGTAGTCTTGTATGATCTTAGGGGGAAGATCTTGCAGCACATCCTCCTTTAAGCGCCTCAAAAGGAATGGCAGAACCTGACGATGGAGGGACTCCATAGCCAGGGCCCCTAAGAAAGGGACACAAAAACACTCCATATGAAAACACTCTCTAATGATGTACACTGACAAAGTGCTAAATAAACACACCACACGAATAAAATGTCGAGATTTACAACAGACTCTAGCTTAAGTTAAGACCCGCAGATAAGAACCAGCATTTTTCCAAGTTAGCTATAAAAGGTTCTTTTATATTCGGGGTCTACTGAA